>OY728130.1:1887623052-1888904718 GCA_963277665.1 Viscum album | reverse complement strand
TATATATTATTTGTTACATTAAAATTATATAAATGATCTTATAATGATTCTGTGTTATATACTTGAGGATGAATCATTAGTTAAGAGTTTTTGATAAACGCTTGGTTTTAGCTTGGAAATTTTGAATACAATGAACCTGTTTTGATAAATTAACTCATCTCAGACGGTGTTTTTATTTTTAGTATAAGTGAAGGGAGAAAAAAAGATGATGAAATTTTCCATTAGTATAATAAAATTCCAGTTTATGTAATCTACTGTAACTATCATATCATTTTGATAAGAAGATATGAGGAAAGAAGTATAAAAGAGAGGAACTCAAAATAAGATAAAATTTGAGAAATCTCTTACAAAACTTTGGCAACCTAACAACGTCACCTAAAATTGAATAAAATAGTTTGATGAGAGAAAGGGGGTATATCATCACTCTTAAATAATATGGATAGTAAGGGGAATATGTAATGAAATATCCCCTCATAATTCAATTGAAAATAAAAGGGAAAACATAAAATTAAATCTTTAGGAAAGGAGAAGGGTGGTTGATTCTCTTACCTTGTAGAGTAACTCCCAAAACATAAAGGTTGGGACCTTGGGGGTTTGGGGAAACCATGTGATGACTCATAGGGAGGTTATAACACTAGATATTTGGGGATATTTAGTTGGTAATGAATGAAAATGAAGGTGTTGAGTGGGTATTTATAATAATTAAGAGAGCGTTTTGTATGAATTAAAAAGGACACCTCATTAGTGGTTTTTGAAAAACCATGGGCTTTCCACTGGTAATTGCCCATGGTTTCATCCACTTGGGACACCTCATGTCATAATGAATTGTACCCAAGTCGAATATACTTTTATATTTTATTATTAATCCCTTATGATGTCATTAAACTATCAAAAACTCAAAACAATATTTTTACTATTCACGAAAAATTCAAGTATTTTAGAAAAATCCCAAAAATTCACCATAACCATTTTTTGATGTGTAGACTTAAAAAATGAACTCCATTTGTAGAAAATAATTTTCTAAGTATTTTTAATTTAATTTTTAAATAAAATTATAGTTTATTCGAAAAAACAATTTGTAAAGGTATAATTAGTTCTATATCACATTAAAAAAATCAATTAAGATCTCATTATCTTATTACCTTAAAAAAATAAAATATAATAATTATTTACTATTTATGAGGGTCATATTACTATTCATAAGGGCATGTTATTATTCATCAAAAAATCAAGTTGGATCTATCAGACTCCAAAAGACTTTCCAGTAATAACTCTAGATGACTGTTTTTTGAAATTCAAAACTTAAAAGGGGAAAATTTATGTTTAATGGATAGCTTATAACTTTCTCCTATATTGTTTTAATTCAAAAAAGACATAGTGCTTCATGAAATATAGGATATCTAATGAATAGAATGTATTTAAGAGGAACAAACCATAAAATGTTTGGGGTGTTATATTATTCCCTCCTTTGGGAATTTCAACCTCGAAATTTTTTGTATAAAGCCCACCAAAAAGATGTGGATGGTTATTCTCCATAACATCCTCATGTTCCCAGGTTTATTCCTTCATATTTTGGTTTTTCCAAAGATTCTTTACTAGATGAGTCATCTGATTTCTCAAAACTTGCTCCCATGTGTCAAGAATCACGATAGGCTCTCCACAGTATCATAAATTAGGTTCCAATTCTATTTATTCATAGGTGAGTACATGTATTGGGTCTGGCATGTTGTTTTTCAACAATGACACATGGAAAACATCATAGACATTGAAGAGACTTGGCAGAATTGCTAATCGGTAAGCTACAACTCCGATTCTTTCTAGAATTTTAAATGGTCTGACGTAACTATGGCTGAGTTTCCCTTTCTTACCAAACCTTAAGACACCCTTCCATGGAGATACTTTCAGAAAGACTTGATATCCCACTTGGAATTACAAATTCTTCCTCTGGTTGTCGTCATAACTCTTCTACCTACTTTGGGATGCTTTAATATGGGCATGGATTTTTTTCACATTTTTTGTGGTCTCTTCAATATATTATGGGCCTATAAGATTCCTCTCACAAAATTCATCCCAACAAGTTGGAGTTCGACATCTCTTTCCATATAATGCTTCATATGGAGCCATTTGAATACTAGAATGGAAACTATTATTATATGAAAATCCTACCAAAGGCATGTATTGATCCCATATACCTTGGAAGTCAAGAGAGCATGACCTCAGCATATCTTTTAGAGTTTGAATAGTCCTTTCAGACTGTCCGTCAATTTTGGGGTGATAAGCAGTACTCATACGAAGCTCAGTATTCAAAGCCTTATGGAGACTTTTCCAGAATTTTGATGTAAACCAGGGATCTCGATCAGACACAATCAATAGAGGTGCACCATGAAGTCTTACAGATTCATTAATACAAAGTCTTTCCAGGTGATCAAGAGGTAAATCCTCTCTTATAGGAAGGAAATGTGCTTATTTTGTGAGACGGTCAACAATTACCCATATTGCATCATTCCATCTAGATGTCCTCAGTAGTCTAGTAACAAAATCTATCGTAATGTTATCCCACTTTCAAATAGGAATAGGTAGAGGTCGCATCAATCCTCTAGGATGTTGCCTCTCTACCTTCACTTGTTGACAAACTAGACTCCTTGACACATAGTCAGCAATTTTCTCTCTATATATTATCCCACCATAAATATTCCTTCAGATCTCTATATATTTTTGTGCTACTCGGGTGTATAGAGAAATATGAGCCATGAGCATCGTTTAATAGTTCCCTTTTTTAGCTTAGATACTGATGGAACACATAACCTCTTCCCAAACATTATAAATCCTTCCTCATACATGAAGTCTTCCAATATCTTATCCATAACAGCAATAATTTTCTTGTGTTGATTTTCATAATCAGATTGAGATATTTTTAACTTTTCTAGTAAAGATGGTTTAGAAATCATTTAAAAGTGCAAAGATTTCCCCCTTCCTTAATAATTACCATATCCATCTTTATTAGATCCATGAATATAGTTTTCTCTAAATACTCATTTGAGTCAGAAGTCCTTGATCTTTCCTTCTTAATGCATATTCCACCTTATTTTCCATTCCTGGGTGGTTGTGTATTGAACAATAGTAATCCTTGAGTAACTCGAGCCATCTCCTTTGCATCATGTTGAGTTATTTTGTGTGAAAATGTATTTCAAACTCTTGTGATATGTGTATATCTCACATTTTTCACCATAAAGATAATGTCTCCATATATTCAGAGCAAAGATTATAGCTGGTAACTCATGATCATGTGTTGGATAATTTTTATCATGAGTCTTCAACTGCCTTGATGCATAAGCAATAACTTTACCATTTTTCATAAGGATGCAACCCATTAAATTCTTTGACGAATCAATATATATTACAAATCCATCACTTCCAGATGGAAGAGTCAAAATTGGAGCATTGACCAATCTTCTTTTCAATTCTTCGAAGCATTATATACATTCTTTTTTCTACACAAATTTACTCCTTTACGTGTGAACTTGGTTAGTGGGTTAGCCAGTTGGGAGAAATTCTAAAAAAAACGCTGATAGTAACCTGCTATGCCAATAAAACTACATACCTCAGTTATGTTTGTTAGAATGGGCCAATCTTTGATTGCCTTTTTCTTTTCCGAATTAACTAGGATTCCATACTTAGAGACAATATGACAAAGAAAAAAACTGATTAGAGCTAGAATTCGCACTTGCTAAACTTCCCATATAATTCATTTCTTCTAAGATTTTTCAAAATAATCCGTAAGTGATCCTCGTGGTCTTCATAGCTTTTTGAGTATACCAGGATATCATCGATGAATACCACAAAAAAGTTATCAAGATATTACTTGAAAACTATATTCATTAAATCAATGAAAACAGATGGTGCATTCACCAGTCCAAAAGGCATCACTGTGAACTTGTAATGCCCATACCTGTCTTGAATTCCTATGTTCAGAATATCTTCCTTCCTCAAAAGCAGTTGATTATATCTGGAGCATAGGTCAATCTTTGAAAATTATTTATCTCCATGATGTTGATCAAATAAATCATCAATCTGAGGAAGAGGATACTTATTCTTTATTGTAATAGCATTGATTTCCCTATAATCAATGCATAGCCTCATGGATCTATCTTTATTTTTGACAAACAAAATCGGGGTTCCCCATGGAGAAACACTATGTCGAATAAATACTTTTTCATTCAACTACTCTAGTTGATTCTTTAGCTCCACTAACTCCACAATGGCCATTCTATAGGGGGTCTTTGATATAGGTCTTGAACCAAGAATTAAGTCAATGGAAAACTCAATTTCGTGCTCTGGTGGATGTCCAGGTAAATCCTTTGAAAACACATCAATGTATTCTTGCATTATATGAACATCTTTAATTTGAATATTTCTTTACTAACCCATAGATATTGGGTTCTCTTCCTCTCTATGAATTGTATTCAATAGAGCTACTGGGGGTGGGTCTAGATAAGAATCAGATGATGAGGTCTCTACTCTAATGATAAAAGATTCTATACCATTTTTAAAAATTGTATCTTCCTTTTTCTTGAAATAAATCTTCTCATCATAGTTTAAAAACAAATTTATACCAAGAATTATATCCAAATCAGTCATTGTTATGATTATAAGGTTAGAAACTAAAGCACGTTTATGTGTCACGAGGGGGACTAGTTAACATGCATTTGTAGCAATGATGCACCCCTAGGAGTTTTGACTGATAACTCCTTTATTAAATCAAATTGGACGTGTCTAATTTTCCTGGAAAACTGGGAAGATATAAATGAGTGTGATGATCCAGAATCAAATTAAGTGTTGGATAAGATTGAGGAAATAATTAAATTTCCTTCCACCACACCATTAGAAACTTCAACTTCTATGGTTGTGATAGCATAAGCTCTCCCTTGTTCTCATGGATTTTTTGATCCATGTTTCCTTGGCACTTAGGACACTAATTTTCATAGTGTCCCCTATTTCTACAATTATAGCATTGAAAATCATAAAATTATTTCTCCCCATTGCATTCATGATATAGATAACCCTTTTCTCCCCACTTATAGAAGACTCCCGTGCCTTTAATGCATTTCCCGAGACGATTCATTCCACAGTTTTCTCATAATGGGAATTTCTTCATTCCCTTGTTCTTATTTGGTGCTTCACCTTTCCCTTCATTATCAGAGTACCTCTTCTTATCTTGGTTCCCCTTGAACAAATTTGATCTAGAAAATTCCTTCTCTGTTTTGATGTAACTAGATACAGTTTCATCATATGATGAAAATGTTTGAGAATCCAGTTCCCTTCGAAGACATGGATTAAGACCTTAAAAGAAATGAGCAATCTTGTATGTTGAGTCATGTATGTAATATACGACATACTTGGCAAGCCTTATGAAGGTAGCCTCATACTCTACAACACTGTATTCTTCCCTTTTCTTTAAGCCAATGAATTTCCTCTTCATTTTGGTTCATTGCTCACAAGGGAAATATTTTTCTATGAATATTTCCTTAAAAATTTTCCATTCCATATACCCTATTTCTTCTTCCTCCATGGTACTTTGAATCAAGAACCACTATTGATTAGCGTCGCCCTTGAGACAATATACTGCAAGTACTACATTTTCATTTTAATTGCATCTTAATTCCATGAATATTTTTTCAAGGGACTTGATCCATTTCTTAGGAACCATAGGATTAGTAGTCCTACTAAAATATATGGGATTCTCCCACATGAAACGATCCAACGCAGGCGTGGAATGGTTATTCGTTACAATCTAAGTATGTTTTCCCAATATGGTCATGATCTGATCTTCTCCAACATTGATTACATTGACTTACTTAGTGGGAAGATCCCTAAATTGACCATGAGTATTAATTACCCTTCTTCCATTATACACCATTTCTAAATAATGTAAAACACTAGATTAGGGTATGATTCATAATGTATAATCTTAAATTAAAAAAATACATAGCATAAATTGAGATCCTATGCATGGCTAATCCCATAATTAGAAAAATGGTTTCTTTGAGGAATAATTTACATTTCAATTCTTCATAATGGCTTGTAAAAAATTATGAATTATCCAAAGTTTATCCCCTAGGAGTGTCATAAAAAAGGGTGCACCAAGGCCCATTGTTGTGTACCAGGATACCCTGGGTCAAGCCTGAAACTCCTTGTCGAAGCTTTCACTCCTAAGTACATATGTGCCAAAGCCACCACATCTACCTAATTGTATCTAGACATGGATGTATTTTCTAGAAGGATTAACATAATATATTCCTCACCAAAATACCCGGATATTCTTGTACATTTATCCTCAAATACTACATTAGTGATTTGTTCCATACTATACATTTCTTACTCTAGTTTCCATGTTTTCTACTAAACTTCATCTGATACCAACTCTAACACCCAAACCCCTCTAGACTAGAGATGGTGCATTTCGTGTTATATTGGCATGGTTATAAGGAATAAAAATTCTGAAGGAACAATCATATTAGTAGTCTCGAAGAAACTAGATACATATATGTAACTCAAATTAAACTGTAAAAGGTTACAAAATAAAATACATAACTAAAACTAAAAACTACATCCATAGGAACTCAATAAATGATCTTCAGTTCATCACCTATTGATGGTAAATAGTGAAATGGGTGAGCTCAAATTCTCAGTATGGGTTACAAATGGCAGAAGCATGAATAAATAATAACTGAATTGTAAAACATTTGACACAATCAACATGGCATGGTGAATGAATGAAAATATCACGCCATTAATAAACTGATAATGAAACTGCATCCACAGATTTTTTCATAGCGAAAACCTCAGGGATAATAATAATTGATAATGAATAAAGAGAATGCTTATTAATTGGATGTCATGTATTCGGCACATTATGCCATAATACTGTAAATACGATTTAGTTCTGTGGGTAGAAACCCATCTAATTTTTGGAAACAAACTCGAAGGGTTTGTCAAAAAACTGATTTGTATCATGAGACCTACCAATGCATAGAGGGGCCATAGCGGGCCCCACCTTCCACTCCATGTCCTAATCATTATTTATACATTGATTCAATACATGAGAAATATTCCTTTTCAATATCTGTGTACAGTAGAGTATACATATTCATCAACATTTCCATAATTATAATAACCTTCCAAATAAACACCACATGTAAAATGGTATATGGTTTGGACCACAAACATATCCATGATATGAGATTATGAATATTTAATATAAATATAATTTCAAATGAAATTTGATCTCAAATGGGCAGTAGGTACACCACATAAGGATTATTAGGTGCACAATACAAAGTTAGTGACAACAAAATAGTAGTTGAGATAAAGTCTCTTACCACAATGTAATCGGTTGGATCATATGACTAGAACATAATAACCCTCAAATGAGTCATTTAATTCCATGAATACAAAGAGAATAATGTTATTATACATCAAGAGGTGAAATTATTAAACATGCATTTTTTATTTTATTTCATTTTCCAACCAGATTTAATAATTAAAAAATATGTTAAAATAATAAAAAAAGTATCCTATATACACTTTTAAGTTATTATGTATGTTTGATAACCAAAATACATCCTGTTTTCCTTCAAATTGGATATGAAATCATTATTTGTGTGTATGGCAAACTACCGCATCCCAAACCGATTTTATTAGTTTTCCATCACCACTTATCACGCCTGGATATAATGATGTATTTAATGTTTCTATGTGATATTTATTGTATTATTATACATATGTAATTATAATATCCCATGTACCTTCTTACCTAAAAATCATTTAGAAAAAAATAATGTTTCTCGTGTGTACGATGGATTCCCGCCTCGCAATCCAATATGTTGCATTTTCATTTCTATTTTACTTGGACATAAATTTGGATAAATTAGAAAAATATATATTATATTTTTGATATATTTAAATTTATTTAAATAATATATGACATATAACTCATCTGTTTCCATTCCCTGGGATTGCAATAACATTGCTCGTGTGTATAACATGATATAGCTTCACGAAGTGATGCGATTCACTCTTTATGTACGCTTTACATGGATGATAATTAGGATATACTTAAATAAAAATACATGATATATACAGATATATATGGAAAATTGATTTTATTTTTCTAATATATTATTTACCATTCTTTCTATTAATCCGTTGGGAAAATGGAAAATACTTTTATGCATACATATGGTATACCATCTTAGTGAATAATGTATTTAATTTTCAATATCTATCATTAATGGATTAATGTAATTAGATATATAATAAATATATTTGATATTTATGTAAATTTTAAAATTATGGAGATTATGGAACTGTGATCAAATTTAATAGGACCAAAAATAACAAATCAAAACATTCATGAATAACATAAATGGTTATTACCGAAAACAAGATTTTAATAAGGAATTATTAAAAAATGGGTAATAAAGGTTCATAAGTATATAATATATGGTTTTAAATATATAATTATGGTTCCTTAATGGATTCATAATATACATATATTTGTTATAAAGGTGGTTCAAACATATATGAAAGAAATGAAGTCTTATGGTAAAGGATTTATAGTCTCTCTTTTATTCCTAGGAGACATATGAAAATTTACCACTCATTTCATTTGTATTATGAAAATAATAACCATTTTAAATATTATATCATTAATATATTATTTTCATGATACTTACAGTTTCATTTAATGTTATTAATTATTAGTGCTTATGATACAAAATATTTCCAAAGCGGAAAGGGATTTTTGTCTCCAACTGCCTTCTGTGAGACATATGTCATGTTATGCCCATGACTTATTCTATGAGGTGTATATATATAAAATTTTACATGTAATGTAATGAATATATTTATTATCATTATAATTTATGTTTAATTTAATGTAATTCTTTAATGGTACTTATGATTTAATTTTACCTAAGTAGTAACAATTTTATGCACAATCTCATCATTTATCATGATTATTTCTGTTTTGATTCTAATGATGAAATATTATGTTACAAATATCAATAAATTCAAGAAATTTCTTTTACTATAGCGATTTTATGAGAATATATTTTCCCCATCATTATTCTCCCTTTATGTTCTAATGACTCAAAAAGAATGTTTTTATGTAATCTCACTTAATTCCTCTCTTCTGTTGAAAAACCCTTTTCATCCATATTCATGGATTCTTAATAGATTTTCCAAAATATAATTTAAAATTATAAAAATAATTTAGCAAATATATTTTTTCCCATTCTTGAATTTTAAATAGTGTTTTAAAAGAAATCTTCATGTCATTTTTAAAAACAAATTCTCGTTTGAGATTTATAGAAAATTTGAAAGGATTCATTATTTTTACATTTATTGAATGAATGATATTTTCAATCATCACGTCCAAAACATTATTTTAAAACATACAATATAAGTCTCAATGTTTATCTTCAATGATATAGATTTCCAAAAATGTTTTTTTAATTTTTACTCTCAAAAAAGTCATTTATAATGTATAAAGAATATTTTTTTCAAGAAAAGATTTAAATATCTTTTCAAGATTCAAATTATAATTATCCAAGGTTATTTTTGAAGAAAAAGTGTTTGAAAATGATTTTTGTTTTGAAAGGTGTTTCTAAAAATGGAGAGTCAATTTCTTCAAGAAATGTTTTAAATGAAATAGTAAATTTATTTTCCATCTAATATGACATATGTAAATGTTACTTATGATTTTATATAGTTATAATTCAAGGATTGTATACATATTATCTATATGGATTACTTATGTTTATAATGAAAAGATTTTTAAGAAACCTATTTCACATCCCTGGGTTATACCATGACATCATTCTTTATAAAACTGATTCCTTTTCCATAGATTATGCATTGATGAAATGATAATGAAACCTATTTCTCTTTAGAAAGGTTATATTATGGTGAAATGTTTATAAAAATTATTTATTTGGACGAGTTTAATTATAATGAATGTTTTATGATCTTGTAGCACACATACATATGATTTTCATTATGTGATGGTGGATAAAATATTACCAAGGACTGTGGTTATGTTTTAACAAAGGATGGTGGTTATTTTATAACCAATGATGGTGGTTATATTATAACACTATAAAATGGAAAAATAATATCCAAGAAGGGTGGTACCAATAACTCTATCCATCGAATAAGGTAAATATTAATATCTAGTAATATAAACAAGTCTGAAATTAGGAGGAAACCCAGTTTACAAAGGGACTTTGTCTGTGTTGATAGTCTTTGGAGTGAACCTTTACTACTACAATGTTTTTTGAGAGTGAACAAATTCCAATATGACAGTCTTGGAAATGAGACTAAAATAACTAAGGAAATGATTTTGTATAATTATTTCTATTCCATAATTCTATTCCTTATGAATTTTTTTTCTTCTGGTTTATTTTATTCAATTCAATTATGATTCATATATTCTTGATTAATTCCATTACTCATGTTTATGATCTATAATAAAAATGGTATGGTTTTCAAAAGTTTTTTTCATGATCTTATACCTTTATCCTCATTATTTTTTGATATATCCCTTCATTACCCTTACTTGGAATCCCATCTCATCCTTTATTATGTTTCTTTTCTTAAAAATACGATGAATGTTATTATGTAAGAAATATCTAAGAAGTGTTCTAGATTAGAACATCATACATAGAGATTACATATATCTATTATGGATCGGTTCTATATGTGTCCATGTTTGGAAAAGCACAAAACCTAAATTATTCTAGTGTGGATCATTATTATATGTACTAAATGTTAATCTTTTAAGATGTTGTATTCATAGATGATAATTTTGGGTCCTTAAAGTTGTCATCAAAGTATGTTTTAGGTAATATTTGGAAACTAGGGTGAGAATATAATTGTGATATACACATGTATATTTCTAATGATATGTCTAGGGATATGTCTACGGACATGTCTAAGGATGAGTCAAAGTATATAAAACTGTGCTATAATTGTGGTGATGGATAGAGAAAGTGTTTTCTTGAAAATTTCATCCCTTTATGGATACTAAAAGTTGATATGGATTTTGTATAGAGGTCCCTAGTAATAATAACTCTGAAAAAGGTACACTGTGTTGGACTCGATCGTCACGTAGTGCATGAAAACAATCATTTCTGGACTCATGGATTGAAACTCCTGGGGAATATTATTTGAAAATTTACATACACTTTACAAACATTATAGAAGTTTTTAATAAGGAGTATTAATAACCTAGTTTAAACCTAAGGATTCAAATATAAAAAAAATGATTCATAATTTAGACATCCATTAAGTGATTTTTCATTATTATGCGGTTTCCCTCCTTGAATATTGTTACTCACACTATGATTTTTTGTTTTAGTCAATAGAGGAAACCAGAAAGAATTGGATTAATTTTGAATGAGGTAGATGATTTATTAATGAGAAAACAATTGGGATAATGACTATATTTATGGTTATTGTGATTATGCCATAGGATATATGATTAAAAAAATTTAACATTACCAACTATCAAAATCACCAATAAAGTGAAGGATAAATGTCATTGAATGTTTGTGTGTGGGAGACGATGTTAGAAAAAAATATTTAGTTTCCCATATGTCAAGAATGTGGGAATAAGCACTCCAGGCCATGTCTCAACAGAATAAGAAGATGTTTTTATGTATTAATAATAAATGTATAGAGTATGATATTTTAGAGGAAAATTGAAATGTTTAGTAGACATAATGTATGAAAATAATGGTTTCTATAGGTAACTATCAATGGTCTAATGTTATAAATATAGAAATAATTGGAATTATACAAATTTATTTCCAAGGGGGAATGTTTGTGAATAAAATTAGAAATGTGGTATGAGTAGTGGTTATAATAATAACGTTGAATATAAGATGAATGATATATAAAATGAAAGTGATATTATAGAATAATTTGATGAAGCCTATATGATGGTATATGAATGAAGTGGAATGATTGAAGTGTTTATATATCGTAATTTAGGAATTATGATTTATGAATCATGACATATATAAGGGTTGTTATATAGACGATGTTACCAGTTTGTGTATACTTTTCAATATATATTAAGGAGCATAAAAACTTTTTTTTCAATAAATATTAATAATTTTCTAGATCAAATTCTTTATATTGGTGATTATGATGATTTTCAGTTGTTTTCCATCCAAAGTCAAAAATATTTAATGGGAATAATAAAAATTCAAATATACACGGTGTGTTCTACTTAAACACACCTTGTATTATCACCAATACCCAGATCGAGAAGACTGGGTACATGCCCATGTTGCTGAAAAAAGCATGCATGCCATGTTCTTCCCTTATACATGCCATGTTGTCCCTTTGATAAGCTATTGGTGGCCGGTGGTTTATATTACACTCCATATATGGCGGTGCTAAACGTTGTGTACCTCCACCTATAAAGAAACAATATGTTCCATGTCAAGGGCAGTGCGGTAGCTCACCCACTGAAGAAGAAAAGAGGGCCGAAGCATGTTTACTAGGGTACATGTTGTGTTCTTTATGTCACACACTATGTATTCATACAAAATATAAAAGTAGGGAAGACCCTCAATGTTTGGGAATGACTCATTTTCAAAGACATGCTATGGGGAAAAATTCTTGAGACACCCAGAAAGAGAATGATAGAAGAGAATAATGGAGGTGCATCCACTACCTCCTCGATGATATTCAATCTAATGTTTGTTCCATGTTTAATTCAAGTATAAAATGTAGTTTAGTTACTAACTACTTTATGAGTTTCTAACCCACCTATGTGTTGGGACTACAGATGATTATGGGTTGTCTTTTTTCAATTGCTATACTTGTGTTATTCATTATCCTCACATAATTTTTTAATAATACATTCTATATATCGCTAGAAATATTGTATCAGACCAAGAATGTGATTTCTAAGGATTTATTGAGAATTTATGATAACAAACATCCATGATCATTGGGTGATATTATATTCTCAAAATGGTTGTAATTAAGAAAAATAAAAGAAATCAAATTCCAGACCAATGAATTGGTTTCTATAAATTTAAAAAAAACTCACAGGACAAAAGGGGTTCCGTTAAATTGAAAACCCAATGATTTGATTTATCATGAACAAAAAAACCTAATAAAGAAAAATTTATTTTATATAAACCTTAAAAATCCATAGCCCCAATGCATTCTTCCCATTTCCCTTCCAGAATCAAATTTCTATAGTTTTCTTTATCTTTATAGTAATTTGTTGAAGCATTTAAAATTCAATAACCCTATTGTTAACACACAAAAATTGAATCTGAATTTCTGAATACATCTCTAAATTATCCACAAGCTAGAATAACAAAAAACTATAACTCCCTCTCCCAATTAATCTATCCATTACTTACACTATACTTGTTTGGGTAATTTAATTTGGATTTTCGAGAGTAATGCTTCAGCCGAAACAACACCAAATTTTGGCGTCGTTGTCAGGGAGTGAATGTTAAATTTTTTTGATTAATCAATTTGTATTAATTAAAGTTAGAATAAAAATAAAAAATCATAAAAAAATTATTTTCTTAGTCTCAATTTTGTTTTTCTTTATTTTATTTTTCATATTTTACGTTTGTTTTTTGTGTTGTGCAGATTCATAAGTGCATGAGTGGTCGAATCACACTTTCCAATAGATCCAAATCTCCAGAAATTATTTTTATTGATCCAATTTTCAAAAGAACGAACTTACAGTGACAATGTGCACTCATAGGCGATAAAAACCAGAACACTACCATGGAGAACATAAAAGAGGGATATCCAGCTACTTTCCAAGGAGTTGGATAACAATTTATACTGAATGAAAAATGGAAATAACAAAGACAAAAAGATCCATATGTTCTAGTGTATGGCCGAAAATTACCCCATTAGTTCCAACAAGAGTGGGTGACACACCTACTGCCAAGTAAGTGACCTTATTTTTCTCATAAGAAATAATTTCGGCCCTCACCTCCTCAAGAAGAACATCCCCCATTCCGTACCCCTATGGATTAATATCTTCCTTCCATCCAAGGGGTAGATATGAGAATTCTCAGACCACCGGTGTAGGTCGAACATTTCTAGTTCAAGTCAACCATCATGAAACACATTCAAAATACTGTGAAATTTGGAGGATTACCCAATTAAGACCATAACACTCATCTGTTTAATTTTCTATAGATATGTGACACCTTCTGCTACCATGGGGTGTCTGAGGACTCCATTATCCTTCAGTTATTTCCCTTTTCATTAGGGTATAAACCAATGGACTGGATCAATGAATAACCTCAATGCTCCATCCTAACCTGGGAGGCGTTGGCCCAAGAATTTCTGTTAGAATGTTCCCCATCCTTCATGATGGTGATACTATAGAATGAGATTCAAAATTTCTAGTAGCTTGATTCAAAATCCTTATTTGAATCATGGGAGGGTTTTAATGAAATAATTTTAAAGTTCTCACATCATGGCCTTACATTGTGGTTGAAAGTCCAAACATTCTATGGTGGTCTCTCAACAAACACCAAATCCAAAGTGGACGCAGCTGCTGGAGGAATAGTATTGAGGAAATAACCAAAGGAACTCTTTGACTTACTCAAAGACATGTTTGAAAATTTCTTCCAAAGGAACTCGGATTGAGGAACTCAAAAGAGAGGAATTCACAACATTGATTCCACTACGATGATTTCCACTCAACCTAATGTTGTATCATAGAATATTGATGAATTAAATTTGGAAAATGCATCTCAAGATCAAACAGTGAATCACCTAGCATGCGGCGAATGCGGTGACAATCACAACATTGGTGAATACATAGGGACATGTTCCAGTGCATTGAAAAGTGATGTAAATTTTGTTTCCCATAATAGAGGGACAAATATGTACCCTTAGTACTAAAACCCGGCATGGAAATAGAACAACAATATGGGTAGGGGAAACAGAAAAAATTCTAAACCTTACCCACAAAGGCCCATCGGTTATGGGAAACAACAATACTAGAATCCATATCCAAGACAGAAACAATAGATATCCTTCCATCAACAAGGGTATCAAAAAAATTGCCCAACTTAATGACCAAGGCATCCACAACCTCAACTAGCTACACAAAAACCTCAAAAGGAACCCCCATCAAAGCTAGAGTAAATGATAAATATTTCATAACAACTACATAAAAAATATTTCAAAATCAAGAGGCATCCATTTGAGGCATTGAGAATCTGATTGGGAAACTTTCCAATCAGCTCTCTTCAAGTCAACCTGGTACACTATCGGGTAATACTGAGAAGAACCCACATGAAGAATCCAATGCTATCACTTTACAAATTGGGAGGGAGATACCTTAGAATACAACTACAAATTAAGGTTAATGTCCATCTCAACCAACGTCCTATTCTAAAAACTAATCCAAAGTAGAGGGTTCTCCCTCAACTCCAAAACTACTGGAGATCATACAAGGTAAGTGAAAAGAAGTGGTTAATCCTTTTTAAACCCTTTACCATTTCATTCATGAATGAAGCAGAAAAAGTTGTACCAGCAGTTCATGAAATTCATGGAGGTATTTTTGAAACTTCATATAAATATTCCGTTGCTGAGGAATTAACTAAAATGACAACATACATGAAGTTTATGAGGAGATAATATCAAAAAAATAGAAGAGGTAAGATTTGGGGACCATTCCTCTAACTAAGGAATTCTCAATAGTGGCACAACACTTTCTCCCACCCAAACTTTACAATCCAGGATGTTTCACAATCCCTTGAAAAATTGGATCTTGTGAGCTATGGAATTCCCATTGTGACTTTTGGGAAAGTGTTAAACTTATTCCCTATGGAATCTTTAAAAAAGATGGGGCTAAGTGATCTCCAACCAACTCGGGTAGCCCTTTAACTAGGAGAGCTATCCCTTAAATATCCTAAAGGGATACCTTAGGGTGTGTTCGTGATAGTCAGACAACTTATTCTTCATGATGAATTCATTACACTCATCATGGAAGAATATTAAAAGGAACCTCTCATTATGGTAAGACCCTTATCGTCTACTGGGAAGGTTTTGATCTTATGTGCACTAAGGAGAGTTTATTTTCCAAGCAGGAGAGGAAAAAGTCTCTTACAACATCCTCAACATAGTTAAATAGGTATCACTGATAGAGAATGAGGATAGTTTTTCCTTGACGATGGTGAATGATCCCTTGGGTTACATGGGAAATGAAAAAGAATGTTTTTATATCACCACTAAACCAGTCATCAATGACATCCAATCTAAATATGAACAAAAAAAGTTTCAATTCTTCATCGAATAGGGTGGTCATTATTGGCTAAGTGTGATCATTACATATATACATGAATGATCCAAGGTAGAACCCATGGTGCCCTTAGTTCTAAAGTCCCCTCAACTTGAATACAAACCTCTCCCACAATCCTTAATATATGGGTACCTGGGTAATGGTAACACTTTTCCAATAATCCTGAAGGATTCGGTCACAAAAGATCTAGAGGAGGTTCTCCTACAAGTTCTGTGGAGAAAAAAAATAGGTCGTTGGGTGGACAATTACTGATATTAAAGGGTTCAGCCCTACCATTTTCACCCACAATGTGTTACATGAAAAAGCATCTAAGTCCTCTCGACAACCATAATGACAGTTAAAACCACCCCTGAAGGAGGTAGTGAAGTAGGAGGTAATCAAGCTCATAGATGTGGGGATCATCCACCTAATCTCTGATAACCCAAGGGTAAGTCATCTACAAGTGGTACCCAAAAAGGAGGGTTTCACAGTAATCACTAATGATAAAAATGAACCTATATGAACCATAACAGTAATAGGATGGTGAGTATGTGTGGATTACTGAAAAATAAATGATTCTACATGAAAAGAACACTTCCCACTCCCTTTCATGGATCAAATGCTAGAGTGATTAACAAGACATAAATTCCATTTCTTTCTAAATGGTTATTCTAGTTATAACCAAATATATATCTCCCCCGAAGACCAAGAAAAAATCACCTACATATAACTATATTGGACATTTTCTTATCAGATGATGTATTTTGGCATGTGTAATGATCTTTCCACCTTTCAACGTTTAATGTTGAACATCTTCTTCTATATAGTGGAGTAAATTATGGAAGTCTTCTTGGATGATTTTTCTATCTATGGGAAATCATTAAGCACTTTCTTGAAAAATATTTAATTAATTCTAAAATTGCATGAACACACCAATAAAGTGTTAAATAGGGAGAAGTGTCACTTTAGGGTACAACATGTCATCATCTTAGGCCATCGAATTTATAAGAAGGGCATTGATGTTGAACCGACCAAGATTGAAATAATCTCACAATTTTCTATCCCTACATTTTTCTAGAAAATATGATGCTTTCTTGAGCATGAAGGTACTATAGGAGTTTGTTTCATGATTTTTCAAAAATAGTATAACCATTATCCAATCATCTCACAAAGGACAATATCTTTCAATTTCAAAAATAATTCACTATAGATTTCCAACCTCTGAAACAGAAATTACAAGACACCCCTATCATGATTACCTCAAATTGGGAGGGAACGTTTAAAGTTATGTGTGATGCAAGTGACTATATAGTGGGAGGAGTTCTTGGGATAAGAATCAATAAAATCTTCATATCGATATATTATGCCAGTAAATCCTAAAATGAAGCACATATCATCTACACTACTACTTAAAACGAGATTCTATCTATGGGTTTTGAATTCGATAAGTTCTATTCTTATTTAGTGCTATCCAAAGTAATTTTCTACACATACCACGCAACACAAAAATACATGATGAAAAAAAAGATTCAATACCCTGACTCATCCATTGAGTGATTCTTATCTGATAATTTGACATATAGATCTGTGACAAGAATTTCCGTGAAAATGTTTTTTCTGATCATCTTTTTTTGTAATAATTTCATCATCTTGAAAGGTAATAGGATAGAGAAATCAAGGAGGACGTCCCAGAGGAGAATAATTTCTATATTGAAGATTTACCTCATCTTTGGTTTGCTAACATAGCCAATTAATCGGCTATAGGAGTCATTCACCCTGATTTAACATTCCACCATATGAAATAATTGATTTATGAAGTGAAAATATATTTCTTGGAAGAACCTATGCTATTATGGTCATGTTGTGATTGGTTGATCCGATGTTGCATCCGAAAAGAAAAATTCATGCAATTCCAAAAAAATTTCTTTCACCCCCGGTTTAGGGACACCATGGTCCAGTCAAAACAATGGAAACAATTCTCCCATATGGGTTTTTTTGGCCAACCATACAAAAGGATGCCAGAAATTTGGAGACATGTTGTGATTGATGCCTACAGATAGGAAACTTGGGGAGAAAAACTGAAATGCCTCAACTCCCCATTCTTGAGGTTGATATCTTCGATGTATGGGGTATTGACTTCATGTTCCATTTTCCTGTATCATTTGGAAAATCTTACAAACTAGTTTGTGTGGACTGCATTTCAAAATGGGTGGAATCCACTATCATAAGACACAACACTATAATGGTCTTTGTGGATATCATAGAAAAGAACATTTTAGCATGTTTTGTGTTCTGCGGGTGCTGTTCAGTGATAGAGGAACACATTTTGACAATGATTTAATTCGAAATGTTCTTCTGAAGTACAACATGAGATATAAACAGGGGACACCTTATCATCCCTAATCTAGTGGCCATGTGGAGGTCCCAAACAATGAATTAAAGAAAATCCTGGAGAAGATAGTGGTATCTTCAAAGAAGGACTATTCCATGAAACCCTATGATTCCTTGTGGGAATTAAAGACTGCCTTCATGACACCTCTAGGTATGTCAACATTTTGGTTGATATATTGGATGAAATTTCATTTACCTATGTAACATGGGCATAAATCTTACTTAGACGTGAAATCCCAAAACTATGATATCAAAAATACAGATGAAAAGAAAAAGTTTCAACTGATAGAACTTGATGAAATTTGGAGAGAGGCATATGAGGATGTCATACTATATAAGGAGAAGACAATGGTGGTCCACGACCAAATGATCTCTTAGAATTCATTTCTGCCCGATGATGAGGTACTTTTATTTAACTCCAGTTTGATATTGTTTCCTGGTAAATTAATATCCCGGTGGTTTGGACCTTTTAATTTGATCATGTGTTTTCACCACAGTGTAGTAGAAGTGGCTGGAGTGGATGACCAACAATTCAAGGTAAATGGGAATCATTTGAAACCCTATTTTAAAATGAAAGATATGGTGGGTAAAATATCCACCATACAAATCAGGTAGCAAAAATCTTAGGTAAGGTCAAGCTACAACGTAAAACAAAGGTGCTGCCTGGGAGGCATCCCAGAGGATACACGTTGTGTACCACTAATACACACGACATGTACTTTTATTTTTAGTTTATATTTTTAATATTAAAAATATATAATAAATATGTTACTAAAAAGGGATGATGCTGGTGCCACTGGTAAGGTCACTGAAATATATATGATCCATCACCAGTTTGAATCTCTACATACATAACTTCGTCACAAGATTAATCCTTTTTATACCCATGTTTTATTAAATGAAATGTGTGGTATTTTTTAAATTAACATATAAGTTTTTATAAATAAAAAAAACCCATGATGGGGATGGGCTGACTGGCTTGAGTCGTAAAATGGTTCCAAAAGTCCCAGGTTTGAATCCTTAAAATTGGCCCATTTCCAACATTTTTCATATTAATAGAACAAAACGACATGAATTTCGATATATGTCGTGTGTGACATGTTTTCAATGATAAGTTAAACAGTCTTAAAAATAAGAAAATTTATGCAGGTGAAGTTAGAAGATTGATAGAGTCTCATCCCTAGATCGAAAAGAACCAGGTTCGAACTCAGCTAATCTCCATGCTTCATCCCTTTTATTCTAAATAAATCCACACATCGTGAATTTTCTATTTCCTATGTAATATTGTACATTTACTTTAAATTTTAAAAGTAATTAAAAATAGGGAACTCTATAACTGTTTTTACAGTGGATGAGGGCTTATGTTCAGAACGACCGATCGCTGGTTCGAATCACACCCCAAACAATGAACAAATTCTTGTAGTTATCTTTTTCTAAATTTATAACACACGATGTGTATTTCCCAGATTCCTTACATATATAGAATTTTATAGTAATATATATATACTTATATATATATATTTTAATTATTAATAATAATTATTAAATATTTCACTATAATAATTATATTATAAAATTTATTTAATAAAAAAACATACATTTCATGTACTCTATACTACACGTCATTTACGCATGCTATAATGGTCAGGCCCTACCTAGAATTAGGTCGTGTCGCACAACCCCCATCCTCCCCATTTCTTCTCCCGCACGCCATCCACCCTCCCCAAATTCAATCAGCCAATTTTCAGTGCTTTTTATTGATATTTCTTCCTAATTTTGATCCATGATCTAGGTACTCCATTCTATAATCTTTATATCCTAGTTTTACTAGAATTTGGGTTGATTTTTTATTCAGATGACCATTCGGGCTCTCACGCAGAACACAGAGTGTGCAAAGATCACAAACCGTGTACAAATTTTACACTCCCACACAAGGCATGCTTTTTCCATTTAAATTCTACATGGGGTGTACCTTCGGTACACGCCATGTACCCTGGTTCGACCCTGGCCTTTTGGCCCAAACTGTGTCCTCTGGGACATGACCCCTTTCCATGCCACTATACATGGTGTGTCGGTGCGGGACACACCATTTCCTCCGGCCCTTCAGAGGACTCCGTGTGGAATTTCTACACACCTTGAACACCATGTCCCCATACATGGTGTGTATCCCTTTCCATATTCATGCATTTACCTTATCCCCATACCTAGTCGAAGTCGTGTCTAGCCACCTACACGGTCATCCCTCCATGTTGTGACACATGGCGTGCACAACTTTGATACACACCATATACTGGTTTTACATGACCACATTACCTCATGGAATTTCTATCTATATTACAAGGCCCCTTACCTGACTTATACTACATGCCATGTACCCTGGAGCTACACATAATGTTCTACTTTCTTTTCTATTTTATCACATTTCTTTATTTTATTCTTCTTCTTATTTTCTATTGTTTTTTTATTTTCTTTCAGGTATGGACAATAGAGAACATGCATGTGGGATGCGGTCTGCTTCCACTGTTGAGGTTGAGCAGCCTCATTGTCATCAGACTTGTCTTCAAAATTCCGATCAACCCACATTTGACCTTCTAGTTTGCCATCCCAGCATTGGTCTCTCTTCCTCCTCTTATGATTTAACTTCTATCCAAGACATCTACCGATCTAGTGGTTCCTGTGTTTCATTCTCCTTCCACCACTTATCATCCCGCGATGACTTACACATGTTTTACGGTGGTTGAGAGCTCTGGTGCTGCCACTCCTTCTTCCTCTCCATCCCCTTAGAGCCACCATCCACAGTAGTGGTGGACCTGACCGATCCAACAGCTCCACCTACTGGCCAAACTTCAGAGCCAGCTCTATTATCCATTCCCCATTCTTTTACCACTAAAGTAGGATTATCTTTAAAAACACCATCTATTCCACCACCTCCTGAACCAACTGCTACCTGCCCTATTCCGAATCCTTGAAAATATTTCCTGAGGGTCATCCTATGGCAAAGATATTGCGGCAATTATCCAGCAGAAATATTTAGTTGATTGGCCTCTATCTGTACGTCATTATTCCCCAGAATCTGGGAATCTGGGAGGATATTGAGGAGCTTCTAGAAATAATCATATGCTCAAAAATTTTCATGTCAGCAGTCCTCTTACGGTGATTTATTTTTAGAGTTCATGGACACCTTCTAGTTCGATGGGCCCTCCTACCATCATACTCCCACTGATAAATACTTCCCAGTTCGCTTTCGATTGGAGGGGGGATGCCCTTTTTCCCTTACCATGGAAGACTATGGATGAGGGTGAGACTTCTACTCCTATCCTTCCACCCCACATCCAGTATCCAACCATACCTGCCCTAGGTACTCTGACCTCATTTCAAGGTGGTGGGAGTTTGTTGGGCGTGACCATAGGTACACCCCCACATTTCAGAAGAGCATGATCATAATCTCTCTTCCCCTTAGATTCCTCCATTGGTTCTTTAGAGCTATTAATTTTCCACTCCATGCAGATATGGGTGTCGGCTCCATCCTCGATATGGAACGCTTTACTTGTATTGTATGGAACAACTATGTAGAACTCCCCTTCCACGATTCCACCTACTTATATTCTATGATTCATTGTCATCAAGGTAACCTGAATGGAGGTTTATATGCCACCCTCATGGAAGTCCATTTGAGAGTCTTTGATACCTCTCTCCCCCACAACCCCTGGGGATCTCCTCAGCATATGGACTTTCTCATGCTTGTTCGCATGACGATTGTCATCCACTGGGGGGTAAAATAGGCTTCTGAAGGACACCTCTTATCTTACAGGGGTGAGGGCATGCCCTACTACTCTTAGTGGTGTTCCTACCTAGGACCCACCACATCAAACTGCGGATGTTCCCTCACCACCCCACCCCCTTTTTCTGGACTTCCTTCTTCTTCCACTATTCCTTCTTCTTCTCATACTTCCACCTCCCCACCACCATCCACACCCCTGACTGATCTCCCCACCAGCCTCCGCTTGGATGTTCTTGAGCATTAGCAGCTCACCCTTTATGAGACCCTGACATAGATTGAGAAGATGTTGGACCTCATTCACTAGAATCTAGGCATTCCAAAACCCCCAGCAACTTCATCTCCATCTTCTCCGCCGCCTCCGGCCACAGAGTCATTATTGGAAGTTCCAAGCTAACAATTGGGTTCTCATCTCTCCTACTAGGGAAGTTATTACTGGAATGCCTCCTGTGGTGGATTTCCCAGATCCTACCTCTATAGCTGAGCCTACGGTTTTTTCTGGGCCTATCATGCATAGTGTCACTCATATGCCTCCAGTATCTGCTGCGTCTGCTTCTCCATTTCCCGATTCTTCTCTAGATGCTACCTCTTTTGAGGTGACACATTAATTGGCTTTGGGAAAATTTATTTCCATTATATATATCTTTTTTCTTCTATGCATGTTATGTGATGATGTATGCATATAGAGATTTGTTTCTTCCTTCCCTCAACAATCACAGGTACCCTAAAGCGACTTGGGCACCTCAATTTATAATACTTCCCCATTTTTTCGATTCACCATGAGGGGGGTATATTTCAGTGTTTCTTTTGTCCTTTATAATATGGGTTTAATTCTTCCATTTCTTACACTCATCTTACTCCCACTGTTTCCCCAAATTCTGTCCTCTTGTTTGGTATTTCTCTTTGGGGACCATGTTTGGTATTATCTACAGGGGAGGGTCTTTGATTACACTAGTCATTTACATGAACTAATTTAGGGGAAAAAATTAACATTTGACATACTTTAAACTGTGGATTTTTTTATTAATTATAATTATAAATAATAACAATAAAAAAGGGAATTTTAAAAGTTACTTGATTATCTCAATTTTCACTGTATTTTAAAATGATTACCGATATAGTTTGATTTTTGATTTAATGTATTGGACATTTACATTTATTAGAACTGATCATTTGTACTCATTTCATGACCTGATTGAACCCTATATTTTTCCATTCTCAAGAGGTATTATAATCCTTTTTGGAATATTCTTTCTTACACCCCCTTTCTTGAGCGGTTCTTGGGATATACATAACTACCAGAACAAGCTATTTTTTTCTTCAAAACATGAAAAAATGTATTTACATTATGATGATTGAGGCATTTGATTGTGTTTAAGCCCCTTTGACCTTGATACCTAGCCTACATATGATCTTTTTAAAACCCTTAGAAACCATGAACTACCTTGATATGAGGCTACACAAGACTATTATCCCTTCCTACCATCATTATTTTATAATTTTGCATGATTATTCATTTGAGCATTATAGGGGGATTTCTGGCCATTCATGGTATATGTTGGTGATAAATCATGAATTTAAGTGTGAGGGAGTTTATCATATGTTTATTTAGGAATAAGGGTTTCCAAAAATACTATTCATTGTATTTATAGTGGTACCTATCATGAATTTAAAGTCTTATAAATTTATACTTAGTAGATCTGTTCATTTTTACTCATGTCATGACCAAATTGACCCCTATATTTTTCCCATTCCCTAGAGGTATTCTAACCTTTTTTTTCATATTCTTTCTTATACCCTCTTTATTGAGAGATTCATGGGATATGAATAACTACCAGAACATGCTAGTTTATCTCTTCAAAAGATGAAGATTTTTGAATCAAATTAAAATGATTGAGACATTTGATTTTTTTAGCCAATTGACCTAGAGAACTACCCTACATATGATCTTTGTAAAACCCTTAGAAACCATGAACTTCCTTGATAGGAATCTATATTACAAGCCTATTTTCCCTTCCTACCCTCATTCTATTATAATATTTCATGATTATCCACTTGATCTTTATTGATGGTATTTTGGCCATTCATGCTATATTTTGATGACATACCATGCATTTAAGTTTGGGGGAGTCTATATTTAGTTAATTTGGAAAGAAGGGTTTCCAAAAATACTATTCCTTATATTTTTAGTGGTCCCTTTTAAAAAAATGAAATATAAAAAAGTGGTACTAGATTTATTATTAAATATTATTAATGGTTTATGGGCCTATATTACTAAAGGAATATCATAGTGATGATACCCCATTAGAGAAATTTATTGGGAGTGAATTTTCATTAAGATTTATTTTCAATATCATGAATTATTGTTTAATAATTCAGCCTCATTTTTATTCCTCTGAGATTAATTTTTATCATTACCTACTAAACAGTGTCCTTAGAATCATTTTAACCTTATTGAAATCCTTGATTATTTTTTTTATTTGACTTATGAAGTGGAGAATGAGAACACTTTCAAGATTATGGATAAAGTGCATCTAATTATGATTAAGCATAACTTGTATTAAATAATCTTGAGTGATTAGTGTTGTACTTTTTGGTGAGGTAAATCATCAAGTGGATTTTTTTATGAAAAGTTAAATAATGTGGATGAAAGAGAATGAAATTTTTAATTAAATTTTATATGAGGCATGATTACAATATCATTTGAATTGAAATATGTTTTGTGCCTTTAATATCCTCTAATATGGATATATTATTTATAGTTATAATTAGTTAAATTCATCCCTTTTTAGAGTATAGATTTCATAGATTTTATGTTGAGATTTTTTTGAGGACATGAAAATGACGCTGCGTGGGAAAATTTGATTTGCCCATTTTTTGTATACTTTTTCATATATATTTACATGTATAACACCTTTTTCACCAAATATTAATATTTTTATGGATTAAATTATTTATATTGGTGATTATGATGATTTTCAGATATTTTACAACCATAGTTATAAATCAGGAAAGGAAAGAACACAAATTAAAAAATATATAACATGTAATCCTTACACACGCCCTTTACTATTTCCATGACACAGATCAGGAAAACTAGATACACACCCATTTTGTTAGCCAAATCATATACATCATGTTCTTTCCATATAAATAATGTGTTTTTACTTCTAGAAGTGGTTTGTGGATGATGATTGATATAACATGCCATGTATAGTGACATTACATGTTGGGTACTTGCACCTATTAGGTGGCGCAATGTTCCATGTCATGGGTGACACGACATCTCACTCCCCAAAGAAGAAAAGAGGGAAAATCATGTTGACTATGGTACACACCATGTACTTTATGGTATACTCTATCTATTCCTAAAAAATATTAAAGGAGGGATATAACTCTATGTTCAAGACAAACTCATTTTCTAAGACATACCAGGGGGAAATTATAGAGACTTCCAAGAAGAGATAGAGAGAAGACAAGAGATAAGGTGTTTTCACTACATCCTTGATGATATTCAATTCAAATTTTGTGTCATGTTTAATTCAGGTATAACAACTAGTTTAGTTTTTAGATACTCCATTTATAGCCAAACCCACTATGTGTTGGGGCTATGGATGATTATGGGTTGTATTTTGTCAGTTGTTATACTTGTGTTATTCATTCTCCTCCCAAAATTCCTTAATAATCCTTTCAATATATTGCTTGAAATATCATATAAGGTTGAAAATGGGATTTATAGGGATCTATTGAGGAATTAAGATGAAGAAAATCCATGATAATGGGATGGGATTATCATCTCAAAAGGGATGCAATTAATAAAATTTAAAAAATAAAATCCCAGTCCAAGTAATTGGTTTTTATGGATTTAAACAAAACTCACCAGACCAAGGGGTTATGTTACATTCATTATTTATATATTTATGTTATCATGAAAAATATAATCTAATAATAAATTGATTTAATAACAACCTTAAAAATCTAGAGGCCCGATACATTCTTCCCATTTCTCATAAGAATTAATTTTTTTGTTTTTCTTTATCTTTAAAGAATTTTTTTAATGAAATTAAAATTAAATTACCCTATTGTTAACACACAAAAATTGACTCGAAATTTCATCAAATATAGCTAAATTAATCAAAATCTAGGAAAACAACACACCATAACTTTGTCTCCCCATGGATTGATACCTTACTTGTATTATACTTGTTTGAGTAATTTAATTTAGATTGTCGAAAGTAACACTCTGGTAGAAATAACAGCAGTATCTGTTTTTCATTTTGGATTTTCATGAATATGTTGAATAGTACTGATGAAATAACATATTTATTTAATAGAGATGTGATATTATATGGAAATCCCATGATTTTGGGATGATTAACTTTAATATGTTCTTAATATAGAGAAAATGGTGTTTTGATTGTATAAATAGATTATTAATGTGGATAAATTAACCTGGAGAGTATTGGTGACCCCAGAACTAATTAATTATTTTTAAATTTTTTTATAAGTTTCCGATAATGGAGTTTGATTTTTTATGGGATTTATCAAATATATTAAATAATTGATGGCTTTATTTATGAAATTTGAAACCATGAATTTTTTCCATTAAGGATTTATGGAAATTTTGTTTATTACCATACTTATAAGAGAATATTTGATCAATATATTCACATATTGGATATGTTTCCACTATGATATACTTACTGATATTTGGTGGATTAATGTTATATTGATTTGAGAAAATATAGTGACCTTATTTCTAAATTTTTGGATTTAAATTCAGGTCTAAAATAGACGAGCCTTACATTCAACTATTTATGAAATGGATAAAGTTGAACTTCTGATATTATTTTATATCGTGTGCTAAAAATTCTGTTTTGATAATAACTAGATAATTGAGGATTAACTTATTGTTATTTTATGGATATTATTATCCAAAACTTATTTTGATGTAAAAATGCATCTTGTATATAAAATTATGTGATGATTTTGAAATTTATCAAACCATAACTAATAGATAATATTGTTCTTATGAAATGGAATGAAATCAAGTAATTATGTCTTCCAATAATTATTACATATCTTAGGAAAATGATCTTAAAATAATAGTTTATCCTATGACCATCATTTATAATGATATCATTGAATATTTTCATACATTTTTTGTTTATAGTTATGAATTTGTTAATTTTTACTTGATCATTCATTTTGTTGTGATCTATGATCTCTATCACTACCCATTAATATTTTGACATTTCCCTTTTCATCCATGTCCGAATCATTACTTCCCACATTAATTTTCACCTTTGGAAACCTAGTTTGTGTCATTACTAATGAATTTTCAACATCCCTCTCTATTTTTCAAGACATTATTTTATAAACCATTTTTATGATGTGGGTTTCCCTCAAAGGTATTTTCAAATGTAAAACCCATCATTATTGAGTAGAATTTCTATCAATGAGGTAAAAAATAATTTAAGGGAGTAGAATATAACACCTCAATATTTGAAAAATTATTATTTTTTCAAAAAAATTAAATGGGTTTTATATTTTCCGTTACATGCTACATCATTCTTAGCTTTCGTAACCTACAACACTGATTTTAGCTTACATTACAAAAAACATTTAAAGTTGATTATATTACATAGAACATTATGTTTAAATGAAATGTGATATAATATTAAAATATTTGCGTTTAATACGATATTAATCACCATATTGTTTTAATGGTAGGTATATATATGGTTAAATAGATTATGAAAATTTATTATTTACAAATGTATATATAATGTATTATTTGGCGACTGATTAATTAGAAATGAAAAAAACATTTGAAAACAATGTGAATATTTTTATGAATGTATATATGTCATACACCAACAAATTAAAAAAAACAATTTTGGAGATCGATTTTAATGAATTATTTATATTATATAATTGGTAAAATATTTAACATTTATCTTATGTTTTTTATAGATAAGATATAACATAAAATCTACATTTTTTATAAAATGTATTTCTTCCCCTTTTGTGAAATTATTTTGAAGTATTATTTTATATTTTAGAGAATTTATTTGAAAAAACAAAAATTAATTTTTAAATAATTATTTAAATATTTTCTTGGGGTTAATTTTTTTAAGTTTTCCAAATGGATGTTTTTTAGGAATACAGAAAAAAATGGTTATCTAAGAATTTTCATTTATTTTAAAACTTTTAAAATAATGTAATTTTAATATGGGTTTAAAAGTAAAATTTTATTATTAATATATATTTGATTACAATATAGTTAATTTTAATCAATTTCATATTTAAATTTTATAAGAAAACCTTTTAAACTTATGAATCACTTCTGTTTACAAAACTGATTTTTCATTGCTTTTCCCAATTTAATTTTAATTTAAAAGTTTCCAATTATATGAATGGATTTTTGAAAAAATGTATTCCATAATTCGAATCAGAAAAATTTATACTAATTCATAATTCCATCTTTATTATTTTTTATAATAAAGAGTAAAAAAATTAAAATTAATTATCATAGTTAAGGTGAAAATGGGTTTACTAGGGGTAAAACTAAAATTATAAGGATTAACATAACCTGGAAGATTTTAAAATGCTAATTTTATTTTTGGTATTTATACCTCATAACCTATATTTTTCTTATAATATCCCATTTTGTATATTTTTTCATTTTAAAAACGTGGAAATACCTTTTTCTTTTCCAAAATTACAGTTGTGCCGCTCACCTCACTTATAAAAGATCACCCACTATCATCACCTATTCACACCTAAAAACCCTTTTTTAGGAAATTAACTACCCAAATACATTACATAAATACCTCCCCTCATCTTAGAGGCCTTAGTTTGGTTATTAATACCTCATAATATGTCTTTAGGGGTAAACCTAAAGAGCCTCTCTGAAGAAGAGGTAAAATTCTTAAACATGTGTTTTTTTATTTCTTCTTCCACCTCTATTAATATTTTCCAAATACTATAAAATTATAACAATAGTATATCCCTTATAATAAAATATTATTATTTAAATTTAATGACCTAAATGTTTCTATTCTTCTATTAAATGGGATACAAAGTAATCATTCAGGTGTACGGTTGACTACCACATTAGGAATCAATGTTATTCATTTTCCATCACCACTTATCACGACTGTATTTAATTATATTTTTAATGTTTATATATGATAATTATTGTGTCATTTTACCATTTTAATTATAAAATCACTTAAATAATCTTCCATAAAACTCATTGGAAAACAATATGGTCAATTATGTGTATAACAAACTAACGCCTCACGAACTGATATGATTATCTTTTCAATTCAGTTTTACTTAGATGATCATAAGGATAGATAAAAAGAATATATTTGATATTTTTGATATATAAATACTTATTGAATTATGATATCACATATACCTCATTACATTCTATTCCATGGTAAAATGATAATGTCGTTCATGGGTATAGTATACTACCACATCGTGAAGTAATGTGACTCGCTGTTCACATAAACAATACACAGATTTTACTTTAGATAGAAATAAATAAAATCATTTGATACATAAATGAAATACTAATTTTTAATAATTTTTATATATTATTTTACTTTATTTCCATCAATCTATGATGATAATATAAACAATGTCCACGCGTACATAATACATACTATATCGATAGACGATGTATTTAATTTTATTTCTCTAACTTTTATGGATTACCCAAATAAATATATAATTAATATATATTATATTGATATCAAGGTTAATATTAGGGATATGTTGGATCCTAGATCAATTTAGGAGGAACATAAACAACCAATCAAAACATATACTAAAAACAAAGTAGATATTATCTGAAACATGATTTTAACAATAAATTATAAATAAAAGGGTAATAAATTGTCATAAGTAAATCAATATGGTATAGAATATATATTTTTTGTTACATAATATTTGTTTAATATACTTATATTTATTTTACAATAGGTTATAACAAGTATGAATGAAGTTGTTAGTTAATGTAAGCAATTTATTGTCTCTCTTTTATTTCTGGGAGAACTGAATGTTTATCACTAATTTCTTTTTTTTTGTGTGTTTATACTACCAAATTGACATGATATAATATAAATTTCCAAATTTTCATGATATTAAATGTTTCAAATTATTTTATTCTTTTTTCGGGATTATGATTCAAAATATTTTTAAAATAGTAAGGGATTTGTGTCTCAAAATGCATTCTGTGAGACACATGTCATTTTTTCACCTATATTCTTTTAAGAGGTGTGTATATAGCCCCTTAAACTTGTAATATCAGGAATTTACATATTCTCATTATATAGTATAGTTAATTAAATGTTATTATTTCTTAGGGCTTATTATTCAATGTTACCAAGTTGTAATGATTTTATGGTACAATCTCATCATTTATTAGGATTATTTATATTTATTCTTCTAATGATGAAATCTTATAATGCATATCTTTAGAAACTCAATAATTTCACTATTAAGATGTTTGGTCATGAGAATAAATTTTTTCAGTTATGTAACGACACGAATCCAGAGCCACTCAACTGGTGCCCTGTACGTGGTTCGCCAAATGTCCTGAAGCGTGTTTACCCAAACGCCAAAGACTTTCGACAAGAATTGAGGGCCTTGGTGAGTCATTGGGGAAACTCTGCCCTCAATTGGTAAAGTATACAAGGAAAAGGAAATAACAGTTAATAGCGAAAGCAGTATACAATATGCAATAGCTGAAACTAAACAGAGGAATAAATGAACATATAATAGTTATGATAATGATGCAGTATATACAAGTATATAAGGAAAGTAGAAAACACAACAACGTGCTGAAATACAACTGAAAACAATGTACTAAAAGTAAACATCAACTCCAGCAACATCACAAGCCTAAGCTCGGTCCTGTGCTCTCTAGATTTAACCAGCAATCATGTTCCTAAAGTAGAAGGGTCATAATCCCTATCCACACCAACTACCATATAACCTGTTTGGGCTGAAAAGAAGGACCCAAACAGGGTGTGAGACTAATCCCAGTAGGAAACCACTACAAGATCTGTGCCCTACTGTTAGTGAGCAATATTGGAAAAGTAATGGAAATAAATGCAGTAGAGAAATAATAATACACAAAAGTAAACAATCCTAAAAATCTCCATTGAAATTCATTTTTTAATTTAATTAAATAATTTAATTATCAACCAAGGAACCTAGCATCAGCTCTATATTCCCAAGGCATAGCATGTAACACAACAGATATCTCAGGAGACTACCTAAACAAAAAGCAGTACAAAACCCAAGCTTGTCCTTTGACATGGTGGAATCATCACAACCAACCAAACAATATTCACATTCACTCTCTGAGTGGCTCATACTAGAAAACCCCTCTAGTCATGTAATCATACAAGGCACAGACACACTGGGAAGCTCTCACTATCAATTCCCCTATGGTCTGGTAATGATAACTATAGACTCTATGAAGAAGCACTTACATATAATTCCCCATGTTTTCTCGGTATATAACTAAGGAAACTACGAGGAATAAAAAAGTCCAATTCCCATAGGTTCTGCAAACAATAATAATTTATAAGAGGCTCTCTTGGGAAGCCCTTAATCGTCGATTCCCTCTTTAGTCTACCGCACCCGGTTCACATAGCCTTGAGCAGTCTAGTCATGCGTAATCGACTGTCAGCAGCCCTAAGTAAGTTCAACTACTAGTTGGATAATAACTACAATGGATCAAAAGCATATAAATAGTAGGTAACACATGAAATCTATTATATCAAGGAAGACAATCAATGCAACAAGGTCTTCTACATAGGCAACCTATTCCAAATAGCGATAAACAACCAAAACAAGGGAGAACACCCATGGGGTGATCCTCAAACATGCTAACAAGAAAATCATTATTCATCTAATATCCTCTAGCACACAATCAATCTAAGGCAGATAATAAAACAGGATTAAAACCCTAACCTGAGATACCCGAAACATGGGAATCCGACACTTTTGCACAAAAAAACAAAGACGTTCAACGTAGGGCAACAAACCACCTACCTCGATCCTAGGAGATTGATATACATGAACCTTGGCCCGTGAATTGGCCTAGAATGGAGTAGATCTACAAAAACATCTAAAATTTTCAACCTCAGATAACTCTCACAAGAGAAAGAACCATGAAATGAGGACAAAGAAGAACCAAGAACTCACTGATGTGATTTTATTTCAACCGGAGGCGTTCTATTCGGATAACTAGTGGCAGATCGGTGGCTCTGAGAAGATCCGTGTCCGTACTCTCGCTATCAGTTGAATAAACTGGAGAAGAAGACGTTTTTGGGTTTAAGATGCGACCCCGATCCGTTTAACGAAAAAAAGAAACTACATGTCGTGTACTTTTAGAGTACACTACGTGTACTAACATTTTCCGTACTCCGCATTAAGTAGCCTCCACATCCCACATATATGTCCGTGTGTGTGGCCATGACACGACTAGCACACAGCCTCGAGCGACATCAATCACATGGCATGTACTTTGAAAATTTTCTGATTTTCCTCCCTTTTCCCAAAAAAGACAAGAAAGGAAAAACATACATGAAAAGAAGTTCAAGGTTCTTACAAACTCTCCCCCTTAAAGAAATTCATCCCTGAATTTCCCTCGCGTGGTGAAGAAGATGAAACCCCGAACAACTCTGGCTACTGTGATCGCATATCGGCCTCCCTTTCCCAAGTCTCATCCTATACACGGCCATACTACCATAGCACCCATATCAGAGGAACAGATCAACCATGAAGTACCTTTGGACTATGATCAACAATATTTATAGGATGATCCTTGATCGATTCCTCCTACTCCAGCTCAACCTCCTCGGGTTAAAAAACATGAGACGAGTCTGAGAAATAGCATTGAAGCTGAGAAACATGGAAGAAATCGTGCATATCCTGGTACCTCTGAGGTAACTGCAACCTATAAGCAACCAGCCCGACTCTCTCCAGAACCTCAAATGACCCGACATATCTCAGTGAATGCTTTCCCTGTCTCCTGATCCTCTTGTGTCCCAACCTCAGGGTAACACGTAGGAAAACCTGCTCTCCGTCCTTGAACTCCAAAGGTCATCTCCACTGATCAACATAATATTTCTGCCGATACTATACTGTATCCATCCTTTTCAGAATCAACTCCACCTATTCTGTAGTCTCTTGAATAAGATGAGGTCCCAACATAGCTTCCTCCCCTTCCTCCAGCCAGCACAACGGTGATCGGAACGGTCTACCATACAATGCCTCGTAAGGTGCCATATGAATAGTTTATTGAAAACTATTATTGTAGGAAATCTCAACTAGAGGTATATGTCTCTCCCAAGAACCTCCAAATTGAGGATGCATGCTCATAGCATGTCCTCAAGCACCTGAATCATGTGCTCTGACAGGCCATCTGTCTGGGGGTGGTAAGATGTACTCAGAAGTACCTATATACCCAAATCCCTCTGTATCCCTTTCCAGAAATGTGACTTAAAGTAGGTGTCCCTATCTGAAATGATAGTAATCAGAACCCCATGCAAGCATACAATCTCACAGATGTACAACTGTCCAAGCTCATCAACACCAAAGGTCTCCTTAATCGGGAAGAAGTGAGCAACCTTTTTGAGCCTCTCAATGACAACCCATACCGTGTCATTCTCTCAAGGTGATCTCAGTAACCCTGTCACGATAACTATCATGACATCATTCCACTTCTAATTGGGAATGGGTAGCTGCTGTAAAATACATGTTGGTCGCTAGTGCTCCGCCTTCACTTGGTGACCGGTGGAACACATCATGACAAAAACAACAACATCTTTCTTTATACCTAGCCACCAATACTGGCGGTGTAGATTACAATAAATCTTGGTGACACCAGGATGAACTGCCCAAACTGATGAATGAATGTATCACATCATCTCCTTGCATATATCTGATGTAACCCATACGCGTCCCTAGAAACGCAAGATCTCACCCTCACCTACGATCCATCTGGGAAGAGGGTCCTCTCCTAACATGCATTCCCGTAGGACTAGGCCTTCAGAAACCGATAGCTGTCACATTCGAACTCGGTCAAGAAGGGTAGAAATAACAGCTAAAGAAGAAAGAAAAGCCTGACCCTATCTGTTGTACACCTCCAAATGAATTTCAGAGAACATAGCCATAAGCTGCCACTCACTGTTGGCCTCTTGAACTGCCTGAACTACTCAGTGCGTCTGCCATAACATAGCCTTTCCCAGGCATATAAGCAAGCTCGAAATCGAAATATTTTAGGCACTCAACCAAACTCCGCTGTCTCAGATTCAAGTTGCGATGCGTGAAGATATACTTGAGGTTCTTGTGGTCAGTATATATCACAAAATGCTCCCCCAGAAGATAATGTCTCCAACAACGCAAATAATGAACAATTATATCCAACTCCTGGTCATGCGTAGTATAGTTCCTCTCATGTGGCCTCAACTGCCGATATACATATGCAACAACACGATCCTCTTGCATAAGCACTGCTCCAAGCCCGATGCCAGATTCATAACAGAAAATTGTATAACTCTTGCCCGGCTCCGGAAAAACTAGAATCGATGCTGAAGTCAGTCTCCCCTTCAGCTCTGGAAAGGCTGAATCACATGATTTTGACCAAACATACTTCACCCTATTCTTATTCAAGACCATCAACAGTGCTTCTAAGAATGAGAAGTCCTATATAAACCACCTGTAGTAACCATCCAACCCTAAGAAACTTCTCACCTCAAAGACATTCCTCGGCTGCTCCGAGGTGACTACTACTCTCACCTTCTCTGGGTCTACTGATACTCCTGTCACAAAGATGACATGACCTAGGAAGTGAATCTTGCCCATCCAAAAGTGGAATTTTGAGATCTTATCATATAACTAATGCTCCCTTTGTGTACTCAAGATGATCTTAAGATGGGTAGCATGGTCGTGTCGAGTGTGAGAGTACACCAAGATATCGGCCATGAAACCACCATGAAGGAATCCAAGTAAGGATGGAAAACTCTGTTCATTAGTGCCATGAAAACTGATGGCACGTTCATGAGACCGAATGTCATAACCAAATACTCATACAGACAATAACTGCTCCAGAAGACTGTAAGAGGTATATCAGATGGCCTCACACGCAAATGATGATATCTGGATCTCAATTCGATCTTCGAGAACAGTCTGGATCCTCAAAGTTGATCAAATAGATCATCTATCCATGGAAATGGAGATCAGTTCTTGACTGTCAACTGGTTTAGCTTTCGATAATTCACACAAAGCCTAAGGGTGCCATCTTCCTTCTTCAAAAACAGGACATGCGAACCCCAAGGATCAGTACTGGGTCTGATAAAACCCTTTTCCTGCAGCTCCTCCAACTATTTATTGAGCTCCTTCAACTCAGGTGTAGCCATCCTATATGGAGTAATGGGAACCAGTGCCGCTCATGGAACAAGCTCAATAGATAATTCTACCTCTCGATCTGGAGACAAACCTAAAAAGTCTTTTGGAAAGACATCTGGAAAGCGATCAACCACTGGAGGAAAATCAAATTGAGAAATCCCTTGGTCATCCAAATATAAACTAGAAATCTAGTCCATAACACCTCCCAAACCATGATGATCTTGTCCAGCTCCACTCTCCTGGACATTCCATTTGCCCTTGTGAAGAAAAGATCCGCCCTATGGTGATGTGAAACTCACCCTACGACGATAGCAATAGACAAAGGACTGAAAGGGAACTAACCAGTCCATCTGAAGAATGAAATCATAGCCTATAATCTCCAAAACATAGAGGCTCCATGAAAAATGACACCCACCAACTTAAAGGGGACAGTCTATGCACTGACTCATGCTAGCAGTTCTAATTCCCAGGGGAGTGTCTAGCATCATCATATCCACAGAAGTATAAAAAGTAAGTCTAAGGTTTTCCATAGTGTGATAAAAAAAAAGATCTGAGGAGCTCTTGTATCAAAAAGTTCAGAGGATAAAACTGAGGCTACTAAAATCATACCTCAAACAGTAGAAGATCCAGGATCCTGCTCTTGATGAATATGCTCTTCTGTAAAAGTTTTTCCTGTACTGCAGACCCTTATAGCAGTCTGAGATCCCTGTGCTGACCATCCCTGAGCCTGACCACTGCATCCACGACCTCTACCCTAGCCTGAATGAACTGAAGAACTCCATCCCCCAGTCTACTATGGAACTGGTAATCCTGCTCCTGTATGCGGAGTCGAAACTGATCCTCCTTCACTATATGCTGGAAGGAGAACCTTTCAGAAACACTACAGATGACGCATCTTGCTGCCAGATCGACACTCCACTAGGTCTCTTGGGAACTGAGGCTTTATATGACCATTTCTTCCACACTGATAGAACAACACTTGGTTGCTATAGGGAAGATACCATTTACCAGAAGGAATACCTCGCTTCCACTGGTCACCTCATGTAGACTCTCGGTGGCGGTTCCTGCTATCTATCAAAAACGAATCAGCTCTGGATGCTGAACCGCCCTGGTCCATAGCTCCAGTCTCCATCAAATTTCTCTCCGTGATAACCGTCTGGTTGACTATTATAGTAATAGAAGTAAGCTGAAAGACGTTCACCTATGATCTGATGTCTGGTCTGAGGCCTTCCTCAAACATCCTCACTAAAAATAGCTTGTCATTTCCCAAAACGAGAGTGAAACGTCGTAACTCTGTGATGCGAGAGGAATACTCCATAACTGTGAGAGTACCCTGTTGTAGGTTCATGAAATCTCTGGCTCTGTCATCCCTCAATGCTGCCAGGTAGAATTAGTCATAGAACTTACGCTGAAACTCATCCCAACCCATAACATGTTGGCTCCCTGCCTGCGAAACCACATCCCAACTTCTCTTGGAGGAATCTCATAGCATATAAGTTGCGAGCTTCACTCTCATCTCCGGAGGCATCTTGAGGTGCTCGAATATGGATAACATGGCTTATATCCATGACTCCGCAGCCTGTGGTCCTCCATCCATTGTGAACGTGGGGGGATGCTGCTGCTGAAAAACCCACGTCAGCTTTTCCATAGACGGGGAAGGATGCCGAGCTCCCTGGAAGGTCGGCATGAATCTCCTGAAACCCTCTCTGAACTGAGTGTCAGCACCAGTTTCTGGAATCACTGTAGGGGCCATGCCCGGAATGATAGGTGGAATTACTTGAAGTCCCTAATCTGCCGTATCGGGTGTACGGTCACCACCTGGTTCCTAATGTGCAACGAGAGGGTGTCTTGGTGCCATAGTTATAAAAGGTCAAAATCACAGCTTCATTAAAGATGCAAATAGTTGAAACATAAGATATTAAAATAGAACAGGAGAGAAAAACTCTAAAATTTGTGAAAAACATGACTACATGGGGTGTAGTACAACTACACGATGTGTTTCCTGAAATTTTACCCTGGGTGTGTACCTTGGCCATACATGGCTGTGTAAACCACCCGACTACATGGCGTGTTCTCAAATTTCATGGCATGTAGTAACCCTTTTTCCTCTTACCCAGTTACTCCTACATGGCTTGGAACACGTACTCTCCCTACATGAAACTACACACCATCTTAAAGGAAGACACGATGTGTACTTGACATGTCTTACCTGGCCCATGTTGTTAGCGACATGGCCTGACACACGGATGACACTACACAACATGTTCCTGACGGACACAACGTGTACGAGAAAGGTAACATCGACCCGTGTTGTTTTCTACATGGCTGGATCCCCGGTTAACTATACACGACATGTTCTAGAGGTACACGATGTGAATTTGAAGGAAATTCCTAGCCCATGTTGTTCGTGACACGAACAGATAACTAAGTCATACTACACGGCGTGTAAGATGGTACACGACATGTTACTACAAGAACTTTCACAACCCCGTGTCCCTACCCACACAGTCAGTGACACGGCTAAAAACTACATGGTGTGTATGAATAAATTATACACAGTGTATTCTGGGTTTTTCCAGACAGTAGCCTCAGAACTACACCGAAGCCCAGAAAACACAGAAAAACAATCGTTTAGGTTCCAAATTCCAATCCATTGGGGCCCATACTCCCCACGAATCAAAGCATGGCATCATAACAATGCATATAACAAGAAAACAGTATAACAAACTCACGATCCACCAAATTACGATCCTCGAGGGCCCATAACACCTCTAAGACCAGAGTTTGGAGTCCATGATAAAGAAGATCTAAACAAACAATAACCTATCAACATAGCAGGTATTCTATCACAATAGCTATCACAACATAATGAATAGTCTATCATAAATTCTATCACAACAGCATGCAATTTCTAATGCAATCTAGATGGAATGGAAAAATTCATGACATGTGATTTTTATAACAAGTGAATATATGATGCATAAAATGGCATTCCATCATCTCATTGGGTTTCAACAAAATAGAACCACAATCATATAAGCAGCAACAACACAAAACAAGTGCACCACACAACGTTGAAATCAATTAAACTGTAACATTTTCAAAATTCGAAAATTGAAATATTCGAGGTAACCTGGATTTTTCCCTATACACGGGTTCTAGAACTCCTAAGCACAACTATTTTACATTTACCTATTCTGTCCTATCCTTGTCTAATGTTTCTAAACAGTAATTCAATAGAAGAGAAAATAAAAGAACCTCCTATGATATCACATTGTAATGACCCGAATTCAGAGCCAGTCAATTGGTGCCTCATACCCGGTTCACCACATGACCTCAAGAGTGTTTCCCCAAATTCCAGAGGTTTCTAACTAGCAGTGAGGGCCTTGGAGAGTCATTGGGGAAACTATGCCTTCAATTGGTAATGTAAACTAGGAAAAAGAAATAACAGTCAATAGCTGAAGCAGTAAACAACATACAATAACTGAAACTAAACATCAGAAGAAATAAACATATAATAATGATGAAACTGATACACTAGATACAGGTATCTAAGGAAAGCATCAAACACAACAATGTGCTGAAATACAATTGAAATCAATGTACTAAAAGTAAACAGCAACTCCAGTAGCATCACAAGCCTAATCTCGGTACGATGCTCTCTAACTCCAACCAACAATCAAGTACTTGAAGTAGATGGGCCACAATACCTATCCACACCTTCAACCATATAACCTATTTGGACCGAAAATCAGGACCCAAACATGGTGTGAGACTAATCCCAGTAGGGAACCACCACAAGATCTATGCCCTACTATTAGTGAGAAATATTGAAAAGGTAATGGAAATAAATGCTGCAGAGTAATAAGAATACACTAAATAAACAGGCCTACAAATCTCCATTCATATTCATTTATTAATTTAATTAAATCATTTAATTATCAACCAAGGAACTTAGCATCAGATTTATATTCCCAAGATATAGCATGTAACACAACGGATATCTCAGCAGACTACCTAAACAACAAGTAGTACAAAACCGATGCTTGTTCTTTGGCTTGGTGGACTCGTCACAACCAACCAAAAAATCTTCACACTGACTCTCTGGGTGGCTCATACTGGCAGAAACCTTTAGTCAAGTAATCATACAAGGCACAGAAACTCTAGGAATATCTAACTATCAATTCCCCTATGGTCTGGTAATGATTTCTATAGACTCTCTGAGGAAGCACTTATATTTAATTCCCCCTGTAGTCTCAGTACGTAACTAAGGACACTCTGAGGAAGTACAAAGTCCAATTCCCATAGGTCTTGTGAATGATACTAATTTATAACAGACTCTTTAAGGAAGTGATTAATCATCAATTCCTTCTTTAGTTTACCGTACCAGGTTCACACAACCCTGAGCAGTCTAGTCGTGCAAAATCGACTGTCAGCAGCCCTAAGTAAGTTCAAACACTACTTGGATAATAGCTACAATGCATCAAAAGCATATAAATTGTAGGCAACACATGAAATCAATTATATCAAGGTAGTCAATCAATGCAACAAGGTCTGCCTCACAGGCAACCTAATCCAAACGGCAATAAACAACCAAAAAATGGGAGAACACCCATGGTGTGATCCTCAAACATGCTAAAAAGCAATCATTATTCATCTAATAGCCTCTAGAACCCACGAAATCTAAGTAAGATAGTAAAACAGTATTAAAACCATAATCTGAGATACCCAAAACATGGGAATCCGACACTTTTTTACAGAAACTCAAAGACGTTCAACGTAGGCCAACAAACAACCTACCTCGATCCTAGGAGATCAATATACTTGAACCTCAGCCCATGAATCAGCTTAGAATGGAGAAGATCTGCAAAATCATCAAAAATGTTTAACCTCGGATAACTATCATAAGAGAAAGAATCATGAAAGGTGGCCAAAGAAGAACCAAGAGCGCACCCCTGTGATTCTATTGCAACTGATGACGTTCGATTTGGAAAACCAGTGGCAGATCGGTGGCTCGAAGAAGATCTGCGGCCATACCCTCGCTCTCAGTCAAAGAAGCTGGAGAAGAAGACATTTTTTGGGTTAATACTCGACCCCAGTCCGTTTAATGAAAAAAAGAAAGTACACGGCGTGTACTTTTAGAGTACACGACATGTACTTTTAGAGTACACAACATGTACTAAGATTTTCCGTACTCCACATTAAGTGGCCTCCACATCACCCCTACATGGACATGTGTGGGGCCAAGACACGACCATCACACAACCTCGAGCAACATCATGTACCCGGCATGTACTCATAAAGTACACGACATATACTTTGAATATTTCAGGATTCTCTTCATTTTTCCCAAAAAACGACTAGAAAGGAAAAACATACCAGAAAAGAAATTCCGGGTTCTTACAAATAATATTTTCTATATTTATCTAATCAAAATTCATGAAGTATGTTTTTAATGTAAACATACTTTATTTCTATATTTATTTAAAAAAAGACTTTCATCCATATCTATGTTTTCTCGAAATGTTTTCAAAAAAATTTCTAACATTCTAAATTGGAATTATTAAAGAAAATTTTATCTATATTTCACAATTAGAAATACTTTTAAATGTAATCTTCATTTATTTTTTATAAAATAATGTCCATTTCGATTTTACAAAAAATGTAAAGGATATCAACACATTAAAATGTACAACATGAACGTTATTTATTGTTTTCATGCCCAACTAATTATTTTAAATATTCCTAAATATATTTAAATATATAATTTCATAGAAAATTATTTAAATAATGTTTTACGAATTTTTATATTTAAAAATGAAATTTTTATAATGGAAAAGATATTATCCATAAGAAATGTTTTAAAAGATTTTTATATAATCATTAATATATTTCCCAGAATATTTTTAATGAAATGTATTTTGAAATTATTTTATGTTTTAAATGTTTTTTTAATATTAGAAAAGATATTTTCCATAATAAATGTTCCAAGTGATATTTTAAAATCGTCTTATATCTAAGATGACATCATTGGATGTTAATTATGATTTATTGGGGATATAATCCAAGGATACCATTATTTTGTTATGGATGGTTTTTGTTTATGATAGCAATATTTTGATGAAAATTATTTCACTTCCATGGGTTTCAACATGATTAATTGATTATGAAACCCACTTATTTTTCCATGGATTACGCTTTGATTAATTTTTTAAATGAGTAGGAAACCTTTTTCCCTTCTATTGGTTATGTCATGTGAAATGTTTATAAAATTCATTTATTTTAATGGGATAGAATTTGATGAAATTTTCACGGTCTTATGGGACACATATGAATGATTTTAATTATGTGATTGTTGTTACATTACTATCAATAACGTTGGATACACTATAAACATGGACGATGGTTAAATTATAATGAGGATAGTGGTTATGTTATAACCATTATGAGTGGGACATATATCTCCTTCATATATACTAGGTAAATATTGATATCTCATGAGATAAATATGACTAGAATAGAGAGTGAACCAAATTTAGTAAGGGACTCCACCCACTATGATAGTATTGAGAGTGAACCTTGAGAACTATGATGGTTTGGGGTGTAAACCCGTTCCACTTTGATATTCTTTGTAGTGAGCCTTGAACTAGTATGGAAATGATTTTATATGATTATGTGGATACGAAAAATCTATGCCTTGTGTTAATTTCACATTATCTTGGTTCATGTTCTTTGATTCCATTATGATTCATTTCTACTATGATATATTTCACAAATCATGTTTATGATATATGACATGTAGGTTTTTGTTTTAAATGGTCATTCTCATGTTATCATAACATTATACTCATGATATGTAGATATATCAATTATTTACCCTTAATGAGGGTCGGAGCACATTGTTTCTTATGATTCATTTCCCTATGTTACGATGAAGGGTAATATGTATGATATGTATAAGAAGGGTGATATTTATGAATAAAATAGTGAGAGATTACATAACTCACTTATAGAAATGTTTTTATGTGTCCATGTTTCCGAATTCTATAGACCTAAAAAATTATGGCATGTTTTGTTATGTTATATAATGAATACTCATTTATAAGGATGAAATATTTATGTATAAGAAGTTAGGTTATTTTAAATGATCATGTTGACCTCATGATAATAAATTTAGTGGCACAATGACCCATCCATATTCTGTAAGAAGATGACCAGTGTACCCTATAGAGAAGCACATGGATGTATAAAACCTTTATTCATATTTTGTTTTGTGGCTGCTTCTCCAACTAATAATGTTAAATTGTGGAAATTTTATATGGTGTTATTTATATTGGAAATGATATTTTTATATTGTATGTTGATAAATTGACTTCATATCTTGGAGGAAGGCTAGAAAATTCATTAGAAAACACATCAAGATATCTATTTATAAAGGGAATGTATTCAAGAATTATCATTTCCCTAGTCTCAACCATTTGAGATAGATACTTATACTCATTAGGAAAAAAATATTCATCCTTAAAATGTGTATAACAGAGAAGATTCATCCTTGTTATTTTAATTTTATATAATTTGAGGCCACTTTACAATATGGAGGCTTATTTTCTTCTCTATATAATTTAGTTTGTCTTTATATAAAAAATTGAAATACATTGCAAGGATTATGTAAAATTTTAATTAGGGGATTATAACAATTAATTTTAAAAAATTAATGATGAAAATATTTATATGAGATGTTTTCTATTATTGGGATGAAATAGTAAAAAAAATTTCTAACTTCACCAATAACTCCTCTACCATATTATGATGTAGTCTTTAAATATTTATACTAAACATTCATGATAAGAAATAATGTGTAGAAACATAGACTATAATGTTTCCATGCATTATTATTCTGGTTATAATCATTTACTACAATTATAACTAAACACACACACACACACCACACAAGCATAGATTTAAATGGACGGTCATAGCCCCCACAATATCACCTACTCAACAAGGCCTTTTTTATTTATACATTATTCATCAACCCAGTATTAAAAGTCTTAAAGGCCCCTTCGTTTGATTGTACAAAGGCCTATCTTGCATCAATACATACAAGGGTATGAACCCCTTGTCTACATCATTCCTATATCACCGCCCCTATGTTAGTGCAAGGGTCAGTGCTTGCATCATAAATCCCCCAAGGTTCTTATTTGGATTTGAACCATGGCCTTTTGGATGTAGGATTTTGAGGTTCAACACTCCATTAAAATGACTTCGAATCATCTACTACATCCACAATACAACATAGGTATGATAATTCCCATGCTATTAAAATTTTAAATGGGAAACCATGGACATTAACTAGATAACTAATAAATGAAAAATGTCCATAAAAATATGAATTTATGGGTTTCAATCTATGTTTTCCATGACGTATTTCTATAAATTAAATATTAAGTGTATTTTGTTCCCCTAAAAATGTTTCATAAGGTGCATGTGAATTTACCAAACCATTTCCCATGAGAGTTTCAAATTAGGTCTGAAGAAAGTCCCATTATCATGAACCATGTTATGATAATGTATATCTCAATGCACATTTTTTTAGTTATTATCCCTATGTAAATCTATGTAGGATCCACATCCAGTATTAGTATCTATATATGGATTTGTTTTCATAGAATCCACTTACTCTATACATTATCAATATTTATAGATTTTTATTATGTTTTAACTTATAATTAATTTTTTAATAGTGTTATAATCATAATCCAAAAAATAAATAAACATTCCACTAATAACAACTAGAAAAACCATATATTAATACACAGTATTTCATTATTTATTAAAATAACATACACTTAATACAATCCCAAAGGATAATTATATTATGTGCAATTTGGAAATTAGGTACATAGCCTAATAAATTTCAATAGGAATATAATAAAATTATTGAAAACCATCTTATAATGCACCTAAAATTCCTTAATTCTTCTAGAATAACATATGAAATCATTGGGGAGCATATAAAAAATAGGTGATCAATAAATCCAGATAAAGGAATAAACAATGCATAGAATAAGATAAAGATATATATGTGTTTTAAGAGGTACATCATAATAACATAAGTGCGGTGGGGATCATAATGTTTTAAAATTATGAATGAAATAACATGATAGTATAAATGTGACATAATTATTTTGAAACAATCTAAAACATAAAATCCTAAACATAAGTCATGTCTAACCCCCAAGAAAACATAACATAATGTATTTAGGTTATCCTCTGACAGATCATACATGGAATCTCATGAGATTAAAATATTACCCAATAAGTTCGATGTATAGAGAATAGTTTCTCCATCGGTCACTTACATATCATGTACATGAATATGTGTTCAATAGAGATAATATAGAATCCTGAATTTTTATTGCATAACGTTTCATGACATTATACGAATATAGGATCTTATAAAGTTTAGTTTCTTGGAAAAAAGGTAAAAAATTCATAAAATCTAAAATAATAATTCTATTATGAATTAAAGGATTTCAAAAGGTTTATCCTATGTACATGTATTGAATCTCATAACATGGGGAAATACATAAAAGGAAATGGGGAGATAAAGGCTCTTTAAGATAAATCAAGGGAAACCGTTTACATGTGATCTTGAGAAATAAAAATAAGTACTTGAGGAATACATTACTACATGAGAAATAGTCTAATCATAATATGTGGAACATGAATCATAACATGGTAATGAGGGTAAAACATTTAAATTAGAAATTAAAAAGAATATCAGCATGTTTTTTCAATGAGGTGTCATAAAAATTAACAAAGTTATTCACCAAGGTATCATTTAACATGTTATCTATATAGGTTAAAATTTTTACACAATGCATTGGATAGATATAATGATACACCCTTCATATGTATTAATTAATTTTAAGCACATAGGTTATAATGAAAAAATTCAGAAATGAAATGTGGGGAAAAATAAATGGGTTTCATATCAAAATCATGAAATTTTAAAAAGAGTGCTTAAATACATGTTATTTATGTCATTATTAACACACAAAAGAAAGTCTGGTCTCATATTTTCTAATCAGGAAATAAAAAAGAAAATTTTGACACCTAGTTTAATAACCCGAGAAAATAAATAGGTTTTTGTATTCAAAAAATAAAATAAGATAATTTCTTGAATAAACAATGAGATATTTTGAGAAGAAAATATGAAAACATAATGGGTGTGAAAATATATTAATAAAAACATTAAGATTGATGGAGAATGGGTATATCATTTATAAAAGATCCATAATAAAGCAATTTGATATAATAAAATGGAAAAAATAAAATTCTATGTAAATTGTGAAGTCATACCATTTAAAAATAAAATGTGAAAGGAAAATACAATTTTAGATTTCCATTACATTGAATTGTATTCCAAAAACATGTGGATCAGGACCATGAGGTTTTGAGGAAACCTTGGGAGGACTTCATGAAAGGAAAAACTATCTGAAATTCATGGATGATGAATTGGATGTGAATGGAAATAGAGAAATCGGTTGGTAAATTGAGCAAAAGGGGAGGAGTTTTTTATTAATTTCATTAAACACCCCAGTAGTGGTAAATTCAAATCCATGGGCTTGGACATGGTATAGAAAGAACGGGGAACCCATTATTTTATTTTAATCCACATGATTTTAAGACCATTTTATATTACACATTGCATCATTATAATGTAATTAAACATACCAAGAAACTGAAAATGTATTTTTACAATTCACCAAAACACACTTTAGATTATTCTCATAAATTCACCCTAACCTAATTTCAACATGATGATTCTAAAAATGAATTTTATATTATCATTTAAATTATCTAAATATTTGAATTTAAAATTCTCTATAAAAATAATTAATTTTTAAAAAATAATAATGGATAGAAAATGCACAGTTAAATTGCATACTTAGATTTTTGACACTTGTAAAAAATTAAATTATTTTATCATTTATATTTAAATATGAGTGTTTTATCCATACTAATTTATTAAAAAATTTATAATTTATAATATTTTATTTTATTTTAAGATATATACCTTTTTTAAATAGTAAAATTTCTTTCTGAGAAATCAATTTATCCAATTCCAACTCAATCTTATTAAGAAAAATTATTCCTAAAATGGAATAAAAGGAACACAAATTATATTTATACAATGTCATTACACTTTAAGTTACTAGGTCATTGAATCTTAAACCCATTTAAAACCAGTAAATGAACTAAGGCAAAGTAGTGTGATTTTGGTGGATTTTTTTATGACTTGGATAACATCTCCCGAGTTGTAATTTTAACTTACATAAACATCTATTATAGGTGGTTTCATTCATCTTTATATATTGAAGATCCTATTGGAATTGGTTAAGGGAGAACTCTAGTGAGACTACCTCCCTCTTTAACTCAAAAACTTTGGCATTGTATGACATAGATTGAAATGTTGAGGCTATAATTTCTCAATTATCCATTTATTGACCATTTTAATTTCTATCTATAACAATAATTATAAAGTTAAAATTATTATTTGGAGTATTTTTTCCAATGGCCATATTGACAACTGATCATATAATGGTCGAATAATGATTTACAGATTTAAATTAAATCCCATAATTATTATATATATATATATAAATATGATGAGTATAATATAACAAAAGTTTTAAGAAACAATTATCATTCAAAAAGGTTGGGTCGTTACATTATTCTCCCCTTATGAAATTTATTCCTCAAAATCTCATCTCTCTTCCTCAGTTGATAAAGGGTATGGGTAATTCTAAATCATTATTTCCAATGGTTCCCAATTAGCTTATTCATATATTTTTTCCTTTACGACACTTTAATTAAGTGGGTAGTATTGTTATATAGACCCTTGTCTCTATGGTCTAGGATCCCCACCAACTCCTCCTCCTAAGAAGGTCTTGTTCCAGTTATACCGCCTCAATATTAAGAGCATGTTAAGTGATATAAACCTACTTCCATGAGAGATATAGGGAATATATAATCAAATTGAGATTGATTTTCTGGAAGTGAAATCAGATAGGAAACTTCTCGTATGTGATCAAATATTTCATAGGGGCCAATGTACCTTGGGATAATATTCCTTTTCTTCCCAAACATCATTAATCTCTCCCATTGTAAAATTCTAAGGTATAATTTGTTTCCAAAATCAAACTCCATGTAACTTCAATGGTCACGAGCATAACTATTCTATAGATTCTGAGAATCCTTGATGTGTTGCTAGATGGACTTAACATTTTTTATCAAATATTTCACAAGATTATTCACACGAAACATTATTTCACTAGTTTCATCCCGGCTAGTATAATTTTTACATTGCTTTCCATATTGAGCTTCATAGGGTTCCCTTTGAATACTTGAATTGAAACTATTTTTGTGTGAGAATTAAACAATTGGGTGTTGTTGATCCAATCCACTATTAAATTCCAATGAGCATGTTCTCTTAATATCCTTGAGTGTCTAAACAGTCCTTTTAGTTTGGACATCAGTTTAGGTGTGATAGGACGTAAAAAAATTCAATTCCCTATTCCGAGTATGATGATGAATTCCCCATAATTTTTATGTTAACCTTGGATAATGATATGAAATGATAAAAAGTGGTACTCCATGTATCCTCACCACTTCCTTCAAATAAATAATGTAAATTTTGTCAAGAGAGACTTCTTGTGGAATAAAGATAAAATGGGTAGTCTTGGTGGGATGGTGCACTATAACCCATATTACATTTTTTACTTTTGTTGTTTTCAGGAGACCTGTGAGAACTTCCATAGTGATGATATCCCACTTCCTTGCTGGTATCGGTAGCCATTGTAATACCCCTTTATGATGTTTTCAATCTATCTTCGCTATTTTACACACTTGGCACCTTGTATTCTAGTTATAAATCTCCCTTTTCATGTTATCCAACCAATATGTTGATGAGGTTCCCTATACAGTTTTGTGCTTAAAATATGTAAAGAGAAATTATAGCTTCGAGATTAATCCAACAGCTCATTTATTTCTATAATATATGGACCATGTAGCCTTTTATCGAATTTCAGTACACCTTTTTCTAATGGCCCAAAGGCCTTCTTTTTAATTGATTTTTATATAACCCCCCTTTCAAGGGATGAGGGGAATCCTTACAAGGCTCGTAGGCTCAGATATTACATGGCCCGTAGGCTTAAGAGATTACAGGACCCGAAGGTCATAGGTAATTCCACCAGACAATCTACAAGGAATTGCCCTTCCCCAGCATCTGCATCATGATAGTAAATCTATACCTTTTCATGACCATCTGGCTAGGCTTCCCATGCGATCACAGGCTGGTCCCGATGGAATAGTCATACCCTCTCATTCTGACAAATCCATGTGGCTCTGCTCTGGTGACTGCACCTGCTCTGAATCATCTTTTGGGGATGCTCCTTTTTTTGTAGTGTGTCTGGGGAAACAACATGTGGCTCAAAGGCCTTGAGGTGGACCAAAGGCCTTAAAGGTGACCTGAAAGCCCTTCTGACCTGAAGGCATGGGTGGCCCGAAAGCCTTAAGGACTCAAAGCCCAAACCGGCAGCCCAAGGTGAATAGTTCTAGCTGCTACAATACCAATCAATACCTGTACAGTACCTACTACAATATTGCTACAATAAATGCTATAGTACCCACAAGGTGTACAGTCTTCTATAGTGCCTGGATGATGTGTAGTTCTACTACAATACCACACAGTGTACAGTCTACTATATTACATGCTATAGTATGCTGTTATACCCCCCATAAATATGCCTCTACCTAGTATTGAACCCAGGTCTTGTGGATGCACATAAGGACACCTAACCAACTGGGATGAGGCTCATGTGCAGTACACCTTCTCGATCAATACAAAACTCATGAAAATTCCCATTTTTCATAACTTCAAACTTCTTCTGTAATAATGGATCCTCTATTTGAGAATTCCTGATCTCCTCTTGTAATGATGTTTGAGAAATCATTTTAGATAGGGTTGATGATGTCTCTTATCTTACAATTCTGATGTCAAATTTTACAAGGACATTGATCAAAGGATCTCCATGAATCCTTATAATTTTCAACACAATAATGTCTTTCCTACATAATTAATGAGTGACATTGTTTTCTATTCCGGGATGATAATGAATTGAACAAACATAATCTTTTAAAAGTTTTGACCATCTCCTCTATCTCATGTTAATTTTTTTTATCATGGAAATATAATCCCAAAATAGATGTTCTTTGTATATATCACATTTCACCCCATAAAGATACTTACATCATATCTTTAGAGAAATAAAAACCAAAACTAGCTCCAGGTCATGCGTTGGATAGGTCTTCTCCTGAAGCTTCAACTGTTGAGGTGCATAAGCAATGACCTTTTTATTTTTTCATGAGGATTCACATAATCTTTTTCAAATATGCATCACTAAAAATAATTAATCCTTCTCTAATAGAGGGTAGAATTAACAAGGGTGTATTAAATAATCTCTTCTTCAGATTTGGGAAATTTTCTGCACACTCTTTTGTCCAGAAGAACATAACCCCTTTTCTAGTTGACTTGGTTATTAGATTTGAATGCAGTGAAAAGTTTTTTACAAACATCCAATAATATCCCGCTAATCCATGAAAACTAAGTATCTATGTTACTATTTTAGGATGATCCCACTCCACCACAACCTTTATAATGGTATGATTAACTAAGATTCCTTCATTGGTTATAATGTTCCACAAAAAAAGAAAACATGTTGTATACAAAATTCTTATTTTCTGAACATTAAGAATAGCCACCCATTCCTCATTGGTTGAAATATAACCATTAAATAATCCTCATGATCCTAATGAATTTTATAATATATCATAATATCATCAATAAAAACTACTATAATGTTATCAAGGTAGATCTTAAAGACAATATTCATCAAATCCATAAATATAGAAGTTGAATTAGTCTAGCTTAATGGAATAAAAACTAACTCATAATTCCCATATATTGATTGGAAGGTGGTATTTAGTATATATTACTTCTTTTTAATCAATTTATGATAACAATATTGAAGATCAACCTTAGAGAATAATTATGCCCCATGAATTTGGTCAAATAAATCATCAATTCGGGGAAGAGGGTACTTGTTCTTCACTGTGATCCCATTACATTTTCTATAGTCAACACATAGCCACATTGATTCATCCTTCTTCTTAAAAAGAGAATAGGTGCTCGCGAAGGGGACCAACTTGATTGGATAAACAATTTCTCCCACATATCTTGGAGTTGTGTCTTTGTTTCCTCTAACTCCACATTTTCTATTCTATATGTGGTCTTTGAAATCGTTTTGGATCTATGAATGAGCTCAATGAATATCTCTACCTCTCTTTCTAGGGGAGTTTTCATAACTCATCAATAAATATTTCAATGTATTCTTTAATTAGGGGGACATTTTCTATTCTTATAACTTCATTTCCTTCTTCATCTCCAATGTTCAATTCCTTAACGAAGGCTGTGAGAGGCACTTTTAGACAATGTTCCAGTCAAGATATCTCGCCATTAAAAACAACTATAGGTTTTCCATTCAAGTGTTCTGATATTTCCTTGATTATATAGTTTATCATTGTATTTTACTCTCATAGCCAGTCCATCCCCGGTATAGTGTTTAACTCTATCATGGGAATGGCTATAATATTTTTTATAATATTTTCCCTCCATAGTGAATACTAGACTTCCTATACACTTTTTAAGCATGGATAATCACACTATAATTATTGAATAATATAATTACCTATTGAAGTTTAGGTATTGATTCTATAATCATTGTAAACATGGAGAAAATAAAAGAATTCGTAGAACTAGAATCAATCAAATTACATGCTAGTTTCGAGATAACTACAAGAATACCTACAACCAAATATTTGGAGCATCAAATTCATCCTTCATGATAAAAATAGATTTAACCTACTACCTTGGACAATGATATTGTTAATGGAAATTAACTTACACTATCTTCATACATAGACATTGATTACACACTTTCCAATATTAAAGCATTGGACTTCAGTCTAGGCTATCACCATCTTACCTTTTTCATTAGTGTTGAGAAGATAATTCTTCACATCACTATGATAGTTCAAGAAATATGGTCATATCTTCTAAACATGTTACATTTCCCACTCCTGTAAAAGAAATACCATGAATGATTCTTCCAACATTTTCTTCATGTGGGATATTGCAATTTCTTTCCTCCATTTACACAATCCAAGATCCTCCCAATGTTTGGCTCCAAAACTTGCTTCTTTTCATTTTATAATGTGACCACTTCACCTATCCAAAATGTAGTTAACCTTTCAAATCACTCCTCAGGATATCCTCATACGTGACAAAGTCTTGGTTTGCTATATTCATCTCTAGATGGAGTCTTAGTCCATGGAATAATTTATCATCCTACTCATTAGGATCCATGAAAAAGCTAGATGTGTAATAGAAAGTTATTGTGAATTTCATCTCATAGCTTCATATAGATTCATTTTCATTCTACATAATCTCTATGAATTTCTTCTCCATTTTTATTCACATTGGATGGGGGAAATATTTTTTAATGAAGGTTTCCCTTAACTCATCCCACACCATTGCATCAGTCTCCCATGTTGACTTTTTTAACTAGTGCCCATTACTGATCAGATTTTCCATCTAAGTGATAGACAATTAGGGTGAAATTACCTTGTTCTGAACAATAGAGTATTGAAAAGATATTTTCTATAGATAATATCCACTGTTTTGAAAATAATGGGTCTGTAGATCCACTGAAAGAAAGTGGTCATTGATTCATAAAGGACTCAATGGAATTTTGTTCACTTCAAGGTGAATCTAGTATCTAATATTGATTCATGTTTGTGCTCATAACTCAAATAAATTGATTCATAATTCTCATGATGTTTTCCATTTCTACTTCAATATGAAAGCCTTCAATACCCAGTCTTTTTTTTCTCACCATTTACATGGGTTCTCATATTTTCTCCCATTTTATTAAAGATGAAAACTATTGTAGGGAAACATGTTTCATTTAATAATCTTATAATTCAAATATTATTTAATGTCTTAAAATATGATGACTAATTATTTTATTCTTGAATAATAATTACATTTTCTATAAATCGTTCACAGTGGTTCATAAAAATTATTTTATTAACCAAATTTATCCTCCAGGAGTGTCAAAAAGGGCTTCATAAGGTCTGTTGTTATGTACCAGGTTATTCTAAGTTTTATCTATTGCAACTTGTTTGGGTTTTTACCTATAGGTACATTTTTCAAGAGCCACACCCACTTGTTCATATCAAGACCATGATTTCATTGTTCTAAGACACTTATATAATACATTACCAAAATACCAGGATGTTTTCCTATATTTAACAATTTTATAGGGTTCTTTAGAAAGTTTTTAAATCCTAATTTCCCCAAATAACTAAACAATCCTTTGATACAGACTATGGAATCATACATTTTTATTAAATATCATTTCATTTTTTCGTAAAATAAAGGATATTTTAATGTTTTTTCTTGTAAAAAAGTTAAAAAAATACATGAAAAATAAATCCTTATACAATTACACATGAATGTCTTCCTCAATGTTCTTCCTAAGTACATTTATTTATTCTCATATCCTAGGGACATACATCAAAGGTATGTGTGGGAATAAGGATTAATAAGGGAAAGAAATGGAAATAGTTTACATGTGATCTTGAGAAAGAAAAATAAGAAATTGAGAAAGAAAATAAGGCATGAGAAATTGGAATATAATTTTAATAATAAGAAAATGAATAATTACATGGAAATTTTTCTAAAACATTTCAATGATACATTCCAAAGCATATCAAAAAAGGTTTTTCACTGAAGTTTCATAAAAATTACCAATGATACTCACTGAGGTATCGTTTAACATGTCATCTCTAGAGAGTAAATTATATTACCAAATAATTGAAACACTATCAGCGTGAACCCTTAATATTTAATAATAAATTTTACCTAAATATATCATAATAAATCATTTCATAAATAAAACTTGTAGAATAAAAGACATAGGTTTCATATTAAATTCATGATGTAAAAAAAGGTTTTCATAAAGGCATGATCTTTATTTCATTATTTACCAATAAAAAAGGCAAATTTCATGTATATTATTACTAGAATAAAATTTATTATTTTTAATTATAGGTGAATAACCATAATAAATAAATATTTTAGGGTATTTAGAATATAAAATAAGTTTTTTCCTTGAAAAAAAAGTAAAATTTTGAGAAGAAAATTTGCCAGCATAACATGTATGAAACATGGTTTTTTAAAACATTAAAAATAGAGAATATAAGGTTCTAGAATTAATAATATAATATTAATAGAGAAAAGTGATAAAATAAAATTTACAATAGAATATAGTTTCAAAATTTTAAAGACATACCACATAAATATAAAACATGAAAGGAAAAGAGAAGATGAGACTTACCTTACCATCAAGAGTGTTCCTCAAATGTGTAGATAAGGGCCTTAGGTAATTGAAGACACCTTGGTAGGAATACTTGGGAGGAAAAATTTTCCGAGCTTCATTGAGGATGTATTGTTAGTTAATGTAATATGAGAAATGGGTTGGTATTTAGAGAAAAAAGAGGAGGATTTGTTTATTAACTTCATATGACACCTAGGTAGTTGTAAATTCAAAACCATGGGCTTCACCATGGTATTTTATCTTAGTATTGGCCTCTTTGTACACCTATTATGTTATTATAACCTACAAAAATTGACCTGAATTTTATGTTACATATTAAAAAATTATTATGTAATTAAAATAATCGAAAAACTCACACTATATTTTTAATATTCACCAAAAAATAACACATTTTAGAAAATTATCAAAAAACCAAACTAACCTAATTATGCCATGATGATTTAAAAAATAATTTTTATATTATTATAATAATTATTTAAATATGATAATTTTCACTTTTAAATCTAAAAATATTTATTTATTAAAAATAACAGCAGATAGAAAATGCAATGTAAAATTTCCTAGTGATATTTATGACATAAGAAAAATAATTAATTTTGTCAATTATATTTAAATATGAGTATTATAACCATTATTTTTTAAAATAATTATTATTTATAATTAAATATTTTATTATAATATTCAAATCTTTTCTAAAAAATACAATCTCTATATGAAATATTAATTTAACAAATTCCAACCTAATTCTATTATGGAAAACAATACCTAAAACATAATTGACAGAAAAAAAATTATTTAATCAATGTCATTACATATTAAGTAATGTGGGACAAAGAGAATAAACCCTTATAAAACCCACAGACAACCCTAGGGTAAGGTGTGTGATGGTGATATATTTTTCGGGCGACTTAGATAACATCGCCCAAGTTGTAATTTCCAATAACTTGAACTTCTCCCATATACAATTTCATTCATGATTAATAAGTTAAAGCTCATCTTGTTCTTAATCAAGAGCGAAGCCTAGTGATGCTAACTCCCTCTAATTCTCTGAAAAATGGTCTTAAAATTCCATGAATCTACTAGTTGAGACTATAATTTCTTCTTTATGTATTAATTTACCATGGAAACTTTAATTTATAACATTAATTATAATGTTAATATTATTATTAATAGTATTGTTTCTAATAGTAATATTGATCAATGGATGTATAAAAGTTAAAAAACAATGTTCACATATAAATTTACTCACATCATTATTAAAGATATTTTATCTTTTTTTGAGTATAATATAACAAAAATTTTATGGAAACATTTATTATTTCAAAAGTTTGGGTGGGTACAGATCATACAACATAAGAACATATTAATTCAATTTCAAAAATAGTATTAAAGATTGTGGGTTACATACATGTAACTCCAGAATCAATTAAGTATATGTATAACTAGGTAAATAACCATTAGTGTAAATTGATAGTGGAATTGACTATTAAAATGTTAGTCAGGGAAATTCATATGATAATTTTTGTAGGATAATATGTGCACATAAAGGCCTATAGAAGGGTTTAACGATAGAAAAATTATTCTATAATTATTTGGGAATCATTAGTATCTTAAGAGGGATGTTTATAAACTTATACCAACATTATCAAGTGTAGAATAAATTCCATAATATAATAGAGGTTCTTGAATAAATAAGGGATGGAGAGGATCTATTACCCTGAGAGGCAGGTTATAAACGCTTGGGAGGAACTTCTTAAGAGCATCAAGAACCATGGGATGGATCTAGAAAAATATATATTGATTTATATTGTAATAAAATGGGTTCTAGTGGGAAGTAATGGGACTTTGGGTGGGTTTATATATCCAAATTGAGGAGAATTCACTATTAATTTCTAAAGAGAGTTTTTGAACTCTATATGATAAATAATCAAAATCACAAACCTTACCAGTGGTTTTTATAATATATTCTACAAATGTGAAGTGATATTAATAATTTTAAATGTTTTAGAAAAAATCTCATTAAAATAAAACCCTTGATATTGTGGAAGAGATTTGTGTTTATAAAAAAATTATTTTAAAATATAAATATATAATATTTTTTTAGAGGATTTTCTAAGGGTATATATAAATAATAAAATATATTAAAATAAATTATTTTAATGGGAAACATAATTTTTTTATTCAGATTATAGTATCTATTACATCACTTTTGGTATTTATGGTTGTCAAAATACAAAATATATAATTATACATTAATTAATTTTACCCAAAAATTTGAATCTCATAAAAAAGTACGTAAAATAGACCATTATAAAATATGATGGGATGATTTAATTTTTTTTAATTTAAATAAATCCCTAAATAAGAGAATTTATATTTTAAAATAAAAAATACCAATTTAATAAAAAATATTTATTTTTTACAATATTTTTTTAATCCTTATAAAAATCACATTTGACTACATAAAATTATAGTATAATTTATATTTATTTAAATATAATTTTTGAATAATTTATTTTAAAATATAGTATATTTGAAAATTATTTTTAGTCATCAAATTATTATCTTGATTGAAACTATATATTTCCCAAAAATACAATTTGTGATTCATCGTTTGAAACTCTAATTTTTATCAAAATAATTATTTAGTCACTTAAAAAGTAATATTAAAATAGAAAAAATATAACCATTATATTATTGAATGAAAATATGAATCTTTATAATGTTATAGACTAAATAAATTTTCATTTATTACACTAGAGAATTCCCAAGGGATAGTGTATTTTATGGGTTGATTTTCTTGGGTTGGGTCAACGAACATGGTTTAGGTTATGATATTTATGATCCTAAACATCTCTAGTAAATGGATCAGTCCTACTTCAGTTTTTAAATATTAAACTAGGTTTTCTCCTTGAAAAACACCCGTGATTCTATCTTCCTTTGAAACTCTGATAAATAGTATTCATAGGCTATGATCCATACGGATGTAGGCCATCACTTCTTCTATATTTATAAATTGTCCTTTTTAATAATCATTTCTATGTACTATTGAAACTATTTATTTTCAACATCTATATATTATCAACATTAATGGTTTTTAATTTATTTTAAATCTTATAGGATGTAATGTTCCAAAATAACAAAAGTAGTGCATGTGTTCTCTATAGATTCATTACATAATAATGCATTTATTCATTTAAAAAGGTAATTTTATTTTGAAAAGTTCAGGTCATTAAATCTAGATATAAACCTGCAGAAAATATAGGTGAGATCCTTTGTGACTCTTTGATGTTGGATTGATTCTTTATCATATGGTGGTGATACATTTTTTTACTCAACATCAATAATACTCATTGTATGTTTTATACCTTGTGATCCCATTGATGTCTCAATTCACTTGATAACCAATTCTCCCGTGTGATCTTGATCACCTCTTTATAATTGGCTAGATATTTATTAAATAATTGGATGAAAATTCCATCAGATCTTGGTGGAATTGTTTACGAATGATGTAAATTTGAATTGACCTGGATCGAGGATTTCTTGTTACAATTAAATTTTGTTTTTTATGGGTGTTTCTTTGGATGTATGTCACTTGATGATCTATTTTTTTTTAAATTAGTCAATTTTTGTTGAATCATATATTGGATCATGGAATTTATTTCGGAATTTTTTCATCCTATAATTGTGTGCAGGTGTTGAGAGTGGATCAATCATTGTTAGATGAAATTCTGGATAAGGTTTGTCTTCTGGTTGGTATTCTATCAACGTACCAATTTAATTTTATTAAATTGTTAATTTTTATATTTTTAAGTGATAGGGTGTCTCCCATAATGAAGTTGAAATCATGTTACATAAATTATATTGATGTTTATTCATGAATCTGGGTAGGTGGTGATACTCGAAAAGTGTTTAGACACATATACTAGTGAACTTTGTATTTGAGTTTCATTACAAAAAATTATTGAATTATAATTTAGTTATAATTAATTATTTTTTAATATTGATCTTGAGTTATAAATTCATAGTGATTGATGTAGGATAAATAGACTTGGATGACAAAGATAATATGTAAGGCCATATGAGTTGAGAGTTTGCTCTATTTAAGGTAGGTGGTCCCACGTACTCTCCCATTTAGTTTTAGTCATATTTATAGGAATTTATTATTAGGTTCTTCATATTGGTAGAACTACACTTGAATTCATGAATCCTTATAGAAAAATTAATTTCTAATTAATTATTGATCCTTAATTCATAATTAATTAAAAGAGACATGCTTAATCTAATTAGAAAAAGAACTAATGGCCATGATAGACCCATGTGAACGGGATTAATGCTGAATGATTTTGGATGAGGATTGAAAACTAATTAGTTCCATGAAATTCATGGATACCATGGGTTGTGTGATGTGCTACATGAGACAAGAACCCCTGAGACAATTTTTTATATCTTTATCACATGCGTGTGCCTAACGAGATCATAGTTGATAATGATCACATTGTGTGCTTATATATGGGTGTTGATACTCATTATTTATGTGATAAGATATGAATTTATAATTTATTCCCAACTATATATTAATATATTCCCCTATATATATACATATATGATAAATATATTGACAGATTCCGTGAGTTTTCAAAGTTATCCTATTAGACCATGTGATTCATTTTAATCACACATGTGTACTTTTAGTATCTATGAATCATGGTGATATGATATGCCTAAGTATATATATACTCTTCCATATCATGCGATATATCATATTTACTTTAGAGGTATTGTTTTTGTACTGATGAAAGCTAGACTATTATGTTATGACTATACATAGAGGTGGTGTGTGCACGGTTTGTGGCGATGGTGATTATGGAATTCTGTATTGGTTAGAGGCATGATGACCTAGAGTCTTAACTCATAACATCATCTTTGGGATCTAATAACATTGTATATGTTGAGTGGAATGTACAATAATAGGATTTTGGTATCTGAGTGATGTTTTTCCTCGACAACACATTGATGTTGAATGATGCCTTTCCACAATTCCATGAGAATTTAACTGATGTGTTATCTCGATGCCACTTGGATACCGAGAGACATGGGCATCAATGCTTCTCAGACATCAAGTGAAATGTGTTTTGATTAATTTTTTTTCAAAACTTGAGGCTATACCTTGAAGAAATTTTTTATAATTTTTTATTATTTTATATCATATATCAAAATTAGTTACAACTAGAGGTTTTTGGAGGCTTAGTAGGAATGCAATTTCTTAGCTTATGATTGTTTTTTTATTTTCTGTGCAATGGGGATTTTATGTTATGTTTTTGTAATTATGTATAAAATATTTAATTTCTAATGATATTATCATATGAAAATAAAATATATTTTATCGGTTGTGTGGGATATATATCTTCATATCTAGAGACTGATATGAATTAAGGATTCATGTTGAAGATCCCCATTATACAATTATTTTATTTCTTATTATGAATGTGACTATCCTAGTAGGTGACCAATGTCTTGTTTCGTATTATTATTTTTGAGACAATTGTTTCCATTTTAAAACTTAGTGATGGTGTTTTATTGGTTTTCCACAGATTATAATTTTATAATATTTATATTTTTAGTTATTTATTTATAATTGTGAACTCTAATGTACTGTATAGTCACCCCATGTTTGATCTTAGAACCTCATTTCTAGTAATAAAACTCTAGTATATGGGGAGACATGCATGTAGTAATGTGGTATTTTGGACCTAACCCATTGATTCATGTCACAATGTTACATATATATGAATCATAAGAGCCTAAATTATATATTTACATAGAAGTAGTGGAATATTTACCATAAGATATGGTTAGAGTTTATCAGGGATTATGACTCCTCAATACATTACCACCATGGGAAGGAAAAAAGGATGGAAGATTATATTAGAAATAAATATAAGTATACCTTTTCTATTACAATGTTTCAAAGAGAATTAATACTCATACATTTACAAAGTATGCAGTTGGGAATCATAAGGGTATGGAAAATATCCTATATTTCTTAAATTATTTTTCTCCCATCCATCTATGCAAACAAAAATTATGTGTAGAAGGAAGATATGGATATATAGAAAACGGTAAGTAATATTATGAAGTTAAACATCAAAATTGATGGAATAATAATTTTCAAGAAATGAATAATTTTTATTTCAATGTGATAATTAATTAGAAGTTATTGGATGATGCACATGGTTCATTATTATCGATTCATCCAAGAAGAAAAAAAATAAAAATATTGATCTCAAGGATCATTTCGGTTGGGATAACATGAAGAGGGAGAATATAGTTCATATATATTGATTCTTAGAGTTCTAAAAAGTTAAGGATGAGCTTAAAAGTGTAAAGGGATGATATAATCTTTATCCGCACTTATATAGAAAATTAGAGGACATGAACATGGATTAAATCATAGGAAATCATAAGACCTATAATGGATATGATTCTATTTGGGTGGTATTTGACTATATTATGGATTTATCACATTTCGTTGTTATTCATGAAGTTTTACCACTTGACTAACATTCCATGATATATAAATGAAGTGGTAAAGCTACTTAGAGTTCCATTCTTAATTTTATTTGACTGATATCTGATATTTATATTGATGTTATAGAAAAGTATTTAACAATAATTGTTTATAGATATTTTCTTCATCACTGATTATCCTCACAAACTAATTTCTAATATGACATAACAATTTCAACCCTAAAAGATATTCTATGATCATATTAAATTGACTTTAAAGGAGTTTGGGATCAACACCACCCTTAGTAGATTTTTTATATACTATTGGTTTCAATTTTTGTATCCAAATGGATGAAAATAAGGGTCTGTATATGAATATATGTAGAAATTAAAAAATATTGGATGGATTAGGAGGTTTTATGTAGTTAGGACCCTATCTTGTTGAAGAAATAACACAGAAGGTTCAATATATTCAACGAACTATCAAAGAAACACAATGTCAACAGATTATCCAAAATAATAAGTGTCTATAAGATATGGAAGTTGTAGTTAGGTACATATTATTCCTTAATATATCACCATGGAATAGGGTTAAGAGATATTATAAAAAAATGAAATTTTATCCCATTTACAATATCCCTTCTAAAATCCTAGATTAAGTGGGTATGGTATCTTATTGTCTAACACTTCCCCAGAAACTCTCCCATGTGCATGATCTATTCCATAAATCACTTTGGAAGAATTAAATACCATAACGTTAACATGTTCTAAACATTGAGGAAGTACTAATTTAACATGATCTCTCTTATATTTTAATTCTTATCAAAACTAATGCTCCTAAAAAATTTTAACTTTTGTTTTTCATCCTTCACCTAATAAAGTAAAATGTATTAAATTTTGTTCCATAATATTGAGTTTATATCAGTTAATATTGTAATTAAATTAAAAATGACATTAAAATAATTAAAATAAATATTTATGTTGAATATAAAAATTGATTTACAATAGAAAAAATTTAGAAAATGTGATAAATGACTATTTAATACGATATATAAGTTATTTTAACATTATAAATTATGTATATAAATATGTTAATATTCCATATTGATTGATTATTTAAATACTTTCATTATGTTTCTCAATTGGGACCCTCTTTTATCAATATAAATTTAAAATAAAATTGCATCTAGACATTAAATAATAAAACTAGGATAGTCCATCATGATCCAATTAAAATTACGCATCTATCAATAACTCAATCCAAACATGATCCACTTTGATAACATAAATATATATATAGTATAACTCACATAGATGTTAATATATCATAAAGTGATGCCACAAAACAACCCCCACTAACTTTATCACCTCATGTACAAATGAAAAATATATTGAGTATCTAATACAGTTGATATATCAACCACATTATACCAAGAACATACATAAAATAAACAAAATCATTATAAGGTAATAATAAATACCTTTATACCTTATTATCATCAGTAAATAAAATAGCCATAACTGATGTGTGTCGGGGTGTGAAGACCCTGACCTTAGTTGCCTAGAGTCGAAGGTTACATTATAAAATTTATACTATATACAAGAGATCACAACTTAAAATATAAACAGTTTATTATTCTTGGTAAAATATACAAATAACTGAATACAATTTGAATTTAAAATAATAAGATACAACATATGTTTTTTTTGAGAATGACATAATTCCCTTTATAATATCATTTTATATCAATTATAATACACTTCAAATCCTCTAGAGGAAAAGGAAATATAAAAAATGGATGACACTTATTGTATAGTAAGGGTATTCATACAGTGGTAGTTATCATGAATAAATATTGTATGATCAATATGTCAAGGTAAATAACTGAATCACGTGCCTTTTAATCATTAACTTCAACATTATGGATAAATACCAGTAATAAATGATGATCAAATAATTATATAAAAATAATTATAAGAACATGAAACTTATATGTAGATATTTTAACTAATCTAATAATCACATGGAAGTCAAAAACAAAACTCATCAAGAGGTAATGCATAATTTTGTACATTATTAACATAATGTCAAGTCTTTGTTCCAAAACATCTTATATAAATGGGTAAGGTCTTCAAATAATACCCAATCCTGTATTTCTAATGCGACCTACTGATTCATCCAGAATCTATAATAGGCCATAATCATCACTTAATAAGTCCACTGAATTCATCATATTAATTTAGACAAACTTAATCAATTTACTCATTTGTATTGACAAAATATCATAGGAAATGTTCAAACTTTCCTTAATTAATAATCATAGTAATAAATTATCCAGAGTGATAAAGAGAATAGTATCAAAACAATACAACCATAGTCAGACTGATAATAAACCATCCAAATAAAAAATAAGGATGATATCATTACAACATATTTCTATTTAATCATAATTAATACAAGGGTTTTGGTAATTTATTAAAAGAAATTCGATAATATGGAAGAATAAATTTTGGGGGAAATGTATTTTTCTTTTTAAAAATAAATTTTAAAAGCTAAAAGTATCTAAAATGTTGTGAAATTTTTTTATTCTAAAATAATACTTATAAACATGTAATGGAATCTTTAAAAAATATTTTGTGTATTCTCAAACATTCCACAAAACATTAATGAATACATTCTTCCTACACTATTTAAAAAATGTTAAAAGTACATCATTTGAAAAATTCACAAGATGATTCTTTCCAAATATTTCATAATGTTTGAATCATGGGAAAAAATTTATTTAATAAATATTTTTTAAAAATGAAAATATTTTTAGAATACATGGATATTGAAGGAAAAGTGTTTTTATCGAAGATAGAAAAGTAGTCATCTTTTTCTAAAAACATTTCTCAACAATTTTAAATACTATAGAGACAAAAATAGTATTAATACCAGAAAATATCATGAAAAAACAATGGAGAATAATTTATATTTGTTTATATATATATATATAAAACAATTCCCCCAGTTGATACATAAACATAAATAATCTTGAATAATGTAGTGATTATGAAATTAACCCTTACCACATTAGTAACATTAGAATATTAATCCCTATTGATTAAATAACATCAAATAAAACATCATATATTATAAATATATAGATATTCATGATATAAAATATCAAATTGTAATTATATACATGACATAAATTAAATAAGTGGTGAATATGGCATATATCTCATGGAAGTAAATGTTAGTCGAGAATCCCATAATTTAGGCCCAATTTACACTGTACTTGTCTAAAACTACTCTATAATAAATATAGATTTATTATAATTCCATTTTAGAGCCATACTAAAATTTATCATGATTTATATTATTTACTTATAACTTTTTATCACTAATTAATTAATAATTATTTAATGAATTGCTATTCTAGGAAATAACTACTTTCGTTTTTCATATATCTTTTGGTTTGGTCGTATCAGTCCTCATAATTACGATAAAATATAAATATATCTAGAATATTAAAAAATATATGAATATCATATATATACATATATATATATATATTAGTAGTTTTTGAAATATTTCATAAAATTTAGAGATGAAAAAATGAGCTACACCATTCAAGGAGACAATTGGTTTGGCTTACTCATGAATGATGTTATCATTTTTTTAACTGATCGTTCAAAAGAAAGGTAAATAATATTTAAACTTTTAAGAATCATAATTATATATTATATTTCATATATATTCATTAAATATATCCTTTTTACAATCCAAATCAAAATAAAATAAAAAACACATCACATTGCTACCTGGAGGGTGTACTCTACACGTATGCATGAGTAACATGACCATTTTCCAAGATATTGGAAGGTATGAAGGTGGAAGTGATATTATAATTATAAAAGTATAATTATGTCAAAAATTACATATATATAAACATTACATACACCATTATATCTATCTGTGAGAGATACTGGTGAAAAAAGAATTACATCAGTTTGTGAGGGAGTAGTTCGTCGTTCAGATGGTCTATGACTTGGTTTACCATTTAATTGAAGTGGATATAGATTTAGGTTAATAAATCAAAATAATAAAATTTAATTATATATATTATACTTATTTTTTTATTTTATCAAATTTGGATAATATCTTAATTTTTTATAAGATGAAATAAAATGAAGACACACATTTAAGAATTATATATCTTCTTCCGAGAACCTCATTATGTTTATACGTAAAGCCTTCCGACAATATTTTTCTAATAAAAATATTTCCAATAGGTCATATGGAAAGATTTATTGAAGGTATTTGTGATGTTATTCACTGATATAAATGTATTTGTAAATCTAAAGAGTAGAAGAGAGGGGGTTCTGTTTTATATTGTGGGAGAGGACACACCTGAAATTTTAGAAAAGAATAAATTAGACACTCATTTTTCACATTTCACAAGGCTCCAAAATTTATCCATAACCAACCAATTATTATGTAAGGACTAAATATACCCATAAAATTGAATGTTGACATGTTTTTATGTAATTTTTACCCTTATCTTCTTAGTTTAACCCCCACTAAACTTGTTTTAACCTTTACCATGATAATTAATCTTTACTATTTTAACATTTAATTATCAAAAAAAATTAAGTGGAAATTGTTTTATAACAATAAATTTGAGTATTATAATTATCTAATCCATTTTACTAAAATAAATTCATATAAGTGGAATAATTTAATTTAAAATAAATTAAAAAGATATGAAAACAAATTCCAAAAGAAATGTTTTCCAAACTGTAAATAGTTTTCATATAGCACATGAATACATAATTCAATGAAATTTCATAAGATTTATTATTTTTATTATTATCTAACCAATATTACTTTTAATTTTTTTTTAAAATATTTTTTAACTTGTGAACTTTTAATATGAAAAGGTATTTTTCAATGAAAAATAACATTTTTTCACTATACATCTAAAAAATATTCTTAAATAATTATTTAAACAATATTCTATGCTAATTTGGAAATTTTGATTTCAAAAATGAATTTAAATTTTCAAATAAAATTTCTAAAAGTGTTAAAATGTATTTTTTATAAGGGCACAAAACACATCAAAACTGTTTTCAAGAAAATAATATATTTTATTATAGGTAATTTTTTTTATCTTTAAATTTTTTTTATTTATATTGATATCCCATGAAATTATTAAATACATGTATAAACCATTAAATTTTCATTTTAGTTAGTCCTATTAATATCAACTAACGCAATGTGTATGTGATAACTAACACATTATATAATGGAATTTTAATAATATATTATGATTTATTTAAATTTGGTGCAGTTTGTAACCGAAGCTATTGGAGAAATAAAATGTATTTAAAAATGAATATCTTCGAAAATATATAACTGTTATATTCAACTAATCATATATAAATTTTACCCTTGTACTTATTTTTTTCCATCAAAGGTATAACATTTGTTTAGAAATCACATCATAAAAAAAGAAAATAAATCATTCTCTGGACATGATTCAATGGGAACATGATAGTCATCTGGAATAACACAACACTAGGTATTAATGTAAGACAACATTAGAAAGAAGTAAAAATATGCACATGGAGGAGAAAAATAATTCCCATGGATAAATTGAGGGTGATAAAAACATGGTATGGAGAAATTTAACTACTACAATGCCATTGATTTGGGATTGAAAATAAGGTAATATGATAACATTTTCCTTTAATGATCATCTTCCCAATGGATGAGGGAATACTTTACTATCATGATATTGAACACAATAAAATGTAATTACTTAATATATTTTTATTTAATATGAACAATTTCATTCTTTGGACATGCTTCAATCAATTTCCACCATATTTCATACCCCAGGAAATGAATACCCGAGATGAAATTTTCATTCCTAATGAACTAAAATGAATTTATTATAGATCATTAGAACTATAAAATAGTGAAACATCTTTCAATATATCTTTTAATTCTTACCAAATCCAAAATGATTAGTATAATACATCTAATGTAATAAATTAATCACTAAAACCTAAACTGTCCACCCAAAATAATAATTATTCTATTAAATAGATAGATAACCTTAAGAGTCTTATAAATTACCTCTTAAAAAATTCAATGTCTAAAAATTTAGAAAAATGGTTGCTGAATTTCAAAAATAATATTAACATTACATTCTCCAAACAACATAAAGAATCTATCAATGTCACATATAAAATATGCGAATACATTTCTCACTATAAAACCTTAGTTAAAACTTGCATGCTTCCAAAACATTGCACTCCATTCACCTTAAATAAACACATGATTATAAAATATATTATATAATTAAAAAAAATTAATAAACTAAAACAAATATAACATAAAACAATATATTAGTAACAAATTTCGTGGCCATAAATATTATCCCATAACGACTCCTTGTCATTATTATTAAAGCGTAAGGGGAATCTTTATGGTTATCTTCCCTCAATCACATGTCTTCTAGAAATATCAACATGAAATTAAGTCACTTTTCTTGGTTATCAATTCCATTGAACATGAGTTTTAAAAACTAGATAGAAAAAATAATGTAGTATAATACATATAAGATTATTCATTCTTGTAATAATAATATCATTGATAAAGTAATTATACAACATAATTTTTGAATCCAAACACACATGTACTTAATTCAGCATTAGTTTTCTTAATTGAATGAGAATAACTTTGATCCCATAGATTCTTACTAGATAAATTTACATTATGATCTGAAAAATCACTTTTACAGTTCTTAATCTCCTTATTATTGAAAAGATTAAAATTAGAGGTTTTATTTATACCCTTTAATTCCTCAACACTATGGAATATCTCTCAACACATGATGAAGACCCTGATTCTCTTCAATAAAGTTCCAAGGTATTTCCTTCCATAATTACCACATGTGGGAAAATCTTTCTTTCCCCTCTTCCCATTATCATTTTATTTCTATATTTCCCTCTTATTCTATTCTATTTCTTTAAACCCATATCATATGGTAAATTATTTATTTTTCATGATAACACATGATAATATATCTTCATATGATGATAATATTTAAGAGACTAGTTCCCTTCAAAAGATAAGATTATTACCATCAAAAAGTTGGTCAATAAATTTCTTAGGATTACGTACATAGTCTAAAGCATGACATGCTAACTGTATAAAGTTGGGTTTATAATTTTCATCATTTTTAACTTCAATTTTATTTACAAATTAAAATTTTATTTCTATATGCGATTGTTACTCGCGATGAAAATATTTTTCCATGGAAAACACATTAAATCACTTCCACTCAATGTTTTTTATATTTCTTCTTCATCATTAGTGTTCTGTATCAAGAGACATCATTGATCTTAATCTCCAAAAATATGATAATATTCTATGCTAACCTTTTCCATTTCATTACTTCTCCTATAAGGAACTTATCCATTCCTCAACTATAAATGGATTTGTAGACCCAATTAATGATAGAGGGTTTTAATAAATAAAGAGGTCCAACATTGTAACACAAAATTGTGGATTAGTAGGATTCATACACAAAGGAGTAATAACACAAGTAAGCTTCCATAATATAGTTATAATTTGATATGTTCAAGCTATAGTTCTAGATCCAACTTCATTTTTTCTCCCATGAGGTCAATCTCTATATGGATTACATGCATTGATACGGTCATTATTCCTTCTTCTAGGCCCCATTTCTAAACAATTGAATACACTAAATTAGATCCTAACGTTATGATATATAATTTATATTCCCTAAACGTCTGAAAAACATAATATACATAGAATTTTTTTTATATGTATTAAATTATAAAAATAAACATGGTTTATTATATGTTGTTTTTAAATCATAAAAAACGGATTTCAAATGCTTCATAATTGGTTATAATAACAATATTAATTGTCCGAAGTATAACTCATGATAGATTCAAACCAGGTAACCCATTTTCATGCATCGAGTGATGACATTTTCAATGTACAATGTACCCTTTTACGAGTTATTACCCCTAAGAAAACAAGTTCCTGATCCACATCTACTTATAGTGAAAAAACTATTTTAATTCTAGGAAAACCAAATAATCTCAACATTGCCAAAAAATATTATGATCTTATCTTATACATAGAATTATATTAAAAATTATTAATATGGATATGTTTTATAATCAATATTTTCCAATATATAGTTCTCAAGGTTTATATTAAACATTCTATGAAACAAACTATTAAGAACCCTACTAGAGTTTCCCAAAGTTGGTGGTTACTTTATTTCATTGGAACTATATACAATCGATCACATCTAGAAGGACAAAATATTTTCATAGACCTAGTATGCATGATACATAATTGAATCTTATTAACTTATAAATACATAAAATATAAAAAAGCATTTTCTTTTAGAACACCATTATTTCCTTAATAATATACTTACATATTAAACATAGTACACTTCCTTGCATATCGGGGAAAGTAAACCATGGAAAGGGGAGTAATTTAATGCACTAAAAGGGTATGTCTACAGTGAGATCATTCATGATTAAATAATGTATAATCAATATGATAAGGTAAATAACAGAAACCCAATACATTTAATCAACAACATGAATATGAAGGATAATATGGATGGAACAAATAATGATAAAATAATACCTTAGAAATAATTACATGAGATTGGAATATAGAAATAGATATTATAACTAATACTGTAATCACTTGGAAATAAACCGGTAATACCCAAAACAATGAATTTATAATGTTGTAAATCATAAACATACCATCAATTCCCTCTACCAAGACATCATACATATATGGTTAATGCCCCATCCAAATAACCTAGATAGTTTTTCTCATGAGATGAACTGATACATAAAGTAGATAAAATGGGAACCACTTATCACTTCATAAGTCCAATTCATTGCTCTTATAAAAGGGGAGTATTATACTCAATGTCAAAATTCATATTAATAAAATCATCAAATGGAATGTTAATAATTTCCCCAATCAATAAACATAATGATAAACAATAACAATTAATATGTAGAATGTTATCAAAATAGTATATCCCCAGTCAAACAGACCATAAACAATCAAGATAATATGGATTATATCATTTCAATATCTGTGTAGTGGAGATTAATTAATATAATGGTTTATTTCTTTGATTTATAAAAATTTGATGAAAATTCCATTAAAACATTCTTTTCTAAAATATCCATTGGAATTTAAAAGCAACATTAAAAAATAATTATTTCAAAAATATTTAAAAAAATGATTTATTTGAAAATAAACCTTTAATCCTATAAATAAATAATAAAAACAATGAATGTGGGTAACTTTGTATATGATGTATAAGTTTAAAAGCACATTTTTTCAGTAGTTTGAAAAACTGTTAAATGTACTTGATTTAAAAAATTACAAGAGTATTCCTTTCCCAAAAATATTGAAAATTAAATCATGGGTTTAAATTTATTCCTTAAATAAATTATATTTGGTAAATTGTTTTGGAAAATATTTTTCAAAAACATTAAAAAGGAAGATAACGGGTATTCGTCGGAAGAGTGAAATAAATTAATCATATATTAAGTAAAAATTATCAACAAATTTGAGTAAAAAAGAGGTTAAAATTGTACCATTAAATGAATATTTCAGGAATAATCATAGGAGAATTAAATAGATTGGGTTTATGATTAAAATATCAAACAGTTCTCTAATGGGATACCTAAACATAAACAATCCCATGTAATAATGAGATTGTGAAATAAACTTTTACTATTTTGGTAACATTTGAATTGTTAGAACCATGAATGAAATAAAATAAAATAAAATATTAAATAAAATTTAGACAGATAGATTCATGGTATAACATATAAAATGATAATTATATACACCACACAAATTATGTAACTAGAGAATATGGAATTTTCATATGAATTTAACAGTGAGAAAAGAAACCATTACCTCAAGTCTAATTTCATTTTAATGTGTCTGAAACTCTTGTATAATAAATTTGTATTTATTATAAACCTATAAAACCAAAATTATAAAATATTTAATATCATATATTATTGAATTATAATCATATATCAAATTTATAATAGTAATTCTTTAATAAAATTACTATTCTTGGTGATAATTTCATTGTTTTCATGTATGGTTTAGTTTGGTAGTGTCGATTATCATACTTATAGAATAGTTAAATAATAATTATAATATTATAAAACTATATAAATATCATATATGTTAATTATATAATAATTTTTTATAGTCTACAATTGTTACAGATTATAAAACAAGTTACATTGTTCATAAAGACGGTTGGTTGTAAGTATGCATGAATACAATTTCATTTTTTTCCAACAGATGGAATGAAAGAATGGTAAGTAATATTTCACATTTAAGGGAAACTTATTATGTCATATATGTCATATATGTCATATATTTTCATTATATATATATATATATATATCCTTATTAGCATCTATTTCATTATAAAATGAAGAAAGAATCACATTACTGTGTGGAGCTCGTAGTCGACACGTATGCACGAGCAACATTATCATTTTCCAATGGATTGGAATATAAGAATGTATATGTTTTATTAATGTTATCATATAATTATAATTATGTTATAAATATAATATATTAAATTTAATTCCACCATAATATACAACCTTGTGAGAATGTGATGGAAAATGAATTACATCGGTACACAAGCCAGTAGTCCTCCATAAACAAGATCGATAGTTTTTTTACAATTTAATGATAGTGGGGATGAATTTATGTTATTAATATATTAATAAAATAAATATATTTGGAATATTATTATGTTAATATTTTATCATATTTTTATATTTTTATTCGGATATAGGAACAATTAAAATGATGATACATGGTTAAGAATTATTCCTCTTCTTTAGAGAGCCACTTTATTATTATACATAATGCCTTCCTACAATGGTTTTATGATAAAAAATTGAATATAGGTTTTGGATAGGTATGTGAGTATGGAATTTGGGTTTGTATTTACTGTTCCAATTGTATTTGGATGTTTGATGAGGAGAGGGTAGGGGTGCCCTATTATAAGTGGGAAAGATGACACACTTAGAATTTTTAAAATGAATAAATTATACCATTATTTTTGACATTTAAAAAGAATAAAAAAAGAATATTTAATGAAAATTATATTATATAAGGTCTGAATATTCCTATATAATATTAATTAGACATATATTTGATATTATTTTATTCCTTATCATCATAGTTTAACCACTGTTAATCCAATTTTATCCTCAATCACAATAATTAATTTTTATTATTTATAATCTTAGTTATGAAAAAAAAGTAAGTTAACCATATTATATATATATATATATTAATTAATATTATTAATTTAAATATTTAATCCATTTTAATAAAATAAATTTATATAAGTGAAAAATTAAATTTAAAATCAATTCTGTAGATGTGAAGAAAAACAGGTTTCCAAAGGAAGTGTCTTCAAAAGTATAAAGGGTTTTTATAAAATAGTTGAACACACAAGATGTTAAATTGAAAAAACTAGATTAGTTATATTTTAATTTAGTTATTTTCATTTTAAAATAATATTTAAAAAAAATGGAACTTGTAAAGGCTTTAAAAGAAAAGTTTGTTTTCAATAAAAATCTATATTTTTCACTATTAATGAAAAAATAATATTTTTAAAAACTTAGTTGAAATCCATGGAAATATTATTCCGACATGATGATTTAAAAATTTAGTTTAATTTTTTAAAATAATTATTTCAATGGTTGTAATATTAATATGAACATAAGTGTTGAAAACTCATAAAAACCATATTGTTTAAAAAGTATAGTTTTTATGAAAACTTTTATTTTTCGATCAAATGATTTTAATTATTTTTTAATCCATGAAATTATTTTATACATGTGTATTCCATATATGTTTTATAAATTAGTTGGTACTATTAATAATCCAAAATCCAAAGGCCAGGAAATATTTTTCACATTCAATAATAATATATCAATAGTATATTGTGGTTTGTTAAAACTAAGTGTTGTGTATAACACAAGCTATAAAATCAATTAATTTTATTTTAATACTATTATATTTTAAAATAATAATGTGTTGAAAATGGGGTATGTGATTTTTCATCTAATATAATATAAATATTGTATCACACCTTAAAGAAATTCAATTGATGGATTTATAAATACTGAAACAATAAATCATCTCTATCATGATAAATACACATTAAATCAAAAAAACATCACTATTAATGTGTGAAATCCATCTCCCATATTATAAGATGAAACATAGAATGGAAATGGAGAATTCATACAAAAAATTAATCAAATTATATATGATTTTAATCAATTACATATGTTTTTATAAAAAATATCAGCTAACTTTGAAAATTATAACACATCATTTGAAAAACCATTTATATTAAAATAATTTGAAATGAATTAAATGAACAATTACAACAATGAGGATGAGTATTATCGGTTTCATTAGGAATTTATATGTGAGTTTTAGATAAATATTGAAAACATTTAGTATTAAATTATTTAATGCAGAAATTATCTAAAAAGAAGTGATACATGCAAAATTTAAAACAAGCCACTTTATAGAATAATATAAAAACATTTCTTTTACTTATCTTTCATTGCAAATTTTAATTCACGTCATACATTTTTAATTAAAATGGGACTAACAGAAATTATTTTTAATAGATTATATTATCTGATTTACAGCCATCGAGGTAGTTATCTCTTGGGTTTTCCTGAGAGAATCAGATAAATCATATTTATTTAATAAATAAGAGAAGAAATAATTATATAATCAATTTATTATCATTAATTTTATGTTTACATTTTTTCACTTCAAGAGATCCTTAGTTTTTTATTTTCTTTAGTTGCATATTGGGAATATAAATGTTCATTAAAAACAAAAGAGCTATCATATATATCTCAATGAATAAATATTGTAATCAATATGGTGGATATTATATATATATATATGAAATAAATTGAGGAATATAGTAAAGATTTAAGTATTTTTCTCATATTAAGACGATTTGTATCAACCAAACTTGATTACATGAAATTGTAATCTTGATTTTTTTTTTCAAAATGATATAAGGGAATAGGTATCTTATGACTTTAGGATTTTTTAGGAAGGGATATAATTGTAAAACAAGGATGGAAGGTTATGTTTGTTCTTTTCCAACATGAATGTGATTAAAATCCAAATTACATGGCAATTTCCAATGGATGGAGTATGTAATATAGGCATGAGTGAATATTTGTTTTGAAAATATCAATATGGTATAGAAATGACATGAAAATTACTTTTAGAGATAAAAAATGGGAAAATTTTACAATTGAAAAAGTATCAATCAAATTGAACTAAATGTTAATTTGGTTCCAAAAGGCTTATTATGATTGCAAATATATTCTATGGGAAGAAAATGGGTTTCAGATATTGAAATTTAGTAATGAATTTAGATTTTTATAATATAAAAAAATACATTATAATGATTTATAATTTTTTTAAAATTAAAATATTTAATTAGAATGATGAATTAATTTTTTACTTTAGTTTTTAGTAAGGCTAAAGAGATTCATTCCTCAAATTTATAATATGGAGTAACCCATGGTGATTGTAGGAAGGTGAAACATTTTACAGGGAAAATGATAATGAGGTATTATTTTAATTAATGTGGGAGATTATATAGTTAATGATTAAATAGTTTTACTTCAGTTACTGGGAATTTATTATTATGGGTATTAGAGTCCAAGGGTGAAACTCAGTAAATTATAGAAGAAAAATACTGTAATATAAATTATTCATATGGAAATGATTTTAGTTTTTGGAATTGAATAAAGTTATATATTTTTTAAATTAATTAGTTTCCTTTTGATTTATATTTCCAAGGAAAAAGGCATTTGAAATATAGATATTATTCCATTTTCTTTTTTATTTAAATTTAATATATTTTTAGGAGAAAAAGATAGAAAATTTGTTATTTAATGTTTAAAGGTAGTTAGACGATTAATTTAGTGGGTTCTAGAGTTATGGAATGGCTTAAAAGACCCTAAGGATCAATTATTTGGAATTTGGTATGTATTTAGTGATATTTAAATATATAAAGAAGTGAAAACAAGATTTATCGTCCATAAAATGATTGTCAAATGTATTTAAAACCATTCTAGTGGGTTTAGAAAACATATATGTGTTCACAAAAAAATTATTACATCAATTGACCATATGAAACCATTTATAAAAATGTCATAGATTATTTTGTATTTGAAACCCCATTTTTTAATTAAAACTCATTGTCTATTTAATTATCCTATATTTAAAATTATGAAAAACCATGTATCCCTTCATTCATTTATAATTAATTAAGATTATATGAGGTATAAATTTTTTATCAATTTTTCTTAGTTTTATGGTATCATACCCTTACTAAATAATTTTATCACCCACTTATCAAATCTTGATTTCTCTCATTATATCTCATGATTTAGGTTTATGGGGTTAACTGGATCATGAAAAAAACCACTCAATTCATAAATATTTTATTTTTAGATTGTAGGGTATAATTAATTAATACTTTTTAATTTATTTTATGTCTGATTAAATGTTTCTTTACTTATTAGTGACTATTTCATCATTGAATTTTATTTATATAAATTATCCTATATATATATTATGTATATAAGGATTATGATTTATTATATTTTATATTACTATTTTAAGGACAAGGTTTTGAGTTGACTGATTATTGAGAGTGATCTATGATAGGTTATGTTGATGTGTGAAAGTGATTAAATACTTTATCACTATTATTTAATTCTCTAAATAACTTTATTTTAAAATTTTATTAATTTCTCATGATTATTAAATTATAATGTTTATTAAATTATCACGTGTTTTAATTGAATAATACTTTTTAATTATGCTTTTTATTAATTTTACATCATGTAATTGACATTTCAAATTGATACTTAATATTATTATATTTTTATTTTTTTATGATTTCTTTTTTAAGAAAAAAGTGTTACCATCCTTTTTGTGGAAACATTGATAGGCTTAAACCACCAAGAGGACCCATTGGGTCAACCCCTTGGGAAGGACATCCAAAGTCACCCCACAAGGAGGCAAGAGCTTGGTGTGAATAATGAAAACTTAATTGTGTGGACCCATGTATAATGCAAGAGTGTGAAGTCATAACCAGATGGTATGGGATCGGTTTCCCATTATGACGAAGGAACATTTTTATACAATGTGTAAACTGATGCTGATACCTATTAGCCCTCTTGAACTAAGAATCAACACGCCTTGTATAATATACCACTCACACTCGAGTTCTACCAACCTATGTGAGATGATATTATTGTATGCATTGTTTATCTGAGTTGAAAAATGAAATATAATATCATCCATCGATATTTTTTAATATCGTCCATTAGATATATTATTATGTCAAGTGTTTTAATTTGAAATCAAGTGCTTCTTATTTTATGACAATTTCATTCACCATATTTGGTTGTTCACTCATTCTACAATGAACTAGCGTACTTCAGCACATCAATTCTTTCATCCCAGCTTTCTTACATATTTTAATCTTTTTCAAGATCTTAAAATATTTTTTTCTAGCATTATTGTACTAGTTATCATGGATTGTTTTTCTATTGTAGCATAACTTATTCTTTGATGGAATTCCATCTCGTCTTCAGAGTTTTTCTTGTAGCATTAATAAGATCCACTGCTCAAAGAGTCCCTTAGTCGTCCCCTCTATTAAATGCTCAAAAAATTCACCATTGGACACCAATGGTGAGTTGAGTCACCATTAGATATCAAAAGTTTGTAAAGCCACATTTTGATAAAAAGAGTGAGTCAATTCACCAGTTGACCCAAAAGGTGAGTCGAGTCACCATTTGAAACAAATGGCGTTTCATGAGACACTACCAGATTAAAACGGTGGTTCATTTCACTCACCATGGGACATCAAATGGTGATTGATCCTCTTCATCGCCAATTCTTATTTACACTTATTATACTGAGTCTTGAAATAAGATCTTCAAGATACCACTAGTTCCCTTCTTCTTTAATTGAGTAGTTTCAATAATTATTTCACTATATTTAATATTTTTATATTTTTATCAGAATATTATTCTTTTATTGTTAATTATTTACCATATTTTACATTAGTATTTTATTTCTCCACCATTAGGACTCAACTATGAGTCATGATCCTGTGTTTGAATCCAAAGGTATCTATATTTCAAAAACAATTATTCTCATTTTTTACAGTAGCTTACCTAATGTTTTTATATTCTGTTATACTATTTATATCTTCGGTTTATCGTCCTATTTTTTGGGAATGGTTATCATATAGTCACCATTAGAAATTTTTAATTCTAGACCATGAGATTCCATTTCACTTCATGCAAGTGTGATTAATTATTAAATTTTAGAAATCAAATGTTATGCATTTTCAATAACTCTTCTCTAAAATCCTTTGGATTCTATGTATCTTGGAATAATTTTTTTGTTTGGTAATTCATTTTTTATTAAAAGTTCAGTAAAAAAAGATGATATATTTTTTATCAGTCGTTCATGACCCACCATTCTTAGTTTTTCAATGGTTTATCATTATTCACCACTATCAGTTTCAAGGGGTGAGTCATGAATCACCACTCACTATTTTTAAAGATGGACCATGATTCACCCCTAGTGAGTATAAAACACAATTTGTTAATATTTTCCTTTAAAAATATTTAATTTCATATTTTAATTGATGTTTTAAAAATAAATTCCAGTATTAAATTTTTTAATACTTTTTGTCGAAATAAATTTTTAGTGAATGTAAAAATTATTATAATATTATTTTATATAGATTTATTCTTTCTTTTTAATTATCATTATAATCCTTTTTAATGATTTTTTGTATATGAATAACCCAATTTTTTTTTAAAAAAAAATTATTATTTTGAATGGTTTACAACTGATATAGTTTAGATTTTAATTATTTTATATTAATTTTTCATGAGGAAATCTATATCCTAGTTGTATCTTATTTTATTTAGTGATTCTTTAACGAAAAATGTTAACTTTCATGTTATTGTATTGTTATTATCAAACTAGTTTCATGCAAAAATTATTGGCAGATATGCTCCTAGATGATCTATGTTTTAATGATATGGGATATCTCTTTAAGAAAAAAAACATATACTACTGTAGATTCATTCATTGATATAACTAGTGACATATATTTGATATTCTTATTGTTCTCAATTGTTCATGAACTTCTACAAATTCTGAGCTCTAGCTGTGGTCAAAGAAGGACTTCCACTTCAAAATTTGTTCATTCTAGCTGATAATCATTGATCAAGATTCTACATCTTCAATTCTATAAGCATCCTCAAATTTCCCTAGATCTGATTTATTCATGTAATGTTTTTCCTTTTCGTTTAGTTTCTTCATTTATGGTTTATGCTTTTCCCCATAAAAAATAAATTCTTGCATTTTTTTATTCCTCATGAAGAAATGAAACCATGTTTGAGACTCAGAATCAAAATTTATGTAATCAGACGAGGTTAGTATATTGTATTAAGACTAGGATGTTAAACTGGGTTCTTTAAAAGGTAGGGTCTGGAAGACGGTTCAGACACCTTTAAATTTTATTTTCTTACTCGGTACTAGTCTCCTCAAGGAGTAATAGTGATTGCAAAGTGGACTAGGATCATTGTGATCGGGACAACTATAAATCCTTTGTCTGTCAATTTTAATTTCCACTACATCTCAAGTAAAAACAATTCACTCCCTATAGATGAATTGTTTTTATGAAATCTAATTTTTTCTTTTAAATTATTAATACATCTATTCACTTTCCCTTGAGTCATATTTTTTAAAAACAATGATTGAACACTTGGTATCAAAGGTAGGTCGATAGATATGTTGTTTTGATATCAAAAAATGGGTATCAAAACCTTTTCTCTAATAGACTACTCTATATTATTATTATTTTTAACTATGTGGTAACCTTGAATCCAAGACTTAATAGTATATGGAATAAAAATATTTTTCTTTTAATATGGCAGGTTTCCATGATAATGATTGATGTATTCCATAGAAACCCCCATTCTTTTATGGGAGTGAATTTGGATACTATAAATATAAAATGGAAGCCTACATGAAAAACCAGGGTCTGGATCACATGGAAAATCCATACAACTAACCGAAGTAGATCAAGAAATACTTGTTGGTAATGTCAAAATAAAATTTGTTCTGAATAATAATTTTAAAAATATTTTTTATTATATTATATGTATAAGTTTCTAAAGACATGTCTAAATTTTTAATATCACCCACGAAATTTGGAGGATACTTCAAGTGATTCATTATGGTACTAGAAACATGAAGAGATCCAAGTTAAGAATTCTCTAAGAAGAATACCAAAACTTCTAGAAGGTATATGAAAAATCTATAAACCTTATGTTCCATCAGGTCACCAGTATTACCAAAGGTGTTATTTTTCTTAGGGAGGTGTTGGAAAACATCGAACAAGTGGATAGAGTATTGAGAAACCTCGTAATAAGATGGAATTGAAAGAAGTTTTCTGTCGATGTGAGTAATTTTGTTATAGAATATAATTCAGATGAAAAAATCATATCTCTAAAAAAACATATGTTTAAGATCAAAAATATTGTGGATAAGGATACTAATAAAATAAATGGTATTACAATAAAATCCAATATTATTAATACATATAATGGATCAGAATTTTAGTGCTAGGAATGTGACATGGAGATAGATTAGTTCAATAAGATTTTTTTTCATGATCATGAGAAACAGAGGTGGAAATCGGTAGCTCAATATGGAGTCCAAATAAGACTATAAGAATGGTAATTTTACTATCAATAATAATGTTTTAGAATTTTACATTTATGGGTGAAGTAAGAAAGGGAATGTAAGGAATGAATGTTCAAAATTCAAATATCATTAAAAAGATAAAGAGAAAATCAATAAAGGGAAAAAGTATTTTTTGAGATATTAGGACTATTTAATATGTTCTGACTGAAGACGCGATTCTGAATGTTAATAATAGATTGGTAATCTTACCCTAATGGTTATTAAATATGAGGTAAATGTTCATTTTTTAAATCTTTTAATAAATCATTTAAATTGTGAATCATAATGATTTATGTGAAAATTAAACTATTTTTATTTCTGATTCATGTTCTGATTCTTATAAATAAATTTCATAAATTAAACAATTGGTTAAATTAAATGAAGATTTAATTAATAATGGATCTATAATAATTAAAAATTATATTGAAATTAAAATTATGAAAATACGTCTACAAAATAATACCAGAAATTTAAAATGGATTTTAGTGAATTGAAAATTTCTCTTTCCAATAATGATAAAACTAAAGAGGACTATAATATGGAATTACTAAAATTAAAAGATGAAAATAAAATGAATAAAATACATTATGTATGTAAATTATAAAGACCGAGATATAATATTTATTTTAGTTGTTGATGATCTTACAAAAGTAGGAAATTAAGGAAGAAATTTAGTGAATAAAATAATAAAAAAATAAAAGGTTTTCGATCCAATGAAAAGGTATTTATAGATTTAGAAACTGTTCAAAAGGAAATAGATTTGAAAAATTTAGAGGTCAAACTTAAAGGGGGAATTGAATGATATGATTCTTTTTCTCATGTTTCTTGGATGGATACAATTATAATTTTATAAGACTTTTCAAGCTTTCAAAATGACATATTATCTCAAATAGATGTAAAATAGTATTAAAATGTAATTATCCTATAGGAAGTCCATGTTGGAGAAGCCCCATGGTTTAAAAATGATATTTTTTAAATATTCTTTTAAGAATAATGAGTCTTTATATGGTCCTAAGAAATCTCAAAGGGCTTGGTAGGAAATAATTACACAAGTTTTATTAAATAATTATTTTTGAAATGGTATGTTTGATGAAAAATTGTTTACAAAAAGGGTTTCAAGTAATATAGTGTTTATATTGAAATATTTGGATGATATAATATTTGGATCATTAAAAGTTTCTTTGTTTAATGATTTTTCGATACTAATGAGAAAATAATTTGACATGAGACTAATGAGAGAACTAAAATTTTTTCTTGGATAAAAAATTAATCAAAGAAAAGCTTATATTTCATTAAAAGAAGCTATATATGCTAAAGAAAATTTAAATAGGTTTGGACTAGATTCCATTAAAGATATGAAAACATCTGTCACGACCTGTGCTCGGGACCCGTGCCGTGACTACCCCAAGCCCGCCTTCCATAGGGCCAGGGGATGGCGACTAGCACCAAAAGTGTAAATCCCGATAAAAAGAAAAGGCGTTGCCTTTATAAAGTAAACAAACACCACAGAGTAAGCAAGATGAAGTAAACACTAAGTAAACTGGGTACAACTGTAAGTGCTGGAAGGTAAATGGGCCAGGATACAAACCCAAGTGAAGTAAAATACTACTGAAAAGATAGTACAACAACTGAAAAGTAATGCAGCAACACCGAGCCATCCACTGGAAATCCCACCTGAAGGGTGGGTTTAGATAGCCTCGTCAACTCCTCAGGTCCAGCCGTTCGCTCCATGTACGTCCTGTACAGTAGTCCGCCTCTAGGAACCGATATCCTCCACAAGACTCAACCATGATCAATGATATCCGTCGTCTACATCCAACACAACGTAGTACATGCATAACCCGTGCAGGGGTGAGTATACACTACTCAGTAGGGACCCCGAGACCCCCGAAGGTCTCCTAGAATCCACAAAGGATAATCCACAAAGGAAAGATACAATCACGAAGTAAAAACCATCTCTACTTAGGTATATTCCCATACATATACCTAATTCATAAATTCCAGTTTGGCTCCAACATCTGAGCCCAAGTTTGATATAGCCCACACAAGATAGCAAAATCCAATCCACACAGGATAACACAACCCAATCCACTTAGGAAATCAAGTCAATCATATCGAAGATAATAATTGAAAAGTCAAGACTCAACTCACACATGTATACTTCTTTGTAAGATGATAGAGATGATCAGATGTAGCCACTAATTCATCTAAGTTGTCGAAACCATGTAGGATACAAGACCAGCTAAGCTGTCAGACCCACAAATGATACAAGACCCGCTACTCTGCCGGACCCACGTAGGATACATGTACAGAGTCAAATACGGTCAGACCCACGTAGGACACATGAATAGTTGTCACGTACTGCCGGACCCACGTAGGACACATGAACAGTAGTCATCGTCGTAGAAACCACGAAGGATTCCAGAACGGTTTTCGTCACTGCCGAACCCACGGAGGATTTAAGTGTAGTCGTCGTCGCTGCCGAACCCACGGAGGATTTCAATGCAGTCGTCATCATCGTCACAGTCGCAGCCAGCTATAGGGTTCCCGCACACAACAAGTTCGATTCCAGGATGGTCCGCTCCACGAGCCAATGGGGGTCGATACATCAACTGACACATAGTCTGAAGTTGATGTATCCCAAAGTTCCGTCTCGACAAAAGGAACTCAACGTGACTACCGGCACATCAATCAGACGCCCGGTCTGAGAGTTATTGGCTTTTTCGTTCCAGGGGACCGGTTAGTTTTTAAGTCAAAACCAACCCGACTATACCCCAACTGCGTCCAAACCTCAAGCGGAGTAATCCAAAAGGTCCTTCTCACTGAGAGAAAACCAATAAAGTCGACATCACATCAATCGGACGTCCGGAGATCAAGTTATAGGTGTTTCTGCTGTGAGGGCCCGGTTGGTTTTGTCTTCATACCAACCCGACCATACACAAATTTCTCCAAAACCTTGAGTGTAATATACCGAAATGAACATCTCGATCCAAGGATTTCATCGCAACTAAAAGTATATCTATCAGAGATCCGTAGCCCAAGTTATGGGCATTTGAACGAACCCATCCAATTTTAGGGGGTTTTGGGCCCAGACAAACCTGGCCCGAGACCCCTTGGGTCGGCCTGAACCGGGGGGACCCGACTCAGGTCTGGGTCTGGCCCAAAACGGCGTGGCCCGGCCAGTCCAGGCCGGGTCGTGCACCGTGCGCCGCGTGAGCGCAGAAGGGGGGGGGGAAACCGCCACCCCCTTCGAACCGACGGCGGACCCGCGGGGGGGGGGGGGGGGGGGTCCGCTTTGCTACGCTGACCGGGGGTTCAACCCCCCAGTTTTTCCGGATCTGGACGGTAGTGTACCATGCAGGACCGGTTGGTCCTGCCCTCCATGCGCTGGCGGCCGGCGGTTCCGGCCACCACGGCCAAAGACCGAGGCCTTGGTCCGACCGGCACGGCGCGACGGTGTCGCGCCCCTCCGCCGCGGCCTGACTCTGGCCACGACTTCTTTCGGTCTCAACGGCACCGCACGACGGAACCACGCTCCTTCACCTCATTCCTCCTTGTTCCCACGCGATGCCGTTGTAACGCGCTGCCTTTGTTCGAGCCGCAACAAGTACAACATCAAAGGGGCAGGAGGATCGGTCGTGTTCGTGCGGCCCGACCTCCTCCCGTTAAAAAAAATGATAACAGGCGGCTCAAAATAAACAACTCCGATAAGAAAGCACAAATTTAATCCATTAAATTTAAACTAAAAACCCTACCTCAAAAAAGTCATCGAAAGAATATTGTCACGGAAAACAACGTCGTGTGGGTGGTTTGTTGACGGCGTTGGCGAGCATCCAAGAAAAGGATGTCGTCTCACACCGGCTGCAGAGAGGGGAGAGATCAGCACGTCGTCTCTCCTTGGGGCTCCGGCGTTCTTCATGTTCTTCAATGAGGATGAACGTTATTCAAGACTAGAACTCATGTCTCTAAAAGAACCCCAAACAATGATTCCATCCAAAAATAATATAAGACCTTGTCTTATTTTATTCACACACACACATGCCAACATTAATTTGAAAACTCAAATTGAATTCACGAATTAATTAACGTGCGTTTTCAGGTGTTTTATTGTCATGAAATTTAATGTGGAGGAGTTTCAAACTAAATGTTAGAGGGGAAATTAATGGGGAGAAGGTGAAATTGAAAGAGGTGGGGGTTTTTGTGGGCCCCACCCGAACTTCCTTGCATCTTCCTTTTCCACAACGCTTAAGCATCGGTAAAGAAATAAAAATAAATTGTAAAACAATTTTATTTTTATTCCTAACATTTTTAACATCTCCTCCCGAGAAAACACAACTCCGGGAAAAGTCTTCCTAAGCAATTACCGGCGCTGCGGTTTCATCGGTGCCCTCAGATTTCGATTCCGATCACTGGTTCAAAAGTTAGGAAAACCCGATCGTTCATTCATTGAACGTACCCGAGCTAAACTTCAGAAAAAGATTCCGGGAACATCGGGCCTCAGAATCATGTGCTGTCAGAAACAACGAACTCGTAAAATTCCAAAGAAATTTAGAAAAAAAATTTCCTTGAAATTTACAGTTATTTACAACATCTATATGCACTAATAACAAATTAAACTTATATGAATTTGGTAAGTCATTTGAAATTAAACGGTATAGTGGTATGATAGGGAACTTATTGTATCACAATTTTTCTATACCAAACAACATGTTCTATGTTTTATTATGTGATAGGTTTTAGTAGATCTTGTAACACCCCTGGAAAAGTGAGACGTAAAAGGCTTAATGGTACTACCCATGTCAACGAGGTGCACCTTTTTTTGGGAGCCTGCTTCATTAGAACTCTACAGTTAAGCATGCTTGGCCTGGAGTAGTAATCTGGATGGGTGACCTTCTGGGAAGTTTCCTAGGGTGTGTGTGAGTGAAGACAAAACATACTGAAAGAACATGTGTTGGACTGTTGGTATAATCATTAGTCTGATAAGCGACCCTAGTGAGTAATAGCCTATGGTGTGCTGGGAAGGCAACAAAGGTATTACAGGAGACCCAATGGGTCAGATGAAAGGTTCATGTACCGGGGAGGCGGGTCATGAAAAAACCCCAAATAAAATCCATCTTAATTATTTCAAAAGAGTGATTAGATAGATCAATAGTGCTATAAGAACTAGGCTATTCTATTCAATTTTAAACTATTCTGATTTACTATATTACTCTGATTATTACAATGGAGGTTTCAGAAGTGAATTGAAAATAACTAAATGTATGAGAAAAATTTTAGGAAAAAATACATTTCATGTATCTCAAAGAAACCAATTTCATTAGAACTATCCACAAATTATGCTTAATATATTTCTTATTCAAGTTTATTTTAACATATAATATTGATAAAAAACATTATATGATTTAAAAAACAGTTTTGTTAAAAACCCTACATATTGTGATAACTAAAGTATTATTTCAATTTCTATAAACACACTTAAACACTCTTAAACTAAAGATGTAAGATTTCATTTTATTATGTATTATGTAAATAAAAGGTATACTTATTTACAATTTGTTCTTATTGTGAAATAGTTAGCTTTCATCGTCACAAAAACCATAGAGTCTGATGAATGTTAGAAGATGAAGATTCAAATGTGAATGTCAGAGGGTTAAAATATATCTTATTATGATCCCCATCGATAATATTGGTTTTACATACATTCAATAATTGAATATGTTTTTATAATATGATTATATTCTATGTAGATCATACTTTTAAAATAATATTGTTATACAATAACAGTATCTCGATTCCACTTTCTTTTCATTTTTACCTTTATATTTTCTATTATGATAATAAACAACTTTGTTACATTTATAATTATGGATTTTGATTAAAATGGGATTCTATTTTATATATTAATTTTAAATTATTTTATAATAAATATCAAAATGGGGGATATTTTTTTGTTAAATATTTAATATTTTTTTGTAATTTTAAAAGGGGGGAGTTTGTTAGTAGTTGAATGTGATTTAATACTCTAAAACTTTTATTTGTTTTGTAAAATTACACTATATTAACATTTTATTAAATTATAATGTTTATTAACTTCTCATGTTTATTTAATTTTCATGTGTTTTAATTAATAATTAATTTTTAATTGCATTTTTAAGAAATCATATATGTTGCAGTTAATGTTTTTAATTGACACTTTATATTATTATATTTTTTTTCTTATGTTTAATTTTCTAAATTTTTCTTCTATTCATAGATAGGCACCTTACTAGCCCTCAACCACATAGGGGACGAATTGGGTCATCCCCACCAGAAGACCCATCAGAGGCAACCCAAAAAGGGTATGGAGATCTATGTTCATAGTTCATGCTTAACATGTGTGGGCTTGTGTATAAGGCCATAGAGAAAGATCTTAGGGAATGTATTTGTCTAGGTAAAACATTGGGATAAAGGACTGTTTGTGTGAAATGTGTAATCAAGTGCTGATACTTGGTAGTTAGCTTGTATAGAGGATCATAACACCATGTATTATATAACACTCACTTTCTTATTCATCTTAATTGTTCTGTATCAACAAACATCATGGATCCTAATATCCCAAATTTTGATAAGTTTCCAGATAAAATTTTCTAATTCAATACTTAACCTCTAAGGAACTTATCCATTCCTCAACTCTGAATGGATTTGTAGTCCCAATTAATAATTTTGGGTTTTAATAAATAAAGAGGTCCATCATTGTTACAATTCTTTGTGGATCAGTAAGATTCTCCACGCAAGAGTCATAACATGAGTAAAATTACATAATATAGTTATAATTTTATCCGTTCAGGCTATATCTTTAGATCCAAATCTATTTTTGTTCCCATAACGAAAATCTCTACACGAATTACATGCATTGATATGGTTCCCATTCCTTCTATTTGGCCCCATTTATAAACAATGTAATACCCTAATTTGGATCCTATCTTGATGAGATATAATTTATATTCCCCAAACTAGTGAAACACATAATATAAATTTCAATTTTTATATAGATTATCTTATAATAATAAACATTATTTCATCTGTAATGTTTTCAAATCATAAAAATGTTTTCAAATTCTTTATAATTAGTGGTAATAACAATATTAATTGACCAACGTATAACTCATGACATATTCATCCTAGGTGTGGAGTAAGGACCATTTCCATGCACCAAGTAATGATCTTCTCAATGTACAATGTACCTTTTTCAGTGTTATTACCCCTAGGAAAATATCTGCTTGATCCACATCTACTTATAGTGACAAAAAATTGTTGTAATCCTAGAAAAATAACAAAATATACACCTTATAAAAATTTTATGATCTTATATTCTACTTATAAATATACTAAAAATATTAAAAGAGATATGTTCGATATTAAATATTTTCATAAATATGGTTCTCAAGGTTTCTACTATAAATTCTACAAAAGCAACTATTACAACCACTACTCAAGTAGCCCAAAGTTAGTGGTTATTTTATCTTATAAGAACTATATACAATTGATCACATCTCTAAGGAAAAAATATTTCAGTAGACTTGGTAAACATGATACATAATAGAATATTATTTAAATTTATAGTCATAATATTAAAAATAACATTTTCATTGAGAACACTATTATCCCCTTTAGCATATCCATGCATATTAAACATAGCACACTTTATGGAATCATAGGGAAAGGAAACCTAGGAAATGGGAGAGATGTAATGCATTGTAATGGTATATGTATAGCTAAATCTTTCATCATTAATTAATTAATAATTCATATGATGAGGTAAATAACTGAAACAAAATAAATATAATCAATAACTTAAATATGAAAAATAATAACGAATGAAAAAATAATGATAAAATAATACCTTATAAATAATCACGTGAGACTGGAACATACCATTGGATATTATAACTTATATTGTAATTACATTGACATCAAATAAGTCACCCCTTAATGAAATAATGTATAATTTTTTAAATCATAAGCATACCATTAATGCCCTCTACCAATACATCTTCCATATATGGTTGATGCCTCAGAAAAATAACCTAGATAGTTGATCTCATGAGACCAACTGATACATCGAGGAGATAAAGTGTGCCCCAAAAATCACAATAAAAGTCCAATGCATTCCACCTATAAAATTAGAGGATCATAATCAATGTAAATATTTATATTAATAAAACCAACAAACGAAATGATTATAATTCCCCTGATCAATAAACATAATGGAAAACAATCCATAGTAATATGGAGAATGGTAACGAAATAGTATATCCCCATACCAACTAACATAAAACCATATAGATAAATAATGTAGATCGTATCATTGAAATATTCGTGTAGTGAAGAATAATTAATATAATGTTTTTTGTCGTTGATGTATAGAAATTCAATAAAAATTTCATCAAAACATTCTTTTCTAAAATATTCATTAGAATTTACAGAAAAAATTTAAAAACTAATTGTTTCAAAAATATTAAGAAAAATATTATATTTGAAATAAACTATTTCAATCCTATAAATAAAACATAAATACAATAAATGTGGGTAATTATATACATGATGTATAAGTTTAAAAGGGAATTCTTTTTCAAGTGTTATAAAAAGGCTAAAATTACTTCATGTGGAAAATTACAAGAATATTCCTTTCTAGATTTTTTTTGAAAACTAAATCATGTGTAAAAATTTATTTAGTAACTTATTTTTATATCGTAAATTGTTTTTGAGCTTTTTTTTCAAAACATGGGAACAAAATAAAATGGTGTTTTGTCTAAAAAGATAACTATTGTCAAAGTTTCATAAATAATAATTATCAACTAATTTAAGTAAAAAATTGGGAAAATGTACTACTGCTTGAAAATTTAAGGAATAATCATAGGCGAAGAAAATAGATTGCGTTTAAGATATACATGTCCAATAGTTCTCTAATGGGATACCTAAACATAAACAATCCCATGTAATGATGAGATTGTGAAATAAACTCTGACCTATTTGGTAACTTTTTTATTGTAAGAACCATGAAAGAAAGAATATAAAATATAAAATTATATTATATTATGATAAATAGAATAATGGTATAACTATAAAATGATAAGTATATACACCATAAAAATTATGTAACTGGTGAATATGCCATAGGTCATATGGACATAAAAGTGAGACAAGAAACCTTTACCTAAAGGCTAATTTCATTTTAATGTGTCTGAAACAATTGCATAATAAATTTTTATTTATTATAAACCTATTAAACAAGCATGATAATATATTTGATATCATATATTATCCAATTATAATCATTTACCACCTATATATTAGTAATTCATTAATAAAATTATTATTATTGATGATAATTACTTCATTTTTCATGTATGTTTTGGTTTGGTTGTTTTGATCCTCAAGAATATAGAATAGTTAAATCATATTTATAATATTATAAATGATATAAATATCATATAGAATCAATATATAGTAAATTTCAATAGTTTATAATTTTGAATGATAAAAATTAGTTACATTGTTCATAGAGACTGTTAGTCATATGTACACATGAATGCGGTTTAATTTTGTCCAACAGATGGAATGAAAGAAAGATAAAAAAATATTTTACCTTTAATGGAACTTTATTATATCATATATATCATATATTTTAATTATATATATCCTTATCTCTTTTAATGTCAAAATAAAATGAATAAATAATCCCATAGCTGTATGGAGGTGGTAGTCCACACGTATGCACGAGCGACATTATCATTTTCCAATGGATTGGAATATGTGAAGGTAAATGTTATGTTAATATTATTATAGAAGTATAATTATGTCATAAATATAATATATGATGTCTAAATACACCATAATATCCAATCTTGTGAGAATGTGATGAAAAATGAATTACATCGGTTCACAAGGCGGTTGTCCGTTATACACACGATTGATAGTTTCATTTACCATTTGATGATAATGGATATGTATTTAAGTTATTAAAAAACATAACAAAAAAATATATATTTAATATTATGGTGTTATTATTTTATCATAGTTTTATATTATTTTATGGGGATAGTGGAATAATTAAAATCAAGATACATGGATAAGAACTATACCTCTTATTTAGAGATCCACTTTATGATTATACCTAAAGCCATCCTTGAATGGTTTTATGATAATAAAAGTGAATATTTGTGTTTGTTAGGGAAGTATGTATTGTATTTGGGTTGGTATTTATTTATCTAATGGATTTTTAAGTGTGAGTATGAGAGGATAGGGGTTTCCCTTTTATAAGTGGGTGGGATGACATAGTTAGATTTTTTAAAATGAATAAATTATACAATCATTTTTGTCATTTAAAAATAATAAAAAATTTATATTTATTGAATATTATATTTTTTAATGTGTAAATATACCTATATAATATTAACTGGAAAAGTTTTTAGGTCATTTTAACCCTTATAATTTTTGTTTAACCATTGTTAATCCAGTTGTAACCTCAATCGCAGTAATTAATTTTTATTATTCATAGTCTTAGTTACGACCAAAAAGTAAGAAAACATTACTATATAATATTTATTATTATTATTATAAAAAATATTTAATCCATTTTAATAACATTAATTCATATATTATCACAATTAAATTTAAAATTGAACCAGCCGATGTGACGAAAAATAGGTTTCCAAAGGAAAAGTATCCAAAAGTATAAATGGTTTTTATAAAATAGCAGAACACATAATAGGTTAAAATAAAAAAAATGAATTATTTAAATTATAAATGATCTATTTTTTATTTTTAAATAATATTTTAAAAAAATTTAACTTTTAAACGCTTTAAAAGAAAAGGTTTCTTTAATAAAAATAAAAAAAAATCACTATTTATCAAAAAATAATCTTTTTCAAATAATATTAGAAATCCAAAAAATTATTATTATGACCTGATGATTTATAAACGTAATGTAATTTTTTTCAAATAATTATTTAAACGGTTGTAAAATAAATTTTATCATATGTGTGGAAAACACATCAAAACCATTTTTCTGATGAAATACAGTTTCTTTTGAAACATTTATTTTTCAATCAAATAATTTCTATTATTTTTTAATACATGAATTTATTTTATAAATGTGTCCTCCATATAAATTTGGTCAATTAGTTGGTCCTATTAATTATCAGAAATCCCATGGACATGAAATAATTTTCACATTAAATAATTGTATTTCAATAATATATTGTGGTTTGTTTAAACTCAATGTTATGTGTAACACAAGCTATCAAATCAATTAAATTTATTTGGGGATAATTATATTTAAAATAAATAGTGTTTTGAAAATGGGGTAACTGATTTTTCATCCAATATGATATTAATAATTTATCACACCATACATAAACACAATTTATAGATTTATAAATACCGATATAATAAATCAAGTCTATCATGTTAAATACACAGTAAATCTATAAAAACATCACTATTTATGTGTGAAATCCTCATCCCATGATGTGAGATGAAACTTAGAATGGAAAGGGGTGACTTTAAAAACTACATTATTCAAATTATATTTGATATTATTCTATTATATAAGATTTTTTAATAAATATTATCTCATCTTTGAAAATTCAAACACATCATTTTATAAACCATTCCTATTAAAATAATTTGTGATTAAATGAAAAATTATAACAATGAGGATGAGTATTATTAGTGTAATTCGACATGTATATGTGTTTTTTCGAAAAATATTGATAAAATTTACTATTTCTTTATTTAATGAAGAATTTCTTTGAAAAGAAGTGTTACATGCCACATTTGTAACAAGTAAATTTTTAGAAGAACATGAATTTTTTTTTAACTTGTATTTATTTTTAAAAAGTAATTTACAAATTCCATTTATAACTAAAATGGGAAAATAAAAAATATTTTTCACTGATTCCATTAGCCGATTTAAATCCATTTAGGTAGTGATCAACTATTTTTTTCATGAGAAAATTATATAAATCACACTACTTAAATAAATAAGAGGAGAAATAATGATATAATCAATTTATTGTCATTCATTTTATTTTTACATTTTTTCACTTCCTGATATCCTTATTTTTTTATTTTCATTCATGTATATTCATAATATAATTTTTCATAAAACCTATAATAGTATCATATCCATATCAATGAATAAATAGTGTAATCTGTATGGTGGATATTATATATATATGTGAAACAAATTGATAAAAATCGTAATGTATTATGTTTCTTTCATACATTAAGACGAGTTATAACAACGCAAACCGATTACCTACCATTGAATCTAGATGGGTTTTCAAAAAATTATATAAGGTAATTGTTATTTTATAATGTTATAAAAGTTGAGGTGGGGAAATAATGCTAAATCTAGGATTGTATGTTGTCTTTGTTCTTTTTCAGCATAAATGTGATTAAAATCCAAATTACATAGAGATTTCCTATGTCAGGAGTATGCACTATAGTAATTATTGAGGAGTTGGTTTGATAATATCAATATCGTATGGAAAAGACATCTAAATTTATTCTAGAGATCAAAAAAGGGGAAATTTCGCAATTGATCAAGTATTATTCAAGTTGAATTGCATGTGAATTTGGTTGCAAATAGTTAATTATGATTGGGACTTTTTCCATAGGATGAAAATGGGTTTCAGAATTTGATATTTAGTAAATAATTTATAATTTCATAATATAAAAAATTATTTACAATGATTTAATTTTTTTTTCACATAAACTATTAGAGTAAGATCATGAATTACATTTTTTACATTACTATTTAATAAGGCTCAAGGGATCCTTCCCATAACTATATACTCTATATTAACCCATGGATATTGTAGGAAGGAGAAACATTATGGTGAGATAAACTGTAAGGTGATATTATTTTTATTAACGTGTGAGAGAATATAGTTCAATATTAAATAATTTTACTTAAATGATAGAGATTTTTTTATTGAGGGGATTAAGGTCCATCTGTGAAATTCAATAGATTCTAGAAGGAAAATGATGTAATATGAATTATTCATTGGGAAAAGATTTTAGTTCTTGTAATTTATTCAAATTTTATTTTTTAATTAATCAGTTTCATTTTGATTTATATTTTCATGGAAAAAATGCATTTACAACAGAGAGATTATAATATTTTACTTTTTCATTTAAATTTAATAGATTTTTTAAGTGAATGAAAGAAAATTTTTAATTTAAATTTTAAAGGGATTTAGATGATTAAATTAGTGGGTTATAGAGTAATGGAATGGCTTAAATAACCATAAGGATGAGTTATTCGGAAATAAGAATGTATTCTGTGAAATTTAAATATATAATGAAGTAAAAACAAGGTTTATCAACCACAAAAGGTTTATAAAATGTATTTAAAATCATTCTAGTGGGTTCATGAAACATATATGTGTTTAAAAAAAATATACTATCAATTCACCATATGAAACAATTTATAAACATGTCAAAAATTATGTTGTACTTGAAACCCCATTTTTTATTTAAAAACCAATTTCTCCTTAATTCTACACTATTTAAAATTAAGAAAACCCTTTTATCCCTCCCTTCATTCATCATTTATTAAGATTCTCAGAGGTACCATTTTTTCATTATTTTTTTATTATATCTAAGGTAACATCTACTTCCTAAATTATTTTATCATCCACTTAACTAATCAGGGTTTCTCTCATTTTATATAAGGTTTTAGGTTGAAGGGGTACACTGGATCAGGTAAAAACCCACTCAATTCCAAAATATTTTCTTTTACAATTATAGGGTCTGATTCTCTAAGATTTCCTAATGTATTTGTTTTTTGATTCGATATTGCATTATTTATTAGTGATTATTTCATTTTTCCTAATTTATTAGAATTGTTAAAAAATATATCTTACAAATATAAAGGATTATGATTTATTATATTCATATGAAAATTTTAAGGACATAATTTTATGTTGTTTGATTAATTATACTAGTCTAATATTAGTGATGTTGGTTTGTGTAATTGATTCAATACTTTATCACTATTATTTATTTTTAGAATTTACTCTATATTTTGATTTTATTCAATTCTCATGATTATTAAATTATAATTTTTATTAAATTTTAAGGTGTTTTAATTTAATAATACTATATAATTACATGTTTTAAAAATGTTTTTTCTTGTACTTACCATTTCAAATTTATACTACATATTATTATATTTTTATTTTGTTAAAATTACTTAAAAAAATGGTGCCATCCTTTGTGTGGAAACCTAGACAGTCCTAAACCACATAGATGACCCATTGGGTCAACCCCATGGGAAGGATTTCCAGATACACCCATCAAGGATGCTATAGATTATTGTGCATATTGAATGATTAATGGTGTGACCCTTATTTAATGTCACGGAGTGAATTCATAGGTGTATATGATGTGATCGATTTCCCATTAAAATGAAGGACCATGTGTCTGCAATGTGCAAACTGGTGTTGATACATAGTATCCATCTGGAACCAAGGATCAACACACCTTTTATAATATACCACTCACACTCCAATTCAGCCAAATAATGTGGGATGCTATTATTGTATACATTGTTAATCCGAATTTAAAACCCAGAAATGATCTCAACCATCAATTATATTTAATTCCATCTATTAGATATTTTTTTAAGTCATGTGATATAATTTGAAATCATTTGATTTTTCTTTTATTCCAAATTCCTTCACCTTATTTGTTTATCCAATCATTCTCCTATAAACTAGTGTTCTTTAGGAAACCACTTCATTTGAACCATCTAGCTTAAATCTTTTAATCTTCTTCATGTTTTTAAATTTTTTTTCTAGGGTTATTATACTTGTTATCGTGGATTGTGTTTCAATAGTATCTAAACTTATTCTTTGATGGACTTCCATCTTACCTTATGATTTTTCCTTACAAAATCAATAAGAGCCACTGCTCGACATGTTCTTCATCCTTCCCCTCTATTAGATGATAAGAAAGTCACCTGTGGAAAACAATTATGAGTTGAGTAACCATTATATAATAAAACTATGTAATGTCCCATTTGGATATAAAAAGTGAGTCAAAATACCACTAGACCAAATGGTTGAGTCGAGTCACCATTATAAACCAATAGTGAGTCATGAGAGACTACCAAATTAAAACAGTGATTCGTTATACTCACAATGGGACATCAAATTATGACTGATCCTTTTCTTCAATGGTTTTTATTTACACTTGTTTTACTAAGCCTTGAATAGAGGTCTTCATGATACCACTTGTTCCCTTCTTCTTTATATGAGCATTTTCAAAAATTATTTCCTTAAATTTAATGTTTTCAAATTTTTATCAGAAGATTATTCTTCAATTATTCATTATTTTTCGTCTTGTACTTTAGTATTTTAATTTTCCACTATTGGAACCCAGATATGAGTCGTGGTCCAATATTTGAAACCAATGGTAGAAATATTTCACAACTGGTTATTCTCATTTGATACAATAGGTTTCTTGATGTTTTTATTTAATGTTATACTATTTATATCTTCTTTTTATCATTCTATTGTTTGGGAATGTTTATCATAATGTCTCCATTGGACATTTCTAAAGGTAGACCAAGAGATACCAATTTTGTTCATGGAATAGTGATTCCTGACTTACAGTTATAAATCCAATGTTACAAATTTTCAGTATTTATTATCTTAAAGCCTTTTGATTCTCAGTAGGTTGGAATAATTTTTTTATTAGGTACATTGATTTTTATAGAAATATCAACAATAAAAGATGATTTTTTTATTAGTAGTAGCTCATAACCCACCATTATTAGTGTTTTAGTAGTTGTTCATTAGCCACCACAATCAGTTTCCAGGGGTGAGTCTTGAGTCATCACTCACAGATTTTAGTGATGGGTCCTTATTCAGCCCCAGTGAACATACACCACTATTAGTTAAGATTTTAATTTCCAAAAGATTATTTCTTATTTTAATTGATGTTTTTAAAATAAATTCCTTTATTATATATTTTCTTATTTTATGTCAAAATTAATTTTTAGAGTATGTAAAAATAATTGTAATAATATTATATATATATTTATTCATGATTTTTAAATTAAATTCCATGACTTTTCTTACTAAAGTTTTTATTGTATGTATAATATAAAAAATATTTTAAAAAAATATTGTCATTTAGAATGGTTTACCACAAAAATACTTAATATATTAACAGTTTTATATTAATATTTCACTACCACCAATTTGGGCATACAGGTCTCAAGGGCCTTCGGGTCATTAATGGACTTCGGGCCACAGGGCCTTCGGGCTACATAGACCATGGATTAGCCCATTTCACCCAGGATATGCCCAAAAGAGGATAAGAGCAACAGGAGTAGCAGCCACCTGAAATGGAGCTAACTTGATTGGAAGAATGAGAGGGTATGGAAGCCGCCATCCAGACCAGGTAACATAAAACTTTGTACGGGGTAATGCTAGCTGATCCGTAATGCAAGGTAGGGAGCTAGATGATCAATGATGTAGAATACGGGGAGGGGCAGTTCAGGTGGGTTGGGCCTATGAGTCATGTATTGGGAATGGTATGCCTCTCAGACTTTGGGTCATGTATTGTGGGTCAGTCGGGCCTACGGGTCATGTACGGTTCCCCTTCAACCCTTAAAAGGGGGATTATCCATAATAAAAATAAAAAAAGAAGGCCTTTGGACTATTCAGGCTTATATTAATATTTCATTAGAAAAGTAAATCTTGGTTTTATTTTATTTTATTTAGCAAGGCTTTAATAAAAAAAGGTAACAATCATATTATTCTATTGTTATTATCAAAATACTATCATGTGGAAATTAGTGATAGACATGCTCCTGGAGGATCTATGTTTTAATGATCTGGGAGATCTCTTCAAGAAAAAAAACATATATAAATGTAGATTCATTCATTCATATAACTTGTGACACATGTTTGATATTCTATTTGATCTCAATTGTTCATGCATTTATGCAACTTCTAAGCTCTACTTGTGATCAATTAATGACTTAAACTTCAAAATTTGTTCCTTCTAAGTGATAAACGTTCATCACGCTTCTACTTCTTCAACTCCCTAATCATCTATAATATTTCTTATATATTATTTATTCATGTAATATTTTTACTTCCATTTGAGTTTCTTCTTGTATTTTTTATGATTTTCACCCTAAAAAATTATACCATTATTTTAGTTATTCGACCTCCAAAAGGAATGTCATGTTTGGGACTCATAATAAATGCTAGGTTAGCAGATGGGGTTAGTCTGTTGTATCAAGACTAGGATATTATTCTAGGTTTTTTAAATGGTAGGTTATGTAAGATGGATCACACACCTTGAAATTTTGTTTCATACCGGGTACTTATCTCATTGAGGAGTAGTGGTGATTGTGAAGTGTACTAGGATCATTGTGTTTTAGACAACAATAAATCCTATGTTTTATTAATATTTTTTTCCATTACAGCTCAACTCAAGAACACTAAACTCACTATAATTTAATTTTTTTTTTGTAAAATCTAATTTTTTATATTAATTTTTTTATAAAACTATTCACCTTCCCTCGAGTCATATTTTTTACCAACAATGATTGAATACTTGGTATCAAAGGTAGATCAACATCTATGTTGTTCTGATATAAATCAGTTGGTATCAAAACCAAATCTCTAATAGGTTACTCAATATTCTGATTAATTTTAGCAATAAGATTACCTCGAATCATTTACTTAACAGTATATGGAATAAAAAATGTTTTTATTTAACATGGCAAGTGAAAATGAAAATGATATATGTATTCCATAGAAACCCAAATTCTTTTATGGGTGTAATAATGGATACTAGAAATATAGAATGGAAACCTACATGAAACAACAATGTCTGGATCACTAGACCATCATGGATAAGCCATAAATGCTACCCAAAGTAGATCCAGAAACACTTGTTGGTAATGACATGGTAAAATATGTTATGGATTATAATTTTGAAAATATACAATATTGTGTTATAAATATAAGTGTTTATAGACATGTATTACCTTTTAAGACCACCCATGACATTTTGAGGATACTCCTAATGAATCATTATGGTATGAGAAAGCTGAAGATAACCAAGTTAGGAAGGCATTGATAAGAATACCAAGACTTCAAGAAGGGATACAAATAATCTTTAAAACTTATATTCTACCAGTTCACCAATATTACCAATGGTATTAGTTCTATTGGGGATGTTTTGGAAAAAATAGCTCAACTGGATAGAGTACTTATAACTCTTCTAATGAGATGGAATTGAAAGAAGTTTTGTGTAGATGTGAGTAAAGTTTTTAATCAATATACTTCAGATGAACAAATTAGATCTCTAACACAATATATGTTTAAGATAAAAAATATTGTGTATATAGATGCTACTAAAATAAAAGTTATTAAAATTAAATCCACAATTATTAATACCTATAATGGATCAGAATCTGAGTGTTCGGAATGTGTCACGGAGATGGATCAGTTCAATAATAATTATTTCTTATTCATGAGAAACAACAGTGGAAATAGGTAGTTCATGATGGAGTCCAGAAAAGACTATTAGAATAGTAATACATTAAGAATAATGATGTTTTAGAATTTACTATTTAAGAGTGAAGGAAGAAATGTCACATAAAGACTGAATGATCTAAATTCAAACACCCATAAAATGATAAAGAGAAAATAAGAAAGGGAATACAATATTTTTTGGATATTGGAAATATTAAGAATGTTTTGAATGAAACCATGATTCTGGAAGTGAATAAAAGATAAGGAATAATACCCTAATGGGTATTCAATGTGAGTTAAAATTTTATATCTTTAATCATTTAATAAATCCTTTAATTTTTTAATCACGTCGCTTCATGTGAAAATGAAACTAAAATAGTTTCAGATTCATGTTCTGATTATAATTCTTAAAACTCCAAATTAATAAATTTCATAAATAAAATAATTAATTAGATAATAATGGAGATAAAATAATTCAAAATTATATTGAAAAAAAAATTATGAATAATAAGTTTAAAAAAGAAAATATAAAATTTAAAAGGGATTTTTGGGATTTTGATAATTTTCTTTCCAAAAATAATAAAACTAAAGAGGAATATTATTTGAAATTACAAAAACTAAAATATAAAAATTAATGGAATAAAAATTATAATGTATATAAATTATAAAGATCGCGATAGAATATTTAATTTATTATTTGATGATCTTAGAAAAGTAAAGAACTAATGAAGAAATTTAATATAGAAAATAGAAAATTGAAACAATGGGTTCGGATCTAATGAAAAGGTTTTTATAGATATAAAACTATCAAAAGGGAAATATGGATTTTAGAAATGAAAAGATGAATATTAAAGGGGGAATTAACATTGATGATTCTTTTTATCCTTCTACTAAGATGGAAGCAATTACAATTCTACATGCCATTTCAGGCATTCAAAATGACCAATTATCACAAATGGATGTAAAAAAAATCTTTTAAAATGTAATTATCTATGAGGAATTCTATGTTAGGGAACCCCCTAGGTTTAAAAATTATATTTTCCCAAATCAGGTTTATAAAATTAATATGTCCTTATATGCTCTTAGTTAATCTCTAATAGCCTGGTAGAAAAAAACTACAATGTTTTTACTACAAAATTATTTTTTAAATTGTGTGTTTGATGAAACATTGTTCATAAAAAGGGAATCAAGTGATATACTATTTATACTGATATATGTTTATGATCTAATATTGGGCTCGACAAAAGATTCTTTTTGTAATGATTTTTCAAAATTAAGGACACGTGAATTTTAAATGATATTAATGGGAGAACTAAACATTTTATGGATTACTAATTAATCAATTAAATGATAGTATATTATTAAATCAAGATATCTATCCTAAATAAAATGTAAATAGATTTGGCCTATATTCTAGTAAAACTATGAAAATAACTTTAAGAAATAATTACAAATTAGACTTATATGAATTTGGTAAGTTAGTTGATATTAAACTATATATAGGTATGATAGAAAAATTATTGTATCACACATTTTCTAGAACAAACATTGTGGTCAATGTTTTCTTATTTGATAGGTTTTAGTAAAACCCTAAATAAATTCATCTTAATGATTCTAAAAGGGTGATTAGATAGATCAATAATACTATGTCAACTAGGCTTTTCTATTCTAATAAAAACTATTCTGATTTAATGTATTACTATGAGTATGACAATGGAGGTTTCAGACATGACCTAAAAATCACAACAGGTATGAGTAACATTTTAGTAAATATTTATATTTTCTAGATCTCTATGAAAAACATTTCAACAGAATTATTGAAAAATAAGGCTGAATGTCATTCTAATTCTAATTTATTTTCACATACCCTATGGATAAAACAAAATTTATATGATTTCAAAATTAGTTTAGTTAAAATTCCTATATATTGTTATAACACATGAGCTATTTAAATTTCTATAAACCCACTTCATTACTCTATAACTAAACATATATATCTAATATTTCATTTTAGTAGGGATTATGTAAATAAAAGTGAAATTTTTTCAAGAATTTGTTCTTACTGTGAAATAGTTAGATGAAATCGTAAAAAAACCATAGATTTTGTTAAATTTTAGAATACGAAGTTTCAAATGGTTATGTTAGATGGATAAAATCTATCATAGTATGATCACTATCAATAAATTTAGTTTTACATATGATCTATAATTGAATATTTTCTTATACTATTATTATATTCTATGTAGATCATTGTTTTTGTAATAAAATTATTATACAATAACACTTTATCGATTACACTTTCTTTTTATTTTTTATATATATAGTATCTCTTATGATAATAAAATAATTTGTTACTTTTATAATTGATGAGTTTGAATAAAATTTGGCTCTATTTTATATATTTATTTTAATCTACTTTTTGATAAATTTTAAAATTTGAGATATTTTTTGATAAATATTTAATAAATATTTTGAGGTAATTTAAGAATTGGGGAGTTTATTAGTATTTGAAGGTGATTTAATACATTATCACACATATTTGTTTTTTTTAAATTACACTCTATTAAGATTATAATAAATTATAATGTTTATTAAATTCTCATGTTTATTAAATTTTCATATGTTTTAGTTAATTAATAATTTTTAATTACATGTTTTAAAAATGTTATATGTTGAGATTAATGTTTTAAATTGATATTGTTTTTGTTATATATATTTTTCATAAGTATAATTTTTTCAATAAGAAATTTTTTATGTAGTTAGTTAGGAACCTTACTGGCCTCAAATCACATATGGGGGTCATTGGGTCAACCCCATGTGAAGACCCATCAGTGGAACCTAACAAAGTGAATGGATATCTATGTTTATAGTGCATTCTTAATGTGTGAAGACCTGTTTATAATGTCATAGTGTAAGAACATAGGTGCACGTGTTGGTCTAGGTCACCCATTCGGATGAAGGCACATTTGTATGAAATGTGTAAACAAGTGATAATACATGGTAGCTATCTTGAATAAAGGATCATCACACATTTTATGATACAACACTTGATTTCCAATTCTCCTGACTAATGTGGGACACTATTTATATATTCACAGTTCATTTAGTTAAAAATTATGATCAAATATCAGCCATATATTCTATTTAATCTAATCCATTCATTTTTTGGTCTCATGTATCATTTTTTAATCTCTTCCTCCATCTTATGTTTAAATTTACATTGTATTTTTTTGGAATACTCAAATTCTCCAGTATACCAGTGTTATTCAGCACAAAAGTTCATTCGACCCAGATTTATTACATATTTTAAGCTTATTAATATCTTGAAATTTTCATTTTATCTAGGGATGTTGTACTAGTTATAATAGATTTTTTCTATAGTATCTATACTTATTATTTTCATTCTACATTTCATATTCCCATATGATTGTTTATTTTGAAATTGAATAGAGCCACTATTGGATAGGTTCATTGAAATTATCCTCAATTATTTGCTCGAGGAGTATCCATTTGATGACAATCATTTTTTACTGACTAAACATTAGAAATTTCAAATGGTGAGTCCTGTCCCAATGCTAGATTAAAATGGTGAGTAATTTTACTCTGCATTGGACATCAATCATTGATTCGTAATTTTGTTTACTGGTTGTTATTTCCTCTCACCAAACATATTCTTGGAAGAAGAACATGAACCTCAGACACGAGATCTTATTCCTTCTCTAATTGGTAACATCATTTAATTCCTTATGTTTTAAGTTTTATTATTTTTATTAGAATATTATTCTTTCATTATTCATTCTTTATCATCCTATTATTCAAAATTTAGTTTCTGGGGTGTCCCAGTTGAGTCCACGTTGTGTTATGAGCTTCCATTGAAATCTTACATAGCAAAAACTAACCATTTCATATTCTCATTTGTTGTAGAAGGATTTTTGTTATTTTTTTATTATTCTATTATATTTATTTTTTTTTATTGTACTTTGGTTTGGAAATTTTTATCACTGATTCCCTATTGGACATTTCATACGGTATGTCATGATCCACCATTAGACTTCATGAAATAGTGATTCACGTGTCACCATTTTACATCAAAATGTATCAAATTTATATATTTATTCTCATTTATCCTTTGATTTCATAATAGAATGGAATATGTTATATTTTGATTGTATCTTTTTATTTCTACGTGAAATTAGAATAATACCTTTTGAATTTGTTTTCAGTAGTAGGTCATGATCAATCACTCTTTCTTTTTTAGTAGTAGTTCATGAATCACCACTCTCTATTTTTAGTGGTGAGTCATGAGTAACACCTCTTTGTATTTTGTGAATTTTTATGAGTCACCACTAGAAATAAGTAGACACCATTATTTAAATTTTTTGTTTCCAAATATATGTCTTATTTCAATTGATATTTTTATAAAAAATTTCTTTATTATATTGTTTATTATATTATATTGAAATAGATTTTTTGAGTAAGTAAAAATAATGAAACATTATTTAAAAAAAATTATTCATGATTTTATATGTTCATTACATGATTTCATTTACTTGATGTTTTCTATATATATAACTTAATGCTTATATTTTTTCAATTGTTATATAATATTTTATTATTTAAAATTTATATATTTAATATTTCCGTTGTTTTATATTAATTTTTCATAAAGTAAATTAAATCCCCAATGTATTCTATATTATCTAGTGCAGAATTAACCCAGAGAGGTAAAGATCATATTATTTTATTATTACTCTCTTAGAAGTTTCATGAAGATATTGGAAATATACACACTCCTAGAGGATCACTATTTTTTCTATATGTGAGATCTCATCTAGAAAAGAACAAATACTAGTGAAGATTCGTTCATTTAGATAACTTGTGATACATGTTCAACATTTTTATTTCTCTCAATTGTTAATAATATATTGTGACTTATTCACTCTAGTTGTGATCCATAAAAGATTTAAACATTTAAATTTATTCCATCTTTATGATCAATAATCATCACGATTTATCTTATTTGACATTCAAATCATCTTCCAATTTCCCTGTATCTATTTTATTCATGTAATATTTTTCATTCTATTTGTATTTATTCATTTCAAGTTTATTATGTTCTATATAAAAAGGAAATATTTCATTATTCATGTTATTAAACATCTTAAAATTAATTCAAGGTTTCAAACCCCATTAAAAATTCAATATGTAGAAAAGGTAGGTATCTTGTATCATGTCTAACTTGTATATTAGGATTATTTAAAAGGCATGGTTTTTAATAAGGTTCTCAAATATTTAAAAGTAAGTTTCTTTATGGATATCTATATCCTAAATGAGTAGTCTATATTGAGGAGTGGAATAGGATATTCTTGATCCAAAAAATTATAAATCATGTATTCATTCTTATTTATTTCTATTGAAAATCAACCAATGAATAATACACTCACTACTGATTAATGTTTTATATGATTTGATTGTGTTTTTAATTAAAATTTTAAAATGAATATTCACCCCTAGTAATATTTTACATTATTAATGATCCAATAGGGGTGCCCATTTTCCTGGACTTTTCATAATAGGTATAGATAAATTAGTAGTGCCTCTATAATTTAATTATAATCTGAATATTTTTTTATTATAACGTATTTCATTCCTTCACTAAATCAATGATTTATTATTGAGTATTTTTTTTATATTATGTTCCTTTAAAATAGGATGCTCCATTGACTGATTTAAAATTTATAAAATAACTGATAGTGTTGTCTGAATGGTTCTCTTAGTTATGACTTAATTGGAAAATAATTTCTGAACCACATTATAGGATAATGTGGGAATTACATTATATTTTTCATTTCCATTCTTAAATAATTATTGTTATATTTTCTCCTAATGAAATTATGTATTGACTATGGTTTTCTTGAATTTATCAGAGTGCTATAAATAAAATTAAATATGATTATGCATTTGGAAGATAATATGAAATTTAATAAAAAGGATAAAATAATTATTTGGTTTAAAATATTTTTTTACGGAAAATATAAAATTACTTAATTGGATGGTTTTAAAATAATTTATAAATATGGTCTAGGATGATTTAAATTTGTGAAATCTATTTTGTGTACATAATTTTTTTTGAAATTAGATTAGATTTAAATTATTATTTTTATTAAATATTTTTTTTATATTTATAGTAAACAATATTTTCCTTTAAAAAATATAAGGTTATATTCATTTTTATGTAGAAATTTGGATTAATGAACCCCTTTTTAAAGAGGTTGAGTACTTTAAAAAATGTTCCATTCTTCTCACTTTTTTATTAAAAGATATGAAAAAGGTATTGGTGTATGTTTCATTTGTTTTTTTATTATTTTAGTATTATATGATTTATGGTTTATAATTTGGAATACTAGTGAATTAAAAAAATATTTAAGTGGTTATTACTATATTTTATTATATTAATTGTTGAATAATGGGAGATAAGTTAATATTTTATGGATTTATACGATCAGATTACAAAAATATAGATATGGTTCCTCAGAAACTTTTGGGGTATTAATCCTTGAGAATGTTCTTCCAATTGTTTTAGGGTATAAATATTGAAATTTAAAATTGATTGGATTTTTTAGTAAATATTGTTTATTACATAGTCAAAAAAACAATATAAGGTTATTAAATATGGGTATACTCTAGGTATAATTTTCTCTATGGGATTTATATCATTCAAAAGACCATGTTTCTTTTTTTATCGTTATTTTGAAACTCCATTCATTTTTTTATCATTAAGGAATACAAATCATAATTTTATACTAAGTGTATATTATATTATTTCAGTATTAAAGGTCTTATGAATTTTAATTAATTATGATTATCGATATAGATTTTCATTTAACCTTTTAAAGGTAATCTGTGTGGGAATGCTCCTTTGTTTTATTGGGATATTTTTTATGTGGTTTAATATATAAACTCTACTCATTTTATCTTATTTACGATAATATATAAATGTTTATTTTATTTTTCTTAAGTTTTAGAGTTTGGAATTTATTGAACCCTTTATTTTGATGAGCCTAATAAATTCATTTTTGCTGGGTTCTGTATTGATCCTTAAACGAGTTACTGGCCTCAACTATGGTTTGACATAAAATAACTAGGAGGTCTTTTTTTTACAAGGTTAGAATATAGTTTTTTCGAGTAGACATTTATTTTCACACTATGCAGATCAAATGAGAGTTTATCTTCTCTAGTAGGTTTGCTAAATTAAATGACCATTGAATTGTTCACCATAAGTTGGAGTGATAGATCTCACCATACATTCATTATAAACTTCATCCCTTGGTATTTTTTAAGAAACATGGTTTCTCAGTGTATTGAACATAATTTTTTAATGGTATCATCGAATAGACATGATTTGATTATGTTTATCAGTTTGGATTTGTCTTTTTGGAATTATTTATTTCCCTTCCATACATTATCATTTTCTATTAATGTTTTGGATGTTGGAATGGATTTCATTTTTATTTATGTTTTTGGAGAATAAATTATCCCTTATTTCCTTGTTTTTGCATCATATAATTTGACATATTTTTCATTAGGTGATTATTTTTATTTTTCTCATTTATTTCTACTTAGTTTTATTATAATAGAAATAAAAAAACCATACACATTTATCAATTATACATGGGGATCAAGAATTGTGTGTTAATGCTTCTAGATCAGTGGACTCACCTCATACACATGCACATAGTAAGATATTCGATGTGGATTGGAATATTTTTTTTATATTATTTTTTTTCAAATAGAAAAAAGTTATTGTGGATCATGGAGAGTGTTATATTAGTTAGTGTATCGACCATTATGGTCATTTTCTGTTACCTATGTTGTATTATATTATGATAAATTAGATTTAATTTTTTCATAATTCATAAAGAATATTTTTTTATTTTTCATAATGGTTGTGAGGGATACAAATTTTAGGCCCAAATTTTATTTTTTTCATTGGGAGGTAAGTCTAAATCATGAATAAATCATTTTAGTTTTTTAGTATAATTTAGCATAACTCATTTTAATCTATTTTAGTAGGATCATAGTTCCAAAATGTGTTATATAGGCCCTTTGTTCTTATTGGAAGCTTTTGGAATATGTGGATTCATTCTTGAGGTGTTATGGTGATTTGTATAAATTATTCATATAGGTAACTTTATTGGGTCATTATTAGACCATAGAATCTAAATTGATTTATTATGTAGTGTTCCACATGAGAAATTTTTAGACGTGGCGATGTCCACATTAAAAATATATTCCATTTTTTTCTAGATCATTGGGAGAATTATGATATAATTTTTCCCTTATAGAGAGTCATTGAAAACTAAATATTTTATCAAAACAAATTATAACTACATTATCGCATCAATCCCTCCACTCTACCCACATCAAGGATGTAAAGTGTTATAAGGTAAACCAACCCATGGGTAATATTTCTGATTGAGTAATATAATGACTGTAGTATAGTGACCCAAACATTTTTCATCATATATAATAGTTATATAGTTTATATAATGTAATGTTTAGTATTTTTTAATATAATACCTTTATTTAGATAAAGAAATTATATTCGTTAAAAACCATTTCTAGCATATGTTTGGTTAAACCCATGTGAATTCAAACTTTATTTAATCTTGTTTTGATAAAAATAATTATTATCAAATGTATTTATTTCCTATTATTATCATATATGGTATAGATCATATCTCTCTTAAGGGTTTTCTCTCTAATTAAAATTAGGGTTCATCTCTCCATCGACCCTTTCTATGCGATATCACTTCTCTTCACCCGTTCATATCTCTCGATGGTGGTTGTAGTGGCCTAGTCTTCTCCAAAATCCTGAGAGATATTTTTATTCATTCCCCATTACTCTGTATTCTCTATGTAGTGGTCTTCCTTTATTTTCCCCTTCTTTTTTTGGGACTCCATTTTGAGGTTCTTGTCTCTGTGCTTTTAGTTTTTTCAGTATTCATCATATTAATGACTTTATACTATTAAGGTCAATTATCCATTATAAATTTTTTTCCTACCATCCCAATTATGTGTGTCCCCATATTTGATGAACCTGAAATCTCCCCAATGGATTGGGACTGTGATGGATGAGTAATTGATCATTTATATTGTTCATTGTGGGTTTCTTTGGGATTTTTCCTCACATTGATTTTTTTTAGTTTTCACCCTATTCTTGTACTCATATCCCTCACTTATGACCCCAATATATTATTTCATGAATGATCTCTTGGTTTAATGTGGTTTTCGGTAGGACTCTTATTGATAGTTCCTATGAGAATGAGTGTGGAATGTGTAATATTTTTTGTTTTCCAATTACTGTATGTAGTTATCATGTTCACCTGGTTCCTATTTTAAATTCATCAAGTAAATTTTGGTCAATTTTTTTTCTATGTGTATGAAAACTATTTCATTGTGGTCTGGGATATACTTCTCTTTTTTGGGAATGAAAAAGATTGGCCCACTAGTGTAGTGATAATTGTGAGATAAAATTATGTGAATGTTTTTTGGGAAAAAATAACACCATATGTAACATGAAAAAAAACCAAAATAAAAGAGTTAAAAACCTATAGACAAATAGAAGGATCATTATGGGGAAATTTGGATACAAACTCTTTCAACATTATAAGGTTAATATTAATTTTAATTATCTATCTTGAATAAATAGATAAAACATCTCACAAAATACCAAAAATCTAATACTCAAAATGATAGAATATTTTTTGAAGCTGATGATGATGAATCCATTGGGGAGGATTCCAATTTATAGGTTGAGACAATCCCTTCATTATCAATTACTCTGCTAGTGGATTTTGGGGTGTTTCAAACCAACCCCATATTCCAACCAACCCTATTTGAAAAATTGGGTGGGTGGTATCAAAATATATGGTAGAAATTTGTAAACATATCCACCTTGGATGTTGATTGAGTACCAATCACATATCCACACATAATTTCAATCAAATAATCCATTTTGTACATTTGTTTTTGAGGCTTACTTATAATTTTAAGAATATAAACATACCATATTCAATCACAATCCTAAAAAATATGCAATATTTTTAATTGTATGAATTTTTAACATATTTAAACATCACTCCTCTATAGCTTCATGGATAAAGGGATATTATAACCCAATGTGACTCATCCTAGAATGTAATGATGTATTCATTGAAATTTTAAGGGTTCTATGTCTATAAAAAATTAAATCTTCTTAGGTTTATGCCTGATATTCAACAATAACCTTATTATACAAATAACCTCTTTGAAAGTTTATATATATTCCATGTACTTCACCTTAATTGTGTATAAAGATACAATTGATTATAACATTTAAATATAACTGATAGTTACTCATGTAAGAGTGAATTCATAACTAATAGTGGATTTCATCTTATCATAATTACCTATAAAATATTAATGAACATTTCAACTAAGATTATAATATGATCCTAATTGCCAAAATAAAACATCCATGGTCTCCTTGATGTATCTCAGGTTCCCCTTCACTATGTTCTAATATTTATTTCATGGATTATACATGTAATGAATAATTTCTCCCACTATATATGTTCAATGTTTGTTCTATTAAAAACCATAGTAAACACTAGGATCGCTACTACAGACGTATATGAATCTTGATGAATATCTACAATTTTTTCTTTACTACAAGGAATCATTATATAGGATAATATAAAATTAACTAGAAGTTGTTGTAGATACTGGATTACATTCATCCTGGTCAAATTATTTCAAAGCATTCATCTTGAAATTATTTTATGGTATCCAAATCTTCTCATTATTTATGTCTTGATAAATCTACATCCCAAAAATTTTATTCTCTATTATAAATTCTTTTATATCAAACTTGCTAGCTAACTATTTCATTGATTCTTATATATGATCATTATTTGGGCATACAAACAATAATTCATCCTCATAAAGTTGAAGTCTAATGAAATCATTACAACTCAAAACCCAAAAATATTAAAAAGGGTGTGGATGAATTATTTTATGTTTAAAGATCATTATATTGGAATCAAATACCATTTACTAGTAACTTGGTATCTCTTTAAGACTATTGAGATATTTGATTGCCTAAAAATAGTTATCTCTTTATTATATTTCAAACCCTTATATTTAGAGCATATATATTGCTTCATCAATATCACCATGGAGAAATTATTTTTTCACATCTTGCTTCCCTATATGAAATCTGTATATAGTTCACATTTATACACCAAATAGAACATTCATCATTCTATCATTAGGAGATAATATTTCATTGAAATAAATACCTTCTTAATGAGATTATCCTTTGACCAGCAGTATTGCATGATATCTTTCTATCAAGTCCATTTTTCCTACTTGATATTAAAGACACATTAATCACTATAGCCTTCCTTCCATCATATAATGGAAAAATATCCCATGTTTTTTTTCTTTAGTAGGGATTTATGTTTTTCATATATTTCTAATATCCATGAATATATGTCTAGACTCTAGTTAAATCCATAAAATAATATTGGTCTCCATCTTCTTTTAATAATAATTATGAAATATCTCTCTTAGTGAAATATTATGAATTCTATTCAAGCGAATTTTTCTGCTATTTTGATCATTGTGGGGTAAGATCAACAGGATCTAGATCATCATGCTATGGTAATGTATTAGAAAAAACTAGTTTTTCATTGGATATTCCCTCTAAAAAGACTATTTTAGTTTCTATATCATCTTTCTCTATGTCTCTATAATCCAATGTTTCACCTTTTCCTCTAAAAAATGAAATATATGATGAAAATTAGTTTGTGGGTACTAGTTCTGCACAAATTATACCAATTAAAACCATCAATGTATCATAAGAAGATACATTTTATGGATCTTAAATCCAATTGTGATCTTTCCTGACCATTAAATAGTATATATATTGAAAAAACAAATTAATGCAACTGAGAATAATCAGTGGGATGACCAGTCCACATCTCCATTGGAATCGTCAAATAAATTTTCATTGAATGAGATCAGTTGATCAGATAACATACAATATTCATTGATTCTTCAGATATTTTATTTTAAATATATGTAATTTTCTACATAAACCTAGTTCAATACAATACGTTTATTTTTTTCCACACAACTAATCCATTCTATTGTGGATTTAATATATGTGAACTATCACATGATTCATTCTCCTTGACACAAAGTATCAAACTCCCCACTTTTATATTATCATCCACTTTCAATCCTAAAACACTCGATCTTTTTTCTATATTGAATCCCCATCCTCACTTTGAATGTTTTGATTAATTCCAAATCATCTTCTTTCCTTTTGATTGGTTACACACAACATCTCGTGGAATAATATTAAAATAAGAATACAATGTAGGTTTCTCCTCCTAGGGATCTAACCAGTTCTTGATTAGCAAAAGAATGGATCATGTGTAATATCTCTTCGTATCTTCATTCTAATTTCTTTAACATTAACATGTCTTGTGTCCTCAAAATAAATATCTCTTAAAATAGTAAGTATATCTTTTTCTGACTAGTTATTAACTACTAACGAATAATAATATTCAATCATCATTCAAACATAGGGCCACTATTCAGATTCCATGACATCATCAATGATTATATTGAGGTAGTTGATGTAATAACACTCTCATTATCCCTATAAATTTCACCCATAACAATGCATGGTTTAATGAGATCATCATTAACATCACCACCATAGGTAATCCAATGAAAATTAATATCACTCCTTTCTTGATGTATGTCTTTTATCAGACATGATATAATTTTCCCAAAAGAAATATAGTATTCATTAGCTCCTTTAAATGAAGTGATCCTTGTATGGTTCAAACTATTACATCATGAATATTTTTAATGTTAGTGACTCCAAATATAGTAAAGGTGTGATCATTCCCCATGTATGCAAGTCCTTTATGGATAATCTCATTCTGATCAAACTATACTAATTGGGAAATCACATTCCATGTTTCTTCTAATTTGATTATCCATGAATCATTGAGATTTTTTCTACCTCAACAAGTCATATCCATTTCACTAACAATTATATCATTTCTTCGATTAGCACTCCAATTTTATTTCCATGTCCTAAATTTTCTCCCTCTAGAACCACACTCCATTATTTCACATTATGGTGTTTATCTAATCATCTTTATCAAATTATATTTCTATAACATAAGATGAATTTTTATTTTTAATAATTAATAATTATTTCTATTTAATTTTTTGATCTTGAAATTCATGTCCAAATGAAAATTCCATCAGTCCAGAAACTCATCCTTTAAAAAATTGTCCATTTAGTAATCCAAATATTTTTTGAATATGAATGATCAATCTTAGTCAAAATCACAATTTATAATAAAATTAATTATAATTATTAATACCTGAAAAAGTGAATAGAAATAGTCTATAACCTTTATCTGATACCACTTTTTGGGACCAAAAATGAGTTGCCGACAAGTGAAGTTATAATTTTCACATAATATAATATCTGGAAAGTGTATAAAAATGGTTATGAAATGTATCTTGGAACCCCCACCAATCAATGAGAATTTTTTAGGGAAAATAGAATGATCACATTAGTGAAATGTGGATACATACTCTATCAATATTATAAGATGAATATCCATTGTAATTACTTATCTTGAATGCATATAGAAAAAACCTAAAAAAATATCCCATATAATTATTAAATTTAGAGAATATTTCTTGATTCTTAAGATAATGAAACCATTATTGAAGCACACTATTTAGAGGATATTTTCATCCCCTCGTTATCCATTCCTACACTAGTGGTTTTGGAAAAGGCATCCACCAACCACAAACCCTAGCCATCCGCCTTTGATAAAAAGTGGGTGGGGTAGCACCATCATTCGAGAAAAACTAACAACAATGTATCTTTACTATGGTGTTCATCTATGTTTAGTTATTTCAACTCTTCATGCTGGTGATTCAGTGGAGTAGAAGAATCTTTAGTGAAACTATTTACATTGGGTTTAGTGTTAATCATTCCTGATATTCATATGAATTTTTATTCTCATGTCTGATATCATCTATTTTGTGATGTATCTATTTAGTGATGGGGGATCTGTAATGGTTGATTTTGGATCCTTGGAAAAAAAATTCATCTAGAAATAGGTATTAATAATCAAATATTGGCGATTAACTGCTATTTTTAAAAGATATGTGATGAAAATCATGAGTTGATATAGCCTCTATTAACACATGAAATGAATTTTATAATGTACAAATTGAGAAGGTTCACAAACCATATAATTAATTCACGATTTTTTTTGAAATTTAATTTTTATTAGAACTATGTATAGAGCTGTTAGATGTTTATTTATTGTTAAAATTGGGAATTTGGTGGACTGTTGATTTGTGAGGTTTCCACTCAAACATAAAAACTATTTTTATAAATACAAAAATTAAACTTGTTTTATTAAAATATTTAATGTTTCTAAACATGGAATACCAGTTAAATTTAATTCAATTGTTAAATTTCTCCTAACAATTTAAATTCCTTGAATATATGGAGTTATTTGGAAAATTGTATTTTTTTCGTAAAAATAACATAACATGATAATTTTTATTTATAAATTTTAGTTGTTATAATTATATTCAAATTTTAAAACCTAATGAATAATTATATAAGGAAACGAGAACATTGGGGTGGGATACATTGTCATAGTTTCTTCATTACATGGGTAAAAGAAATTATTTGTTGTATTATAGTTTCTTTTTAAGGTGTTTGAGAAGTAGAAATTCTTTGTGTGTAGTATTATGGAGATAAAACCATTACTCACTTATTGATCGTCAAGGTTGTGTTGTAGATTATCAAGGATTCTATGGTTGAGATATTTATTTATGTGGGATGAGGGAAACCATAGTAACTTTAATTCTACTTAAAAATATACATTAAATACACTAGTTCTGGGATGTGATTGATTCACTCCATTATATCTTTTTTATCTATGTTTTTGGTTTGTGGGTTCGATCATCTAAACCATGATCCTCACTTTAGGGTTTCATATATGCAATGATGATCCACATAAGATTTTATGTGATCAAACTATGTTCACATAAATGATAATATTAATCAATATGGGATCATGCGATAATTTTCATGGATGTTATGAGTTCATCAGTGCAATCTGTTATGAAGTATAAGTTATTGTTGAATCCATAGTTTGTTAAAATCCACTATTTCGTTCTATGTGAATATTTTAATTACTTTTTACTTAAGATACCATGTTTTGTATGATTATTATAACTCAATAGGATGGAATTAATTTCCAATATATGTTTTAGATGTTTTTTCATGTAATTTAAAAGAAAAAAAATGCTTTTTAGAGGTGGTGATTTTCAGAAGATGTGTAGCAAGAGTTTATTTAGTTCATTAACTAAGAGAATGTCTCTAAATATGGTGTATGAGTTGGTGGAATGAGTCCCAATAAATCATATATAAACACCACTAGATGATATTATTAGTGGTGAATATAATCAAAAAAAATTGAGAGAGGATATAGAGGTAAAAACATATACTCAAGAGTTCCCTAATTTTGTATGAGGATTTCATCTGAGTTCATGATATTCTTTTATTGGACTACAAAAAATAATGATGAATGAGATTTTATAAAAAATAATTTTCATTCAAAGAACATGATATTTTAATTGAAAATGTATACAATAGTGTGAGGTGATAGGAGGGATCGCGTAATCCTTGTCACCAAAAGAACTAATTGTGAGGTGCATGCATGCGAACATAAGCAACCATGAATGAGTGAAACTATTTCAAATTTTTTTGTTTTTAGAATGATGTAACGAGGAATATGAAACTTTATATAGTTCTTACACTTACACAAAGAACATAGAATAAAGAGGATATCATCTTCTTTATTGATACATGAATTAAAATGGGATTCATGCAATGGTTTACACAAGAATGTTCTGATTATAACCTTCTGAAGCCATTTGAAACAATTAATATTAAGGTAGTACTCATTTGAAGATAGTAAATAGTTAGTGAAAAGGATATGTAATAAAAATTAATGTATAATATTGTGCATGCATCAATAATATCACAAATAAATGTAAAGACAATACCACAAACACATTTAAATAATTTCATTAAACTATGTATTTTTGTTATTGCATAGTGTAAACTGAACAAGAATTAAGAATACCATGAATAATATTATATGTTCATGATGTCTCGGAGAATCAGATTCAATATAATTACCATGATGTTAGTGGGTCGAGAAGAGTCAAATCTTGTGAGGGTTTGACAATTAGTTAGGTTAGACAGACAAAATCATTAGATTGTGGAGTTTTCAAGCAGCATACGTAAGAAAATCAGGAAATATAGTTTTTTCATGAATAATGATTACATTTCAGGGTAGTATAGAAGAAACTTTAAGAAAAGTAAGATCTTACTTAATTTGGAACATACATTGAAGATAGGTTGATGTTACAAGTGGGACTATTTGGTAAACACACATTAGGATTTAGTGTAGATCGAATTAATATTGGAAACTTATAAAATTTAGTGGGATTATATTGTGGGAACACTTTGGGACTTAGTATTGAAAGTGGGTTATAAAAACATTCATATTTTGAAAAATATATTAGCAGGGTGAATGAACTGTTGCAGTAAGGAGTGGGTATCTTTTATAAGACTATAAAATACTTATTTTCTATTATCATTCTATAATATTTTATTATGAGTAGATACAAAGAATTAGAGAAAATGGATCAAGACAATAAATAATCATATAGGATGAATTAAACGAGATTGAATTTTAAAAAATATTATAACAATGATTCTCCCCCACACTTCAATGGTACATAACCATTCCATGTGTACTTTAATTGGTGTTAGAGGGAGGATCCATTTGAAGAACCTAGAACATTATGAGAAACGTAGAATTTGGATTTAGAGAATAGATGATGAATAAATACTTTTATAGTAATGAACTTCTAAAGATGGAAGAATAAGATTATTCCTTACATCCCATAACCTGACATGGAAGTGAGAGATGGAATAATAATAAGATTACCACTAACAATTGATGATAGTATTGCAATTTAATAAGATATATAATATATATAAGTTGATAGAAAGAATAAAAACTATATCTTGATATATTTATCATAAAACTTATACAATAAAGTGATGGGACTCAAAATTACTAATGAGATTTAGGATAAACTGAGATACAATTATGAAGGAAATACTAATTTCATGGAAGCTAAATTGGAGACCTACAGAACCATTGTTGAGTATATTAAAATTATTGGTGATGAAAAATTGATGAATATTTCATTAGAGTTTGTGACATTGTTGAAAATTCCCAAACATGATCAAAGTAATTACTTAGAGAGGGAGCATAGGAATTATGGATATCTTTTTCATTTATGTTTTGTTCCTTATACAAAAACTATAAATTCCTATTCATGATTTATCACATTACTGAAAACATAAAATTCACACATCAATAAGACTATAAATATTCATAAGGTTCACTACACAATAAATTTATACTATCATTTTCAGGTTTTTGAAATAATCCAATACCACACAATATACTTGAAACCAATGATTTTCTGTGGATACAACAAGTAGGAAAAACAATTTCACTTTTATAGACTAATGATCAATAAAACAATGCATGTGATTCTTTGAGAATGAATGATGTAAATATGCTCAGGTAGCATTTTTGGAAACCTTCACCACTTGGTTCCAAACATGTCATTGTTCTTCTTCGAAAGTTACAACTTCAGTAACTGTTCAAAAAAAATTCTTTCACGTTCTTACCGAGTAGAAGGTATAAAAAACATTAATGTAAATTATAAAAATAATTAGTCTCTTTACTCATTTTGGATTCTTTAATCCAATTATTCGGTTCAGAAACTAGGATGATTTCCTTGTCTAGAATGAATCCCGATTCACTTCATTCTTTCCTTGAATCTGTCAGTATAATTTCTTAGTCTAATCGAGAAAATCCTAAAAAAATGTTCTTTTAAAAAACTTATTCTATTCTGAAATGATCCTCAGTAAAATGAATCTTGGAAACAAAACCCAAACACTCTATCTCTCTCATACATGTGAACAATGTCATAGTAAGTTTTAATTTGACTTATTTCTATATATTTTGTAGAATATGAAATGGTGGGACCATGAAAATGTTTTCCATCACAACGAAATTCACATTTTTTATAATTGGATAAGAAATTAAAATTTAATTGGACTATTTATCAAGTATTCCAAAATCTAATTGATTATTCTGTAATATTCAAAAATCCTTTACAACATCATCCTTTATTGATTTAACAAAAAATTCCCTAATCCCATCATTTAATTCCGACCATTCTTTTTTAAGTGACATTGATTGTTCATTCTGCCCTAGATTCTATTTGACAAATTTTGATATAAAAATTTATATTTATGGAAAAATAAATCAATTCTATTAATCATAGAACTACACTACCTTAGCTCTCAACCCACTAAAGATAACACAAATAGTCTTAATCCATTTCATCAAACCAAGAAAAAATTATTTTCCACAATCATTATTTCAATATCTATAAACTTTCGAAACATTTAACTCGAGTATAGTAATGAATTTAACATGAATCATATGTTCATCTATATTCTTCATTTATTCAACTACTCCTCATACTGATGAAACTGTGTCTGACGGAACTCATCCTCTGATGATTTATTAGTGTCACACCTTGTCTGATGAGTCATGATCAAATTGAAAACAAAACCAATTGTGACCACACTACATGCTTTTGATAACATGTAAATGGTTGAATACGTTATCATATTTCATCCAATTGATCAATCCCTAAACTTCATCTGATGGATATGTATCTTGATTTTATCTATTTTAACAACAAAAATCATTGACTGATGTTAAGAACTTCCCTGCTAATTCACAATCAATAACTTTTGTCCATCTAATATGATTTGGATGGTCTGATTTCCTTCCTCCATTGAAATTATGAATCTGATGACTTAATGATGCCATCCAATCATCCATTTTATTGGCGGTGAAATATATCCAGTGTATTAGTATTTCAAATTAATTATTTCATTATGAGAATCTGTAATGGATGGTTGATTAGATAGATTGGTTTGACCAATCGATTGGTCCATCACCACTTCTATAAAATATTTAACTTCAGAAAACTAAATCTTCTCACCATCAAACAAATTTTGTATATAATACCCCTTAATCCAATGTTCTGCATCTAAAATACATCTACTTAATATAAATAGTAGAAAAAAATTTCATTTCTTCCACAGTCATATTCTCTCCCCCTCCCATTCACAATTCATGGACCAAACTTTTTAACACAACATATGATGTTGAAAACTTTTATCTATATAAATAATTATCCCATTTTTTGAAAAACATCTCAAAATTCATTCACCAACTAATAAGAAATATAACTACATTCCAAAAAATTTATCCTAAAATATAATGTTTAAAAACATGTTCACCTAGATAACATCATTAGAATAGTGAATGTTAAAATATACGATTTCTTATGAAATATATGTCTGGTATTCTGAGTCTAATACACTACATCTAATAAACAGATGTTCTTATTTGAGGTGATTTTTTTAATGAAACAAAAAACAAAGAAACTTCAGCAAAAAAAATCTCCCATAAAAAACAGTATCTGGCTAACATAGACCAAATATCTCCAACATTGGATTCTTTTATCTACAATGATTTATAAGTAACAAAAACATTGTATCTCAATTTACGGATTAGTAATCTTCAACTCTAATATTATATTAATGAACTTAGTTTATGAAATAAGAATTATTAAATATCACATCCATGTTTTCTATAATAAGAAACTTAATAAACAACTTCTTCAAACTCCTATTATCATCAGAACATAAGACATTCTCCTTCCAACTTTTCAACATTCCTATAAAAAATATTTCGAGAATCAATTCAAAAAAATATTTAAAAATTTCACATATTTAGATGTTGAGTTCATAGTTTACCCATAAATCCCGCTAAATATAGGTTTTGTTTAATGTTTTATCACATACCAATGGATAGATTTGTGAAACATAATTTTTCTCCCATATAAAAATAAAATCTATTGAAAAATGAGAGAGTATAAAGAAAAACATACAACAACAATATTGTGGATGACATTGGATTCCATATTCTTCTGGAGAAAGTAAAAATAATCCTTCGATATAAGTTTTGAAAAAATATTAGCTACATGTTCCATTTTATGAACACATTCCAACTTGAGTACATTATTATCCCCTAGATATTTGATGAAGTGATATTTGTTATCAAAATGATTTGATTGAGAATCTCACACTAGATTTATTTTGATATTTATAACTTATTATTAACACAAACCAAGAGAAGTGTTAACATTACTTATAGAAGAAAATATTCAAATTGAGTCTTCATCCATATAATTTGTGTTTCATATTGAGTGGTGGAAATATTATCTATTCCATCCATGTTATGATTTAAAGAATTATATTTTTTAGTATGAAAATTCCCACAACCTTCCTCCATAATGAATCCTACAGCATATTTAAATCATCTAACATCCACATTTATTACACAATCAATATCAATACACATAATCAAATAAATTCATCATGTGTAGTCATATTTAATTATGAGATATTTTATATGTATTATATATCATTGATTTTATTCACACTAAGAGATGATATTACATTAAATAACTCTATAATATTTCACATATGGTAAAAACATATATGATATCAATAATTGATGTAGTTATATATACAAAACATTCATTCGAACTCAGAAATTCAATAGAATCCACTTACATTACTAATTCATCTTTATACAACATGGTTACCAAATAAATTGGTGTGAAAACAGGTTTTAAATTATCTATTACATACTTCTTCAGATGTTTCTTAGAATAATTTTCCTTTTTTAGAAAAATGTATTTGTTGTTTTCAATGTTTTTTAGGATAATTAAATATTTTATTTCACCAATCCAATAAATTTCAAACAACTTCTTATCTTCAGAAAAATTTTCACAAGTTCTTTCATCATTCCCAATAAATATAATATCATAAAAATATACAATAATATAAGGATAAATATTATAATTTTATTTTATGTAGAAATTTCTATTACCTATTCCCTTTTTTACACTCAAATTATATAAAATAATATCCAATTTCTAACACTAAGTTCTTTGAGTATAGATTATCCTATAAAAATATTTACTAAACATGGACACATAAATATAATCATTTCTAATTACAAATAAACACATTTTTTCAATATAAACTTCTACATCAAGTTATCCACTAATAAAAAAGGATTTCACATCCATATAAATAAATTTACAACCCCATCGTGCAGTGACTTCACGAAATATTGTAATTGTTTATATCCTTTCAAATATAGAAAAATTATAATCAAAATAAATGCCTCCAATTATTGAATAACCATTTCAAACTAATCACACATTTTTATTATCACTTTACAATCCTTATTAAAATTATTTAAAAACAACCAAATTATACCAATAACATTTTTATCATTTAGTTTGGGTATGAGTTCCCAATAATATTTGTTCTCAATCTGGTCAAACTCTTTATTCATAGCCTATATAAACTTCTGATTCTTGAAAGATTCATAGACATATTTTGGACCAACTTTTTTATACAAATAAGTATGTGAAACCACCTTTCAATTTCATCTTCTTTGAAACTTTTTGTATCTCAAAAGATGTTTCATAATTCCACAAATTTCCTTAGCCTAGGATGTGATGTATGAAGTTATTCCTCATCATTGAATATAGATTGGTCCGATTCTTCCTTATATGTGTAATCACCAATTTTGTAAATATTCTCATGTTTTTCAAGAACAACTTTTTCATCTCTTTCATCATTATTTTTTGCATAAATATTTTAAATGACTTATTCACCTATAACAATTACATTTAAAACAAAAAAATTGATGATTCTTCTAGTATCTTTGTGGAAGAATCTATATTATCTACCATATGAATAATAGCTAAGAGGGATTCAATATTCACATCTTTGATCAAATATTCTCTGATTTATAACTATATTCTTAATTATATAAGGAATCTCAAGGACCCTTCAATTTCTCAAGAAAGGTACTTCATTATAGAATATTTCATTAAGTGTCATATCAGAACATGTCCTTTAGAAACCTCGATCCTAAATATAAACTAATATACTCATCACCCTCCTCAAGAAGTAGTGAGAAAGAACATGTTCAATCAATATTGTACATTATATCTCAACTAATCAAAGATTTTTCCATTGATAAACACCATTTTGATGTCATCTATATTGTGCATTGTAGTCCTGATGAATTCCATTTTTTTAATATACCTTATGAAATATTAATTATCATATTCACTGCCATTAAATGTTCACAAATTCTTCACAAAATATTCCAATTCGTTTTATTCTCTTATCCTAAAACACTTTTTTTAAACATACAAATTATTTTTCAAATAAATGATATAGGTAATGTGAGTATAATAATCAATGAAATAAATGATGTACATATCTATGAAATTTTATTGTTTTATTGTTATCCCAATGATATAAGAAATTCATTGTTCTATGGGATGAGTTAAACAAAATTTATCATTCTTATGGAATTAGATTATAAATTTTCTATTCTGAAAAATGGAAAAACAAAAATCTCTTCTTATTTTCATATTGTTAATACCATTCAAACTACCTCCATTTGTAAACTTTTTTCATATTCCACTGACATATATAACACAAGACTTTATGTAATAATTTAATTTCTTCCATAATGCTAATTTAAACGGAATCATACATATCACTAACTTGAAATGATTTCCCCTTCATATGTCGGCCTCTCATAAAAACATTTCCAACTTCATATGTTTTCACAACATAACCATATTTTCAGAAAAAAAATTATTACCTTCTTAATAGAGTTATGAAACACTTTACATATCATGTTTTAACCTATAAATAAGTAATTCCCTTTTGGATTTTAGTTTTTCTTCAACAATATTTGAAGATCCAACACATCTAATTCTGAGAGATTCGTCATCTCGAAATTTAATTTTTCTTTTTTAAACACCTTTACATTCTTCAAAATCTTCAGATATCTATTCATATTTGAAGACCTCCCACTATTTAAAATTATGTTTCATTATCCTTCTATATCATTAAGGCAGTTTCTAGAAAATTATATTTGTCGTTCCCTTTTTATTCTTTCACATAAAACTTTTTTGAGATGTTATAAAATTGTTTTCGTGATGGTTGAAAAAATAGAAATCCTTTAGAAATATTTCCTGGTTTGTCACATCTTTCAAAAATACTCTCTATAGGTTAGGGCCTATTTTTATATTTCAAAACAAATTTAGGTGAATTATTTATTTGTGAAAATTGACACCCCCTACAACATTTCTTCCTATCCCTAAAGATATAATTTTAGTGTTGTTGACTAAACCCACAAATATTATATCAATGTATAAATCCACCATAATATGAGATGTATCCATATAAATAATATTTTTGTCTTTAACCTGTATAATTTTCAGAGTTGTAAACTTGTTTTTCTAATACTTTTAAAACTTCCACTTCAAAAAATTATTAATCCCTACACTTATTATTATCACAATGAATTTTATTACTCAATTGATGTTTATCCACAAATTTATCAAAATTAAAAGCAATATAAATCTTTATTTCAAATTATAAGTTTTGGAAACTTAATAATTTGAATCATTATTAGTTATTTCTGCATACTATATTCAATCATATTTCAGATTATTAAGAACATATTCAATTTTTATTTCAACCTTTTATGATAGTTTTTTTTAATATTTCATAGGTTCACACTTTCAATTTTTTTTACCAATGTTAGATATAGTTTTTTTGAAACATGTAAATTACTTCTCACCTTTATAGAACTTTTGATAAACAAGTCTTAAATCATTCACATTCACTATTATGTTCACTTCAAAGAGTTCATTATGATTCCTTTCATTTTGAAGTGTTTTTTTCACCTATTTAGTCTCTTACAGAAATATATCATTATATTTCAGAATGGATTGTTTATTTTTTATATTAGAAATTTAATTTTTCTACATTCTGATTTCCCTCTCATGTATTTTAATCATTCTAAGACATCAATTCTTCTAAATTTGTAGATAATATACTAACATAGTTTCTTCTTCAAAACTAATACATTAATTAGACTCTATAACATTTAATATTCAATTAACTTATTTTATCCTTCAACTTTAGTGAATATTCCATTTTCATCTTCATTGTCTTCAGCTTCATAGTCCTTAGACAAAAAAGCTTCTCCTTTGAGATTTGGTGGTCTTTTTCTATTTTCCTATGAATGAATATTTTTATTTTTCAAGTTGTTTATTAGTGGATTATCTGGAATCTCTATCTTATTCATCACTTTCTTCTTCAGCCATTCTTTAAGGAAAATTTATCACAAAATTTAAAATAGATCCTTATCCAATGAATTTCAGTGGTATTTTCCCGTTGTATTTTCATACACTAGTTTAAAAATTTATTGAATAAAAAGAAAATAGTTTGTCAAAATTGTTACCAACATAACTGTCAGAAATATATTCACCAAAATCATCATATTTAAAAATATTCATTGATATTTTTTGCATGGTAGATTTTAAGAAAACATCACAATCAGTCATTTCATTTATTGTCATATCTTTATCTATTCTCATTTCATATGTAACAATATTACTACGTATGAAATTGAAATATATAGTTTCTAGATCTATAACTTCAAAAGAATACACATTTTAATAATATATTTTAGGGATATTTCATAATATCTTTTCAACAACATTGGAATTTTAAAAATTTTCACCAAGACAAATAATGGTGGTACCAATATAATTCGACCATTAAAGAAAGTCACCAATAGATTCATAGTCATGACTTTTGAGTTCTTCAAAATTAAACCTCCATATTTGTAAATTTTTCACCATCACCTTCATATTGACTTCATATATATTTTTGAACTTTTCATAGATTCCATTTTATGTTTAAAATCCATTTGCTAAAATAAATTTACATTCATATAATGATGAAACTAAATTATTCATATCCCATCCATCATTATCATAAATTTTCCAATACACATATATAAGTGGAACATTTTAAATAATAGGTTGAAATATGTCTATATTAGATTGTTGATCATCATAACCCAGAGAAATAAGACACAAAAATATTCTATCTTTCCAAATATGATAATCCTTCCATAAAACACTGAAGTCTCATTATAGTACACATATTTAAAATTCTCCATAACAACTTCTCTTCAAACATTGTCAATATAGTAAATGCATTGAAACATTATCTAATAAGAAATGAAATGGGACAGCCATGTTCAATGTAATCATTTAAAATGGGAGCAGTTAATTAGTGATATCGTTTTCTTTAATTTAATATTTCTTGTATAAAAACCATCATCTCCTATTAAATAATTGTTACATTTTAAATTAAAATATTCACACATCCATAGGAACACAAGTATTTACTCAGTTCTGTAGGAAATATGAATATCTAGTCTATGGTGTGTTTTGGAAATATTTCAAATCTACACAATCCCTTAGAAAGAAATCATAGTTTATGGACACAACAAGTATGAAATACCCTTACATTATATTATCACTAAGATCATTATAATAGTGAATGTGATTCATTGAGTATGAATGATGTAAATCAATTTTCTAAAATAGTTTTGAAACCTTGACTAGTGAGTTCAGAACATGTCACTATGATGCTTCAACAATTTACACTTATGTAATCTTTTAGAAAATAGTACTTCTCATACTTATCCAGCATCAGGTAGGAAAAATATTCTTGGTATTTGAACAAAAACACATTTTGGTGAATCACTCTGAATCGTATGTATAATTATTTAGTATGAAAACCAGTCTGATTAGAATGTCTATAAAAAGGATAATTCAATTTTTTTCTTTTATTAAATTTTGCATTCCTACCTATTGGTATTATTTGGAATTCATTACCACTATATCTTTTGAACAATTCTTTTATCGAGAAAATTTTCCCATTCAATTATTCCCATGAAATATTTCCCCAATTCAGTCACTCTGTCACGTACATGAATTAGGAATGAGTATGTTGTAATTTGAGTACTTTATATATGTTCTCTATAGTCATAAAATATGGGAACTCCACATTATTTTTCTAATCGATTAAATTCACAATTTTGAATTATTTTTTTAATTAAAAAATCAACTGAAATTTTTTTAGGGCCTCTATAATCTACTGGATTCTTCGTGAATCATCAAAAATTCTATTGAAATTCATTCTTCTCTGATTTAACAACCAATTACCATGTTTCATCATTTGAGTCTGATCACTCTTTGTAAATTGACTGTAACACTTCTTTCATTATCTGGTTATATTTAAGATAGTTTCTTATGAGAATCTCATCTTATGGATCAGTACATCATAACTCTACAACATTAAACCCCACCTAAATATTTCTTAACCAATATTTGATAACACAAAAATTATTACTCTAATTATTCAAACCGAAAAAACTATTATTCCAAAAAAATAGTTGTAAATTCTATAGGCATTGGAAGCATTCAAAAAATTAGCAGTAGTGAATTTGGAAAGCCACAAATTTTTGTTTAATTTCTTTTTAATACCCCGAAATCCAATGTTATTATTTTTAAAATGAAATGGGATTTTTTGAAGATAAGGATCTGAGACGGTATATGATTCTAAGGCTTAGAGTGGCTGGAATGTATTTTAAAAATATTTTTATTGTTGCTTAAATAACTGTGCGAGTTTGGTTTTTCTATCTTTTAAACCAAATTCTGAAATCAAAATATATGATGGCACCATTTACCTCAAAGAATCATGATTCACCTAAAAAGGGCCTGACATTGGGTGGCTTGGGCCAATAATGGAAATTAGTTTTTGGCAGTAAAAAAAATTCTTAAGTGGTAATTATTTTATTTTATATAACTTATAACTCTAAAATAGTAACTCAGATTAAAAAACTGAGAGGAATATTGAACTCTTCAGGGTGTGTTTCCCTTAGGCAAAGCAAAAACCTGATATGTGTGGGTCTAGGGTGGAAGTTAATTTTCGAACATTTTGGAAGAAAAATAAATAAAACATAATAAGTTATTTTATTTTATTTTCACGGTAGAGAACTGGAATGTAAGCATTGTAGTGTATTGAAGAAGTGATAATGAATCTCATTATTGAAACTCATGAATGAGTCAGGGTAATGACGAGACTACACAATGCAATAGAAGCGATGATCTGTGTTTCATCAATTAATTGCCAAACAAGCAATGTAGGATGGTGGACACAGTATTGGGATTACTCTGAGGCTTTGGTGGGTGGAGATGATGAACATAGATCGAAAACGACATTGGGTAATCCCCCTATTATGCGAGGGATCTCTTCATTGTTGAAGAATCGAGGGCCTTCATGGACGGATTTCCATTAGCGACAGATTTATCCTCTGATTGAACTCCAACAATGTATGGGTTTTTATTCTAAGGGAATTATCCCTTTTCCTCTTTATTTCTTTTATATTATGAATTCTAAATTAACTCACAAACACATTAAACAACGATTCGATCATTCCTATGGGGAGGTTAAATGTGTTGGACAAAGGGGATATTAAATCTTAGGGATTTAAAACTATATATGCTTCGTGATTTCGGTAAAATGAAAAAATCTGAGCTGACACGAACAATGTACGGTTTGTTCCATTTGGGTGTTTGTGCATTCTTCGTGACTAAACCCCCGAATCGATGGTGTGGAGACCTCAAGGCCATAGCTGGGATGGAAGTGATCTGAGAAGACCAAGGGTGTAGATAGTTCGAGAATCGAACCACTAGACCAGACCTAGGGGTCTGCAGACGATATTGCTGACACAGAGGTTCCAGCATCAGTGACTAACAACGGGGGACCACAGTGGTAGCCACAGGAAGGAGGGGGCTCACCCCATTGGCACGTCGAGTGGTGGTGGCGGCAACCCCTGCTGGTTGCGGAGGTGCGATAGGGTGTTTCCATTCGGGCGCCGCATTAGAGGAGTGGCCTGCCCAATATGCTGCAACATGCGGGGGCATGCAGTCCCTGTGGGACCACGTGCAAAGGACTCTCCCAGCCCCAAGCTAGCCACGTTATGCCAGTCGACTGCATCTTTATCCCACGAAATAGGGGAGGTACGAGGCAGCATCGAGCCGCATTGGCAGAACATTGGCGTAGAACCCACCACCTTCCAGGTGGCTCAAACCAAGTCTCTCAGTGGGGAAGGTTGGAGATATAGGCCAAACCCATCATCAGGTCGGGCCAGTGGCATGAACCAGGCCATTGGGAGGCTCGGTCTTAAGGAAAGCGGAACTGCTTTTTCAGGTCTAACAGATGGGGGGACCGGGCCGCTGGGTGGCCCAGTCTGTGGATAGAATCGGCTCAACAGTGCAACCTAGGACATATTTAATCATGTCTTTGGGCAACCCAGTGAGCTAGACCCCTAGTCCACTGAACATGCCTAGTAGCAATGATAGACCAGGCCGGGCTGATCAAGACCCAACCAGGTCAAGTTGGGTTTGTGGAACTGTGCTGAGTCATGAGGAACATCTAGGCTGGGTTGGTCGGGTCTGTTCGACCAGGTCAGACTGGCCCAGACACAACCAGCCCCTATTTACTAAAATGATTACATTCTTCAGTACTAATGTCTGATTGACATTCCGTCTCTACATTTCGGTCACTTACGAATAGAACATCATTTAGGAACACTCTATGTAAGATTTCATGGAATCTTATATGTGACTGAAGGGTTTAGATATAAATTCTCTAGGAATCATGCGCACTAAGAAAATGAATCCTATGGATGGATATGATGCGATGGATGTGAAGAGCCATTCATAGTGATCTAGATGGCCAAGAGAAGAGCGAGTCATAGTGATCCAAATGGTCCAGAGATGAGTAGGTCTTAGTGATCCATCTCACCCAGAGACGAGAGAGTCTATGTGATCCAGATGGAAAAGAGACGAGTGGGTCTAAGTGATCAAGATGACCCATAGATGAGTAGGTCTAAGTGATCCAACTGGCATATGAATGACTGTGTCAATATGATTTAGCTGGCCCTAGTGAAAAGTGGGTCTCAATCATCACACTGGACTAGGTGATGAGGAATTATAGATGATGAAACCCTCAATCGTACAAATTTTTAGCTTTTCGATTAATAAATCTACTTCCTATACTTTGAGTTATACATGGTGTGAGATGTCTTTTATTTGTAGTCTTTATATGTGATCTTCTTGTGTGGTATTTCATTTTGGTATTTCCTCTATGAATTGGGGTCGCTACTAAGTATTTTGTTACTCACCATTGCACGAGAGTCACCTATATGTGTTGTGTCCATGTAGGAGATCGATGCATTGACTGAGACCTTGGATATCTTGGACCAGGTGGTGCTCTGTGAGACGGGATGAATAGATGTAATTCAATAGCTACAGGCAAGTACCCTCCACCTGCACTTCATGTAGGGTTGTTACAGATGGATCTTGGCAGCTGTACTTTCCATTGTAGTTTTGGACATTTATTCTTACACCTTTTTAATTTTCAGTTTTTACTATACATTCAATAGTTTTCTTAGTGACAATTGTGGTTTAAATAGTGTTTAACATTTTTTAGTTTGAGCTTGGCATGTGTGTATAGGTATAAAAGAAAAATTCCTTCAATTGTTTTTTGTATATTCCTATTCTATGCTAGTCGCCAGCCCCTCTCCTATAGAATGTGGGCTTGGGGTTGTCATGGAATGAGCCTTGGGGGATGGGTCTGGACAAATTAGTATCAGAGGTTGGTCGGTTATACAAGAACAACTAAGTTTTGTAAATTTTTATGGGGAATAGTGTCAAGTGTTTCAAGTTCGGATTTCATGCCAAGGATTCCAATGATGGTATGGCTACTGACGTATACTAACACCAGGACCCTAAATTCAGAATTACGACTTAGTACATGAAAACACTGGTTTCATGCACCATTGATTTTTTTCCTCGTTATCTTTTTGTATTAGAGTCATCTCACTAGGCATAATATATTAATAGTGATTCATCATGATCTCTTTTAGGATACCTCCTTGGATAAGACTAGTCAGGGATCTAGTTTGTGACTATAAGGATGGTCCACAGAATGATAAGGCTTCAGTATAAGAACCATTTCCTAATATGGAACCTTTGGGCGGTGTCCTCGTGATGCCACCACCACTTTGTCAGCTGTTACTACCAGCGCTACCAAAAGTGTACGCACATAGGCTCTGCGCCTTACACATGATCCAGTAATAGCGACCTCCCTGGTTTAGGGGAGAGGTAGATCCTCAGGTTGCAGACTATTGGCTAGATGTGGTGACATGAGGCTTTAACATAGTAAGTACATTACTGGACCAGATTACAGTTCTAGCAATGATCTTTCTTCAAGGATTGGTTGAGAGATAGTGGAGTTTGACCAACTAGACTCATGAGGATTTGACCCTAACATGGCCTAACATCGAAAATATTTTTAGTGATGATTTAATCCCCATGAATTTTAACTCAGTGCACATACAACAGTTACTCCACTTACAGAAGGGATTAATGTTAGTGGAAGAGTACTCTGTGAGGTTTTCAGACCTCCCACGTTACTTTATGGATATGGTGCATGACTCATTCATCAGGGCCCTGATCTTTAAGTAGGGACTATGATGGGAGATTATGACATCGATGATTTCCCTTAGAATCACTATGTAGGATGGGGTGCATGAAAATGCTCTACTAGTGGAGAGCTTCCACGCAGAGTTGGCAGTGATGGTAGAAGCTACCACCGAGCGATAGATGGTTGGGTCATCCATAGTAGGAAGATGATTGATGACCTAGAGGTCCAAGCAGTCCAGACTATTTGAAGGGGGACCCTAAGAATTAGGATATGTGGTACGAGGTCACTGGGGAATTGAAATTCATAAGAGGAGCTGGTCATGAAACTCATGCGGCGGGTAGAGACACATGGATCGTGACTACCCAACCTGCCATACAGACGATCAGTGGATGGTTGAGGGGCCGCTGAGGTAGCAGAAAAGGTTTGATCAAGGTTTTTGATAGGATGAAATATGTGGTAGTGTAGTTGGAAATGTGATAGGATGTGGGCGTAGGTTCAAGGTGTAACCACAACTACACCTAGGTGGTCTAACACAGGATCCAGGATCCAATGGACATGGGCAAGGATAGCTTCAAGCATTTGGGGCCTATGACCACAGTGCTCCAAAGATGATTAGAGGTATGATTTTTGTCTTCTCCACCTTAGTTTTAGTACTTATTGACACAAGTTTTAGTCACTCCTTTCTTGACATAGAACTTATTTTAATGTCATAGATTTTTGTGGAGTTGTTGACTAAATACTTAAGGTTAGTGACTCCTATGGGAGGAGATTCATTGATTACACACTGGTGCTAGTAGTGTGAGCTTACTCTAGGAGGCGATATCATTGTATGGTATTTTCTAGTAGTGGTATTGAGGCTTTACGATGTCATCCTAGGTATGGAATGTATATCCACATTTCATGTTTAGAATGACTATTTTAGGCACATAGTGTGGTGTGTCCATAATGATGGGAGCTGGTTTTTCTTCACCGGAGAGAAGGGATTCCTTGAATTATGGGATGGACTCACAAATAGGAGGGTTCATTTGATCACCCATATGTTGTCTAGAATTATCCTTGGTGTAGGGGATGAGACAAGTCCAAATATTCCTGCAATATTGGACGATTATGAGGATGTCTTTCCAGAAGATGTTTTAGGACTATGTCCCCACAGAGTGGTCGACTTCTGAATTGATCTTTACCCATTGACAAAACCAATATTTAAACCTTCATATCAGATGTCTCCCACTGAGCTCTGGGAGATGAGGGTACATTTGGAGGAATTATAGAGGAAGGTATTCGTAAGGCCCAATATTTCACCATGGTCAACCCCAATGTTGTTTTCCAAGAAGCTATATGGATTATTGGGGTTATTCATGGACTTCTAGCACCTGAACCAGGTGAATGTGAAGAAATAATATCATATTCCTGGGATCAATTACCTCTTTGGTCACCTGAATGGAGAGAGATGGTGCTGAAAGATAGACCTATGATTTGGATATCACCAGCTTCGAGGAAAAGATGAAGACATCTCAAATACATCTTTCAAATGTCTCTATAACCACTAAGAGTCCTTATTGATGCTGTTGGTATTGACAGACGCCCCATTAGTGTTCATGGGACTCATGAACTAAATATTTCAGCTGTATATAGACTGGTTTGTAGTGGTCATCATTGGCAGCAAATTATTGTATTCATTGTCGGAGTTGCAGCCCATGATACACATGATGATGGTACATGACACACTAAAATATAGAAATCATTAAAAAATGATCTCAAATATTGAGTTCTAGATACAAAAGGTTCATTTCCTAGAACATGTCATTTTTGAGACTCGGGTTGCAGTGGATCCAGTAAGGATCGAGGCGGTGCTTACATGGGAGCCACCCAATAGAATTACTGAGGTGTGTAGTTTTATTGGGTTGGTGGAGTAATATTAGAGTTTTGTACTCGACTTCTCTAGAGTGGAGTCACCCTTGAAAACATTTATAAGGAAGGTAAAAACCTTCGTATGGATTGATGTATTCCAATAGTGATTTCAGAAGCTGAGGCATAGCTTGGCGAGTGCAATTATCTTTATGCATCCAGGGGAGAGGACTGAATACACTGTGTACTATGATGAATCATCAATCGGGGTTGGTTATGTCCTGATGCTGGGGTAAGTTGTAATTGATTATGGATCATGACAATTGAGACCACATGATAACAACTATGTTACTCATGACCTTGATTTGGTAACTGTAGTCTTCACATTGAAGATGTGGAGACACATCCTTATGGTAGATTGACTTATCATCTACTCTAACCAGATGTGTATCAAGTATATATTTTCATAGAAGTATCTCAACTTTATACATAAACATTAGATAGATTCTCCCTAGGAGAATGACTTCAAGATAGTCTATACTCCTAGGAAGGGGAACATGGTTGCAGATTCTCTCAAAAGGATATTGTGTTCACATCTACAGAATGTGGCCTCAGAGAGGTTGGCCTCACATTAGATATCCTTTGTGTAAAGAGATGAGGAAGCTTTTCTTCGGTCAATTTTTGTTCCCCTCCCCTCTTACAATGACTCAAGGAGGCATAACTAAGAGATTCCAGTTGTGAGACTACTTGTTCAAAAATGTCCACAGAGAATACCCCTGATATATATTCGTAATGTGGGAAACACATCATCTTTTTTAGAGGGTGCATAGTTTTACCAGTGGAATTTTGTGATGAAGAGTTTCGGGAGTTCAATACACCCCTGTTTGCAGTACATCCGGGGGTGGAGAAGATATACCAGGAAATCCGATGTTATTACTGGTGGATGGGGATGAAGAATCCAGGGCTAGAGATTCTATCACGATGAATCACTTGTTAGCAAGTGAAGGCTGAGAACAAGGTTGCATTAGGTTTGACCCCAAACCCTTTAGGTACTATAGAAGATGTGGTATGGGTTATCTATGAGCATCATGGTGGTCTTACCACGTATGTCCATGGGGCATGGTAACATCTAGGTGATCATAGACTGACTCACAATATTGGCCCACTTCCTACCAATTTGAAAGAAGAGTAGAGTAGAGTGATTAGGATGCATCTAAATGAAGGAGATTGTTGGACTACATTGATTCCGACATATGATTTTCTCAGATCATGATGTACACTTTACATCCCGATTATGGAAGGGATTGTAGGTGGATTTTGGGATTCAGCTACACCTGAGCATAGCCTTTCATCCACAGACTCATGGTCAAATGAAATGGACTATAGAGACCTTGGAAGACATGATTTGTGCTTACATAATTTATTTTGGTCATAGTTGGGAGGACCACCTACCAATATTGTTGTTTTCTTATAATAATAGCTACCACTACAACAACGGTATGACACCATTCGAGGCACTGTATGTACGACCATGAAGGTCACCATTATGTTGGACATTCCCATGGGAGTCGTCCCTCATAGGCCTAGAGATGGTATAGGCTACCGCTGAGAAGGTGCAGGTCATCCTAGAGAAGATGAAGATAGTACAGTGAAAATAGAAGACCTAGGATAATAGGTGACAAAGACCCAACAAGTTTGAGGAGGCTGACCATTTATTCATACAAGTCTCTCCTCCATGAGGGATATGGTAAATTTGTCATGAAGGCATGCTATCTACAAATTTTATCATACATTTCCTGATACTTCATAGAGTTTGAGAGGTGGCGTAAATAATTTCTCTACTGCCATAGTTAGAGAAGGTTCACAACATCTTCCATGTATCCCAACTGAGGAGATATGTGCATGACCCTTCTCACATCATCGACCATGAAAAAATAGAGACTGAAAACATGGATACATTCGCAGAGTACCCAATAGAGATAGAAGATCGACAAGAGAGGATTCTTTATGAATGGTCGATTCCTTGGGTGAAAGTTTGTTGGAAGCATGGGAATCTACAAGAGATCACGTGGGAGTAGGAGGCTAAGATTCGTGCTCAGTACCCCCATCTGTTTGATTTTCCCTTTTTTGGATTATGAGGGTGTAAATCTCTAATGGGGGATTAATGTAATACCCCAGAATTCCACGTTATTTTTTTCAAAATTAAAGGGTATTTTTTTTGAGAATAGGCTATAAGACGAATCATTATTCTGAGGCCTCGAGTGGATGGAATGTCTTTAAAATAAATAAATTTCACTAAATACTAGCGTGATTGGATTTTTTTCTAACTTTTAAACTAGTCCCTAGATCAAAATTCCAAGGGCACTGTTGAACTCAAGGCATCATGATTCTCTCGGAAAGGGCCTATCATTGGTAGGCTAGGGACAATAGTGGAAAGTAGTTGTTTCCGTAAATAAAATAATTATGTAACAATTATTTTAGATTTAGATCCTTATAACCCCTAAATGGTAAATCAAATTAGAAATCTGAGTGTACTGTTGAGGTCGTGAGGGCATGTTTCCCTTATGGGGAGGTTCACCTCAATCGTAGAAGGTAGTAAGTGGAAGTTAATTTTGGTACCCTTCAAAAGAAAAATAAAATAACATAAAAAGTTATTTTATTTTTATTTTTCACCATTGAGTAGTGGAAAGTCAAATCTGTGGTGCAAAGACGAGGTGACGATGAGCCTCATTAATGATTCAGTGTAACGAAACTGCTACATAGCATAATAGAAATGATGATTCATGTTTTACACAATTAATAGACAAAAAATAAATGCAGGATGGTTGGCACAATCCTAGAATTTGTTTGAAGCTTTATTGGATGGAGATGAAGAATGATGACCACCAACGACATTGAGAACTACCCCACTTCTATGAGAGATATCTTCCGTGAGGACGAATCATGGACCTTCATAGATGGATCACCTGCAGTTATGGATTATTCATGTGATTGAAGTCCAACCATGTAGAGGGTTTTATTCTATGTGAATTTTCCCTTTTATCGTTATTTATTTTGAATAATGAACATAAGATTAACTCATAATCATGTTAACCCACAGTTCGATCCTTCATGTAGGATGGTTAAATGTGTGGTATAAAAGGGAATAATAAATCTTAGTGATTTATAGTTGTATATGATTCTTGTTTATACTAACAAGAAAAAAATCTGAACCAACCCGAAGAAAGGTCAGTTTGTTTCATTTGGGTGCTTGTGTGTTCTTCATGACTAAACACCTGAGACGATGGTGAGGAAACCTCAAGGCCATAAAAATAATAGCGGTGATATGAAAATCTTGATTACATAAATGGTTTGAGAATCAGACCACCATAGTGGACCCAGTGGTCCGCTGAATATACCAATGGTGCCAGTGGCGACGACCATCGATGGTGGCACGCAGTGGTGGCTGCAGGCTTGAGGCGGCACACACTGTCAGTGTGCTAATGCGGTGGAGGTTGCAGCCCCTATTGGTTATGATAGTTGGGCAGGGAGGCGTGATTTTGGAACCGTATCTGAGGAGCATCCGACCCAGTGACCCACAACATACATCGCATACGGTCCAGACAGAACCTTATGTAGAGGACCCGACTGACCGTGTGACACCAGCAGGACACAACATGATATTGCGACAGAGTTCAGGGATGCTGCTCCATCGAGAAACATCGGCGGGACATGTATTCAACACTTGTCACCTCCAGTGTGGCTCGAACCATCCCGCTAAATAGGCTGGGCTGGAGCTGCAGGCGGAACCCAGCATCGGGGTAGATAAATGGGGTGGACTGGGCCTATGAGTGGCCATAAATATAGATAGAACTAGCTCACTTGTGCGGGTTGGGATGAATGAAACCTGGTAACTGGTAAACCTAGTGGATTGGACCCACAACCTAGAGAACCATCCCTAAATAATCCGGGTTAGGTCGGCCAAATTGGGCCTATCATGTGGGACCTCTGGTTTGGGTTGGTTGGGTCAGCCCGACTAGGTTAGACTCATCCCCAAAACAACTTTCCCCTGTTTACTAAGAAATTGATATCATTTACAACGGGCATCCGATTGATGCTCTGGCAGCGACATTGGGACCCTTACGTGGAGACAGTCCTTTAAGAATACTCTATGTGAAATTTTGTAGAAATTGAGATGCAACCAATGGCATGAGGAGTAGATTCTCTTTGAGTCATAGGTACTACAACTATGAATACTGTGACTGGCTGTGATACGAAGGACATGGTTAGTGGGTCTTAGTGATCAAGCTGGCCAAGTGAAGAGGGGGTCTTAGTGCACGAGCTTTTTGGGGGGATTGTAATTTTGTTGTTATTCTATTAATACATAGTATTGTTATTTTTACTTTTCAATTCTGGTACTTGTACAATCATTTTTCATACATTCTTTTTTGTAAATTGGAATTCTCTACTTTTATTAAATTAATATATTATTCCTCCATTATTCTCTATTATATTGTTATTTCATTTTTTTCTTATTGATTTACACTTGTTTTACTGTGCTACTATGAACATGAGGGTATATTATCTCCACTATCACCTCCTTACACGCTCTCTAGTTGGCCATATCTATCATAGGGGGAGGTGCACTTGAGGCAATGTAAAGACCGGTACAACTATTGGTTTAGTGGCCAGTCAGTCTGTGAGGTTACACATAAGATGTTCTAGATGTTCAATTGAATGAAAAGTATCTCATAAAAACAAACCACTAATTAACCCCTCCCCTCTTAGTGTTCAATTCTATATGGGGGTCCATATCGATGTTCCTCTGAGCGATACCGGGGTAATATCTTAGTATTAGCACAAAAGATTCTAATGCTTGCATATTTTCTCTATAGTCTCCTTTAGAATCACTATAATGAAGTACACCAATTTTCCTCTCTTTAATTTATAGGGTAATTGAAGGAGGATCACTCTCCGTTATTGATAATGTTCTTATATGTGATCTCTCTTGTGATTGATACGATTCCAAAAATTCATTGTTCACAACCAAAACAATTTTCCAATGTAAGGGTAGGAAGTAATATATTTGGGGTTAATTAATGTTATGGTTAGAAAATAATAACTACACACACTCCCTTATTATTTACATGATACCCATATAACCCCATGTATATAATAATAATATAATTATTTTTTTACATGTTGAAAACAAGTTAAGTAATTAAATTTTATTTCTCGAATAAATTTAATTAAATTTATTCGACGAATATTTTTTATATATATATTTTTTCCATTAATTCAAAATAATTAGGTCATTCCTCTATAATATTTATTTTGTTGTGAAAACCTACTATATATTTAATAAATAAATATATGTACATTATTTAATAATAAATAAATAAATATTATAATGATTAAATAGAAAATAATCTTTTTTACATATTATCCTAAAACTATTTTCTAAAATAACTAGTGAATGAATATATATGATCAAGTAAAAAATGAATAATTATTAAACCATTTGGTAGAATAATATTTATTCAATATGTTATGTAATAAATAACATTTAATATTTAACTAAGGTTGTGGATACTCTTAACATGTGACCCTCTTGGCCTCTTTGTAAGTTACATTAGGAGAAAATTTTCAATGTCCAATGTTAGAATATAGAAACATGCCAAGGCACCCTTAAGGAAAGAATTTAAGCCTGTAATTACATAAAAACTCACAAGAATTATTATTTTAAAATAAAATCCTTTTATAATGATATCTCCAATCAAGAAGGTTGTATGGATGTGTTATAATCTATGTGCTTGATGAAGCTTTCATTGACATTATAGAAATGAATCATCCTATATAACACCATATCCATTTATTTATTTTGACTCTTTCATTCCCATAAATTGATTGAGATATCAGCTTTTGTTAAACAACATAAGGGAAAAATCATTTCTCTCATAATTCATTTTTTCATTATCATCCATTACACAATCAACATATCCCACTTCATCGTGAACATATGCCAACATTGTTTTTGTCAATACATAAAAGTATATGACTCCTAATATTAATTAATAATAACCTTAATTTCAACATAACAATATTCACATTCGTAGATAGGAACATTCATAGAAACATATAAATTTGGAATTCCTATTTTTGAATCATGTTTTTATAATCTCATACACAGTACACCAGGATTTTTTATTCAATGTCCTTTGAGTCTCTACCCCTAATATACTATATCAATTGTCTCATTTAAAATGATAAAATAGCAATATATAACATATATTTTATAATGTGTTCCTGAATCTTCTGGGTTCTCATCATAGTAAAAAATTATTATATCCTTTTAGTGAGATAATTACGCTTAAGAAATTATCACAGACTATGTCACATAAGAAAACAATCATGATTTGATAAGAAGATTAATAATTCTGAAACTAATTAATATATGTAATAATAAATTATATATAATTTCTTCCATGAAAAGTATATCCATATCAAATAAAAATAAGAATCATGCAATACTTTACACATACAAGATGTGATTATAGTCATCTTAAGCCATGCCAATAAGCTAACTTTGAGGAAATATCCATTTGAATATAGTTAGAAGATAGTACAACATACATGGGATATAATTTCACTTGTTATTTTTTTTCATTCTTAAACAATATCAAAAATAAAGTAAAAGGGAGCAACACAAACACATGTAAATAAATTTTTTGATGTTTGAATTTGTGTAGTTTCACAATGTACGGTGATGAATAGTTGAGAGAACCATGCACTGAATCAAACATTCATTAATTTTTATATAATAACATGGAATATAAATTTTATAAATAGTTTCAAATAAAGAATAAATGAGACTAGATCTACAAATTTTATAGTAACAAGAAGTTTTCTTACGTGCCCAACTGTCCATTGGGCTGAGAAGAGTCACATCCTTTGAATGATTAACAAAGGGCAAGAATATGAATACTTTATCATAGTTTGGTGTAGTTCATGAAGTAACATACATAATAATATTAGGTGATTTAGTATGTTATAGGTAAATATTTCAACTCCTGGTTGTATAATAGAAATGAGAAGCCAATATATATCTTTCATATTGTGGATCAAACATTGAAGAGAATTTGAGAATTTCTGTGGGACTTTGGAGGAAAGAACACAATGGGAACCTATATATATCATGTTTGTAGTCAGAATATGTAAAATGAAATGGGATTGTAAACTAGGGACATTGTGGTACTTAGTGTTGATAGGAATGGGACTTTCCTTTGGTTTAACAACTTAATTATAGTGAATAATTTATATCTTTGGGGAAAAAGAAGTTATAATAATGAGTGGTTCTTTTGACTGAACATCGTGATATTCTTGTGTGTAGTGATATCTTTATCACTAATTGTTATGAGGTGATCCTGAGATTTAAATATGTTTCATATAGACTCTAATCAGTCACAAATGTGTAATTTAAAGAGAAATAATTTGTAAAAATAGTTTACCACTATTTATCTCCCTCTCAATGGAACCTAATCGGTCCTTGGATAAATTAGGTTTTATTAACATCACACCATACTTACTCTTCAATAATATTTTGGTTTCATATGGTTTCACATAACTACATAGAAGGTTTTTATGTAAGATATTCGTGAGATATATTTGGATAGAAACCTATATAATTAGATATTTTTCTTCTAGTGAGTAGTAAAAACAAATATTTTTATGATGTTGTATTCATTATTTTATTTAGAATATATAAAGTTTCATAGTGGGGTAGGATAAATAACCTTATTGTTAGAATTGTTGATATATATATATATATATATATATATAAATTTTATGACACGTAATGATATTAATGATGTGTGTATAAAAATGGTTGAACTAATAAAATCCCTAAAAATACTAATTATGAGATTGATTCTCAATGAATCACATGTATAGTCCTCAATCATTAAGTTTTGGTATCAAAAATAATTGGAAATAGTGGATTAATTTGGTAATTAAAGAATGATATAGTTAACCCTAAAATTTAGCTAACCACATCTCATTGAAATCATTATTTTTCACTTATCTAAATAAATTAAAAATTTAGAAAACTAGAGGAATTAAATTAAAAAAAATAATTTTTAACAAAGGGTTATCTACCCAACTATCCAAAAGTTATATTGGATATGATTCAAATGATTATGTATCTAGATAAATAATTTCTTATTGGAAGTCTATAGTGGACTCAAAACATAAGAAAACTGGATCTTGTCAAGATACTAGATATAGTGTAGGGGATTATAATTTTAGTGGGAGTACGTTCAATAAAATAAACTAATCAATTGATATAAACCATGATACTCACCAAAAATATATTTCATGCTACAGAGTATGTAATTTATCATGAATATCATTTAGATATATTTTATTAGTTTAAAATATTTCTTAATATATTATTATATGATTTTTAAATGTATTATATAGATAAGATAATTTTTAAACTTATGATGTAAATGTTATAAAAACCAATATCTCTTATTCTGAAACATTGGTATTAGAAGCTTGGTGTGTATCCCACATTTGTGTTGATGTATATGGACTAAAAATAGAAGATAATTAATCAATGGATGATATTATCTATACATTAGGAATGTAGAAATTGATTTTTATTTCATGAATCATTATAAACTCAACATTTTATTAGTAGATTAATTCTATGTTCGGGAAATTATTTCTATGACCTAACAATAAATTGAAATTTTATAAATTTAAGTTGTTTGAAAAAATGGATTTTAACACTTGATTAAAATAAGAGTTATTATATATAAATGAAATAAATATTTTATTGCATTGATATTATGGTTAATGGTTTATATATTAATTATTTAGATAATCCAATATATAACATTAAATATAAGATGTTTGGGGTTGTTAATTCTAACACCTCCTATCATTGAAATTTTCCCCTTATATATATTATAGATTTTAATTGATAATCTTCATTGAGATTGATTATTTGAATCATTTGACTATAAATTATATATTAATATAGTTTAAAGGTATAGTAAGTTATTAGATATTATACATAGTGATGTACAGAAAAATAGGATTATATATGTTAGAAGTTTTTATACACCCTCCATAACCATTAAAACATATTTTAGTTGATATAGTAATATGATTTTTATATGAAACGATTAAGAAACCATTTTAAGATCTCTAATAGTTAAAAAATAAAGCCTAAATAAACTTGAAAAAGGAATCAAGAAATTATGATCCAGTCAAGGTGGTAAATCATTAAGGAAATAATTTGTCAATCATAATAATGATTTTTGAATTGGTTCACAATATAATAACACTAGAACACCATAGTTTAAGGGAATGACATGGAGGTGAGATTATACCATGTTATATCTATTTTTATAGATTTTGATTTGGGATGACATTAATAAATCATTTTAAGGATATTCTTTCAAAGAAACCACTGTAGTACTAAATTTTGTTCCATCAAAAGTTCTCATAATGCCACCATATGAGATATAGACATGGTTGTGTCCAAATTATTTTTTGAAACAATAGCGGTATAAATTTTATTTAAATAATAATTATATATATAATATTTGGATCAAATATAAAAATTTACTATTCAGTTTTCCAAATGATGTAATTCATTATTATTATCATAATCCTTCCAAAAAATTATGTTTTTGCATCTTGATATGGTTTTCCCCTAAACTTGATCAAATGAACAAAGTGATTTGTGGGAATAAAATTAATGATATATTATTTCAACATAAAAAAATATGACTTATTTATATGATATGTAATGAATTGTTTCTATAAGAATTTATAAAAAATTAGCCTATGTTACAGAAGAACCATGAAGGTATGGTAGGATTTATCATCATCTTGGGGGATATTGATTTATAATAGAAAGTGATGATGAAGTAACATTTATAAAACAAAAAAATACTCCCTATCCATATTTCATGGATATTATTAATTATAATAGATGGTTAAATCCTATTAAATAGAATATAGACTCCATATACACTAGTTGATCTTGGAACTATAAGATATGCCCTAACTGGTGAGACTTATAGGTTCCCAGAGGGTTTTCCATAAACAATTTTATATGGATTGAATAGCGTATAGTTATTAATATATACTACTAGTAAAGGAGTGTAATAAAATTAATGGTATTGGCTGTGAAGAGACCTTTTCAAAAGTATTAAAGAAAAAGTCCCTTAAAATATTAAATTCTACAAAATCCCATTACAATTATGAGATATATCAAATGGTAACAAAAACCAAATTCCATATTGGGAATTTATTCGAGGATCATTATATGATACAACCTGAAAATTTTGATTATGGATGTTTCATTTTATCCAAACATACCAATACTAACAAATTTAAACAAACATTAATTGTATAAGTTTTATTAAGTTAATGAATAAAATAAAATTTTATTCAGAATATTTTATAATTCATTTTTTCTATTAATTTTTGTTCTGATTGGATTTATTATTTATAATTAATATTAACTAATTTAATTGTGTATATATAATTTTATGAAAATAGGTACTCGCTGTTATATTTTTTTATTGAAGTTAAACATAATATAGTTACTTATTATTTTTTATTTTAATATAATGTAATGGAATGATTTTAGATTTAGTTGAAAAAGTATTTAATTTGTCTTATGAATTTAAAAACCCATGTTTGAATTGGTATACATAGTTGAAAACTGATATTTTAATTTTCTATTATATATTAAAAACTAATCTAATAGGAAACAATTTTTTTATGATTTTTTTTGCATTACTTAAATATTTATTGATAACCGGCAACCCTTAAACCGGTTTTCTTTCTCTTTTTAATAAATGGTCACAGGGTTATCCTCTGACGGCTTTTCTGGTAAATATTTATTGATATATATGGCATTGGATTTTTTTGAAATAAGTCTTATTGACATATGTATTTATTATGGATTCAGTATCTATCAAATATTTATTTTTTTAGCTAATTTAAAATCTCTAAACCTGAAATAAACCCATTCATTTGGATTAGTATAGTTTTTATTAATACTTGTTCAGCTTCATTTTTTTTATCTTTAGATAATTCGTCTAAACAATGTTATTAACATATTAAAATGACTATTAATAACCCTAGTTTTAGGGATCTAAATTATAATACTATGTTTTAATATATTTAGTGGCCCAATTATGTTTTGAAGTTAGATTATTAGTCTTAAATCATTCATTTTTATATTGAAATGACGGATTTTAGTTTCATAAATAAATTTGATAAACCATTTTTACAGAGGTAGATTTGTGGGATTTTTATGGTATTTTAGATATTATATGTAGATAAAAAAACTATTCATCAAAAATGATATTCAAAATATACATTTTATAATTGTATAGATATTAAAACTATTATGAGTAATACACATGGTAGGTTAATTTGTGTAAAATTGTGTATTTTATATTAAAAATGAAATAAAACTATATAAGTGAAATTAATTTATATTCATGAACATAGATCCATTAAAATGGATATATATATCATTTTTCTTTCTTATATTAGGATGATTAATTTGATAAGACATTAATGATAAATGTTTAGTTTAATTTTTTGGTTTTTCCAACCATCAAGAACTAGATGGGTTTCATTAAATATTACATCAAAATATTAGTTCCATAAAATAAAATAGGTCAGAATATACCATTTTCAAACTTATTCAACTAGAATAATATTTTTATGACCATTTTATATGGTGGTAATTTGATAAAAAATAATTATCCATGTAAACAATTAACATCCAAAAATGTGGGCAATTGTTTCATTTCTTTGACTGAGAAGTTGTAATAATAGGGATGGATAAAATATATTCCATTATAAATATTAAATTAATTTATATAAATTATACTAGTTTCATTATTTATTATTGTATTAAGGAGGTGAATATAATGTAGAAATAAAAATTAAATTAACCGAGGTTGTTTGAGAAAATTACTTTTTGAATATCACCTCCTTAAAGGACCCCTTAAAGAAAATGGAATTCAAAATTGGGATATAAAAAACACATGGTCACGGTGAAGTGGGTTGGAGATTATTTTTCAGATATTTGAGAATATTCAGTGCTTGTGAGGTTAAATAGTGTGATGAGGGGTGGTATTTATACCAGAGGAGGGGTGGTTTTAAGTGATTAAATAATGATTATTTTATATTTAAAGTAAACCATATATTGGGGGAATTAATTCCAACCAATTAATATTATAAATAACGTATTGATGTATGATTATGGTATGTACACACAACAACCACCCATTTCATGTTTTATTTTTTCAGTATTTTAATCCTTTACCTTGTAACTTTAACCCGTTACATTATTTAACTTGTACGGTGGTAAATCTTTTCTACCATGGTTACTTTTTTGAATAAAAATTATAATGACCATATAACATAATTTTTTATACCATATTATTAATATTTAATACATTTTATATGATTCAATTTTTAATATTTATAAAAATAAATTCAATATATGTTATGTGTATATCCCATAAAAACATTGTTTTGGAAAAGGAAAATTCAAGGTTCTCAAACTACTTGGCCTTGTTTTCTATGTGTAAAACATTATATATTATCAATATCATAAATGTATTTTTCCCAATATTTATTATTTACTTATTTTATTTCATGATCATATAATTATTACTTCATAAGAGTTACAATTTTTCATAAAAATATTATTTTCACTTTTTTACCGAAATTTTTTTTTAGAAAATTACCAAAATACCATTACCCTATTCTAATTTTAATGTAATGATGAAAAAATGAAATTGAGTTTTTCCATTTGATTTTATAATTGTGTAAAAATATTATTTATTTTTTTTTCTCCTAGAATCTAATATAATCTCTTTTTGAAGAAAATATATAGTTAAATAATTTCATTACTTTAAAAATCACGCATTCATTTAATAAGAACAGTAAAATATATATTGAATATAAACATCAAATATATTTCATTATTTATTTAATATTATTCACACTATATAATTTAATTTCTATTTTAAAATGGTTATTATAAAATACTAATATTTTGGAGTTCACTTAAGCTCGGTGTTCGGTGCAACATAAAGTGTTAAAAAGCTTAAATTTATTTAAAAAATGAGACAGACTATAAAATCATGGGGTTTTACATCAAAAAACCATTAAAATGAAGTTCTACCTCACAATTTTTAAATCAAATTAAAATAGATGGGGATAAATATAACTCATCACATTAATGGGATTCGACATAGCTTCCTTAAATTGGTTGTTTCAGCACAAAGAATTTATTAGGAAAGATGGTTTGTTTTATAGAACATTATCTATATGATCCAAAAATATCATATAGTTATTCATCATAAGAAATATATTTCTATATTGGTAATACATATGATTTTTGTACATTTTATGGATCAGTTATCTGATTCCTCGAGAGAGATAAGTTGAACAAATCATTACCCTGAGAGTGATTTAGTGAAAGAGTAAATTGATGAGCTCCCAACACGATATGATAAAGAATTTCAAAAAATTTGTATATGAAAAAATGTTAAATTTAACATTTAAAATAAATGGTAGATATTTGAAAAAACTTTTTTTCAAACACACACCGTAAAATTGGTTTAATAAGACATCCTTTTAAAAATAGGAAAAGTAAAAGATGAAGATCACTAATTAACTAGGATTCCAATTAAGAGAATATTACTTGAAAGTGAATATATTGACATAAAATAGAATTTTAACGATCATGTACTAATGGATAATGATAGAGAACTTAGTTATTATATGGTTAATGACCACGAAATTAAAGGCCAATACGGGTCTGCAAAAGGTCATTAATATCATTTAAAATGTTGATAATAGGATAATTTTTTATTTCAAAATCTATTGAGAAGATAAAAATAATTAATTTAGTCCTATAATAAATATCCCACTCTCTGGTTATTTCTTGATCAATTTAGTATTTGTATCTTACTTCAAGGAATAAATTTGAAATTGTAATGCTTATAGAACTAGTGGATCACACGATCCATAATGAGGTGATAATTCATTCGTTCTATCTATTATTGTCATCATAAGAATGTGTTAGAACATGTTATTCAATATTCATAAATATTCATGTTGGTAATTAATAAAATAATATCTAAAACCTCATCCAATGTTAAAAATAAACTATTTTTTAAATTTTTACCATTATGAACCCTTTAAAATATTTAAATAAAATACTTTTGAAATAAGGTCAATTAATTTCCATAATTGAATTACCATTGATTCCCCAAATAGAATTATGTATATCTTAACTATCACACATCAAAAATTTGAATAACATTATCATGTATTATTTTTGAGATATTTTAATTTCTTGAATTACTATAAATCCTTTGTGAAAGAATGCATTATTTCAAAAATTATATCTTTCCTAATACTATATATCCAAAAACTCTCTACACCCAATCCATATTCCACCTTTTCCTAATATTAATAATTATTTTCTATGTAATCAAAACTATCTAATAAAAAAACATCTAATTATGTTATTATCATCCCAACATCATTCATATATTAGGTGTCATATTTCCCTAAATCATTTGTTCTTCAAAAATATCACACTAATGTTAAATCACTTTTCCAGTCCACTATCAGCATTCAACATATCCATTATAATCCACAATGAAAAACTTATCTCAATTATTAATTATTTATTTCATGATTTGAATAATATAATCATTTAATTACAGGGGAAAAATGCTTAATTCATCCCACTTCCTTATCGAATAATTAACTGAGCTTAATCGACTTATTTCATAACACTTCTATCCATTCACATTTCCATAGTAGTCTCAATAAAACCATTTCTCTTACCAAATTGATACTTTTCATCAAAAACATTCCCCTAATGACATTGATTTTCATATTACCCATACTTCTCACATTTAAAGCATTCATCTATTGATAATACTTTAGAAAAACTAATATTCCCATCCATTATGTTAACAAAATTCTTCAGTTTTATTTTTTAGTTACATTTTTTGTGTCATTATTTTAGAAAATCAATTCATTTAATATTCCTCTAAGTCGCTTACTTGGGTGTTTCTCCCCACATTATTTCCATGAACGAAAATTAATATTATTTCTTCAATGGTATCCAATACAAAAAAAAATATTATTAAACATTTTAATTTTATTCATTGGTGACTCAGAGAGTTTTTTAAGGTATACATTGTTAATCATGTTCTATAAAAATTGATCAGGAATAATCACAATTTCATTCACTTAATGCATTATTTCAATTCATTTCCCATCATGAAATTTTCATTTACACTCAATGATAACCAGTTCATTGTGGTTCCCTCCATTTAGTAAACCAGATAACACTGAGTAAGAAAAACATATCATAGGAGAAAACCACATAATAAAGGGAAATTACCAATAAAATATCAATCTATAACACCTTAGGTTTAATCATACGTTATTCAAGATCATTTCCAAAACTCTAGGATTTTGACCCATAGTTACAATTAGGGTTCTTATAATGCTTTTCTCATCCCTGTTTGGAATGTTTCACTAAATCTTTATTTGGTATAAACTATTACAACCTGCCCTTTTTCATACATATAAACATAAATATAGATGAATATTCAATACATAACATATAAAAACCCCTCCAAAACCTTATAAGTTCAGCATCTTTAGAATCATGGGAATATAAACAACTGGTTCATAAAACATCAATATCTTCTACCACTTATTCTTTCGTAACTGGAAACCCTTTTTATATATCACACATAACAACTTTCTCTATATCATAGGAAAATAATCATAAAAATGCATGAGCTCATATAATCAGTAAAGTCAAACAAAAGATATATCCATAATAAAATAGGAACAAGGGATTAAGAAAATGACATTACATTTGAAAATTATAGAATTCTTATAAAGGAACAAAATATTGAGTCATAGAATAAGTAATAATAGTTCAAAAGACATGAATAATATGATAAGATGATCCATTATAGAATAGCATTGTCATAAAACATGGAAGGTGGCATACACAAAAAAAATATAAATTTTTGATCATTTATAAATAAACATAATTTCACTCATTTTTAAGGACATGAAATTAGGCCCTTTTATAAACTTATATACATGAAACCAGGTACATGAATAATTTTATTGACATGAAATCTAGGTCCCCACAATGTATTGTGAACATGAAATCAGGTTCACATTGAAAAAATGTTCCTCATGTGTTATCCATCTTTACACAGTACATTGGAGGGAGATATATGTCCCACCCATCACATAATGGAATACATATATATGTCTTATAAAATAAAATAAATCATTCATCATATTAAAAATCAAGAAAATAAATGGGTTTCATAAACATTTCATCATAGAATACCTCATTGAAAAGTAACAAGATTCATAAACATCATTCCTTAAAAAACATATAATCCAACCATAAAAATAATAATTACAACATCCTTGAATAATAACCCATTTAAAGTATATTTAATGTCATATAATGTTATCTAATATGGAAAATAATTTTTTCGAGATAACTAGAAATAATTATTGAGGACAAGATCCATTAAATTTTGAAAATATGTTTTAAAAATGCCAAAAAATTATAAATGAAAAATAATTATTTTAAAAGAACCATTGTTTCTTGTGGATTAATCTTCATGTTAGTATGGTTTCATAATGGAATGAAGAGGTTATCATGAAATATATATTATAAAAACAATAAGTTTTTATTTTTATTAGAAAGGTTTCTAAGAACATAATTTATAAAATGACAAAAGAATCATTTAAATCAATTTTAAAAAAAGTAATAAATGATTAATAATACCATTAGAAAATTATTAGTGAATATATAAAACAATTTTACAACCAATTTTATAAAAAATGGGCATGGAAGAAAAAAAATAGATTTTTAAGGGAAATTTTAAAAAGATAATTTTTAAAAGAAAGTCCCTTATAAATATTGTATAATTGAAGTGAGAATTTTTAAAATGAACGAAATATTTTTATTACCTATAAAGAAACATATAAATGTTTAAATAAAATAAAATATATTCAAAATTAAAATCACCAATAATCATAGTACGACATAATAATTGGTGTACGAAGTTGAAAAATATAAATTGAAATGTTGTTAAAATTTCCCTTACAACTTTGTAATCAGTCGAATCATATGTCCCATAAAATTAATAACTATAAAATCCAATTTTTAATAAAATGAAGATAATGAGAATAAATATATGATATATCAATGGTCTGTATATAAAAAACATAAGTGAAATAGTTTCTGAATAAGGCACATATCTCACAGGAGTTAGAGTGAGATGAGAAAACCTTACATCATGGTTATTTTTAGTTGTATATAATTTATCCTCAAATATGATAGTTTATTGAATTTTATTAATTCATTAAAACCTATATTCATATTTATAATACCTTTTATGATAATTTTATAACATCTCACATCTCATTGATTAATAATATTTCATTATTTTTCTTTATTTTAGTTTGATTTATTCCATTGTTTCATTATTGGCTCATTTGTTTAAAATTATGGATTTTCATGTAAAATGTAAATAAAACTCCATCAGTGAAGTTAAATTGAATTCATGAACATACATCAGATTTAATTTTCATATATTTCATTTTATTTTTGTATATGAGGATTATTCATTTGATACAAATTTAATGATAGATATTTATTTTAATTTGGTGTATGTTTTGACCATCATGAACTATTTCCATTTAAATAAACATTATGTATATATATTAGTTAAAAAAATCAAATATTCTATAATATTCCAATAATTCGGATTTTACCATAACAATACTTTTACTAACATCCTTTAAGGTGGAGATGGAAAATGAAAAATCGTTATCTGTGGAGACGAATAACCACCGTAATTTGGACAATCGTTTTCTTTCTATGAATATGTGGAGGAAAAAATGGATAAATACAAAATGTTCAATTAAGAACATAAAATTATAGTATAAAAAATATTATGGAGATATTATGGTTCTATTAATGAAGTAGGTAAAGATAAGGCATAAAAAGAAATGAAATTAAGAAATGTTGTTTTAGAAAGTAACCTCTTGAATACCACCTCCTTTAAGGAAAACTTATGTAACATGGAATTAGTTTTTGAGAGAGACCAAAAGCACTTATACATGGGTATAGTAGAGAGGAAATTATTTATGATATATTTTAAATATTCAATGTTTTTTAATAAAAATATGGTGGTGAGGGTGATATTTGTACCTGAGAAGCTGTGGTTTTATGTGATTAATTAATTATTAATTTATATTTAGATCCAACTACTTTTAGGTTGAATTAATACCACATAATTAGGATTATAATAAAATTTTTAAAGGGTATTTATGTTCTATAAACAAATCATCCGACCATAAAATTTTGTATTTTTATATATTTTAAACCCTTGCCTTTTAACTTTACCATGTTATAGTATTTTACCTATACTGCGACAAATATTTTTCTACCACAGTGTCAAATTTATTACAAAAAATGAAAATGACCTCATAAAATAATTTAGACCTACTCATTCAAAATATGAAATACATTTTACTTTATTCTATTTATTAAATTGATAAAAATAATTTCTAAATATGTTAAATTTATAACCCATTAAATGAGTTTTTAGATAATGTAAAAATCATGGTTTTCAAATTAATAGGCAAGTATTTCTATGTGTAAAAAATTATGTATTTTATCATTAAGTAAATAAATTTTATCAATAATATTTTTAATTTATTTTTATTTATGATCCAAAAATTATTATTTCTTAAGTGTTATGGTATTTTGTAAAAAATAATATTTTCACTTTAATTCCAAAAAACCAAATATTTTTTAGAAATTCCTAGAAGGTAACCAAATTTTTTTTTGACATTATCTCTATAAAAATTATGCTCAATTTTTCAAATAAATTTTATAAATGTTTTATAAATTAATTGTTTATATTTTTTAATTGAATTTAATAGAAAATTATTTTTGACGAAATCATTTATTTGAATAATAAAATTACGTTGAATATTATGTGTCCATTTTGTAATAATAATTAAACTTGTATTCAATATTAAATTCATATATATTTCTTTTTAAATCTATTTCTGTTAACACATTCAAATTTAATGCACAATTTATAATGGTAATGTTAAAATAATAATATTTTAGTGTTCTTTTAGTCTTGGTGTTATGTGCAATATAATCTATCAAAGTTATAAAATTTATTTTAATAAAACAAATACATACCATAAAATATTGGGGTGTTAGAAATTGAGACATGAATAAATTTTCCATACCCAACGAATCAAAACATTACCCTTGAATCGACATTGCAAATGACCCTAAGCATGCTTCCCTCATTGTTAGAGGCTAATAACTAGTGAAGAGGGATAAATAAACTATTGTATAATTATTTTACATCAATATAAATAAAATATTATCTATCCTTGAACTTATATAAAAATTTATTTTATTAAATAAATAAAAAACATAGTTTAAACATAGGTATTTTTATAAATCCAACATATTCAATGAAAATGAATCCTCCAAGTAGACCTCAATAAATAATATGGGAAGAAGACAGTATCACAAACCCCATATACTATATCTCTAATTTGAATAAAAAACCCTCTTATAATGAAGTAAAAAACTATTCATTTTCCTATATAATATACAATAATATCAATATGTAGAATTAATATTACATGTAGGGGTGTGTGTAAACTTAATAGGAATTTTTTATTATCTCAAAAAATATCCATGTCTGAGAAATAAAAATAAATTTAATAAATATAAAAAATAGAAAATCAAAATAGTTTATGTAACACCTTGAGCTTCCACGATACGCTTCTCTTTCAATAATGAAATAGCTTGCATTGTACGCAAGTTCGAGTTCTAACACACCGCGACTAATCAAAGTAGCTGTTATGAATAGTAATACCCACATTTTAAAATTATAGAAATTTTATATTTCAAAATGGACTTAATTTTTGTATTCAGAATATCAAAATTAGCCTATGTTGTATTTTTGGTATTTTTCTGAGAACATCAAATTTTTTATGAATAGTGAAAAATACTTAAAAACAGCTTTTTTAATCAAAATAATGTATGGTGATAAATTATACTATTTAGTGGTTTTAAAGTATAATTATAATATATTTTTACCATTTTATCCAATTGTGTTCATTAGAATTAATTTCACTTTGAAATTGGACATAAACAATTGTCAATCTTATGATATATATTGTTTCTTAAAAACAAACTATTTGTTGTGACAATGGGAATTAATTATAATATTAATTAATAAAACTTATATTTTTGGAATTTTTTAAAATAGGCATCATTTTTGAATTAAGAATATCAATTATTGCTTAGGGTGAAATTTTCGCATTATTCTGAAAAACTTCAATTTTTGATGAATAGTGAAACCACTAAGTGGTAGTTAAAAAACTGATTTTTCGTTTAAATGAAACATTACCACTTTTTTGATTTGATTTTCAAAAATACTACATTCATGGTTGTCATTAGGAAGTAAAATGTGGTTCAATGGGATTAAAATAATTTTTTTGGTGAATAGTAACTTTTAAGTTTAATTAATCGTGATTAAAGGTAATTAGTGATATTTAAGGTAAAAATGATATTATAAAAATATGAAAATACCTTTACCCTTGTCCTACCCCTATTGGATGTGTCATGGCCGACCAAGAAAATCCATGGGTCAACTTGGGGACCAAATGGAGCCACTTTGGTAGGAAAATGACATAAATAACTTTTATTTAAAGTTAAAATAAAAATGTCACAAACATAAGTTGTTTTACTAAAACAATTTTTAAATGGGGTTATACAAGTTATATTTTTGACTATAAATATTCATTAGAAATATAAAAATATTTCCTACATCATGATATTTGTTTTATTATTTTTAGACATTAAATAAATTAAATTATTTTTGACACCATCAAGATGCAGCGATTACCTCATTAATTAACGATTTAAATAAAATGAAAAGATAATGTAAAATAAAAGGATTACACTTGTCAAAAACCTATTGGATGAGTATATTTCGAACCCTTATCACCTTATTATAGAATTATATAAGTGTGTAACCTTTAAAATCCGAAAATCATTATTTAATAAAGTAACATTTCATTACTTTCCAAGAGTGCCCCTCCTCTCCACTTATAAAAGGCCCCCACCACTACCACCTTACTCATACTTTCAAAGCCTTTTGGCTCGGCCAACCTCTGCCCAAATATTCTCCCAAATTCCCTCTCTTACTCCTAGAATCCTCACTTTGGGCAGAAGTCTTCCCAAGGAAGCCTTTGTCTCAAATCAAAAAAGAGTTACCTGATTTTAAGGCAATGTGTTCTCTTATGTTATTTTGTTTTAATTTGCTTCTCCAACACCCTAAACTCTTTTTATTCATTTATTTTGTCAAAACACCAGTATCCTCAATATACTAGGATGTTGTTATAAGAATTATTCTAGCTACACTTACACACACCTTCGTCTAATGGTTAAAGAACATACTGTTTCTGTGGGTGGCGAATTACTGCCTCACGAAACGATGATTGTTCAATATTCTATTAACACCTCTCATGGTGGCCATTTTGATTAAAATATTTTCATATATGATATATATATTATGATTATGTTTTCCTTATGCTTCTGTATTTTTCATTTATGGCATACCTTTATGATTTCCATTATGGGTAAATGCGATAATTTCATTTTAGGAAGTGCGGACTACCACCCCCTCAAAGTGATTTGAATCGTTAATTCCATTGTGGGATGTATAAAGGATGCAGTAAATGGTATTATATATTATATTATACTAGAATTATATTATAACTTTATATAATTATAACTTCATTCCATTAAATATGAAATGGAAATGAAAGTAGCGTTCATGCGTACGTACGGCTTACCGTCTCCATGAACGGTGCATTTCATTTCTTACATCTAAATGTTATGTAATAATATAAATGAATGTATATACTGGATATATATGATTTATATGATATATAAATCAGGAATATAATTATGGATATAATGGATATTTTACCACATGAACAAAGTGTAATTATAAGAAGTTTATTTTTGACTCAAGTACCTAAGATCGACAAAACGACCCTTAAACTTAAATAATTACATAATGTTAATGACATGGTAATAAGTGATATAAAAGGAATAATGAACTTGAAAAAGGTTCTTAAGAAGGTAGAGATTAACTCTAGTTTATTATTTAGGAGATCAAAGAATGGTCGAGTGAATTCGGACACGAGGTAAGGGAACTTCTTAACCCAATTTCAATTTTTTGGGTTAATCTCATAGCTTCAAATTATGTAATGATATTATTATGTCCTATCTTGTATTTGTACTTTCTTTATGTGTAATTATAGTGAATACACATAGTAGATCTATTTTATTTAAAAAATGATCCTTGTTAGGGACTTCGTCTCAATCTCCTTTCATTGAGGCATATTTTGTTTTATACACAACATTCTTTTATACGGTGTATAGACCCCTTTGAGTTTTACGTTTATTCAAAAGGTTTCCATATTTTGTTTTATACACAAATTTATTTTATATGGTGTATAAACCTCTTTGACTTTTATGTTTATTAAAAAGGAATCTTTTTATATGAATAGTTTTACTAAATGACAAAAAGGAATGTTTTTCTTGTCGTACGTATGCGGCAACAATGACTTCTCCGCCGCCGTGACCATTATTTGAGTTTCGGCTTCCCCTACAAGCCATAACTTTTTTTAAAATGAAAAAATACCATGTTTTAATTTTCTTTTATTTTTGTATTGAAAATGGTTTTGAAAGTGTTTTTATTATATAAATGTGTTTTATTGATATCATGTTATTGAAATGTGGAAATGTTATGTTTCCTTTATGCATGTTTTATGTGATACAGTTATGTTATGGTTTATGATATGTTTAAACCTATTCATATGAGGAATGAATTGGATTTAATAAGTGACGGGTGGAGCCCTCTATAGCTCCTCGATGCATCGGTAGGTCTCATGAGACAAACTAGTGTCTTGGCACGAGGCCTTGACAAAATCATATTTTTGGTCTTAGCACGAGGCCTTGACTACGTGGTTATGATAGTCTGGCATTATGCATTCCGTCATTATGAAAGTGGTTATTGATATTGCATGTGATTATTCAACTAGTAGAATATCAATTTGAGTAAGTAAATGGAATTATTTAATTTTATTTTTTCCATATTATACTGAAGTTCAAGTTTAAAAAGGCTTCTGTTTTAGTTATAAATTGCCTTAATTGTTAATGTTTATTTATGAAAGCTTCTGCAATATTGTTATCCTTACTGAGCATCTGAGCTCACCCCTTTCAATGTTTTAATATTTTCCAGGATGTGAAGAAGTATTTTATGAATAACCTGCAGGGATAGTCAGAAGAGGATATGATTTTGGACTATGGAGACTTTGTTATTGTAGTTTTTCACTTTATGATGTAATGTAACATTTATGAATGTATCTAGTGTTTCAAAGGCTACTAAACTAATCGGTCTTTCGAGACTTGATCCTTTGTGATCATGCCAATGTTACGAAGTAACGCACCGACTCTAGGTAGCTGGGGACGGGGCGTTACAGTTGGTATCAGAGGTAGTTTAGTACTAACCTTGGAAGATAGATTTAGATAAACTCTGATTAGAGGAAAATAGCCCAAAGATAGACTTTGAGGATTAGTAAAGAATAACATCCTAGAATTTTGGTATTATAGAGATTTTGTGAGTTTTCTGAGCAATACATCCTTATCTGGATACGAGCAGGTAGAGGTGGCTCTGGCACAGATGTACCTAGGGGTAAAACCCGAAAACACCGCTTTGAGCTAGACTCGAATGGGAACTGGTGCACGACAATGGGCCTTACTGCACTCTTAGTTACGACACTCCCGGGGGATATGCTTAGGATAATTCTCATTTTATTTATAAAACATTATGAAGGGCTTATGAGTACATACTTCCTCAAAGAAAACATTTTTATGATTATGGATTATATCCATAAATATTTCAATTTTTGTTAAGTATTTTACAAGTATGGAACTATGTATTTTGATTCATAAACTAATCTAGTTTATGCCATTGTTTAGAAATGGTTCCTAGTAGAAGGAATGGAAACCGTATCAATTCACGCACTCTGTGTAGGGATTTCCCTCCTGCTCAAGATAATTATTATGGAGCTGGAGATACAACTGGTGCTGATCAACTTATTACCATACTGGGACAACTCACTCAGGTTATGAATAATAACCTTACTCGTATGGAGCACCCTGATCCGCAACGTGGAGGATTAATGTTAGACCGCTTCATGAGGCAACCACCACCAACATTTAATGGGGGTACAAATCAATTAGTAGTTGAGCAATGGATAAACTACTTAGAGAAAATATTCCACGCCTTGGGGAGTAGCGAAAGGGAGAAGGTTGTCGTGGCAGTCTACCGCCTCACTGGAGATGCCGATCAATGGTGGTCGCTGATTCAAAACATAAAGGAAGATGATGAAGTATCAAATAAGGAATGGAGAGAGTTCAAAGATCTCTTCTTAGAAAAATACCTTCCACATGACCATCGAGTAGATATGGAAAGGAAATTTCTGAGTCTGAGGCAAAAGGAGGATGATAATATCGCAAAGTATGAGGCCAACTTTACAAGGTTAGAAAGACATGCTGCAGATTATATACGTAACCCAAGAAGTAAGATTGATCGTTTCTTTAACAGGTTAAAACCGTTTCTCTGTCGAGATTTAGTATCACAATATTTCTCAACGTACGAAGATATAGTCTCATGTTCTATCAAAACAGAAAAGTAATTCTCAATGTCTTATGACAACAAAGTAAAGCAAGAGAAGAAGAGAATGGTGGAACAAGAGACAGATAAAGGGAAAAAGGGAAAGAAGGATTTTTCATTATGTGATAATTGTGGGAAGAATCACCCTGGTACTTGTCTAAAAGGAATGAGAGTTTGTTACAAATGTGGAGAAAAAGGTCACTAGGCTCGTGATTGCAAGGGAAAGAAAGAGGCTATCAATGTTGAATGATACAATTGAAGGTAAATGGGGCATTATGAAAATGAATTTCCTAAGAGACAGGGAAACTTACCTCAGACAAGGCCAAGGGATCAAGGCCAAGCTTATGCTGATACTACAGATGAAGTTGAATAATTATTGTATTTGTGTTTCTGGACTCAAGAACTAGATTATGGTTATAAGAATAATGTGATATATATATAAGGATTGTACTGTAGTACTCGTTGTTTTCATTATGGTTTTAATATTATGAAGGTAATTATATTTTCAGTATGTTACAATAATAGAAACCTTACTTTGTTTGGGGAATCTAATGTTGCAATTGATTTTGGAATTTAAGGACATTTTAGAGAAAGTCTGGACGTAGGTATTTTGGATAACTATAAAGGTTGGAATGGATTAAGTTGATCTTTGGATAGTATTGTTCAAGGTTAAAACATTTCTGAAGATTATTTTTGGAATATTATAATACTATAGTTTTAGGAAAAGGACAACCTGCAGGGTGGGACATAATCCGTCGCGTCGGACAAAGCTGTGGGAATCGAACCCACAACCATAGTGCGACATGCCTTTATTACCTACCACTAGCCTACAGAAAGTTCTTGGTTATTACAAAATATTTTTCCTAATCTAAATGGTATGTGTTAATATTTGGGACCCTATATAATTATGATAAATAGAATATTTTTGAGTTCTATTACCTTTTAGAGTGAAAGATGAGTTTGTGGTAGAAATTAGTTGAAGGTTGATACTCTACTTGTCAAGCATAAATATCTATATACCTATCTCTTATTCTATGAATAAGTTAATTCTTAAACATTAGTAAAGGGACATTAAAACAAAAAATTTGTTATCCTAATACCTTATGTCTTGTTGAACTGATAATATTTTAAATCAACATAGATTGAAGGCTTTGAGGCACTCAATTTTACACTTGTTTTTGATTGATGACCTCAATCACTCCCTAAAAATATTTACATTTTCCTCTAATCATATGTCTCTAATTGACACAATGTTCTCCTTATCGAGTTCATAATTTGGTGCTGACTTTTCATTTCCCTTTCCCTCTTAGTAAGGCTAAATTTTATTAACATTATTTCCGATGTGGGTTGTCCACAAAGGTATTTTCTATTTTCAACCTATTATTTTCAAAGAATATTTTCAAATTGTGAGGACGCAATTTATTGAAGGAGGGGAGAATGTAACACCCCGAGCTACCATGATATGCTTCTCTTTCAATAATGAAATATCTTGCATTGTACACAAGTTCGAGTTCTAACACATCGTGACTAATCAAAGTAGCTGTTTTGAATAGTAATACCCACTTTTTAAAATTATAGAATTTTAATATTTCAAAATGGACTTAAATTTTGTATTTAGAATATCGAAATTAGCCTATGTTGAATTTTTGGTATTTTTCTGAGAACTTCCAATTTTTTATGAATAGTGAAAAATAATTAAAAACAACTTTTTTAATCAAAATAATGTATGGTGATAAATTATAATATTGAGTGGTTTTAAAGTATAATTAGAATATATTTTTACCATTTTATCCAATGGTGCTCATTAGAATTAATTTCACTTTGAAATTGGACAAAAACAATTGTCAATCTTTTGATATATATTGTTTCTTAAAAACACACAATTTGTTGTGACACCGGGAAATAATTATAAAATTAATTAATAAAACCTATATGTTTGGAATTTTTTAAAAGATACATCATTTTTTAATTTTCAATATCAATTATATATTACGGTGAAATTTTCGCAATATTCTGAAAAACTTTAATTTTTGATGAATAATGAAACCACTAAGTGGTAGTTAAAAAACTGATTTTTCATTTAAACGAAACATTACCACTTTTGTGATTTGATTTCCAAAAATCCGACATTCATGGTTGTAATTAGGAAGTAAAATGTGGTTCAATGGGATTAAAATAATTTTTTGGTGAATAGTAACTTTTAAGTTTAATTAATCGTGATTAAAGGTAATTAGTGATATTTAAGGTAAAAATGATATTATAAAAATATTAAAATACCTTTACACTTGTCCTACCCCTATTGTATGTGTCATGGCCAAGCAAGAAAATCCATGGGTCAACTTGGGGACCCCATGGATCCACTTTTTTAGGAAAATGACATAAATAACTTTTATTTAAAGTTAAAATAAACATTTCACAAACATAAGTTGTTTTACTAAAAAAAAATTTAAATGGAGTTATAAAAGTCATATTTTTGACTATAAATATTCATTATAAATATAAAATGATTTCCTACATCAAGATATTTTTTTATAATTTTTAGACATTAAATAAATTAAATTATTTATGACACCATGATGATGCAGCGATTACCTCATTAATTAACGATTTAAATAAAATAAAAATATAATGTAAAATCCAAGGCCTAAACTTGTGAAAAATCTATTGAATGAGTAGATTTCGAACCCTTATCACCTTATCCTCGAATTATATAAGTGTGGGACCTTTAAAATCCGAAACTCATTATATAATAAAGTAACATTTCATTACTTTCCAAGAGTGCCCCCCCTCTCCACTTATAAAAGGCCCCCACCACTACCACCTTACTCACACTTTCAAAGCCTTTTGGCTCAGCCAACCTCTGCCCAAATACTCTCCCAAATTCCATATATTACTCCTAGAAGCCTCACTTTGGGCAGAACTCTTCCCAAGGAAGCCTTTGTCTCAAATCAAAAAAGAGTTACCCGATTTTAAGGTAATGTGTTCTCTTATGTTATTTTGTTTTAATTTGCTTCTCCAACCCTCTAAACTCTTTTTATTCATTTCTTTTGTAACAACACCAGTATCCTCAATATACTAGGATGTTGTTATAAGAATTATTAGAGCTACACTTACACACACCTTCGTCTAATGGTTGAAGAACATAATGTTTCTATGGGTGGTGAATTACTGCCTCACGAAACGATGATTGTTCAATATTATTTTAACACCTCTCATGGTGGACATTTTGATGACACTATTTTCATATATGATATATATATTATGTTTATGATTTCCTTATGCTTCTTTATTTTTCATTTATGGCATACCTTTAGGATTTACATTATGGGTAAATGCGATAATTTCATTTTAGGAAGTGCGGACTACCGCCCCCTCAAGGTGATTTGAATCGTTAATGCCATATGTGTGATGTATAAAGGATGGAGTAAATGGTATTATACATTATAATATACTGGAATTATATTATACCTCTATATAATTATAACTTCATTCCATTAAATATGAAATGGAAATGAAAGTAGCGTTCATGCGTACGTACGGCTTACCGTCTCCATGAACGGTGCATTTCATTTCTTACCTATAAATGTTATGTAATATTATAAATGAATGTATATACTCGATATATATGATTTATATGATATATAAATCATGAATATAATTATGGATATAATGGATATTTTACCACATGAACAAAGTGTAATTATAAGATTTTTATTTTTGACTCAAGTACCTAAGATCTACAAAACGACCGTTATAAACTTAAATAATTACATATTGTTCATGACATGGTAATAAGTGATATAAAAGGAATAATTAAATTGAAAAAGGTTCTTAAGAAGGTAGATATTAACTCTAGTTTATTATTCATGAGATCAAATAACAGTCGAGTGAATTCGGACACAAGGTAAGGGAACTTCTTAACCCAATTTCCATTCTTTGCGTTAATCTCATACTTTCAAATTATGTAATGAAATTAGTATTTCCTATCTTGTATTTGTTCTTTCTTTATGTGTACTTATAGTGAATACACATAATATATCTATTTTATTTAAAAAATTATCTTTGTAATGGACTTCATCTCAATCTCCTTTCATTGAGGCATATTTTGTTTTACACACAACGTTCTTTTATACGGTGTATAAACCCCTTTGACTTTTATATTTATTCAAAAGGTTATCATATTTTGTTTTATACACAACTTTCTTTTATACGGTGTATAAACCCCTTTGACTTTTACGTTTATTCAAAGGGAATATTTTTATATGAAGAGTTTTACTAAATGAAAAAAAGGAATGTTTTTCTTGTCATACATATGCGGGGACAATGACTTCTCCGCCGCCGTGACCATTATTCGACTTTCGGCTTCCCCTACAAGCCATAAATTTTTTTTAAAATGAAAAAAATACCATGTTTTACTTTTTTTTATTTTGGTATTGAAAATGGTTTTGAAAGTGTTTTTATTATATCAATGTGTTTTATTGATATCAGGTGATTGAAATGTGGAAATGTTATGCTTCCTTTATGCATGTTTTATATGATACAATTATGTTATGGTTTATGATATGTTTAAACCTATTCATTTCAGGAATGCATTGGACTTAATAAGTGACGGGTGGTGCCTCCTATAGCTCCTCGATTCATCGGTAGGTCTCATGAGACAAACTAGTGTCTTGGCACGAGGCCTTGAAAAAATCTTATTTGTGGTCTTGGCACGAGGCCTTGACTACGTGGTTATGATAGTCTGGAATTATGCATTCCATCATTATGAAAGTGGTTATTGATATTGCATGTGATTATTCGACTAGTAGAATATCCATGTGAGTAAGTAAATGGCATTATTTAATTTTATTTTTGCCATATTATGCTGAAGTTCAAGTTTAAAAAGGATTTTGTTTTAGTTATACATTGGCTTAATTGTTAATGTTTATTTATGAAAGCTTCTGCAATATTGTTATCCTTACTGAGCATCTGACCTCACCCCTTTCAATGTTTTAATATTTTCCAGGATGTGAAGAAGTATTTTACGAATGACCTGTAGGGATAGTCAGAAGAGGATATGATTGTGGACTATGGAGGCTTTGTTATTGTAGTTTTTCACTTTATGATGTAATGTAACATTTATGAATGTATCTAGTGTTTCCAAGGCTACTAAAATAATCGGTCTTTCGAGAATTGATCTTTTGTGATCATGCCAATGTTACTAAGTAACGTACCGACTCAGGGTAGCTAGGGTTAGGGCGTTATAGTTGGTATAAGAGGTAGTTTAGTACTAACCTTGGAAGATAGATTTAGATAAACTCTGATTAGAGCACATAGCCCAAAGATAGACTTTGAGGATTAGTATAGAAGAACTTCCTAGAATTTTTGTATTATAGAGATTTTGTGAGTTTTTTGAGCAATACATCCCTATCTGGATACGAGCAGGTAGTGGTGGCTCTGGCACAGATGTACCTAGGGGTAAAACCCGAAAACACCGCTTTGAGCTAGGCTCGATTGGGAACTGGTGCACGACAACGGGCCTTGCTGCACTCTTGGTTACGACACTCCCGGGGGATATTCTTAGGATAATTCTCATTTTCTTTGCAAACCATTATGAAAGGATTATGAGTACATACTTACTGAAAGAAAACATTTTTATGATTATGGATTATATCCATAAATAGTTCAATTTATGTTAAGTATTTTACAAGTATGGAATTATGTATTTTGATTCATAAACTAATCTAGTTTATGCCATTGTTTAGAAATGACACGTAGTGGAAGGAATGGAAACCGTATCAATGCACGCACACCTTTTAGGGATTTCCCTCATGCTCAAGATAATTATTATGGAGCTGGAGATACAACTAGTGCTGATCAACTTATTACCATACTGGGACAACTCACTCAGGTTATGAATAATAACCTTACTCGTATGGAGCACCCTGATCCACAATGTGGAGGATCAATGTTAGACCGCTTCATGAAGAAACAACCGCCAACATTGAATGGGGGTAAAAATCCATTAGTAGCTGAGAAATGGATAAACTCTTTAGAGAAAATATACCACGCCTTGGGGAGTAGCGAAAGGGAGAAGGTTGTCGTGGCAGTCTACCGCCTCACTGGAGATGCCGATCAATGGTGGTCGCTGATTCAAAACACAAATGAAGATGATGAAGTATCAAATATGGAATGGAGAGAGTTCAAAGATCTTTTCATTGAAAAATATTTTCCACATGACCATCGAGCAGATATGGAAAGGCAATTTCTGTGTCTGAGGCAAAAGGAGGATGAGAATGTCGCAAAGTATGAGGCCAACTTTACAAGGTTAGCAAGACATGCTGCAGATTATATACGTAACCCAAGAAGTAAGATTGATCATTTCTTTTATGGGTTAAAACCGTTTCTCCATCAAGCATTAGTATCACAATCTTTCTCAACATAAGAAGATATAGTCTCATGTTCTATCAAAACAGAAAAGGAATTATCTAAGTCTTATGAAAACAAAGTAAAGAAAGAGAAGAAGAGAACGGTGGAACAAGAGACAGATAAAGGGAAAAAGGGAAAGAAGGATTTTCTATTATGTGATAATTGTGGGAAGAATCACCCTGGTACTTGTCTAAAAGGAATGGGATTTTGTTACAAATATGGAGAAAAAGGTCACCAGGCTCGTGATTGCAAAGGAAAGAAAGAGGCTATCAATGTTGAATGCTAAAATTGTAGGGAAATGGGGCTTTATGAAAATGAATGTCCTAAGCATCAGGGAAAAATTCCTCAGAAAAGGCCAAGGGATCAAGGCCAAGCTTATGCTGTTACTACAGAAGAAGTTTTATAATTATTGTATTTGTGTTTCTGGACTCAAGAACTAGATTATAATTATAAGAATAATGTGATATATATATATAAGTATTGTACTGCATTACTTGTTGTTTTCGTTAAGGTTTTAATATGATGAAGGTAATCATATTTTCAGTATGTGACAATAAGAGAAACCTTAATTTGTTTGGGGAATCTAATGTTGCAATTGATTTTGGAATTTAAGGACATTTTAGAGAATGTCTGGATGGAGGTATTTTGGAAAACTATAAAGGTTGGAATGGATTAAGTTGATCTTTGGATAGTATTTTTTAAGGTTAAAACATTTTATGAGGATTATTTTTGGAATATTATAATACTATATTTTTAGGAAAAGGACAACCTGCAGGGTGGGGCATAATCCATTGCGTCGGACAAAGGTGCAGGAATCGATCCCACAACCATAGTGCGACAGGCCTTTATTACCTACCACTAGCCTACAGGAAGTCCCTAGTTATTACAAAATAGTTTTCCTAATCTAAATGGTATGTGTTAATATTTGGAACCCTATACAATTATGATAAATAGAATATTTTTGAGTTTTATTACCTTTTAGAGTGAAATATGAGTTTGTGGTAGAAATTAGTTGAAGGTTGAAACTCTACTTGTCAAGTATAAATATATATATACCTATCTCTTATTCTATGAATAAGTTAATTCTTAATCTTTAGTAAAGGGACATTAAAACAAAAAATTTGTTATCCTAATACCTTATGTCTTGTTGAACTGATAATATTTTATATCAACATAGATTGAAGGATTTGAGGCCCTCAATTTTACACTTGTTTGTGATTGATGACCTCAATCACACTCTACAAATATTTATGTTTTTCCTCCAATTATATGTCTCTAATTGCCATCAATGTTCTCCTTATCGAGATCATAATTTGGTGGTGACTTTTCATTTCCCTTTCCCTCTTATTAAGGCTAAATTTTATTAACCTTATTTCTGATGTGGGTTGTCCACAAAGGTATTTTCTATTTTAAACCTTTTATTTTCAAAGAAAATTTTCAAATTGCGAGGACGCAATTTATTTCAGGAGGGGAAAATGTAACACCACGAGCTTCCATGATACACTTCTCTTTCAATAATGAAATAGCTTGCATTGTACGCAAGTTCGAGTTCTAACACACCGCGACTAATCAAAGTAGCCGTTATGAATAGTAATACCCACTTTTCAAAATTATAGAAATTGTATATTTCAAAATGGACTTAATTTTTGTATTCAGAATATCGAAATTAGCCTATGTTGAATTTTTGGTATTTTTCTGAGAACTTCCAATTTTTTATGAATAGTATAAAATACTTAAAAACAACATTTTTAATAAAAATAATGTATGGTGATAAATTATACTATTGAGTGGTTTTAAAGTATAATTAGAATATATTTTTACCATTTTAATGCCCTTTGTTCATATTTATTTATAAACCACATTTTCTCTAAAGAGTAAACCCATTTAGAAAATTCTAATTAATTATAAAATAACTATTGAAATATCAAATATATTAAATTTTAAAAGAAAATTCCCATATATTCCTACGTATATCAATAAATCAGTTTCCCCTAAAATTATACCAAAAACACTCCATTCACATAAAATCCCTTCATGAAGTGGTATAAAAATATCATAACGAAAATTCTTATTTAATCCATGCTTTCAAGCTATACCATGAGTGAACTAGGCCACAAACCATTGACAAATACAAACCTAATGTTATAATAGAGTTTATTATTTCATCATAGGTTGTCCCGACTATTTGTTTCCCTAACACAAACACCATACTACAACACATTACCTTGTATGAAACATATCATATGAGAAAACCACATAATAAAGGGAAATTACCTATAAAATATCAATCTATGAAACCTTAGGGTTAATCATAAGTTATTCATGATCATTTCCAAAACTCTAGGATTTTGACGCATAGTTACACTTTGGGTTCTTAAAATGATTTTCTCATCCTCGTTTAGAAAGATTCAATAAATTTATATTTGGTACAAAATATTACGACCTTCCCTTTTTCATACATATTAACCTAAATATAGATGAACATTCAATACATAATACAGAAAAACCACTCCAAAAAATTATAAGTTCAGCATCTTTAGAAACCTAGAAATAGAAAAAACTGATTTGTAAAACATCAACATCTTCTACCACTTGTTCATTCATAACTAGAAACCCTTTTTATATATCACACATAAAAAAATTCTCAATATAATTGGAAAATAATCATAAAAATGTGTGAGCTCATATAATCAGTAGAGGAAATAATGTTATATAAATAATAAAATATGCAAAAGGGAATAAGAAAATGACATAACATTTGAAAATTATACACTTCTTATAAAAGAACAAAATAATGAGTCATCTAATGAGTAATAGAAGTTTAAAAGACATGAATCATATGAGAAGATGAGCCATTCTAGAATAACATAGTCATAAAACATGCAATGTGGCATACACAAAAAAATATAACGATTTGATCATTTATAATTAAAAATAATTTCACTCATTTTTTAAGGACATGAAATTTGGCCCTTTTATATACTTATATGCATGAAACCAGGTCCATGCATAATTTTATTGACATGAAATCTAGGTCCACACAATGAACAGTGAACATGAAATCGGGTTCACATTGAAACAATGTTCATCATGTGTTATCCATCTTTACCCAGTACATTGGAGGGAGATATATGTCCCACCCATCACATAATGAAATAAATGCATATTTCCTCCACAATAAAATAAATCATTCATCATATTAAAAATCAACAAAATAAAAGGGTTTCATAGACATTTCATCATATAATACCTCATGGAAAGGTAACAAGATTCATAAACATTATGCATTCAACAACATAATCCATCCATAAAAATAATAATGACAACATCCTTGAATAATTACCCTAGTAAAGTATATGTAATGTAATATAATTTTATCTACGATGGAAAAAAAATTTGTACATGATGAAGATTCATTTGAAAATTTTTTAATGATAGATATTTATATTAATTTGGTGAATATTCTGACCATCACGAACTATTTTCATTTAAATTAACATTATATATATATATTAGTTAAAAAATAAAATAGGTTATAATATAACATTAAATTCTAATTTTACCATAATAATAATTTTATGGCCATCCTTTAAGGTGGTGATAGAAAATGAAAAATGATTATTTGTGGAGATGAATAACCACCGAATGTTGGACAATGGTTTTGTTTCTATGAATATGTGGAGGAAAAATAATGGATAGATAGAAAATGTTCAATTACAAACATAGATTTATGGTATATACAAGATTATTGAGATATTATGATTTTATCAATTAAGGAGGTGAAGAGAAGTTATAAAAAGAAATCGAATTAAGAGATGTTGTTTTAGAAAGTAACCTCTTCAATACCACCTCCTTGAAGGACCAATTATGTTACATGGAATTTGTCTTTGAGAGAGACCAAAAGCAATTATACATGGGGATATTATAGAGGATATTATTTATCATATATTTTAAATATTCAATGTTCTTAAAAAAATTGGGTGGTGAGGGTGATATTTATACCTGAGAAGGTGTGATTTTAAGTGATTAATTAATTATTAATTAATATTAAGATCCAACTACATTTGGGTTGAATTAATACCACATAATTTGGATTGTAATAAAATTTTTAAAGGGTATTTATGTTCTATAAACACATCATCCAACCATAAAATGTTGTTTTTTTAGATATTTTAAACCCTTAACTTTTAACTTTGACTTGTTATAGTATTTTACCTATAATACGACAAATATTTTTCTACCACTGTATCAAATTTATTACAAAAAATGAAAATGAACTCTTAAAATAATTTAGACCTACTGATTGAAAATATAAAATCCATTCTAATTGATTAAATTTATTAAATTGATAAAAATAAATTCTAAATATGTTAAATGCATAACCCATAAAATGGGGTTTTAGATAATATAAAAATCCTCTTTTTCAAAATACTAGGAATGCATTTTGAAGTGTAAAAATTATGTATTATATCATTAAGTAAATAAATTTTTATCCATAAAATTTTTTAATTGATTTTTATTTATGGTCCAAAAAATATTTTTTCTTATGTGTTATGGTATTTGGTAAAAAACAATATTTCCACTTTCAATCCTAAAAACCAAATATTTTTAGAAATTCCCAAAAAAAACCATAAAATAATTTTGGAAATATCTCTCTAAAAATTCTCTTCAATTTCCAAATAAATATTATTAATGTTTAATAAATTAATTATTTATATTTTTTAAGTGAATTTAATGGAAATTTATTTTTGAATAAATCATTTATTTGAATAATAAAAAGAAATTGAAAATTATGTATTCATTTACTAAAAATAATTAAACTTTTGTTCAATATGAACTTTATATATATTTATTTTTATATATATTACTATTAACACATTCCGATTTAATGCACAATTTATAATGGTAATGTTAAAATAATAATATTTTGGTGCTATTTTAATCACGGTGTTACGTTCTATATAATCTATCAATGTTATAAAATTTATTTTAATAAAATAGATACATACCATAAAATATTGGGGTTTTACAAGTTGAGACATGAATAAATGTTCCATACCCAACGAATCAAAACATTATCCTTGAATCGATGTTCCAAATGACCCTAATCATGCTTCCATAATTGTCAGATGCTAATAACTGGTGAAGAGGGATAAAAGAAAACTATTAGAGAAGTTTTTTTCCTCAATATAAATAAAATATTATGTAACCATGAACTTATATAAAAATTTATTTTATTCAATATAATTAAAAACATAGTTTAAACATAGTAATTTTTATTAATCCACATATTCAAAGAAAAAGAATCCACCTACAAGACATAAATAATTAATATGGGAAGAATATAGTATCAATAACCTCATATACTATATCTCTAATTTGAATAAAAAACTCTCTTATACAGAAGTAAAAAAACTATTCATTTTCCTGTATAATATATAATTATATCATTATGTACACTTAATATTACATGTAGGGGTGTGTATAAACCTAATAGGACTTTTTTATTAACTCCAAAAAATTTCCATGTGTAAGAAATAGAAAAAATATAATATAAAAAAATGATAAATCAAAATAGTTTATCTAAAATCATTTATTCCAAAAAATCATCTTAATACCACGATATCAAATCCAAATTTCATTCAAACCTCTATTTTTTAAAAAAAAACTACTTTTAATGCCGTCTGTTGATATTTATTTATAAACCATATTTTCTCTAAAAAGTAAACCCATTTAGAAAATTCTAATTAATTACAAAATAATTATTGAAATATCAAATTTATTAAAGTTGAAAAGAAAATTTCCATGTATTCCCAAGTATATCAATAAATCAGTTTACCCTAAAATTAAACCAAAACACCCCATTCACATTAAATCCATTCATGACGAGGTATAAAAATATCATAATGAAAATTAATATTTAATACATGCTTTAAAGCTATGCCATGAGTGAACTAGGCCATCAACCAATGACAAATAAAAACCTAACACTATAATAGTGTGTATTATTTCATCCCAGGTTGTCCCAACTATTTATTTCCCTAAGACAAGCACCCCAACACATCAAATTACCTTGGATAACAGTTAGAGGTTTCAAAATAGGTCTCACAAAAAATAAGTTTTTAACATACAATCTCATTATTTCAGAAATACATTTTAACCATTATAATTAATTTTTTAATGTTATCCCCCATATAGGGTATTTTCAAATAAATTAAATTACCCAAAAATATCTATATTTGAATCAACTAATTGTTCCTAAAAAAGATATAAAATCAAATAGTTGTATTCCCATGAACAATCAATAAACCATAAATGAAATTAATAATATTATATAAAGTGTCAAAACCTCTTACCTAGGTGGTATTTCTAGAATTTTTAAAAAAACACTTCACCCATTAATGGTAAACAATCATTTAAACTCATTAAATTCTTCCATGAATAGAATTTCTCAATCCAAAAAACATCAACTACTCTTTATAGAAATTAGGAATATTATATGAACACATAGTATAAACCTTACCAAACTATCATGGTCTCCTATAATTATCTAAACTAGTATTTATAGTCCCCATAATGTTACATGACCCCTACGAAACTCATAATAAACACCATATAATACATCAATTACAATTCAATGAAAAATAAAATTACGAGTGAAGAAGATTCAGATATTTTCCTGACCCATGTCAAATGCTATAGACCACCCATTTTTTTCCGAATATTAAATAATATCATATATATGGGTTTCTTACACATCTCCAAATACATTATACACATCAAGTAAAAAATATAAAATTAATTATTATAAATTCATTAATTAATTTAACAATTCTCAACCTCTGATAACCTATTATCTATCTGATCATTGAAAATTACATCACCGCCAATAATAGAATATTTAGATAAGAATTTTTTTTGGTCATGTCAATCCATCTTTTTTTCGATCACTCCATCCAATTTTTACAATATTACACTATAATTAAATATCGGTTACCCATGTGAGAATCCCAATTAAATGAGTCAAAATATTTATTTTCCTCTATCACATTCTTCTCACTATTCTATAGTTATTTCCATATAATATTCCATTTAAAATTTTCATTCCATCAAAATAAAGACTATAGTGGACCACCAAAAAAAATTTATTTTCCAAATTCATTATTCTTCGATACTAAATTACTTATTGGACTATCATTATTTCATGACATTTACTTTTAAATCCACAATATTAATCCTCTAATTAAATCATAATCAATTATCATCAAAAAAATTTAATTTAAAAAATCATATAAATAACTTATAGGAATTAATTTCGTAATCATATATTCCAATTCAAAATGTTATAATTATTCTGAAAAAAAAATTCCTTTTAACATTATTGTTTAACTTCTAACTATCATGTGGAAACATAAGTATTACCATTTAATTAAATAATAAAAATTTAATCACCCTCACTCTCCTTATATACTAAAAAGAAAATAAATTTTTCTTAATTGAATAATTAAATAATCATAAAAACACAGGTGTTTTCATTTTCCCTACCATTGGATATTTGAACTTAAAAAATTCAATTTGTAGCAATCAAAATATTTGGTCACTACAACCATATATGTGCTTCAAATTAAGATGTTTCTTCATGAATCATCTTGTGTTTCAAAAACACTTACCAAAGATATACCTCATCCCCTAGTAGTTATATCTCTATTATCCATAATTTATATTGTTATTTAAATATATAAAAAATAAACTTCTAAAAATATTTTGTTAAAATTATATTAATGGTAGTTTTTTACATTACTTGAATCGTATAAATTTCATTAAGAAAAAAATTTCACGAATAGGAAAAAATGAACCATTTTCAAATTTCATAAGACCACTACCCAAAAAATATCATGTTTTCTTTTTCATATTGATAATAATATTATAAAATCATATTAAATATCATACCACTTTCATGTTATAAAGGGTAATTATTTTCATAATCATGTCATCCATCAGATCTCTTCATTTACTTATATATTATATAATCATAAATAAAAAAATTCTAAAATATATTTCTCCATTCATGTCTACTAATGTTCTCATGTAAATTCAGGATAAAACTTTTATCTCCATGGTTCAATTTTCCATATGAAGGGTTGAAATATATAAAATCATAATTTTTTCATTCCAAAAGATTCATCAACAATCTCTTGAAATAAAGTACTAAATGTTGTGAAACAGTTCATCCATTAGTGGTTTCCCCATCATATAAGGTTTCTACCATCCCCTTATACTCATTAGATATCTACATTTAATTCATAATTTCCAAAAATATTGATGTTACATTAATATTAGAGAGAAACAAATCATCGATGTGAATGATTTCCAATAACCCCATCAATTGCCACAACTCCTCATCTTCCTCCACCACTTGATTCAAATTAATCCCACTAAAAGTATATACCAGCACATATTATTTTATGAATATATATATATATATATATATATATCTATAAATAATATAATACTTTTATAATATATATATATATATATGAAAAAAATCACACAAAAAATGAATCTACTTAAAATATTCCAATCAAAAAATAACACCTAAGTATAGATTATGTATAGATTAATCCCATTTGTAAGACTACACTTTCAGAAACCCATATATAATGCCCCAATATATTTACATCAAAATAAATCTTAAAAAAATAAATGTTCAACATGAAACCTTATAACAAACTATTATTTTAGAAAGAATTTTAATTATTTCTAAAATAAGTATTTTGTTCAATTTCTCAAATACTTTCTCATACCTCACATTCCAATAATTATTACCTATACAATTAAATTTGTAAATTACAGAGGATAACATAAAAAATAACAATGAACGGATCAGTGATAATATATTTACAAACATATAAAAATTCATATTTCAAATAAATACCATATTATTTCCAAAGATATCAATTATTTTAAATTTACAATTATTGTAGTGACTCTTTTCCAAGAAAAAAAGTGTTTCATAAATTTCAAATCCTAAATATAAATAGGAAAATTCTATAACTTTTTTTTAAATAATATAAATATTCCCTGATAGCAATCCCTACTTTCCATGATTTAATTTAATTCATATGTATATTAAAATATCATAATAAAACTACCCCATATGTATCAAAACATTAATATATCAACCAAGTAAACATTCCATAAACTTTGATGGTGCATTGGTAACTGTAAAATTCATGAATAAAAACACAAAATGTACATATAATGTTTAAAATATGGATTTGGGAAATTAATATATTGTTATACATAATGGAATATACTAATAATAAAGTTCAATATTTGAATAATAATAACCTCTCTTAAACTAGTCAAAATATAATCATCAATATTGGGTAACATTTAATTATTTTGTATCTTATCCATGTTTAATTTTTGATATCAAATGAATAAATTCAAACAAGCACAAAAAATCATGGAAAATATAATAGATTCTACCTAGGAAGAAGAAATTTATATAATGAATCATCTATTCCCAAGATCATCTATCACAGCATTCAACTCTTTCAACTCAACTTGTGTAAATCTATATGATGGAATTGAAAACAATATTCCCCTAGTGATAGATCAATGTAAAATTTTACATATTTCCTTGGAGTTATTCAATAGAAATAATTAAGACAATATCAAAATATTGATCCACTTCCACCAGATGTTGATATTTTTTTTTCTTTCAGTAACCCAATTATTAAACTTATAAACAAATAAGATATAGACCCAATTTCAAATTTCATTTGTCCTAACCAAATAGCATGACATCACTAATCCACATTGAAGGTATTGAAAATACTAACTTATTTTTAAAATATTACTTTTCAACAATATATTTCAATATGATCTTTGATTCTACAAAACTAATCCATCTTGATGATCAAGTAATATATTTTTCACTCAAACAAATATCTATGATTTTTATAAGTTTATAATCATGATCAAGAATGATAGATATATATAAACTTGAAATTAATTTTAACCCAATATAATAAATTTTATTGTAGAATACAAAATCAACACCACATATAACCCCAATATATCAAACAATCATGTTGAGACAAATGAATGCGATGTTCCAGTGTCTAATAAAGAAAAAATGATCAAGGAAGCCATAAGAAGAGAACTTAACATCATATAATTTACTATATTTTTATCATTTTATTATAATGAATGAAATATTATAAAAATATTTCTTTTTATAATCAATTGTATTGAACACACCTCTTTGTTAGTTTCATCACTATTTCATTAGTCCCTAACTCATTCTATTCTAATCCATCATCCTATATTCTTGGTCCCTATAGTTTGTTAGAAAATTAATGCTTCTCATCACCAATGGGAATGTTATATGACATTTTTTATATTCCATATATCCTCTCTATAAACACACTCATGGGGTGAATGAAATGAAACATATTTTAGATATTTCACTTCACCGCACTAAAAAACTCTAAAAAACTCTTTTATTGAGATGATTTAGAATGTAAATCAATATGTTTTCACTGAATATATTTTTCATCATTTTATTATCACTATATGTTTTCTATCTCTCATGATTATAATGAAGTAAAGTACTCACATTCAATGCATTCAATATATTCCCCATTGTTATAGCTACCTTAGAAACTACCTCAACGTAAATTGGATGCCTCAAAAATATAATCATTAACCTTATCTCTTTTTAAAATCACACCTCAATATAATTGGCCGTATGGTTCTAATATTTTCCTAACTATAGTTAATTTCTTACAGAATTTGATTACTATGATTGATATTCCTTCACTTAGATATTATATTAATCATACTAAGAAAATTCTTAACCCATCACCATTATCAATTATTCAAAAAATTACTAACCATTAAAGATCTTATAGAAACAAATCCAATCAAGATCCTTTTAATTCACTCAATTATTATGATTTCCAAACGATTTTATGTTATCACTTCGGAAAATATAATTTAAACTCCACAACTAAGATCTCTAGTGTCTAAAAATTTTGGAATATATTATTGATCTTCTTTGAACATTATTTTACCATTTCTAGTCCAAAACCTCCTCTAAATATAGGTAGAATCTATATCAAAGACTCAAATTTTCATTATTTCTATATTATACCATAATGCTTGTCTACCCATTACAATATATAGATATTATTTATAATATTTCACAATAGATGATGATATAAATGGGGAACATCCATTGTTTCTTTTCCACATCGATTTAGGGCTCTTCTAGGTGTTATTATTTAAAAGGATATATAATAAATTTAGTCAAAATCCATAAAACTTCCTAATCAGTCATTATTATCTAATTATTTCCACACTATTATTAGGTAGATATTTTTCCTTTTATATGGATAATCTATCCTTGTATAACATTTTATCAATAAATCATAATTGTTTGTCGAATTCCCATATATTAAAAATCATTTGAAAACTATAAAATCATTGATTCAGTGGAAGTCTTTTTCCATAAAGAATTATACTTTTCATTAAAACCCCAGGTCATGTAATAAAAATCCATATTATTTTTTTATAATGTATGGATGCTTTGTGGTTTTATTCTTTTCATGGGTTAACAAGGAATAAACATTAGTTCACTAAGTCATCATCAACCAATCATTTACTCAAACGTATAGTTATCTCATAGTTTTCTAGAAAATAGTTATATCTGTGATTTAATTTAAAATTTAATGTTATAAACATAATAACATTGAACACTAACTAAATTACTAAGGATAAACCTAAAATTTATTAATTTTATACCATTTTTAATACCATAACCTAGGGACTTGAACCATAATACTAAATTGGTGTGCCGCAAAACCTCAGGTACACACCCATATTCACTATTTGAGGGAAATTATGGCAATGGAAAAAAATATAAACCATTACAGAATGATTTTACCTAAAAAAACCAATAGGAAACCATATATGTAGATGTACAACTATTTTATTCAAACCCATTAAATACATAGTAGAAGTAAAATTAGTTTTTCAACACCAATAAATGAAAAATTGAAGAGCCTTGAAGATTACCTAAATAAGTAAATGTGGGGAAATATTACACCACTAACACATTATACCATATATAAAATGGTCATTTATATCAATCAATTAATTAATTATGAATCCTTTCATTTTCAAATATCATAACCAATCATGCCAACATGTCCAAAAAATATCACAAGAAAGGAGAGAGTACAATATTAGCTGGAATCCCTTAATAACACAAATAAATATCTATGCCTGATACATCCTTATAACTAACATCTTATCAATTAATAATAAATAATAATACTTTCTTTCATAAACATGTATTTATTAAAAAATAATTCCAAACCATGATATAAAAATAATGATATTAAATCTACCATTATCTCAATGATTCACTTTATATAAAACAACACTATAAATCCCGATTGATCAAAGGGACTTATAATCCTTGATTCCTCTTTGAAAACATCCCATTTATTAAAATCTAAAGATTTAAAATACATAATTAAATATTACTATTTATAATTTCAGGATGAAAAAATACTCCATTTTCATAAACACATAAGAGATTTCCCAACCCATCAAATTCTATAAAAACCCAATGTTCCAAGGAAATTAACTAATGCTAAGGCATAATATAGACTAACATAAATAAAAATTAAATTAGATCCAGTGATATTTTCAATTTTTGAACCAACTCAGTATCAATTCAAATTCTTCAACCCTGGACTATCATGGTGTTTTTTCATTCATACCTAGCCATATAAACCACTATTTCTATAACGCATGATCTATAGGCCACAAATTTCTAATTGATAAAGATTAGATGTTTTCAATAAAGACTCCCTATTTTTTTTTAAAATCACGCACGCCATTATAGAAACCCAATTATACACCTTTAAATCAATTTTCAAAAATATCCCCAACTACGAGAATTTATACATAAATAAAATTACCAAAAAAATCCATATTTTGTCCAAATCATGGTTTCTCTCAAAACCGATAAAATAAAAATACTACAATACTATAATATAATTTAAAAATGAAATTTTAAATATAATAGAATGTATAAAAACACCAACATAGTAAATATTTCCTAAATTATCTATAAATTCTAAACAAAATATTTTTTCATTGTAAACCATCACGTATTATTTTCAAAATCCACTATAAACCAAAATTCATAATCCAACAGACATTATCCTATAATTATATTAAATATGTCAATTATATATATATATATGGGAAATTTCATTATAAATTGGAATGAACCCAAAAAAATCTCTATATAAAAGTGAATGGTTTACATTTTATTGAATTATCCCCATGGAACATGGAACTACCACATTGTAGTACATTAGTTTTGATTAATTTAAGATGATGAGTCAGAGTAGAAATTATAAAGAGAGTTATGGACCTGATGTAATTTTACCATATACCATTCTAAATGTTTTAAAAATCCTTTTGAGGCCATTACATTATGAATTTCAAAAATAGGGTTATATTTATTTATCACATATTGAAATTCATTAATTATTTGCAAGAAAATATATAGAAAAAATATCCTATATAACTTTATTCTTTGAATAATTATTGAGCTAAGGTAAGTTTTTATTTAACCCATTGTCAAAAAACCTTCCATTAACTACAAGAGTATTTGGCATACTCTGAGAGGGAGTAACATGTCTGTTTTATCCCTGTAATTATATACCACTCTATGTAATTCCTCTTAAATTCATAAAAGGATTAAAATGAAGGAACCATATTAAATGAGATAAAAATCCTTTTTTACCTATGTAAAATAATTCTTTATGTCTTCTATAATACAACAAACATATTTTTCTAATAAATATTTTTCATCTATAATAATATTGTTTATAATGTACCATCACCAATAAATACATCACTAATATCCCTACTCTTCTAAAATAAAATCCTCGTTGGAATATGATAATTCCATGTAACACCATTTTAAATATACATAGTCAATAATATAATTAAATAATAATTAGCTGTCATAAAATTCTTTTCAATTCCAAAATCTACTAAATAAATCACATTGAATTAATATATAATCATATATTCCACTACAACAAACATAATTAATTTATATAAATTAATTCCCTGAGTCACAATAATTTTTAATTTCTAAAAATAGTTTGAGAAAATAGTTATAATGTATAAATACATAATAAAATATCTGCCACATTACTAAGTCAATGTTACTTCAATATATAATCACATATCCTTATTCACCAAATTAAATAATATAAAAAACATAATTGTAACAATTTAATCAAATGATCCCCTTATTAGAGGAACTAGTGATTGAAGCATTCCAACTAAGATGGTGTAATTTAATTTTAAATCATATGTAAATCTTCATGGGTTCCCAAGTAAAAACTTTTTTTGATGGATTTTCGGTAAAAATAATAAAATATTGTGATCATGGATGGTTAGGGATAATATAAAATGGTTACAAAACACTTATAACCAATTGTTCTAGTAGGGAAATTGGGCCCTTTTGCGGTGAAATAAGATTTTTAATACATATTAAGAGGTGGAGAGTATGTCACTCCTCTTACGAGTTTATGGATATACATATCAAATCAAGGATTTTTCTTGTGATTCTATAAGAAAAAAAGCCTTGGGATATGAATTGAAAAAGTAGGAAATTTTTTGATCAGATTTGGTTTGGTTTTATACATTAAAACATAAGAACTATATTAAAATTGTTTTTAAATATTATACAAAATAATTCTTTAATAAGATATCATTTTAATCTCAATTATTTTTTAAATGAAATTGTAAATAAATTATCCCCATTGATAGAACCACTAAGTGTCACCTCTTGGGCTATTATATAATTAATGTGAATTCGAATTCTTTAACAAAAAATTATAACCAAGAAAAAATTTCCTATTAAAGATTCCATTATAATCAATATACTGATGTGTTTTTTACAATATAAATAAATTACATATATATCCAAACCTATATCCACCATATTTATCACATATTTCTTTTAATATCATATAGTAACTTTTCCCAATACATCATGTAACTATGAGACATAGAATATGCCAACGACATATGGCGTCTTATATATTCTTGATTATTGGATTAAAAATAGAATAATGAAAATAAATAATCCATGTTAATTCATCCACGTATATTAATGCATCAATTTTAACACCTTTTAATATATAATATCAAAACATAACACTTATCTAGTTATGGAAATAGACTTACATAGTTTGTCTCAATTAGGGGCTTAGATGTATAGCCTATCATAGTGAAGGAAAAATACCATATTGATTAATTAAAAAATACCATTTGATCAATAAAAAACAAAACCAACCCAAATAAACTCATTGACAATGTCTAATTAAGATATAAATGTATAATGGTTAACTTGTGAGGTAACATTTTAACATCAACTAATATGGGTGACTCAGAATATTCCCACAATATACTAATGAAATAATGTATGAAATTCTCAGTATTATACCTAGTTGGTCATCGAGAGCATGAAACTCATTTTTTTGACTCAGGAGTGAAGATTAGTATCCATATATGTAGCCTAATTCATTTAAATATTCACATGTAATTACAATCAACAAATATATAAAATTACCTTTGATAAGGGAAAACACGCTGTCATACTTTGAGATGTTATTTATCAGTTCATTCCATGAAATATTTAGAACAAAATGATTGAGTTATAATGAAAATATATAATTTTATTAAATTATTGATTTTTTTGTAACATTCTTTTAAAAATATTAGCAAATTGATATATACGAATGAATATTTATCATATCCAATAAAAATGACACAAAAATACTAATGTTTGTATTTATACTCAAATTTCTTTAAGGTTAAATTTCATAAGAGGGTCCAATTTTTTTTTTAAATTGAAGAATAAATACTTTGAACCTGACATCCTCACACCTATATTGGTATCATATCGTCATGAAATTTTAAATGGAAACATTATAGTGTACGAACAAATAAATATTATTATTTAAAAGTGATAGTTATAACCTAACCAACAAAATTGTGGGTATAGATAGAATCAGCCAATTTATTAAAAAAAATATGAAGGTATAACTCAATATAAATTTCATCAAAAATATATAAAAAATAAAAAATTATTTTTTAGTAAATTTATTTTATTTATAAATAACTTATTTTTAGGAAAACTAATTTTTATGGAATTGTATATAAAAATAGTATGAATATTTCTATGAAATTCTTAATAAAAAAATTGGTGAAATGAAAATAATTTTTTAAATAATCATATCAAAATTATCTTTTGATGAAAAATTTAGAATTTTCTATAAATTGTTATTTTTCAAGGAATACTGAAAATTATCTAGTTTTATTAAAAATTATAATAGTCACGTATTTTCAAATTAAAATTAATTTTTGGATTAATATTAGATTATAATTAGTTCATTTTGTTAAAATAATTCAATTATGGTTTGGTAAATTGATTTATAAATGAATTTACAATAAAAAAATTTTAGATTTTAATAATTTCCTTTTACTAAAAAATATTATTTATCTTATTATAAAGTTTTAATGTTAAATTAAATTCTTGAAATTATATATAATTAATTTAAAAATAATAATAATTCCATATCATGATTCAAGAGTTCAAAATTTACTAAATTCATCTCTTTTAGATTGGGTGAATATGAATAGTGAACTTAGGGATTTTAATACCGCAATAAAGGGTGTATCAGGAAATTTTGGATAAAAATAAAATCATAACAACCAACATATGTCCGAGAAACTTACATAAATCTTATTGTTTGAGTATATATAGACTATAATCATCCAAGTGTTTAATATATAACTTTTTAAGGATAATTGGATGAGATTATGACCATTATAGTTTATTATTTATTGAAATATCAAACATGTCACACTCTTGTTTCTAATAGGTGTAATATTTTTAATATTATACTATCTAAATACTATTTTTGTCTATAAATAGTATTTTTAAATATAAAATATTTATCATTGTCATGTTAATTTATTTTTAACATTTCGTTAAAGAATATCTATAATAAATGATTCCACAACACTCATACAATAATTATTTAATTAATATATCAATCAAATAAATGTTAAAAAAATATTAAAATAAATTTACATTTAGATAAATATCATGATACACAAATTTTTTAGTTTGATTGAACATTTTATGTCTTGATAAATCTACATCCCAAAAATCTTATTCTCTGTTCCAGATTCCTTTATACCAAACTCGCTAGATAACTATTTCATTGATTCCTATATATGATCATTGTTTGGGCAAACAAACAATAAATCATCCTTATAAAAGTGAAGACTAATGAAATCATTACAACTCGAAACCCAAAAATATTAAAAAGGGTGTGGATGAATTATTTTGTGATTAAGGCTCATTATATTGGAATCAAATCCCCTTTACTAGTAACTTGGAATCTTAGTAAGACTTTTGAGATATTTGATAACCTAAAGAAAAATTAAATTTTTATTATATTTCAAACCCTTACATTTAGAGCATATATATTTCTTCATCAATATCACCATCTAGAAATTATTTTTTCACATCTAGCTTCTCTATATGAAATTTATATATAGTACACATTTATATACCAAATTGAACATTCATCAGTCTATCATTAGTAGATACTATTTCATTGAAATCAATACCTTCTTTATGAGATTATCCTTTGACCACCAGTATTTCATGATATCTTTCCACCAAGAACTTTTTTCCTACTTGATATTAAAGACACATTAATCCCTTATAGCCTTCCTTCCATGAGATAATGGAAAAATATCCCACGTTTTTTTATTTAGTTGGTATTTATGTTTTACTTATATTTACAATATCCATGAGGATATGTCTAGACTCTGGTTCAATCCATAAAATAAGATGGATCTCCATCTAATTTCAATAATAATTCTGAAATATCTCTCTCAGTAAAATATTATGAATTCTATTCAAGTGATTTTTTCTACAGTTATGATCATTGTGGTCCAAGATCAACTGGATCTAGATCAGCATGCTATGGTAAAGTCTCAGAAGAAACTAGTTTGTCCTTGGATATGACCTCTAAAAAGACTATTTTAGTTTCTATATCCTCTTTCTCTATGTCTATATAATTCAATGTCTCACCTTTTCCTCTAAAAAATGAAATATATGATGACGATTAGTTTATGGGTACTAGTTCCACACGAATTATACCAATTCAAACCATCAATGTATCATAAGACGATACATTTTCTTGATCTTAAATCCAATTGTGATCTTTCCCAACCATTAAATAGTATATATATTGAACATCCAAATATATGCAACTGAGAATAGTCAGTGGGATGAACGATCCACATCTCTATTGGAATCGTCAAAAAAATTTCATTGAATGAGATAAGTTGATCAAATAACATAATATTTAAATTGATTATTCAAATATTTTATTTGAAATATATGTAATTTTCAACATAAACCTAGTTCAATCCAATAAGTTCAGGTTTTTTCAGACAACCAATCCATTCTGTTGTGGATTGAATATATGTGAACTATCACATGATTCCTTCTCCTTGACACAAAGTATCAAACTAATCACTTTTATATTATCCACCACTTTCAATCCTCAAACACCTGATCTTTTTTCTAGATTTATTCCCCCTCCTCACTTTGAATGTTTTGATTAATTCCAAATAGTCTTCTTTCCATTTGATTGGTTACACACAATATCTCTGGGAATAATATTAAATTAATAATACAATGTAGCTTTCTCATCCCAGGGATCTAACCAGTTCTTAATCCACAAAATAATGGATCATCTGTAATATCTGTTTGTATCTTGATTATAATTTCTCGAAATTGGACCTGTGTTGCGTCCTAAAAATATAAATCTCTCAAAATAGTAATTATACCTTCTTATGACCAGGTAATAACATCTAATGAGTAATAATATTCAATCATCATTCAAACATAAGGCCATTATTCGGATTCCATGACACCATCAATGCTTCTATTGAGGTAGTTGATGTAATAACTATCTCATTATCCTTGTACATTTCACCCATTACAATGTCTGGTTCAATGAGATCATCATTATCATCATCACTATAGGTAAAACAATAAAAATTCTTATCACTCCTTTCTCTATGTATGTATTTTATCAGACAAGATATAATTTTCCCAAAGGAAATATATTCTTTATTATGTCCTTTAAATGAAGTGATCCTTGTATGGTTCACACTATTCCATCATGAATATTTTTTATGGTACTGACTCCAAATACAGTCAAGGTGTGATCATTCCCCATGTATGCAAGTCCTTTCTGGATAGTTTAATTCTGATAAAACTATTCTAATTGGGACATCACATTCCATGTTTCTTTTTATTTGATTATCCATAAATCATTGAGTTTTTTCTACCTCGACAAGTCATCTCCATCTCACTAATAATTATATCATTTCCTCGATAAGCACACCAATTTTATTTCCATGCCCTAATTTTTCTCTAGCTTGAACCACACTCCATTATTACACATTATGGTCTTTCTCTAATAATCTTTGTCAAATTATCTTTCTATAACATAAGATGAATTTTTATTTTTAAAAATTAATAATTATTTCTATTTAATTTTTTGATCTTGAAATTCATGTCCATATGGAAATTCCATCAGTCCATAAACTCCTCCTTTCAAAAATTGTGCATTTAATAATCCCAATATTTTTTGAATGTGAATGATCAATCGTAGTAAAAATCTCAATTTATAAAAAAATTTAATTATAATTAATAATACATGAAAAAGTGAATAGAAATAGTCCATAACCTTTATCTGATACCACGTTTTGGGACAAAAATGAGTTGCTGACTAGTGGAGTTATAGTTGTCACATAATATAATATCTGGAAAGTGTATAAAAATAGTTACCAAATGTATCTTGGAACCCCCACTAAATCTTGAGAAAAAAATTAGGGAAAATATAATGAGAACATTGGTGAAATGTGGATACATAATATATCAATATTATAAAATTAATATCCCTCGTAATTACTTATCTTGAATGCTTATAGAAAAAACCTAAAAAATAGATCCCAAATAATTCTTAAATTTCAATAATATTTCTTGATGATAAAAATAATGAATCCATTATTGAAGCACCCTATTTAAAGGATATTTTCATCCCCTCGTTATCCATTCCACCACTGGTAGTTTTGGCAGAGGCATCCACCAACCACATACCCTTTCCATCCGCCTTTGAGAAAAGGTGGGTGGGGTGACACCATCAATCGAGAAAAACTAACAACAATGTATCTTTACTAAGGTGTTCATCTATGTTTAGTGATTTCAACTCTTCATGGTGGAGATTCAGTGGAGTTGAAAAATCTTTAGTAAAACAATTTACATAGGGTTTAGTGTTAATTATTCCTGATATTCATATGAATTTTTCTTCTCATGTCTGATATCATATATTTTTTGATGTATCTATTTGTTGATGGGGGGTCTGGTATTCTTGTTTTTGGATCCTTGGAAAATGTTTTTCATCTAGAACGTGGTATTCGTAATCAAATATTGGTTATTAACTAATATTTTTTAAAAGATATGTGATGAAAATAATGAGTTGATGTAGCCTCGATTGACACCGGAAATGAATTTTATGATGTAAAAATTGAGAAGGTTCACAAACCATGTAATTAATTCATGGTTTTTTGGGAAATTTAATTTTTTTAGAACTATATATAGTGCTGTTAGATGTTTATTTATTGTTAATATTGGGAATTTGGTGGACTGTTGATTTTTGAGGTTTCCACTCAAACATAAAAACTATTTTTGTAAATACAAAAAATAAACATGGTTTATTAACATATTTAATGTTTCTAAAAATTTGATACCTTTTAAATTTATTTCAAGTGTTATGTTTCTCCTAATAATGTCAATTCCATGAATATATGGAGTTATTTGGAAAATTTTATTTTTTGTCATAAAAATAACATAACATGATAATTTTTATTTATAAATTTTATTAGTTAGGATTATATTCAAGTTTTGATACCTATTGGATAATTATATCAGGAAATGGGAACATTGGAATGTGATACATTGTCCTAGGGTCTTCATTACATGGGTAAAAGAAATTTTTTGTGGTATTATAGTGTCTTTTTAAGGAGTTTGAGAACTAGAAATTCTATGTCTGCGTTATTATGGAGATGACACCATTACTAACTTATAGATAGTCAAGGGAGTGTTGCAGATTATTAATGATTCTATGGTTGAGATATCTATGTATTTGGGATGAGGGAAACCATAGTAAATTTAAATCTACTTAAAAATATACATTAAATACACAGGTTCGTGGATGAGATTGATTCACGCCATTATATATTTTTTATCTTTTTTTTTTGGTTTGTGGGTTCAATCATCTCCACCATGAGCCTCATTTTAGGGTTTCATATATGAAATGATGATTCATATTATATTTCATGTGATCAAACAATGTTCACATAAATGATACTATTAATCAATATGGGATCATGTGATAATTTTCATGGATGGAATGAGTTCATCGGTGCAATCTGTTATGAAGTATAAGTTATTATTGAATCCATAGTATGTTAAAATCCACAATTTCTTTCAATGTGAATATTTTAATTATTTTTTCTTTAATATACCATGTAGTGTATGATTATTATAACTGAAGTGGATGAAATTAATTTCCAATATAAATTGTAGATGTTTTTTCATGTAATTTAAAAGTAAAAATGATTTTTAGAGGTGGAGATTTTCAGAAGATGTGTAGCAAGAGGTTATTTAGTTCATGAACTAAGAGAATGTTTGTAAATATGGTGTTTGAGGTGGTAGAATTAGTCCCAAAAAATAATCTATAAACACCACTAGATGATATTCTTAGTAGTGAATATAATCAAAAAAAATTGAGAGAGGATATAAAGATAAAAACATATACTCAAGTGTTCCCTAATTTTGTATGAGGATATCATCTAAGTTCATGATTTTATATTATAAGACTACACACAATAATGATGAATGCGATTTTATAACAAATAGTTTTCATTCAAAGTACATGATATTTTAATTCAAAATGTATACAATAGTGTGAGGTGATAGAAGAGATCGTGTACTCCTAGTCACCAAAGGTTCTAATTGTGAGGTGCATTCATGTGAACATAAGCAAAAATGAATGAGTTTAACTATTTCAAAAGATTATGTTTTTAGAATGAATTAAAGAGGAATATGAAACATCATATAGTGCTTACAGTTACACAAAGAACCGGGTAGAAAGAGGATATCATCTACTTTATTGATACATGAATAAAAATGGGATTCATGCAATGGTTTAAAAAAGCATGTTCTCATTACAACCATCTGAATCTATTTGAAACAATTAATATTAAGGTAGCACTAATTTGAAGATAGAAAATATTCAGTTAGAAGGATATGTAATATAAATTAATGTATAATATTGTGCATGCATCAATAATATCGCAAATAAAGGTAAAGACAATACCACAAACACATTTAAATAATTTCATTGAACTATGTATTTTTGTTATTTCATAGTGTAAAGTGAACTAGAATTAAGAATACCATGAATTATATAATATGTTCATGATGTGTTGGAGAATCAAATTCAATATAATTACTATGATGTTGGTGTGTTGAGAAGAGTCAAGTCTTGTGAGGGTTTGAAAATGAGTAAGGTTAGATAGACAAGATCATTATTTTGTGGATTTTTTAAGCATCATATATAAAAAGATAAGGCAATCTAGTTTTTTCATGAATAATGATTACATCTCATGGTAGTGTATAATAACCTTTAAGAAATGTAAGATCTTACTTATTTTGGAAGAGACATTGTTGATAAGTTGATGTTACAAGTGGGACTATTTGGTAAACACACAATAGGATTCAGTGTAGATCGAATTTATATTGGAAACTTATAAAATTTAGTGTGATAATACTGTGGGAACACATTAGGACTTATAATTAAAGGTAATTTTACATTACTGGGATATAAAAACTTTTATATTTCGAAATGTATATTAGTAGCGTGAATGACCTGTTGCAGTGAGGAGTAGGTATTTTTTATAAGCCTATAAAATACATATTTTCTATTATATTTATATAATATTTTATTATGAGGAGATACAGATAATTAGAGAAAATGGATCAAGACATTAATAAGTCATAGCGGATTAATTAAACGAGATAGAATTTTGAAAAATATTATAACAATGATTCTCCCCCACACTTCAATGGTACATAAAAATTCCATGTGTACTTCAGTTAGTGTTATACTGAGGATCCATTTGATGAACGTAGAACATTTTTAGAAATTTAGAATTTGGATTTAGAGAATAGATGATGAATAACTACTTTTATATTAATAAACATATAAATACGGAAGAATAAGATTCTTCCTTACATCCCATCACCTGACATGGAAGTGAGAGATGGAATAATAATAATATTACCACCAAATATTGAGGATAGTATTGCAATTTAATAAGAGATGTGAAATATATAAGTTGATAGAAAGGATAAAAATGATATCTGCATATATTTATCATAAAACTTATACAATAAAGTGATGGGTCTCAAAATTACTAATGAGATTTGGGATAAACTGAGATACAATTATGAAGGAAATATTAATTTCATGGAAGCCAAATTGGAGACCTAAAGAATCATGGTTGAGGATATTAAAATTATTTATGATGAAAAATTGATGAATATTTCATTATAGTTAGTGATATTATTGAAAATTCCCAAACATGATCAAAGTAATTACTTAGAGAGGGAGCATATGAATTATGGATATCTTTTTCTTTTATGATGTGTTTCCTATATAAAAACTATAACTTCCTATTCATGATTGATCACATTGCTGAAAACATAACATTCACTCATAAATAAGACTATAAATATTCAGAAGGTTCACTACACAATAAATTTATACCTCCCTTTTCAGGTTTTTGAAAGAATCAAATATCACACAATATACTAGAAACCAATGATTTTGTGTGGATACAACAAGTAGGAAATTTATTTTCACTTATGTAGACTAATGATCAATAAAAAAATGCATCTGATTATCTGAGAATGAATGATGTAAAAATGTTCCTGTAACATTTTTAGAAACCTTCACCACTTGGTTCCAAACATGTCATTGTTCTTCTTCTATAATTACAAATTCAGTAATTATTCAAAAAAATTTTTTTCAGGTTCTTAAAAAGTAGAAGATATAAAAAAACATCATTGGAAATTATTCAAATAATCAGTCTCTTCACTCATTTTGGATTCATTAATCCAATTATTTAGTTCAAAAACCTGTTTCAATTTCTTGTCCAGAATGAATCTAGATTCACTTCATTCTTTCCTTGAATCTTTCAGTATAATTTCTCAGTCTAATCCAGAAAATCCAAACCAATCATTCTTTTAAAAAAATTAGTCTATTCTGAAATGATTCTCAGTAAAATGAATCTTAGAAAGAAAACCCCAACACTCTATCTCTCTCAGACACGTGAAAAATTTCACAGTAAGTTGTATGTTGACTTCTTTCTATTGATGCACTAGAATCTGAAAAGGTTGGACAATGAAAATGTTTTCCATCTTAACGAAGTTCAAACTTTTTAATTGGATAAGAAATTAAAATTTCTTTAGACTATTTCTCAATTATTCCAAAATATTATTGATTATTCTCAAATATTCATGAATCCTTTATAACATCATCCTTCATTGATTTAACAAACAATTCCCCAATCCCCTCATTTCATTATGACCATTATTTGTTAATTGACATTGATTGTTCATTCTTCCCTAGATTCTATTTGAAAAATGTTCATATAAAAATTTATACTTATGGAAAAATAAATCAAATCTCTTAATTATAGAACTACTCTACCTTATCTATAAACCCACTGAAGATAACACAAATCTTTTTAATCCATTTCATCAAACCAAGTAAAAATATATTTCCACAATAATTATTTCAATATCTATAAACTATAGAAATATTTAACTGGAGTTTAGTAGTGACTTCAACACAAATCATATTTTCATCTATATTCTTCATTTATTCAACTTCTCCTCATACTGATGAAACTGTGTTTGATGGAACTCATCCTATGGTGATTTATTAGTGTCACACCTTGTCTGATGAGTCATGATCCAATTGAAAACAATACTACTTGTAACCAGACTACATGCTTTTGATAACATGTAAATGGTTGAATACATTATCATATTTCATCCAATTGATCTGTCCCTAAACTCCATCTGATGGATCTTTATCATGATATTATCTATGTTAACAAAAAAATCATTGACTGATGTTAAAAACTTCCACGATCATTCAAAATCATTAAATTTGGTCCATTTAATATGATTTCGATTGTCTGATTTCCTTTCTCCAATGAAATTATGAATCTGATGACTTAATGGTGCCATCCAATCATCGATTGTGTTGGTGGTGAAACTTATCCAGTGTATTAGTGTTTCAAGTTAATTATTTCATAATGAGTCTCTGTAATGGAAGGATGATTGTATGGATTGGTTTGACCGATCGATTGGTCGATCACCACTTCTATAAAATATTTAACTTCAGAAAACTCAATCTTCTCACCATCAATAATTTTTTGTATCTAATACCCCTTGATCTAATGTTCTTCATCTAAAATACATCTACTTCATATAAATAGTAGAAAAAAATTTCATTTCTTCCACAGTCATATTCTCTCCCCCTCCCATTCACAATGCATGAACCATAATTTTTAACACAACATGTGATTTTGAAAAGTTTTATCTATATAAATAATCATCCCATTTTTTTGACAAACATCTCAAAATTCATTCACTAACTAATAAAAAAACTAACTACATTATAAAAAAAATTATCCTAAAATGTAATGTTTGAAAACATGTTCACCTAGATAACATCATCAAAATAGTGAACGGTAAAAGATACGATTTCTTAAGAAATCTGTGCCTTGTATTCTGAGTCTAATATACTACATATAATCACCAGATGTTATAATTTGAGGTGATTTTTGTAATGGAAACAAAAAACAAAACACCTTCAGCCAAAAAAATTCTCCCATAAAAAAACAGCATTTGGATAACATAGACCGAATATCTCCCCCATTGGATTTTATTATCTACAATGATTTATAAGTAACAAAAACATTGTATCTCAATTTATGGATTAGTAATCATCCAATATAATATTATATTAATGAACTTATTGTAGGAAATAAGAATCATTAAATATCACATCCATTTTTTTATAAGTAGTAACTTAATAAACAACTTATTTAAACTCCTATTATCATCAGAACATAAGACATTCTCCTCACAACTTTTCCACATTCCTATAAAAAATGTTCTGAGAATCAATTCAAAAAAATAATAAAAAATTTCAAATATTTAGATGTTGAGTTCACAATTTACCCACAACTCCCGCTAAATATTGGTTTTGTTTAATGTTTTAGCACATACCAATGGATAGATTTGTGAAACCTAATTTTTCTCCCATATAAAAATAACATCCATCGAAAAATGAGAGAGTATAAAGAAAAACATACAATAACAATGTAGTGGATGACATTTGATTCCATGTTCATCTTGAGTAAGTAAAAATCATCCTTCGATATAAGTTTTGCAAAAGTATTAGCTACATGTTCCATTTTAAGAACACATTTCCACTTGAGTGCATTATTATCCCCCTGATATTTGATGAAGTGATATTTGTTATCAAAATTATTTGATTGAGAATGTCACACTAGATTTCTTTTGATATTTATTACACTATTATTAACAGAAACCAAGAGAGGTGTTAACCTCACTTATAGAAGAAAATATTCAAATTGAGTCTTCATCCATTTAATTTGTGTTTCATATTGAGTGTAGGAAATATTATCTATTCCATCCATGTTATGATTTAAAGAATTATATTTTTTAGTATAAAAATTCTCACAACATTCCTCCATAATGAATCCTACAGCATATTGAAATCATCAATAATCCACATTTCTTACCCAGTCAATATCAATATACAAAATCAAATAAATTCATTATGTGTAGTCATATTTAATTATGAGATATGTTATGCGTATTATATATCAATGATTTATTTTCACACTAAGAGATGATATTACATTAGATAACTCTCTAATATTTCACATATGATGAAAACATATATGATCTCAGTAATTGATGTAGTTAGATATAAAAAACATTCATTCGAACTTAAAAATTCAATAGAATCCACTTATATTACTAATTTATCTATATAAAACATGGTTCCCAAATAAATTGGTGTGAAAACAGGTTTTAAATTCTCTATTCCATACTTCTTCAGATGTTTTGTAGAATAATTTTCTTTAGATAGAAAAATGTGTTTGTTGTTTTCAATGTTTTTAGGCTAAGAAAATATTTCATTTCACCAACCCTATAAATTTCAGACAACCTCTTCTCTTCAGAAAAATGTTCACAAGTTCTTTCATCATTCCCAATAAATATAATATCACAAAAATATACAATAATATAGATATAAATGTTCTAGTTTTATTTTATGTTGAAATTTCTATTAACTCTTCCCTTTTTAACACTCAAATTCCATAAGATAATATCCAATTTTTAACACCAAGATCTCTGAGTATAGATTAACCCATAAAAATATTTATTAAACATGGACACATAAATGTAATCTTTTCTAATTACAAATAAACACATTTGTTCAATATAAACTTCTATATCATGTTATCCACTAATAAAAATGATTTCACATCCATATAAATAAATTTAAAACCCCATAGTGCAGTGACTTCAAGAAATATTGTAATTGTTTCTATCCTTTCAACTATAGAAAAATTATAATCAAAATAAATTCCTCCAATTATTGAATAACCTTTTCAAACTAATCACACTTTGTTTATTATCAATTTACAATCCTTATTAAACTTATTTCAAAACAACCAAATTGTAACAATAACATTTTTATCATTTAATTTGGGTATGAGTTCCCAAGAATATTTGTTCTCAATTTGGTCTAACTTTTTATTCATATCCAATATCCACTCCTGATTCTTGAAAGCTTCATAAACATATTTTGGACCAACTTTTAAATAAAAATATGTATGTGAAACTGCCTTTCAATTTCATCTAATTTCAATTTTTTTATCGCGAAAGATGCTTCAAAATTCCATCTATTTCCTTAGCCTAGGATGTGATGTAAGAAGTTATTCCTCATCTCAGAATATAGATTGTCCTGATTATTCCTTCTACATGTAATTACCATTTTTGGAAATATTCTCGTGTTTCTCAACAAAAACTCTTTCATTTATTCCATCATTATTTTTTTCATAAATATTTTAAATGACTTATTCACCTATAAAAATTACATTTACAACAACAGAATTCATGATACTTATGGTATATTTTTTGAAGAATCTATATTGTCTACCATTTGAAGCATAGCTAAGAAGGATTCAATATTAAACTATTTGATCAAATATTCTCTGATTTATAAATATATTCTTAATGATATAGGGATCCTTGAGGACTATTCAATGTATCAAGAAAGGTATTTAATTGTAGAATATTTCATTAAGATTCATATCAGAACATGTCCTTTAGAAACCCCAATTCTACATATAAACTAATATACTCATCTCCCTCCTCAAGAAGTAGTGAGAAATAACATGTTCAATCAATATTGTACACTATATCTCAACTAATCATATCTTTTTACATTGATAAACATGATTTTGATGTCATCTATATTGTGCACTGTAATCATGATGAATTACATGTTTTTAATATACTTTTTGAACTATTAATCGTCATATTCACCACCATTAAATGTTCACAACTTCTTCAAAAAATATCCAAATTCATTTTATTCTCTTATCCTAAAATACTTATTTTTTTTAAACGTACAAATTATTTTTCAAATAAATGATATAGGTAATGTGAGTATCATCATCAATGAAATAAATGATTTACGTATCTCTAAAATTTTATTGTTTTCTTGTTATCATAATTATATTAGAAAGATATTGTTCTATGGGTTAAGTTAAACAAAATTTATCTTTTTTATGGAATTAGATAATAATTTTTCCTTTCTGAAAAATGGAAAAACCAAAATATCTTCTTGTTTTCATATTAGGAATATCATGAACACTACCTCAATTTGTAAACTATTTTCATATTCCACTAACATATATGCCCCAAGCCTTTATGTAATAATTTAATTTCTTCTATAATGCTAATTTAAATAGAATCACACATATCACTAACTTGACACGAGTTCCATTTCATATGTCGACCTCTCATAAAAACATTTCCAACTTTATATGTTTTCACAATATAACCAAATTTTCAGAAAAAAAACTATTACCTTCTTAATAGAGTTATGAAACACTTTCCATGTTGTGTTTCAACCTATAAATAAATAATTCCCTTTTGGATTTTAGTTTTTCTTCAATAATATTTGAAGATCCAAAACATCAAATTCTGAGAGATTCATCATCTCGAAATTTAATTTTTCTTTTTTAAACACCTTCACAATCTTCAACAGCTTCAGATATCTATTCATATTTAAATACCTCCCACTATTTAAAATTATGTTTCATTATCCTTCTTTAGCATTATAGAAGTTTCTATAAAAATATATTTTTCATTCCATTTTTCATCCTTCACAAAAAAAATTTTGGGTTGTTACGAACTTGTTGTCATGATGGTTGAAAAACTAGAAATCCTTTAGAAATATTTCTAGGGTTCTCACATCTTTAAAAAAATACTCTCTATAGGTTAGGGACTATTTTTAACTTTCGAAACAAATTTAGGTGACTTATTTATTTGTGAAAATTGACACCCCCTCCAACATTTCTTCATATTCCTGAAGATATAATTTTAGTGTTGTTGACTAAACCGACAAATATGATATCAATGTATAAATACACCATAATATGATATGTATCCATATAAAGAATATTTTATTCTTTAACTTGTATAATTATGGGAGTTGTAGACTTGTTTTTCTACTACTTTGTAAACTTCAACTTCAAAAAATTATTAATCCCCACACTTCTTATTATCACACTGAATTTTATTACTCAATTGAAGTTTATCCAAAATTTTAACAAAATTAGAAGCAATATAAATCTTTATTTAAAATTGGATGTTTTGGAAACCTAAGAATTTGAATAATTATTGGTTCTTTCTACATAATATATTCAATAATATATCTGATTATTAAAAACATATTAAAATTTTCATTCAACCTTTTATGATAATTTTTTTAATATTTCTTAGGTTCACACTTTCAATTTTATTTGATAATGTCAAATATATATTTTTTGAAATAAGTAAATCCTTTCTCACCTTTAGAGAACTTTTTATAAACAAGTCTTAAATCATTCAATTTCACTATTATATTCACTTCAAAGAGTTCATTATAATTCCTTTCATTTTGAAGTGTTATTTTCACCTATTTAGTCTCTTACAGAAATATATCATTATATTTCAGAATGGAGTGTTTATTTTTATATTAGAAATTTAATTTTTCTACAACATGATTTCCCTCTCATGTATTTTAATCATTCTAAGACATAAATTCTTCTAAATTTGTAGATAATATATTAACATAGTTTCTTCTTCAAAACTAATACTTTAATTGGACTCTTTAACATTAAATTTTCAATTAACTTATTTTCTCAGACAACTTTAGTGAATATTCCATTTTTATCTTCATTGTCATCAGCTTCATAGTCTTTCGACAAAAAGCTTCTCCTTTGGGATTTTGTGGTCTTTTTATATTATCCTATGAATGAATATTTTTATTTTTCAAGTTGTTTCTTAATGGATTTTCTGGAATCTCTATCTTATTCATCACTTTCTTCTTCATCCTTTCTTTAAGGAAAATATATCACAAAATTTTAAATAGATCTTTATCCAATTAATTTCAGTGGTATTTTCCCATTGTATTTTCATGCACCATTTTAAATATTTATTGAATAAAAAGACAATAGTATGTAAAATTTTTTACCAACACCACTTTCAGAATTATATTCACCAATATCTTGATATATAAAAATATTCATGGATATTTATTGCAAGCTAGATTTTAAGAAAACATCACAATCAGTCATTTCATTTCGTTTCATATCTTTATCTATTCTCATTTTATATGGAACGATAGTACTATGCATGAAATAAAAATATATAGTTTCTAGATGTATAACTTCAAAGGAATACACATTATAATAATATATTTTATGGAGATTTAATAATATCTTTTCAACAACATTAGAATTTTAAAAATTCTCACTAAGACAACTAGTGGTGGTACCAATATAATTCGACCATTATATGAAGTCACTAATAGATTCATAGTCATGAATTTTGAGTTCTTCAAAATTCCACCACCTTATTTGTAATTCTTCCACCATCTCCTTCGTATTGACTTCATGTATATTTTTCAACTTATCATAGATTCCATTTTATGTTTAAAATCCATTTACTAAAATAAATTTACATTAATATAATGATGAAATTAAATTATTCATATCCCATCCATAATTATCATAAATTTTCCAATACACATATGTAAGTGGAACATTTTAAATAAGAGGTTGAAATACATCTATATTATCTGTTTGAATATCATAACCCAGAGAAATGAGATACAAAAATATTATTTCTTTACAGATATGATAATCCTTCCATAAAAAACTGTTGTCTACTTATATTACACACAATTAAAATTCTCCATAATAACTTCTCTTCAAACATTTTCAATATAGTAAATGCTGGGAAACTTTCTCTAATAGGAAATGAAATGGCCCAACCATGTTCAATGTTATCATATAAAATGGGAGCAGTTAATTAGTGAAATCTTTTTCTTTAATATAATATTTCTTGTATAAAAACCATTATCTCCAATTAAAGAATTGTTACTTTTTAAATTCAAATAACCACACATATATAGGAACATAAGTATTTACTCAGTTCTGTAGGAAATATGAATATCTTGTCCTTGGTGTGGTTTGGAAATAATTCAAATCCATACAATACATTAGAAAGAAATCATAGTTTTTGGATACAATAAGTAGGAAATACCCTTAAATTTTATTATCACTAAGATCATTACAAAAGTTCATGTGATTCATTGAGGATGAATGATGTAAATCAATTTTTTAAATAGTTTTGAAACCTTAAATAATGATTTTAGAACATTTCACTATGATGCTTTAAAAATTTACACTTTTGTAATCTTTCAGAAAATAATACTTCTCATACTTATCCAGCATCATGTAGGAAAAATATTCTCGGTATTTTAATAAAAACACATTTTGGTGAATCACTCTAAATCATATGTATAATTATTTCGTATGAAAACAAGTCTGATTAGCTTGTATATACAAAGACTAATTCAATGTTTTTTATTTTCTTAAAATTTTCATTCCTATATCTTGGTATTATTTGGTATATCATTTCCACTATATCTTTTGAACAATTATTTTATCGAGAAAATTTTCCCATTCAATTCTTACCATGAAATATTTCCCCAATTCTGTCATGCTCTCATGCATATGAATCATGAATGAGTATGCTGTAATTAGACTACTTTATATACATGCTCTATAGTCATAAAATAAGGGAACTCGACATTATTTTTCTAATCAATGAAATTCACAATTTTGAATTGATTTGTAAATTAAAAAATCAACTGAAAATTTCTTAGGGCCTCTAAAATCTACTGGATTCTTTGTGAATCATAAAAAATTCTATTTAAATTCATTCTTCTTTTATTTAACAATCAATTCTCATGTTTCATCATTTGAGTCTGATCACTCTTTGTAAATTTACCCTGACACTTCTTTCATTCTCGAGTTATATTTGAGATATTTTCTTATGAGAATCTCATCTTATGGATTGGTACATCATAACTCTACAAAATTAAACCCCACCTACATATTTATTAACCAATATTAGATAACACGCAACATATTAATATAATTATTCAAACCTAAAAAACTATTATTCCAAAAAAATAGTTTCAAATTCTATAGGCATTGGAACAATTAAAAAATTTAGCAATAGTGACTTTGGAAAGCCACCAATTTTTGACAAATTTCTTTTTAATACCCCAAAATTCAATGTTATTATTTTTAAAATGAAATGGTATTTTTGAAGTCAAGGCTCTGAGATGGTATATGCTTATGAGGCTTAGAGTGGCTGGAATGTATTTTAAAAATATTTTTATTGTTCCTTATATAACTGTGCGAGTGGGGTTTTTCTATCGTATAAACAGATTCCCAAATCAAAAAATATGAGGGCACCATTTATCTCGGAGAATCGTGACTCAACTAAAAAGGGACAAAAATTGGCCAGCTTGGGCCAATAATGGAAATTATTTTTTGGCAGTAAATAAAATACTTAGGTGAAAATTATTTTATTTTCTAATATTTATATCCCAAAAATAGTAACTCAGATTAGAAATTTGAAAGAAACATTGAACTTGTGAGGGTGTGTTTCCCTTAGGAAAAGTAGAAACCTGATATGTGTGGGTTGAGGGAGGAAGATAATTTTCGTAAATTTCGGAAGAAAAATAAAATAAACATGAAAAGTAATTTTATTTTATTTTCACAGTAGAGAACTGGAATGTAAGCATTGTAGTGCAGTGACAAAGCGATAATGAATCTCATTATTGAAACTCATGAATGAGTCAGGGTGATGACGGGACTACACAATGAAATAAAAGCGATGATCTGTGTTTCATCAATTAATAGCCAAACAAGAATTGTTGGATGGTGGGCACAATATTGGGATTACTCTGAGGCTTTGGTGGGTGGCGATGATGAACGTAGACTGAAAATGACATTGGATAATCCCCCGATTATGCGAGGTATCTCTTCATCGATGAAGAATTGAGGGCCTTCATGGACGGATTGCCATTAGTGACAGATTCATACTCTTATTGAACTCCAACATTGTATGGGGTTTTATTATAAGGGAATTATCCCTTTTCTTCGTTCTTTCTTCTAAATGTTGAATGCTACATTAACTCACAAACACATTAACCAATGACTCAATCATTCCTATGGGGTAGTTAAATGTGTGGGACTAATGGGATATTAATTCTTAATGATTTATAACTGTATATGCTTCGATGTTTTCGATAATATGAAAAATCCGAGCTGACATGAACAATGTACGGTTTGTTCTATTTGGGTGTTCATGCGTTTTTCATGACTGAACCCACAAATCAATGGTTTGGCACCCTCAAGGCCATAGCTGGGATGGAAGTAATCTGAGAAGCCTAAGGGTGTAGACATTTCAAGAATCAAACCACCAGACCGGACCCGGGGGTCTGTAGATGATATCGCTAACACACGGGTGCCATCATCAATGACTAACAATGGGGGACCATAGTGGAAGCCACAGGAAGGAGGGGGCGCACCCCATTGGCATGCTGAGCGGTGGAGGCCGTGGCCCCTGATGGTTGTGGAGGTGCAGTAGGGTGTTTCTGATCGGGCTCCGTATTAAAGGAGTGGCATGCCCAATGTGCTGCGACATGCGGGGTCACGTAGTCCCTATGGGACCATATGCAAAGGACTCACTCTGCACCAAGCTAGCCACGTTTTTCCAGTAGGCTGCATCTTTATCCCATGAAAGAGGGGAGGTATGAGGTAGCATCGAGTCGCATTGGAAGAACATTGATGTGGCACCCACCACTTTCCAGGAGGCTCAATCAAAGTCTCTTAGTGGGGAAGGTTGGAGATACAGGCCGAACCCGTCATCGGGTCGGGCCGGTGGTGTAAACCATGCCATTGGGAGGCTCGGGCTTGAAGAAAGCAGACATGCTTTTGAATTACTAACTAATGGGGGACCGGGCTGCTGGGCGGCGCAGTCTGCAGATAGAATCGGCTCAACAGTGAAACCTAGGCCATATTTAATCTGGTATTTGGGAAACCCGGTGAGCTGGACCCCTAGTCCACTGGGCGTGGCCTTGTAGAAATGACAGACCGGGTTGGGCTGATCAAGACCCAACCAGGTCAGGTTGGGTTAGGGGAACTGTGCTAAGTCAAGAGGAACTTCCGGGCTGGGTTGGTCAGGTCTGTTCGACCTGGTCAGACCGACCCAGACACAACCATCCCCTATTTACTAAAATTGTTACATTCTTCAGAACTGATGTCTGATTGACATTCCGTATGTGGCTTTGGGTTACTTAGAAAGAGACCCTCGTTTAAGAACACTCAAAGTAAGATTTCACGGCCCTCGAGATGTGACTGAAGGGTTCAGATATAAATTCTCTAGGAATCATGCACACTATGAGAATGAATCCTACGGCTGGCTATGATGTGATGGATGTGAAGAGCCATTCCTAGTGATCTAAATAGCCAAGAGTAGAGAGAGTCATAGTGATCCAACTAGTCCAGAGATGAGTAGGTCTTAGTGATCCATCTCTCCCAGAGACGAGTGAGTCTATGTGGTCCATATGGAAAAGAGACGAGTGAGTCTAAGTGATCAAGATGACCCATAGATGAGTAGGTATAAGTGATACAACTGGCCTATGAATGACTAGGTCAATATGATTTATCTATCCCTAGAGATGAGTGTGTCTCAATCATGACACTAGAATAGGTTATCAGCATTTATAGATGTTGAAACCATCAATCATACAAATGTTTAGCTTTATGACTAATAAAGATCCTTCCTATAATTGGAGTTATAATTGGTGTGAGCTTTCTTTTATTTTTAGTCTTGCTATGTGATCTTGTTGCGTGGTATTTAATTTTGGTCTTTCCTCTTTGAATTGGGGTCATTACTGAGTATTCTTTTACTCGCAATTGCACGAGCTTCACCTTTATGTGTTTTTTCCATGTAGGAGATTGATGCATCGACAAAGACATTGGATGTCTTGGACTAGGTGGTGCTCCGTGAGACGGGATGAACGGATGTACTTCAATATCTACAGATAGGTACCCTCCTTTTACCCTTCATGTAGGGTTGTTGTAGATGGATCTTTGTAGCTGTACTTTCCATTATAGTTTTGAACTTTTATTCTTACACCTTTTTACTTTTCAGTTTTTACTATACATTCATTAGTTGTCTCAGTGATAGTTTTAGTTTACTTAGTGTTTACCTTTCTGTAGTTTGAGCTTTGCATGTGTGTATAGGTATAAAGGAAAAGTCCTTCAATTTTTTTTGTATATTCTTATTCTATGCTAGTCTCCAACCCCTGTCCTATAGAATGTTGGTTTGGGGTAGTCATGGAACGAGCCATGGGGGATGGGTCCTGACAAATTATTATCATAGGTTGGTCAGTTCTACAAGAACAACTAAGATTTTGTTAATTTTTATGGGGAATAGTGTCAAGTGTTTCATGTTTGGGTTTCATGCCAAGGATTCCAATGTTGGTATGGCTACTGACGTATACTGACACCATGACCCTGAATTCTGCATTACGATTTAGTATAGGAAAACATTGGTTGCATGCACCATTGATTGTTTTACTCATGATATTTTTGTATTAGAGTCAGCTCACCAGAAAAAATCTATTAATAGTTATTCATCATGATCTCTTTTAGGATACCTCCATGTGTAAGACTAGCCAGGGATCTAGTTTGTGACCCTGAAGATGGTCCACAAAATTATGAGGCTTTATTACAGGTACCATTTCCTGAGACGGAACCTTCGGGCGGTGTCCCAGTGATGCCACCACCAGTTGGTTAGCTGTTACTACCAGCACTACCAAATGTGTACACATGTAGGATCCATGCCTTACAGATGATCCAGTAATAGTGACCTCCCTGGTTTAGGGGAGAGGTAGATCCTCAGGTTCCAACCTATTTTCTGGAGGTGGTGACATGAGGCTTTAACATAGTAAGTACATTACTGGACCAGATTACAGTTCTAGCAGTGAGCCTTCCACAAGGCTTGTCTTGGAGATAGTGGCGTTTGACCAACTAGACTCGTGAGGATGTGACCCTTACATTGCATAACTTCTAGAATATTTTCAAAAATTATTTACTCCCCATGAATTTTTACTCAGTGCACATACAAGAGTTACTTCAGTTACAGAAGGGCTGAATGACATTGGTTGAGTTCTATGTGAGGTTTACAGACCTCTCCCGTTACTCTATTGATATGGTGCATGAATAATTCATCAGGGCCTAGAACTTTGAGTAGGGACTCTAATGGGAGATTATGACATCTATGATTTCCCTTAGAATCTCTACGCAGGATGGGGTGCAGGAGAAAGATCTACTAGTGGAGAGATTCCTCTCAGAGTAAGTAGTTATGGTAAGAGAAACCACCGGGCGACAGATGGTTGGGTTATCTGTTACGGGCAGATGATTGATGAACCAGAGGTCCAAGCAGTCCAGACTATTTGAAGGGGGACCATAGGAATTAGGATCTATGGTGCGAGGTCACTAGGGAAGTGAAATTCGGAAGAGTAGCTGGTCATGCGACTCATACGGTGGGCAGAGACACATGGCCCATGACTACCCAACCTTCCTTACAAACGATCAGTGGATGGTTGAGGGGCCGCGGGGGCAGTGGCAAAGGCTCGATCAAGGTTTTTCACAGGACGAAGGATGTGGTAGGGTAGTTGGAAATGTGATAGGATGTGATCAGAGGTTCAAGGTGTAACCACTACTACACCTAGGTGGTCCACCACAGGCTCCAGGAGCCAATGGACATGGGCAAGGACATATTTAGGCATTTGGTGCCTATGACCATAATGCTCTAAATACGATTAAAGGTATGATTTTTGTCTTCTCCACCTTAGTTTTAGTACTTATTGACACAAGTTTCAATCACTCCTTCCTTGTCATAGACTTTATTTTAATATCATAGATTTTTTTGGAGCTGTGGACTCAATCCTTAAGGTTAGTGACCCATATGGGAGGAGATTTAGTAATTACACACTAGTGTCGGTAGTGTGAGATTACTCTAGGAGGTGATATCATCATATGTGATTTTCTAGAAGCGGTCTTGAGGCCTTACAATGTCATCCTGGGTATGGACTGGCTCTCCACATTTCATGTTTAGATTGACTATTTTAGGCATAGAGTGTGGTGTGTCCATAATGATGGGATCTGGTTTTCCTTCACCAGAGAGAACAGATCCCTTGTATTGTGGGATGGACTCATAAATAGGAGGGTGCATATGATCACTCATATGTTATCTATAATTATCCTTAGTGTAGTGGATGAGACGAGTCCAAATATTCCTGCAATATTGGATGAGTATGAGGATGTCTTTCTAGAAGTTGTTCTAGGACTACCTCCCCACAGATAGGTAGACTTCTGAGTTGATTTTACCCCAGGACAAAACTAATATTTAAACCTACATATCATATTTCTCCCACTGAGCTCTAGGAGCTAAGGGTACAATTGGAGGAATTATAGAGGAAGGTATTCGTAAGGCCCAATATTTCACCATGGGCAACCCCAATGTTTTTTTTCCAAGAAGGTATAATGATTATTGAGGTTATTCGTGGACTTCCAGTACCTGAACCAGTTGACTGTGAAGAAATAGTATCATATAACAGGGATGAATTACCTCTTTGGTCACCTGAATGGAGTGAGATGGTTATGAAAGATAGACCTATGATTAGGATATCACCCTCTTCGAGGACAAGATGAATACATCTTGAATAAATCTTTCAGATGTCTCTATGACCAAAAAAATTACATAGTGATGTCGTTGGGCATGAAGAACGCACCAGTAGTGTTCATGGGACTCATGAACTAAATATTTCAACTTTACATAGACTGGTTTGTAGTGGTCATCATTGGCGACATATTATTGTATTCATTGTCTGATTTGCAGCCCATGATACACATGATGATGGTACATGACACACTCAAATAGCACAATATTTAAAAAATGAGCTCAACGATTGAGTTGTAGATACAAAAGGTTCATTTCCTAGTACATGTCATTTTTGTGACTCGGGTTGAAGTGGATCTAGAAAAGATCGAGGTGGTGCTTACATGGGAGCCACCCAATATCATTACTGAGGTGTGGAGTTTTATTGGGTTGGTGGAGTAATATCATAGTTTTGTACTCGACTTCTCTAGAGTGGAATCACCCATGAAAATTTTCATAAAGTAGGTAAAAACCATCGTATGGATTGATGTATTCCAATAGGGATTTCAAAAGCTGAGGTATAGATTGGAGAGTGATCATATCTTTAGGCTTCCATGGGAGAGGACTGAATACACGATGTACTGTGATGGATCATTAATTGGGTTGGTTATGTCCTGATGCTGGGGTAAGTTGTAATTGATTATGGATCATGAAAATTGAGACCACATGAGAACAACTATGTTACTCATGACCTTGATTTGGTAGTGGTAGTCTTCACACTAAAGATGTGGAGACACATCCTTATGGTAGATTGATTTATCATCTACTCTAACCAGAAGTAATCAAGTATATCATTTCTTTGAAGTATCTCAACTTGAGACACCAAGATTGGATAGATCCCCCCAATAGAATGACTTCAAGATAGTCTATACTCCTAGTAAGGGGATCATGGTGGCATATTCTCTCAGAAGAAGATTATGTTCACATCTATAGAATGAGGCCTCAGAGAGGTTGGCCTCACTTTAGATATTCTTTCTGTATAGACATGAGGCATCTTTTCTTTAGTCAATTTTAGTTTCCCTCCCCTCTTACAATTATTCAGGGAGGCACTACTCGGAGATTCCGGTTCTGAGACTACTTGTTCAAAAATGTCCATAGGGAATACCCCTGATAGATATTCAAAATGTGGGAAGCACATCATATTTTTTAGAGGGTGCACAGTTGTACCCGTGGAATTATTTTAGGAAGCGTTGTGGGAGTACCATACATCCCCTTTTGTAGTACGTCTAGGGGTGGAGAAGATATACCAGGAAATCCGATGTTAGTACTGGTGGATGGGGATGATAAATCCAGGGTTAGAGATTCTCTCATGATGCGTCATTTGTTAGAAAGTGAAGGCTGAGAACAAGGTTTCATTAGGTTTGACCGCAAAACCTTGAGGTACTATAGAGGATGTGGTATGGGATATATGCAGGCTTCATTATGGTCTTACCACGTATGTCGATGGGGCATGGTAACATATAGTTGATCATAGACTTCTCACAATATTGGCCCACTTCCTACCAATTCGAAAGAAGAGTTGAGTAGAGTGCTTCAGATGACTCTACAAGTAGGAGATTGTTGGACTCCATTTATTCCCACCTATTATTGTCTCAGATCATGATGTACACTTTACATCCCGATTGTGGAAGGGATTATAGGTGGATTTTGGGATTCAACAACACCTGAGCATAGCCTTTTTTCCACATAATCATGGTCAAATGAAATGGACTATACAGACCTTGGAGGACATGATTTGTGTTTACATAATTGAATTTGGTCATAGTTTGGAGGACCACCTACTGATGGTGTTGTTTTCTTACAATAATAGCTACCACTCCAACATCGGTATGGAACCATTTGAGGAACTATATGTACGACCATGAAGGTCACCATTATGTTGGACATGCCCATGGGAGTCATCCCTAATAGGCCTAGAGATGGTATAGGCTACCACTGAGAAGGTGCAGGTCATCCTAGAGCAGATGAAGATATTAAATTGAATAAAATCCCTCTGATAATAGGTGACAAAGACCATATGAGTTTGAGGACAGTGACCATGTATTCATACAAGTCTCTCTTCGATGAGGGATATGGTAACTTGTTCATGAACGCATGTAATCTACATAGTTTATCAGACATTTCCTGACACTTCATAGAGTTTGAGAGGTGGCATAAAGCATTTCTCTACAGCCACAGTTAGAGAAGGTGCATGAAATCTTCCATGTATCCCAATGGAGGAGATACGTGTCTGACCCTTATCACATCATCGACCATGGAAAAATGGAAATTGAAAACATGGATAGTTTCGAAAATTACCCAATAGAGATAGAGGATCGACAAGAGAGGATTATTTATGGATGGTCTATTCCTTTGGTTCAAGTTTGTTGGAAGCATGGGAATCTCCAAGAGATCACGTGGGATTGGGAGGCTCAGATTCATGCTCAGTACCCCCATATGTTTGATTATCCCTTTTTTGGATTATGAGGGTGTAAATCTCTAATAGGGGAGTAATGTAATACCCTAGAATTCCTTGTTAATTTTTTGAAAATTAAATGGTATTTTTTGAGAATAGTCTATAAGACGAATCATGATTCTGAGGCCTCAAGTGCTTGGAATGTATTTTCGAAAAATAAAGTTCATTAAATACTTGCGTGATTGGAATTTTTTCTAACTTTTAAATTGGTACCTGGATCAATATTCTATGGGCACCGTTGAACTCAGAGCATCGTGATTCTCCTAGAATGGTATCATTGGTAGTCTAGGGATAATAGTGTAAAGTAGTTGTTTCCATTAATAAAAAAATTATGTAACCATTATTTTAGTTTTAGATCCATATAACCCGCAAATGGTAACTAAGATTTGAAATCTGAGAGTAATGTTGAGGTCGTGAGGGAATGTTTCCCTTATGGGGAGCTTCACCTCAATCGGTATAGGTCGCAGGTGGAAGTTAATTTGAGTACCTTTTAGAAGAAATATAAAATAACATAAAAAGTTATTTTATTTGTATTTTTCACCATTGAGTAGTGGCAAGTCAACTCTGTGGTGCAACGACAAGGTGACGATGAGTCTCATTAATGAACCACATTAATGATTCAGCATAACGACACTGCTACGTAGAATAATAAAAATGATGATTCATGTTTTATAAAATTAATATACAAAAACGTAATGCAGGATGGTTGGAACAATCCTAGAATTGGTTTGAGTCTTTGGTGGGTGGAAATGAAGAACGACGACCACCAACGACATTGAGCAATCCCCCACTTCTACGAGAGATATCTTCCATGATGAGGAATCGAGGACCATCATAGATGGATAACCTTCAGTTATGGATTCTTCATGCGATTGAACTCCAACCAGGAAGAGGGTTTTATTCTATGTGAATTTTCCCTTTTCTCATTATTTATTTTAAATAAGGAACATGAGATTAAATCTTAATCATGTTAACCCATAGTTCGATCCTTAACGTATGATGGGTAAATGTGTGGGATAAAAGGGCATAATAAATCTTAGAGATTTATAGTTGCATATTCTTCTTGTTTCTACTAACAGGAAAAAAATCAGAACCAACCCGAAGAAAGGTCAGTTTGTTTCATTTGGGTGTTTGTGTGTTCTTCATGACTAAACACCTGAGTCGATGGTGAGGCAACCTCAAGGCCATAAAAATAATAGTGGTGATATAAAAATCTTGATTACATAGACGGTTTGAGAATCTGACTACCAGAGTGGACCTAGTGGTCCACAAAATATACCGATGGTGCCAGCGGCGGCGACCATCGATGGTGGCACGCAGCGGTGGCTGCAGGCTGGAGGCGGTGCACACTGTCGGTGTGCTAATGCGGCGGAGGTTTCAGCCCATGTTGGTTATGATAGTGGGGTAGAGAGGTGTTGTTTAGGCACCACATCCTAGGAGAATCCCACCCAGTAACCCACAACATGCATCACATGCGGTCCACACAGAACCACATGCATAGGACCTGAATGACCGTGTGACACCAGTAGGATACATCTTGATATTGTGACAGAGTTCAGGGACGCTGCTCCATCGCGAAACGTCGGTGGAACATGGATGCAACACCCAGCACCTCTTGTGTGGATCGAACCATCCCGCTAAGCAATATGGGCTAGAGCTGTAGGAGGAACCCAACATCAGGGTAGGTAAATGGGGTGGACTGGGCCTATGGGTGGCCATAGCTACAGATAGAACTAGCTAACTTGTGCGGGCTATGACAAATGAAACCGGGTTGTTGGGAAACACTGTGGATTGGACCCACAACCCAGAGAACCATCCTAGAACAAACCGGGTTAGGTCGGCCGAACTAGACCTGCCATGCGGGACCTATGGGTTGGGTTGGTTGGGTCTGTCTGATTAATTTAGACTCAGTCCCATAACAACTTTCCCCTATTTACTAAAAAATGATATCATTCACACCGAGCATCCGATTGATGCTCTGGAAGTGACGTTGGGACCCTTACGAGGAGACAGTCCTTTAAGAATAATATATGTGAGATTTTAAGGAATTTGAGACGTGACTAATGGATTGATGAGTAGATTCTCTTAGATTCAAACATGCTACAACTATAAATCCTATGACTGGATGTGATGCGAAGGATATGATTAGAGGGTCTTAGTGATCAAGCTAGCCAACTGAAGAGGGGGTCTTAGTGCACGAGCTGTTTGTGGGGATTGTCATTTTTTATTTATTCTATTAATACATAGTATTGTTATTTTTTATTTTTCAATTCTGGTACTTGAACAATCATTTTTCAAACATTCTTTTTTGTAAATTGGCATTCTCCACTTTTATTAAATTATTATATTATTCCACTATTATTATCTATTTTATTGTAATTTTATTTTTTATTATTGATTTATACTAGTTGTATGGTGATATAATGAACATGAGGGTGTAGTATCTCCACTATCACCTCCTTACACCCTCACTAGTTGGCCATATCTAGCATAGGGGGAGGTGGAGTTGAGGAAATTTAGAGACAACTACAACTATTGGTTTAGTGGCCAGTCAATCTGGGAGGTTACACACAAGATGTTCTATATGTTCAATTGAATGAAAAGTATCTCATAAAAACAAACAAATTATTATCCCATCCCCACTTAGTGTTCAATTCTATATGGGTCTCTATATCCATGATCCTATGAGCGATACCATGGGAATATCTTAGTGCTAGCACAAATGATTCCAATGCATGCATCCTTTCTCTATGGTCTCCTTTAGAATCACCATAAAGAAGTAAACCTCTTTTCCTCTCATTAATTTACAGGGGAATTGAAGGAGGATCACTCTCCATTATTGATAATGTTCTTATATAGGATCTCTCTAGTGATTGATAGGATTCCAAAAATTCATTGTTCACAACCAAATGTTTTTTCCAATATTAGGGTAGGAAATAATATATTTGGGGTTAATTGTTGTTATGGTCAGAAAATAATAACTACACAGACTTCCTTATTATTTACATGATACCCATATAACCCCACGTATATAATAATAATATAATTATTTTCTTATATATTGAAAACAAGTGAAGTAATTAAATTTTATTTCTTGAATAAATTTGTTTAAATTTACTCAACTAATATTTAATATATATAATTTTTTTCCATTCTTTGAGAGTAATTAGGTCATTCCTACATAATATTTATTTTGTTGTCAAAATTTAATATTTATTTAATTAATAAATATATGTACATTATTTTATAATAAATAAATAAATATTATAATGATTAAATAGAAAATATTTTTTTAAATATTATCCTAAAAACTATTATCTGGAATACATAGTGAATGAATATATATGATCAATTAAGAAATAAATAATTTATACCATTTTGGTAGAATAATATTTATTTAACATGTTACGTAATAAATAATATTTAATATTTAACTAAGGTTGTAGATACTCTTAACATGTGACCATCTTGGCCTCTTTGTAAGGTACAGTAGAAAAAGTTTTTCAATGTCCAATGTTAGCATCTAGAAACATGCCAAGGCACCCTTAGAGAATGAATTTAAACTTGTAATTACCTAAAAACTCACAATAATTCTTATTTTGAAATAAAATTATTTTATAATGATATCTCCAATCAAGAAGGTTGTATGCATGTGTTATAATCTATGTGCTTGATGAATCATTCATTGACATTATAGAAATGAATCATCCTATATAACACCATACCCATTTCTTTATTTTTCCTGTTTCATTCCCATAAATTGCTTTAGATATCAGTATTTGTTAATCAACATAAGGAAAAATCATTTCCCTCATAATTCATTTATTCATTATCATCCATTACACACTCAAAATATCCCATTTCATCGTGAACATATGCCAAGATTGTTTTCGTCAATACATAAAAGTATATGACTCCTAATATTCATTAATAATAATCTTAAATTCAACATACCAATATTCACATTCTTAGATAGGAACATTCATAGAAACATATTAATTTGGATTTCCTATTGTTGATTAAAGTTCTCATAATCTCATACACAGTACACCGTGATTTGTTTTTTCAATGTCCTATGAGTCTCTGCCCATAATATACTATATCAATTGTTTCATTTAAAATGATAAAATATCAATATATAACATATATTTTATAATTTTTTCTTGGAACTTATGGGTTGTCATTATAGTAAAGAAGTAGTATATCCTCTCAGTGAGATAATTACACATAACAAATTATCACATACTATGTCACATAGAAAAAAATCATGATTTGATAAGAAGATTAATAATACTCAAAATAATTAATATATGTAATCATAAATTATATATAATTTCTTCTATTAAAATTATATCTTTATCAAATAATAATTAGATTCATGCAATACTTTACACATACGAGATGTGATTATAGTCATCTTAAGCCATGCCAATAAGCTAACTATGAGGAAATATCCATTTGACTATAGTTAGAAGATAGTACAACATACATGGGATATAATTTCACTTGTTATTTTTTTCATTCTTAAACAATATCCAAAATAAAGGAAAAGGGAGCACCACAAACACATGTAAATAAATTCTTTGATGTGTGAATTTGGGTAGTTTCACAAAGTACAATAATGAATAGTTGGGAGCACCATGCACTGAATCATACATTAATTAAGTTATATATAATAACATGGAATATAAATTGAATATATAGTTTTAAATAAATAATAAATGAGACTAGATCTATAAATTTTATAGTAACATGACGTTTTCTTACGTTCCTAACTATCCAATGGGCTGAGAAGAGTCACATCCTTTGAATGATTGACAAAGCGAAAAAATACGAGGACTTTATCATAGTTTGGTATAGTTCAAGAAGTAGTATACATAATAATATTAGGTTATCTAGTATGTTTTAGATAAATATTTTAAATCTTGGTTGTACAATAGAAATGAGAAGCCAATATAGATCTTTCATATTATGGATCAAACATTGAAGAGAATTTTTAGAATTTCTATGGGACTTTGGAGGAAATACCACAATGGGAACATATATATATCATGTTTGTAGTGGGAATATGTAAAATAAAATGGGATTGTAAACTAGGGACATTGTGGTACTCAGTGTTGATAGGAATGGGACTTTCCTTGGGATTAACAACTTAATTATAGTGAATACTTTATATCATTGGGGAATAAGCAGTTATAATAATGAGTGGTTCTTTTGACTAAACACAGTTATATTCTTATATGTAGAGATATCTTTATCACAAATTATTTTGAGGTGATACTGAGATTTAAATATGTTTCATATAGACTCTAATCAGTCAAAAATGTTGAATTTAAAGAGAAATAATTTGTAAAAATAATTTACCAATATTTATATCCCTCTCAGTGGAACCTAATCGGTCCTTGGGTAAATTAGGTTTGATTAAAATCACACCATACATACTCTTCAGTAATATTTTGGTTTCATATAGTTTCACATTACTACAAAGAAGGGTTTTATGTAAGATATTCTTGAGATATATTTGGATAGGAACCTATATAATTAGATATTTTTATTCTAGTGAGTAGTAAAAACAAATATTTTTATGATGTTTTATTAATTATTTTATTTAGAATATATAAATTTTCATTTTGGGGTAGGATACATAACCCAATTGTTAGAATTGTTGATATATATATATATAAATTTTATGACACACAAAGATATTAATGATGTGTATATATAAAAGGTAGAACTAATAAAAGACCTAAAAATACTAATTATTAGATTGATTTTCAAGGACTCACATGTATATTCCTCAATCATTAAGTTTTGGTATCCACAAAGATTGGAAATAGTGGATTAATTTGGTAATTAAAGAATGATATAGTTAACCCTAAAATTTTTGTAACCAAAACTCATTGAAATCATTATTTTTCATATATGAAACTAAATTAAATATTTAGAAAACTAGAGGAATGATATTTAAAAAATAAAAATCCTGAATTTGGACAAAGGGATATCTACATAACTATCTAGAAGTTATATTTGATATGATTCAAAAGATTATTTATCTAGATAAATAATTTCTTATTGGAAGCCTATAGTGGACTCAAAACATAAGAAAACTGGATCATGTCTAGACACTAGATTTAGTGTATGAGGTTAAAATTTTAGTGGAAGTACGTTCAAAAAAATAAACTAATAAATTGATAAAAACTATGATACTCACCAAAAATATATTTCATATTATAGAGTATGTAATTCATCAATAATAACATTTAGATATATTTTATTAGTTCAAAAAAAAATTCAATATATTATTACATGATTTTGAAATGTATTATAAAGATAAGATAATTTTTAACCTGATGATGTAAATGTTATAAAAAATAATCTCTCTTATTCTGAAACATTGGTATTAGAAGCTTGGTGTGTATCCCACATTTTTGTTGACGCATATGGACTAATAAAAGAAGATAATTAATTAGTGGATGAGATTATCTATATATTAGGAATGTAGAAAGTTATTTTTATTTAACGAATCATTATAAAATCAACATTTTCTTAGTAGATTAATTCTATGTTTGGGAAATTATTTCTACGATCTAACTATAAATTGAAATTTTATAAATTTAAGTTGATTTAAAAAATGGATTTTAACACTTGATTAAGAATAAGAGTTATTATATATAAATGAATAAAATATTTTATTTCTTGGATATTAGTGTGAATGGTTTATATATTAATTATTTAGATAATACAATATAAAACATTAAAGATAACATGTTTGGGGTTGTTAATTCTAACACCTCATATTATTGAAATTTTCCCCATATATATATAATAGAGATTTTAATTGATAATATTTATTGAGATTGATTATTTGAATCATTTAACTATGAATTATATAGTAAAATAATTTAAAGGTATAGTAAGTTATTAGATATTATACATAGAGGTGTACCCAAAAATATTATTATATATGTCAGAAGTTATTATACACCATCTATAACTGTAAAAACATATTTTAGTTGATATGGTAATATGATTCTTATACGAAATGATTAAGAATACATTCAAATTTCTCTAATAGCTACAAAATAAAGCCTAAATAAACTGGAAAAGGTATCAAGACATTATGATCCAATCAAGGTGGTAAATCATTAGGGAAATAATTTTTCAATCATGAGAATGATTTTTTAATTGGTTTACAACATAATCACACTAGAACACCATAGTTGAAGGGAATGAAATGGAGGTGAGATTAGACCATGTTATATCTAGTTTTAAGGATTTTTATTTGGCATGACATTAATAGATCATTTTAAAGATATTAATTAAAAGAAACCACTTTAATACTAAATTTTGTTCCATCAAAAGTACTCATAATGCCACCAGATGAGACATAGACATGGTGGTGTCCCAATTTTTTTTTGAATCAATAGAGGTATAACGTTAATTTAAAAAATAATTATATATATAATTTTTGGATCAAATATAAAAATTTACTATTCAGTTATCCAAACTATCTAATTCATTATTATTCTCATAAGTGTTCCATGAAATTATTTTTTTGCATCTTGATATGGTTTTTCCCTAAGCTTGATCAAATGAAAAAAATAGATTTTTGGGAATAAAATTGATGATATATTAGTTCAACATAAAAAAATATGACTTATTTATATGATATGTAATGAATTTTTTATATAAGAATTTATAAAAAATCCCCTTAGGTTACAAAAGAACCATGAAGGTATGGTAGGATTTTTCATCATCTTGGGAGATATGGATTTATAATATAAAGTGAGATGAAGTAACTTTTATAAAACATAAAAATAATCCCTATCCAGATTTCATAGATATTTTTAATTATAATAGATGGTTAAAGTCTATTAAATACAAGATAGACTTCATATAAACTAGTTCATTTTGGAACTTTAAGATATTCCTTAACTGGTGAGACTTATTGGTTCCCAGAGGGTTTTCCATAAACGATATTATATGGATTGAATAGTGTCTAGTTATTAATATATACTAGTAGAAAATGAGTATAATAAAATTCATGGTATTGGCTATGAAAAGACCTTTCAAATAGTATTATAGAAAAAGTCCCTTAAAATATTAAAGTCTACAAAATCCCATTACAATTATGAGATATATCAAATGGTTTCAAAAACCACATTCCTCATTGGGAAGTTATTCGAGGATCATTATATGATACAATTTGAAAATTGTGATTATGGATGATTAATTTGATCCAAACATACCAATAATAACCAATTTAAAGAAACATTAATTGTATAAGTTTTCTTAAGTTTATGAATAAAATAAATTTATATTCAGAATATTTTATAATTCATTTTTTCTGTTCGGTTTTGTTTGGATAGGATTCATAATTTATAATTAATATTATCTGATTTAATTGGGTATATAAAATTTTATGAAAATAGGTACTGGCCGTTATATTTTTCTTATTGAAGGTAAACATAATATAAGTAAATTTTAATTTTAATTTTAATATAATGTAATGGAATGGTTTAACATTTAATTGAAAAAGTTTTTAATTTGTCTTATGAATTAAAAATCCAAAGTTTAAATTTGTATACATAGTTGAAAAATGATATTTTAATTTTCTGTTATATATCAAAAACTAATCTAACAGGAAACAATTTTTTAATGATTTTTTTTCCTTATCTGTACATTTTGATTTTGGATAATTTATTTTTATGTGATCATCACTTTATTTTTATTTTATAATAAATTATCTTCTTTAAAATTATGATTTTTTGCATTATTTTTATATTTATTGATATATATAGCAGTGGATTTTTTTTAAATAAGTTTTATTGACATATGTATTTATTATGGATTTAGTATCTATCAAATATTTATTTTTTAGCTAATTTAAAATCTCTAAAACTCAAATAAACCCATTCATTTGGTTTGATATGGGTTTTTATTAATGCTTGTTCAGTTTCAGTTTTTTTATCTTAGGATTATTCGTCTAAACTATGTTATTAACAGATTAAAATTACTATTAACAACCCTAGTTTTAAGGATCTAAATGATGATACTATGTTTTAATATATTTAATGGTCCAATTATGTGTTGAAGTTAGGTTATTATTCTTAAATAATTCATTATTATATTGAAATTACAGAGTTTATTTTCATAAATAAATTTGATAAACTATTTGTACAGAGGTAGATTAGTGGTATTTTTATTAAATTTTTGATATTATACGTCGATAAAAAACTATTCATCAAAAATGATATTCAAAATATACATTTTATAATCATATAGCTAGTAAAACTATTATGAGTAAAACACATGGGTTCTATAACCTACAAATATATTATTAAGATCTATAGGTATAGATTTATTTGGTTTCCATTTTTGAGTTAGAAAAAATTTACTAGTAAAGAGTAAAGAGATATATCATGGAGAACTCAAAAAATAGGTCCTTACCTATGTTACAAATTGGTGTTGGGTTTTAGTGTGGAAAATTATTTACTAAACATATAAAAAATGATCCACTAAAAAACTTTTGTTACAACATCTAACCATTTATTGGAATGAAATGAAATAATATGAAGTGAATACCTTATTATATTGATGTTGGGTTTACCAAGAACATATACATCAGATTTGTAGATATTCCTTTGAATAAATCAAATGTCTCATTTATCCTAGGATTTCCCACATGTTTTATGGATCAGTTCATGCTTAGGTGAGATTCAAATATGATGCATGAATTATTATAACCATTGTATTAAGGGATGAAGGGAAAACGAATTGCAAAGATTTGAATAATTTTTCATAGAAGTATTGTACAAACCTTATCATGGTTATAACATAATTTTACAAACTTTAGGGAAAATCCATTTGAAACTCTATAATGTCAAATGACTTAAAAAAAGTCAATATTTCCTTTACCCATTATTCTTCAAAATTATCAATCAATTAATCCACATTAAAGACATTTTATAATGATTCTATAACTATGAAGAATTTTTTATATCATTAAATGTCACATAAAAACCCACAAAATGCATTAAAAAATCATTCAATAATGGGAAAACATATAAATATTGATTTCTATGGATGATAAATTATCCATTATGAAATATCATATTACACACACAATTCCTTGAATAGGACCACAATGTGTTGACTATCAAGTGGATTACTTTAGGACAAAACAGAACTTATATAATGACCAACTCTTTTAATACATATATATTACATATAAATTGATGAATATTCATTACATAAAATAGAAAACCAACACCATAACTATATATTTTTAGTGTCTTTGTAAAATTGGAAACAAATACCAATAGGTTCATATAGCATCTGCATCTTGTCTAGCTTATTCGTTAGTAACTAGGACCCATTTTTTACATATGAAGCTTAGTAACTTTCTTCCTATGTTAATAAAGAAATAATAAAATGGTGAACTCATATGCATAATAAGGGTAAATGTGTAAGATATCAATCATAATTATTTTATAAGGGGATAAGAATATAAACATAACATTTGAAAATTTTACCCTGCATATCGAAGATCGTAATCTCAAGTCATGGAATAAATCATACAAGTTGATAAATTTTTAAAGATTTATAAATAGAAATTTTTTACTCTTTATATTAATGAAATGAAATGAATCCCTTTCATAAATTTAGGGACATAAAACTAGCTCTATTTATAATCATATGGCCATCAAAATCGGGTCCTTGCATAGAATTGTGAACATGAAATAAGGATAACACATAAGACACTTAACTCATGATATATACATATTTAAACAATGAATTATATGGAGATATAGGTCCACACATCACATAACTAATAACAAACATATATGTGGCATAAGGAATTAAATCACTCATCATATTAGAATTCATGAAAACAAATGGGTTTCATAAATATTTCATTCTAGAATTTCCCCTGAAAAAGTAATGGGATACATAAATATCATTTGATCATAAAAATAAACCAATAATAAAAATAATAAGGATATTATCATTGAATAATATCCCCATTAAAGCATAAGTAACATCCACAATGTTATCTTGGATTAAAATTAATTTGAGAGATACCAAGAACAAATTCTTGAGAAAAATATCCTTTCTATTTGGATTTTTATTAAATTACAAGAAATGATAAAATAAAAAATTTCAATTTAATATAAACTTTTATGTTTTAATGGAATATTCTATTCATTAAAAAATCATTATGGAGAAAAAAAACCACTCATGTAGTATAACAAAAAATACATTCCTTATATATATTTTTTAGAAAAAGTCACAAAGAACCTCGTTTAGGAAACAATAAAAGCATCTTCTAAATTCATTTTAAAAAGTAAAATATGATTAATAATGACTTTATAAAATTGTAATTTAATAGTAAAAACATTTTTTAATTAATTTTTCAAAACATGGACATGATTGAAAAGGGTGTTTTAAGGTTAATGTTAAAACCATAAGTTTTAAAAGAATGTCCTTAATAAATATCATATCATTGATGTGAGAATTAATCAAATGACTAGAATATGTGTATTAATTATATATAATAATAAAATAAATGGATATAAAACATAATATACTAAAAATTAATTTCAAAACTATTTCTAGAATGGTATAATTAAGGAATTAAAAGATTAGATCAAAGAATGGTAATTTGGTTAAGAATTCCCTTCCTAATTTGTAATTAATCAAATAATATATCCCATAAATGTAAAAATTATCAAATTAAGCACTTGATACCATGAAGATAATGATATTCATTATATTATATATCAAATGGTAGTACATACACATCACATAGTAAATAATGGATGAATAAGATATATATCTCACTTAAGTAAAAGTTAGATGGGAAACCCTTAACCCAGGGTTTCCATTAGTTTTTCATATATTAACAACTTTTATTAAATTTCAATGAATATTATTAATTCATTTAAAACTATATTCATGTATAAAAAACCTTATATGATAAATTTATAACATCTTACCACTCGTTTAGTAAAAATAGTTCATTATTTTCCTTGTTTCGGGACGTTCATTTCTTTGATTCAAGGTAAGTTAATTTGTGTATAATTGTGTATTTTCTATTAAAAATAAAATAAAACTATATAACTGAAATGAAATGATATTCATGAACCTAGATCCATTAAAATGGCTCTATATATCATTTTTCTTTCTTACATGAGGATGATTTATTTGATAAGACATTAATGATAAATGTTTTGTTTAATTTTTTAGTTTTTCGAACCATCAAGAACTAGATGGGTTTCAATGAATATTACATCAAAATATTAGTTCCATAAAATTAAATAGGTCAGAATATATCATATTCAAATTTATTCAACCATAATAATATTTTTATGACTATTTTATATGGTGGTAACGTGATAAAAAATAATTATCCATGTAGACAATTAACATCCAAAATGTGGGAAATTGTTTCATTTATTTGACTGAGAAGTTTTAAAAATAGGGATGGATAAAATAATCTCCATTATAAATATTAAATTATTATATATAAATTATACTTGTTTCATTATTCATTATTTGATTAAGGAGGTGAATATAAGGTAGACATGAAAATTAAATTAACTGAAGTTGTTTGAGAAAATTACCTTTTGAATATCACATCATTAAAGGACCCCTTAAAGAAAATGGAATTTTTATTTGGGATATAAAAAACACATGGTCAAGGTGAAAGTGGGTAGGAGATTATTTTTCAGATATTTGAGAATATTTAGTGCTTGTGAGGTTAAATAGGGTGATGAGGGGTGGTATTTATACTAGAGTAGGGGTGGTTTTAAGTGATTAAATAATGATTATTTTATATTTAAAGTAAACCCAAATATGGGGGGGAATGAATTCCAATCAATTCATATTACAAATAATGTTTTAATGTATGATTATGTTATGTAAACACAACAACCAACCATTTTATGTTGTATTTTTTAGTATTTTAATCCTTTACATTCTAACTTTAATTTGTTACAAAATTTATCTTGTACGATGGTAAATCTATTTTACCATGGTTACTTTTTTGACTAAAAATTATAATGACCATATAAAATAATTTTTTATACCATATTATTAATATTGAACAAATTTTATATGATTAAAGTTTTAATATTTATAAAAATAAATTCAAAATATTTTATGTGTATATCCTATAAAAATAATGTTTTGGAAAAGGTAAATTCAAGGTTCTCAAACTACTTGGCATTGGTTTCTATGTGTAAAACATTATATATTCCAATATCATAAATGTATTTCCCCCATGATTATTAATTAATTTATTTTATTTCATGATCATATAATTATTATTTCATAAGATTTATGATTTTTCATAAAAATATTATTTTCACATTTTTACAGAAAATCTACATTTTTAGAAAATTACAAAAATACCATTACCCTATTCTAATATTAATGTAATGATGAAAAAATGAAATTTATTTTTTCCAATTAAATTTATAAATGTGGAAAAAATTTATTTGTATTTTTTTCTCTTGGAATCTAATATAATATCTTTTTGAAGAAAACATATATTTAAAGAATTTAATTACTTTAAAAATCACGCATTCATTTCATAAGAATAGTAAAACATGTATTGAATATAAACATCAAATATATTTTATAATTTATTTAATATTATTCACACTATATAATTTAATTTCTATTTTAGAATGGTTATGATAAATTACTAATATTTTGGAGTTCAGTTAAGCTCGGTGTTCGGTGCAACATAAAGTGTCAAAAAGATTAAATTTATTTAAAAAATGAGACAGACTGTAAAATCATGGGTTTTTACATCAAAACCCCATCAAAATGAAGTTCTAACACAAAATTTTTAAATCTAATTCAAACATATGGGGATAAATATAACTCATCACATCAACGGGATTCGACATATCTTCCATAAATTGGTGGTTTCACCACAAAGATTTTATTAGGAAAGTTGTCATGTTTCATAGAACATTATCTATATGATCCAAAAATATCTTATAGTTATTCATCACAAGAAATATATTTCTATATTGGTAATACATATTATTTTTGTACATTTTATGGATCAGTTATGTGATTCCTAAAGAGAGATAAATTGAACAAATCATAACCCTAAGAGTGATTTAGTGAAAGAGTAAATTGATGAGATTCCATCCAGATATGAAAAAATTTTATAAAAAATTTGTATACTAAAAAATTTGAAATTTAAAATTTAAAATCAATGGTAGATATTTGAAAATAATTTTTTTTTTCAGAAACACATCGTAAAATGGTTTAATAAGACATCCTCTTAAAAATAGGGAAAGTAAAAGGTGAAGATCACTACTTAACTAGGATTCTAATTAAGAGAATATTACTTGAAAGTGAATACATTGAAATAAATTAGAATTTTAACGAACATGTACTAATGGATAATGATAGAGAACTCGGTTATTTTATGGTTATTGACCACAAAACCAATGGCCAATACGGGTATATAAAAGGTCATTAATATCATTAAAAATGTTTATAATAGGATAATTTTTTATTTCAAAATATTTTGAGAAGATATAAATAATTAATTTAGTCTCATAATAAATATATATCACTCTTTAATTATTGCTTGATCAATTTCTGATTTGTATCTTAGTTCAAGAAATAAAGTTGATATTGTAATGCTTATAGTACTAGTGGATCACATGATCCATAATGGGATGATAATTCATTTGTTCAATCTATAATTTTCATAATAAGAAATTTTTAGAACATGCTATTCAATATTCATAAATATTCATGTTGTTAATTAATAAAATAATCTATAAAACCTCATCCAATGTTAAACATAAAAAATTTTATAAATTGTTACCATTATGAACCCTCTAAAATATTTAAATCAAAATCTTTTGAAATATGGTCAATTAACTTCCATAATCAACTTAGCATTGATTCCCCAAATATAGTGATGTATATATTAACTATCACACATCAAAAATTTGAATATCATTATTATGTATTCTTTTTGAAATATTATAATTTCTTGAATTACTATAAATACTTTGTGAAAGAATGAATTATTTCGAAAAATATATCTTTCCTAATACTATATATCCAAAACTCTCTAAACTCAATCCATATTCCACCTTTTCCTAATATTAATAATTAGTTTCTATGTAATCAAAACTATCTAATAAGAAAACATCTCATTATGTTATTATCATCACAACATCATTCATATATTAGGTTTCATATTTCCCTTAATCATTTGTTCTTAAAAAATATCACACTAATGATAAATCACTTTTCCAGTCCACCATCAGCATTCAACATATCCATTATAATCCACAATGAGAATCTTATCACAATTAGTAATTATTTATTTCATGATTTGAATAATATAATCACTGAATCATAGGGGAAAAATACTTAATTCATCCCACTTCCTTATCAAATAATTAACTACACTTAATCGACTTGTTTTATAACACTTATATCCATTAACATTTCCATAGTAGTCTCAACATAACCATTTCCCAAACCACCTTTATAATTTTCATCAACAACATTCCCCCAATGACATTGATTTTCATATTACCCATACCTTTCACATTCGAAGCATTCATCTATTGATAATACCTTAGGAAAACTAATATTACCATATATTATGTTAACAAAATTCTTCAGTTTTCTTTTTAGTTACATTTTTGTGTCATTGTTTTAGAAAATCAAATCATTTAATATTCCTCTAAGTCACCTACTAGGGTGTTTCTCCCAACATTATTTCCATGAACCAAAATTAATATTATTTTGTCAATGGTATCCACTACAAAAAATTATTATGAAACATTTTCCTTTTATTCATTGGTGACTCAGAGAGTTTTTTAGGTATAAATTGTTAATCATGTTCTATAAAAATTGAATAGGAATAATTACAATTTCAATCACATAATTCATTATATCAGTTCATTTCCCATCAAGAAATTTTCATTTATATGCAATGATATCCAGTTCATTATGGTTCCCTCCATTAACTAAACCAGAAAACATAGAGTAAGGAAAACATATATTAGGAGAAAACCGTATAATAAAGGGAAATTACCTATAAAATTTCAATCTATGACACCCTAGGTTTAATCATACGTTATTCATGATCATTACAAAAACTATATGAATTTGACCCATAGTTACACTTAGGGTCCGTACAATGATTTTTTATTCCATGTTTAGAATGTTTCACTAAATGTTTATTTGGTAAAAACTATTACGAACTACCCTTTTTCATACATATTAACATAAATATATATGAATATTCAAAACATAACATAGAAAAACCACTCTAAAACCTTATAAGTTCAGCATCCTTAGAAACATGTCAATAGAAACAACTAGTTCATAAAACATCAACATCTTCTACCACTTATTCTTTCATAACTAGTAACCCTTTTTATATATCAAACATAATAACTTTCTCCCTATCATAGGAAAATAATCATAAAAATGTGTGAGCTCATATAATCAGAAAAGGAAAAAAATTATATATCAATAATAAAATATGCACAAGGGAATAAGAAAATGACATTAAATTTTAAAATTATAGACTTCTTATAAAATAACAAAATATTGAGTCATAGAATAAGTAAAAGATGTTCAAAAGACATGAATCATATGAGAAGATGATCCATTCTAGAATAACATTGTCATAAAACATGTAATGTGGCATACACAAAAAATATAAAATTTTGATCATTTATAAATAAAAATAATTTCACTCATTTTTATGGACATGAAATTAGGCTCTTTTATAAACTTATATACATGAAACTAGGTCCATTCTTAATTTTATTGACATGAAATATAGGTCCACACAATGAATTGTGAACATTAAATCAGGTTCACATTGAAAAAATGTTCCTCATGTGTTTTCCATATTTACCCAGTACATCGGAGGGAGATATATTTCCCACCCATCACATAATGAAATACGTACATATGTCCTCCAAAATAAAATAAATCATTCATCATATTAAAAATCAAGAAAATAAATGGGTTTCATAGACATTTCATCATAGAATACCTCAGGGAAAAGTAATAAGATTCATAAACATCATTCCTTCAAAAATATAATCCAACCATAAAAATAATAATGAAAACATCCTTGAATAATTATCCTAGTAAATTATATTTAATGTCATATAATTTTATATAATATGGAAAATCATTTTTCTGAGATAACTTGAAATAATTCTTGAGGAAAAGATCCTTTTAATTTTGAAAATATATTTTAAAAATTTCAAATAATTATAAAACAAAAATAATTATTTCAAAATAACCATTGTTTCTTGTAAATTAATCTTCATGTTAGTATGGCTTCATAATGGAATGAATAGATTCTCAGGCATTATATGTTATAAAAACATTCATTTTGTATTTTTATTAGTAAAGTCGCTAAGAACATAATTTATAAAATGACAAAATAATAATTTAAAACACATTTAAAAAAAGTAATAAATGATTAATAATACAATTAGACAATTATTGGTTAATATTTAAAACAATTTTAGAACCAATTTTATAAAAATGGACATGGAAGAAAAAAAGATATTTTTAAAGGAAATTTTAAAAGGATAATTTTTAAAAGAAAGTCCATTATAAATATTGTATAATTGAAGTGAGAATCATTAAAATGAACGAAATATTTGTATTACCTATAAAGAAACATACAAAATTTGAAATAAAATATAATATAGTCAAAATTAAAATCACAAATAATCATAGTATGGCATAATAATGGATGTAAGCTGTTTAACAACACAAATTGAAATGTTGTTAAAATTTCCCTTATAAATTTGTAATCAGTCGAATCATATGTCCCATAAAACTAATAATTATAAAATATAAAATTTAATAAAATGAAGATAATGAGAATAAATATATGATATATTAAAGGTCTGTATATAAAACACATAAGTGAAATAGGTTCTAAATAAGGCATATATCTCACAAGAGTTAGAGTGAGATGAGAAACCCTTACATCATGGTTCCTTTTAGTTTTATATAATTTATCCTCAAGAATGATGTTTTATAGAATTTTATTAATTCATTAAGAACTATGTTCACATTTATAATACCTTTTATGATAATTTTATAACATCTCACATCCCATTGATTAATAATACTTCATTATTTTCCATATTTTAGTTTGATTTATTGCATGGTTTCATTGTTGGTTCATTTGTATAAAATTATGGATTTTCATGTAAAATGGAAACAAAACATCATAAGTGAAGATAAATTTAATTCATGAACATACATCATATTAAATTTTCCAATATATCATTTTATTTTTGTACATGATGATTATTCTTTTGAAAAAATGTTAATGATAGATATTTATTTTAATTTGGGGTATATTCTGACCATAATTAACTATTTTCATTTAAATTAACATTATGTATATATATTAGTTAAAAAACATCAAATATTTTATAATATACCCTTAAATTAAGATTTTACCATAATAATACTTTTACGACCATCCTTTAAGGTGGTGATGGAAAATGAAAAATCATTATCTGTGGAGACTAATAACCACCGTAATTTGGACAATAGTTTTCTTTCTATGAATATATTGAGGAAAAAATGGATAAATATAAAATGTTCAATTAAAAACACAAAATGATAGTATATAAAGGATTATGGATATATTATGATTTTCTTAATAAATGAGGTGAAGAGACAGTATAAAAATTAATGAAATTAAGAGATGTTGTTTTAGAAAGTAACCTCTGGAATACCACCGACATTAAGGACCACTTATGTAACATGGAATTTTTCTTTGAGAGAGACCAAAAGCACATATAAATGGGTATAGTCGAAAGGATAGTATTTATCATATATTTTAAATATTTAATGTCTTTTTATGAAAAATGGGGTGGTGGGGGTGATATTTATACCTGAGAAGGTTTTTTTTAAGTTATTAATTAATGATTAATTTATAATAAGATCCAAATACATTTGGGTTGAATTAATACCACATAATTTGGATTATAATAAAATTTTTAAATGGAATTTATGTTCAATAAACACATCATCCAACCATAAAATGTGGCATTTTTTAGATATCTTAAACCCTTACCTTTTAACTTTCACCGGTTATAGTACTTTACCTATACTGCGGAAAATAGTTTTCTACCACAGTGTCACATTTATTTCAAAAAATTAAAATGAACTCATAAAATAATTTAGACATACTGATTCAAAATATGAAATCCATTTTACTTGATTCAATTTAATAAATTGATAAAAATAAATTCTAAATATGTTTGATGTATAACCCATAAAACGAGTTTTAAGATAATGTAAAAATCATGGTTTTCAAATTACTGGGCATGTATTTCTAAGTGTAAATAATAATGTATTATATCATTACGTAAATAAATTTTTATGAATAATATTTTTAATTGATTTTTACTTATGATCTAAAAATATTTATTTCTTATGTGTTATGGTTTTGGTAAAAAACAATATTTTCACTTTTAATCCTAAAAACCAAATATTTTTTTAAATTCCAAAAAAGTAATAGTAAAATAATTCTGACATTATCTCTATAAAAATTAAGTTCAAATTTTCAAATTAATTTTATAAATGTTTCATAAATTAATTATTTATATTTTTTAATTGAATTTAATAGAAATTTATTTTTGAAGAAATCATTTATTTGAATAATAAAAATACGTTGAATATTTTTTGTCCATTTCCAAATAATAATAAAACTTGTATTCAATATAAACTTCATATATATTTCCTTTTATATCTATTTCTATTAACACATTCAAATTTAAAGAACAATTTATAATGGTAATGTTAAAATAAAAATATTTTTGTGTTCTTTTAATCTCAGTGTTATCTGCAATATAATCTATCAAAGTTATAAAATTTATTTTAATAAAACAGATACATACCATAAAATATTGGGTTGTTACAAATTGAGAAATGAATAAATGTTCCATACCCAACGAATCAAAACATTACCCCTGAATCGACATTCTAAATGACCCTAAGCTTTCTTCCCTCATTGTTAGAGGAAAATAACTAGTAAAGAGGGATAAATAAACTTTTTGAGAATTATTTTACCTCAATATAAATAAAATATTATGTAACCATGAACTTATATAAAAATTTATTTTAGTAAATATAATTAAAAATATATTTTAAACATAGTTATTTTTATAAATCCAACATATTCAATGAAAATAAATCCTCGTAGTAGACATCAATAACTAATATGGGAAGAAGACAGTATCACTAACCCCATGTACTATATCTATAATTTGAATAAAAAACAATCTTATAATGAAGTAAAAAACTGTTCATTTTCTTTTATAATATACAATAATATCAATATGTACAGTTAATATTACATGTATGGGTGTGTGTAAACTTAATAAGACTTTTTTATTATCTCAAAAAAATATCCATGTATGAGAAATAAAAATAAATTAAAAAAGTTAATAAATTAAAAATCAAAATTGATCATCTAAAAATATTTATTCGAAAAAAATCATCTTAATAACACATTATCAAATCCAAATTTCATTCAAACCTGTATATAAAAAAATAACTTTTAATTCCCTTTGTTCATATTTATTTATAAACCACATTTTCTCTAAAAAGTAAAACCATTTAGAAAATTCGAATTAATTATAAAATAACTATTGAAATATCAAATTTGTTTAATTCGAAAGGAAAATTCCCATATATTCCCAAGTTTATCAATAAATCAGTTTCCCCAAAAATTATACCAAAAACAAACCATTCCCATAAAATCCCTTCATGACGAGGTTTACAAAAATCATAATAAAAATTCATATTTAATCCATGCTTTTAAGCTATACCATGAGTTAACTAGGCCATGAACCATTTACAAATACAAACCTAACAATATAATAGAGTTTATTATTTCATCTTAGGTTGTCCCAACTATTTATTTCCCTAACACAAGCACCACACCACATTACATTGATAAAACATATCATAGGAGAAAATCACATAATAAAGGGAAATTACCTTTAAAATTTCAATCCATAACAGCTTAGGTTTAATCATAAGTTATTCATGATCATTTCCAAAACTCTAGGATTTTGACCAATAGTTACACTAAGGGTTCTTACAATGCTTTTCACATCCTTTTTTAGAAGGATTCACTAAATCTTTATTTGGTACAAACTATTACGACCTGCCATTTTTCATACATATTAACATAAATATAGATGAATATTCAATACATAACATAGAAAAACAACTCCAAAAAATTATAAGTTCAGCATCTTTAGATACCTGTAAATAGAAACAACTGGTTTGTAAAACATCAGCATCTTCTACCACTTATTCTTTCATAAATAGAAACCCTTTTTATATATCACACATAACAACATTCCCCATATCATAGAATAATAATCATAAAAATGTGTGAGATCATATAATTAGTAGAGGCAAACAAAAGATATATAAATAATAAAATATGCACAAGGGGATAATAAAATGAATTAACATTTGAATATTATACACTTCTTAAGAACAAAATATTGAGTCATGGAATAAGTAATATAATTTCAAAAGACATGAATCATATTAGAATATGAGCCATTCTAGAATAACATTGTCATAAAACATGTAATGTGGCATACACAAAAAAAATATAACTTTTTGATCATTTATAAATAAAAATAATTTCACTTATTTTTTAAGGTCATGAAATTAGGCCCTTTTATAAACTTATATACATGAAACCAGATCCATGCATAATTTTATTGACATGAAATCTAGGTCCACACAATGAACTTTGAACAAAAAATCAGGTTCACAATGAAAAAATGTCCCTCATGTGTTATCCATCATTACCCAGTACATTGGAGGGAGATATATGGACCACTAATCACATAATGAAATACATACATATATCATCCACAACAAAATAAATCATTCATCATATTAAAAATCAAGAAAATAAATGGGGTTTATAGACATTGCATTATATAATACCTCATGGAAAAGTAACAAGATTCATAAACTTCATGCCTTGAAAAACATAATCCAACCATAAAAATAATAATGACAACATCCTTGAATAATTAGCCATGTAAAGTATATGTAATTTCATATAATGTTATATAAGATGGAAAAAAAATTCGAGATAAAATTAAATAATTCTGAAGGAAAATATCCATTAAATTTTGAAAATATAATTTAAAAATGCCAAACAATTATAAAAGAAAAATAATTATTTTAAAATAACCATTGTTTAGTATGTATTAATATTCATGTTAGTACGGTTTCATAATGGAATTAAGAGGTTCTTATGAAATATATGATATAAAAACATTTATTTTGTATTTTTATTATAAAAGTACTTAAGAACAGAATTTATAAAATGACAAAAGAATCATTTATAACAATTTAAAAAACAATAATAAATTATTAATAATACCATTAGTCAATTATTGGTGAATATTTAAAATAATTTTAGAACCAATTTCATAAAAAACAGACCTGGAATAAAAAATAGATTTTTCAATTAAATTTTAAAAAGATAACTTTTAAAAGAAAGTCCCTTATAAATATTGTATAATTGAAGTGATAATTATTCAAATGAATTAAATATTTGTATTACCTATAAAGAAACATACAAAAGTGGAAATAAAATAAAATATATTCAAAATTAAAATCACAAATAATCATACTATGCCATAATAATGGGTGTAGATGTTTAACATAATAAATGTAAATGTTGTTAAAAGTTTCATTACAACTTTGTAATTAGTGGAATAATATGTCCCATAAATGTAATAATTATAAAATATAAAATTTAATAAAATGAAGATAATGAGAATAAATATATGATATATCAACGGTCTGTAAATAAACCACATAAGAGAAATAGTTTCTGAATGAGGCACATATCTCATAGGAGTTAGAGTGAGATAATAAACCCTTACATCATGGTTCCTTTTAGTTTTATATAATTTATCATCATGTATGATGGTTTATTGAATTTTATTAATTCATTAAAACATATATTCAAATTTATAAAACCTTTTATGATAATTTTATAACATCTCATGTCACGAACCAGCCCGGGTCGACCCTGAACCGGTCACCCGAGCCGGTCCGCGGCAAGTCCCGAGGAGCGTTCCCGATCCCCCCGGGATGGCAACTAGTGCCGGGCATCAAAATTTAAGAAGGTGGGAACGATTTTAGCCCAAACAAAAGTAAATAGAACAGAGCGAGCAAACACTAATAGCGGAAAAGAAAATAAAAGCCACACGACCACATACCTCCATGTGACCTCTCAGGTCACCACCCAACTAGAGAGCAACCTCGCTCCAACACTGAGCGACTCAAAACAGAAGACCTGAGCAAGGGAAGACCTGCAACTGAAATGGTAATATAGGCGTGAGCATTAAAAATGCCCAGTAGGTAAGCCAAAGTAAACCACTGAATCCAAAAGTTTCCTTTCCCAAGCAATCCGTTGACACAGGTTTGAAAAATACAATTATAAAATAGATTTTTCACATTTAAAAATAAACAACATGTTTTCCCCATTTGAAAACCCAACGCACACTATAAATCACTTTCAAAACCATTTCATGTTTTTATAAACAAAACCAAATACAGATGATACTACGACTGTGCTAAAAAGGAACAGGTAAACAGTACAGGCTGAAAGCAAATCAGTGAAACAGAATGTAACCAAGTAATGCAAGATGATAGTAGTGCAAAAGGACACAAGTAACACTATAAGATGTAAAGAATGACTGAAAGTAAACAATCAAGGTGAAAAAGTAACCATGGGTGATCCTAAACATCCCTAGAAAACCCCTGGACGTACTCGGGTTCAGACTACCTGCCGGCGTGGTACTCCATAGTCAATAACCAACTGGCCGCCCTAATAGCCAACCAGTGGCACATCCCTCCTGGCCTGTCTACAACTCCAGGGGGTACTAACCCGTCTAATCAGGGTTAGCAAGCAACCGTCACTCGATAATCTATAAGACGCCCAGGAACCCATGGTGGTTTTAGTAACACTGTGTAAGTGGGAGGCCCACGCACGCGTGACTCATCTCACCGCACTTGCCAACCCCTTACACGGACATCGCTACACGACAACCCTCGAAGGGAAGTCCCCCTGTAGAGATGCCCTCACAAGTACGTATATATATACATGTATGTGTATAATCACTTCACAGTTAATAAAGTGACAACCGGGCCTCCACTTCATTTAATTATCAAAACCGATTTATAAAAATACCTGAAGTCGCCAAGCGAGCACTCAGTTTTTACAAAATAAAATGACTTTACACGAACATTTCACAATATCATTTTAAATAACGCTAAACATTGTTTTTGTATTAAATAAAAGGCCAAACGGGCATATCTTCGTGGATTTCTTTTTAGACTAATTTAATGTGTCTCATGAAGAGGTCAAAATATTTTGAAACAAAGAACCATTTAGAAAAGTCAAGATTTCGAGAAACTAAAAATAAATAGAAATAAAAATAAATGCTAACAACTCAAAACACCATCTTCATTTGAGGGAGCATCCATGTGTGCACCTGGTGCACGCATGGATCCGTCATCATCCAATGGTGCATCAGACTTGCAAAGAGGCACGACAACATTTCCAAATCACACTAAATTTCATAAAAACCAACCAACACAGGATAATATGACCCAAGAATGATTTTTCTTTCTTTCTTTTTTTTCCCTTTAAAAAGAAAACACTGCACCAGACCACCAACGATAACATCAGAAACACAGACATTTAGTTCCACCTTAACTGACAACGCCTAAACAAGTACAATATACCATATAGTGTACAACTATAACAGCATAAAATTATAATTGCTTCGAACATAATTTTTCGAACAAAAACTATGGATCATAAACCACCAAAATAAGTCACGCAAGGCTATAATACACATGCGAATCATGGAATAAAATTAATTTAAAATAATTCAAGTACCAGCAGAGTGATTCGAAAAGGAAACAGGTGAATTCGCCTACCTCAAACAAGGAGCGGACGCGACGGAAACCCAGCAGAAAGTAGAACGATCCTTCGCAGACAACTGCACATGCTGAACAGTGGAAAAAGTGCACGTCACTCCACCCGCGACAGAAAAAGGATTAATATAAATTAAATATAAACACCAAGATGGAATAAAAAGGAAAATAAATAAATAAATAAATAAATAAATAAGCAAATAAATGAATATATTGATAAATAATAACATAATAGTAATAACAATCATAATAATAATAATGTGAAAATAATAATAAAGTAATAATTTAATAATAATAGAAACAATAATAATATAATAATATTAACATAATAATGATAATAATAATATAAGCATAAAAATAATATAATAATGATAATAATAAAAATAGTAATAATAACATAATATAATAATAATAATAACAAAATAATATAATAATAATTAAAACAATGATAAATATATTCATAATAATAATAATAATAATAATAATAATAAATAATCATAATAATAATATAGGAATAATAATAAAAATAATAACTTAATAACATAATAATAATAATAATAATAATAAAATAATAACATGAAGTAATAATAACAATAATAATAAAAATAAAAATAATAATGATAAAATAATAATAATAAGATAATAATAATGAAATAATTATAATATTATTAATATGATAAAAGAAAAATAATAATAAATGTTATATATAGATTAACTTAAAAAAAATAAAAATAAAAACAAACTTACAGGGCAGCAAGCGGGGAGACGGCGGTTGGAGGGAGTATCTGTAGGGGAGGTGCAGGGGGGGTGTCACCGCGGCGGAGCGAGGCAGGAGGAGAGCGGGGCGGAGGCCGGAACGGCGGAGTCGCCGAAGGCGGCGGGAGCAGGGTTGGGACGGGAGGAGGGTGTAGGGGAGAGGGCGGCGCGGTGTCGGCGCAAGGCGGAGAAGCAGGGGGGGAATCGGGTCGGTGACGGGGAAAGGAGCCGGACGTCGGGTGCGGGGCGCGGAGGGAGTCGAGCGGGACGGCGCCGGAGTCGCGCGGAGAGGCTGGCGACACCGGGACGGGGAGCGCCGGACGAGGCCGGGAGTAGGGAGGGCGGCGCGGAGGTCGGTGCGGCGGAGCGGGAGCCGGGGCGGTGGTCTGGCGCGGGCAAGGTGAGGCGGATCACCGGAGGGGGATCGGAACGGGAGAGCGCGGCCGCGGGGAGAGCCGGAACAGGGATGCCGGGACGGCGACGGTGGCAACACGCAGGGGAGACGGGATGCCGGAGGCCGTCGTGTAGGGGAGCTGGGAGCCGACTGCGGAAGCGGGGAGGTGAGGCCGAGGTGCAGGATGCGGGGAAGGAAAGCGGGGAAGGAGAGAGGGGAGAGAGAGAGAGTGCGCCGCCAGGGTGGGGGGAAAACGGAATTAGGGTTAGGGGGTTAAACAAAAAACTATATATATATATATATATATACATAATCAATAATAATAATAATAATAATAATAATAATAATTGTAATAACCTTATAATAATTGTAATAATAACCATAATAATAATAATAGAAGACTAAATAAAAGAATAAAATCTAATCTTCATAATAATAAAAATTTATAATAATAATATTAATAAACCTTTATAATAATAATAATAAATAAACATTATAATAATAATGATAAAATAAAATAAAAAATAATAAAATGACAACATAAAATTCTCAAATTTAAACGTCGGGCGAACACGTAGTCACCCGGGCCAACCGCACGGTCACCGCTAACGATGCGATGACCGCACACTGGCGCGAAACCCTTCAACACAAATAAACGTTAAAAATTCAGACCGAGACCAAGAAAAGAGTAAGATAAGGGTATCTGCAGTCGGGGTGTGACAATTCTCCCCACCACAGACACTTTCTGCCCCCAGAAAGTCACCAAGCCACAAGTCAGTCAAGATTCAGGTCATTGCCCCAAACGGAACTAAAGGAACCAGAGAGAACTGAGAACCTTGGGGATGACCTTACTCATCACAGGTCACACCCGACCGATTCAAGAGAAAAATGGGGTCCGAGATTGAGGGGAGAACGCGAAGGGGTTCTCCCCACCACAAGAGCTCAACTTGTGCAGGAAAGTTGACCATCTAAATAGACAACCCTAGGAAAAGGGAGGGGGGTCGACGCGGGAACTCCCAACCGATTCAAACCAACTCTTATAGCACGATTAAAACAACACCTTCGTCGAGACATTGAATCCTCGACTAGAGTCAACATCCTTCAACACCAGGGAAAATCCATAGAAAAACATTTAACCATTATAAAATTGGAGACATGATCCACCGAAGTCCCCGAAACATAACCACATCTTAAACATAACTAAAACGAGGTCAACCCACATGAGAGTCAAACACACTTTTAAGAAGGACACACGATTTAGAATATCACCCCCACACGACAAGTCTGCTTAGATTATCACAGAACAAATCCATTGTCACTTTTTAGAAAAACAACACATTTACAACGTTGTTGAAACTTTTGTAGCAGGAAAACAAGTACTAAAAGATCTTGATTGTTCCACTACTAACACGGAACAAAAAAAACCTGGACCAAGGCTTCACGACCCTGGGAACTTCTGACTGTGCGCGAGCTTCACCCCGAGACTTGTGGCTGGGGCTCTGATTGCTGAAGCATCTTCTGCCTCACAGTCAGGTACTGACGTTATCCCATCACGACGTCCTCTTTAAGCGACGCTTCCGACAAAACTTCTCCAGATGGCCCAGACAACCGCATCGACGACACGTCTTCGGAGGGTTGCGGCAAGACGGATTTAAATGCCCGAAACGACCACACTGAAAACATACCATCGAACGATCTGATGAACTGGAAGCTAAGACCAAAGGGGATAACTCCTTAGGAACAGGTATCTCTGGCGCCTTTTTCTCACCAGAGGGGGAACTCTTACGAACAACAACAGGGGACGCTGAAGTATTAACCACCCGCACACCAGAAACTAACTCAGCCAAGAAAGCTTCCTCCACCAGCTTCTCGAAACAAAGGTCTTTATAAGGGAGGACTCGCTCCTTGATCTCTGGACGAAGACCCCCAGTGAAAAGAGAGACCTTCATGAGCTCATGCGACGCTACCTCTGGAGAAAAGGGAATCAGTTCCTTGAAATGGTCAACATATGCCTTCACCGTCCGTTGACCTTGCTGAATATGCACGAGCTCTCTCTTTTTCTCCAGCTTCACTTCCTCAGGTACAAACCATTGGATGAAAACAATTCTAAAGACATCCCACGTCATCTCAACTTGAGTCGATGGTGGGGCAACCACCTTCCACTGGTCCAGAGCTGGACCCTCGAACAACTTCATAATTGCACGAACCTTAACATTATCGGGAGTTCCCAACATTCTAAAGACACGCTCCACTTCCTCGAGCCATTTCACTGCCTCTAATGGACCCTGATCACCATGGAGAATAGGCAGAGTCTGAGGAGGACCGAAATCTGGGCATGACCTATCAGAATCCTTAGGGACCTTTTTGGGCGGCATTTCCTGAGCGACATATAAAACACAAGGCCAAAACCAACATCAAACCGAAGCAACATCAACAAAAGAGCCTTCATCAAAAACAGTCAGCACAAGGACCAATCAAATACAACACAACCCAAAATAAAATCTCCTCTTTAAAATTCCCTTTTCATTTTTTTTTATTTCAAAACCACCCTTTTTCAAGATCACTTTCCAAAACCAATCCACTTTCAACCCAAAAACCTTCCAAAACCGTTACCCCTTTAAAACCCATTTAGAAAACAAGTTCAAGCCATTAATTTCAAATACACACCCAGGTAATCTCATGAACCGTTGCACATGTCTTTATCCACATTCCATTCATACTCACACCAACATGCACTTTTCATGCATTCTCACACATGTGCAAACGTTCATAAAGAGGACCTGGGGTTTCATCCCGAACCATTCTTAACCAATTCCAAGCAAACAACAGATTTCCAAACCAAGAGATTTCAGTTTTAAAACCCATTTCATATATTTAAAGTCCTTTAAAAGAAACCATTCCAATTTTCAAAAACCCTTTTTCATTTCAAACAACGTACTTACACAGACCAAAACAAAAGCAGCAACCAAGATTGCATCAATCACTGAAATGAGGGACTAGTAGTCACGCTCAACCTGGCGACATGGTAGTGGGCCATGTCCCAAGTCAGCGTCGACCACTAGGAGGAATTCAAACCATGTACTCGGACTTCACATGGGTCACTACTCCATGTGAAATCACGACATAACGTCGGCTTGCCTCCATTGTCATCTCTCAATCCAAGACAAACCAGAAAAGACAAGGACACAATTCCCGAACTACCCCTGGTAACTCGAAGATCAGTGCGAGCAAGAGTTCGCGACGCTCTTCCCGTACCTACCCCTCGAGTTCCGACAGTCCTAATATCCTTCTACCGGACAACCCAAACAACAAGAACCACCCTCTGATACCATTTTGTCACGAACCAGCCCGGGTCGACCCTGAACCGGTCACCCGAGCCGGTCCGTGGAAAGTCCCGAGGAGCGTTCCCGATCCCCCCGGGATGGAAACTAGTACCGGGCATCAAAATTTAAGCAGGTGGGAACGATTTTAGCCCAAACAAAAGTAAATAGAACAGATCGAGCAAACACTAACAGCGGAAAAGAAAATAAAAGCCACACGACCACGTACCTCCATGTGACCTCTCAGGTCACCACCCAACTAGAGAGCAACCTCGCTCCAACACTGAGCGACTCAAAACAGAAGACCTGAGCAAGGGAAGACCTGCAACTGAAATGATAATATAGGCATGAGCATTAAAAATTCCCAGTAGGTAAGCCAAAGTAAACCACTGAATCCAAAAGTTTCCTTTCCCAAGCAATCCGTTGACACAGGTTTGAAAAATACAATTATAAAATAGATTTTTCACATTTAAAAATAAACAACATGTTTTCCCCATTTGAAAACCCAACGCACACTATAAATCACTTTCAAAACCATTTCATGTTTTTATAAACAAAACCAATTACAGATGATACTAGGACTGTGCTAAAAAGGAACAGGTAAACAGTACAGGCTGAAAGCAAACCAGTGAAACAGAAAGTAACCAAGTAATGCAAGATGATAGTAGTGCAAAAGGACACAAGTAACACTATAAGCTGTAAAGAATGACTGAAAGTAAACAATCAAGGTGAACAAGTAACCATGGGTGATCCTAAACATCCCTAGAAAACCCCTGGACGTACTCGGGTTCAGACTACCTGCCGGCGTGGTACTCCATAGTCAATAACCAACTGGTCGCCCTAATAGCCAACCAGTGGCACATCCCTCCTGGCCTGTCTACAACTCCAGGGGGTACTAACCCGTCTAATCAGGGTTAGCAAGCAACCGTCACTAGATAATCTATAAGACGCCCAGGAACCCATGGTGGTTTTAGTAACACTGTGTAAGTGGGAGGCCCACGCACGCGTGACTCATCTCACCGCACTTGCCAACCCCTTACACGGACATCGCTACACGACAACCCTCGAAGGGAAGTCCCCCTGTAGAGATGCCCTCACAAGTACGTATATATATACATGTATGTGTATAATCACTTCACAGTTAATAAAGTGCCAACCGGGCCTCCACTTCATTTAATTATCAAAACCGCTTTATAAAAATACCTGAAGTCCCCAAGCGAGCACTCAGTTTTTACAAAATAAAATGACTTTACACGAACATTTCATAATATCATTTTAAATAACGCTAAACATTGTTTTTGTATTAAATAAAAGGCCAAACGGGCATATCTTCGTGGATTTCTTTTCAGACTAATTTAATGTGTCTCATGAAGAGGTCAAAATATTTTGAAACAAAGAACCATTTAGAAAAGTCAAGATTTCGAGAAACTAAAAATAAATAGAAATAAAAATAAATGCTAACAACTCAAAAAACCATCTTCATTTGAGGGCGCATCCATGTGTGCACCTAGTGCACCCATGGATGCGTCATCATCCAATGGTGCATCAGACTTGCAAAGAGGCACGACAACATTTCCAAATCACACTAAATTTCATAAAAACCAACCAACACAGGATAATATGACCCAAGAATGATTTTTCTTTCTTTCTTTTTTTTCCTTTAAAAAGAAAACACCGCACCAGACCACCAACGATAACATCAGAAACACAGACATTTAGTTCCACCTTAACTGAAAACGCCTAAACAAGTACAAGATACCATATAGTGTACAACTATAACAGCATAAAATTATAATTGCTTCAAACATAATTTTTCGAACAAAAACTATGGATCATAAACCACCAAAATAAGTCACGCAAGGCTATAATACACATGCGAATCATGGAATAAAATTAATTTAAAATAATTCAAGTACTAGCAGAGTGCTTCGAAAAGGAAACAGGTGAATTCGCCTACCTCAAACAAGGAGCGGACGCGACGGAAACCCAGCAGAAAGTAGAACGATCCTTCGCGGACAACTGCGCACGCCGAACAGTGGAAAAAGTGCACGTCACTCCACCCGCGACAGAAAAAGGATTAATATAAATTAAATATAAACACCAAGATGGAATAAAAAGGAAAATAAATAAATAAATAAACAAATAAGCAAATAAATGAATATATAGATAAATAATAACATAATAGTAATAACAATCATAATAATAATAATGTGAAAATAATAATAAAGTAATAATTTAATAATAATAGCAACAATAATAATATAATAATATTAACATAATAATGATAATAATAATATAAGCATAATAATAATATAATAATGATAATAATAAAAATAGTAATAATAACATAATATAATAATAAAAATAACAACATAATATAATAATAATTAAAACAATGATAAATATATTCATAATAATAATAATAATAATAATAATAATAATAATAATTAATCATAATAATAATATAGCAATAATAATAAAAATAATAACTTAATAACATAATAATAATAATAATAATAATAATAATAATAAAATAATAATATGAAGTTATAATAACAATAATAATAATAGTAATAATAATGATAAAATAATAATAATAACATAATAATAATGAAATAATTATAATATTATTAATATGATAAAAGAAAAATAATAATAAATGTTATATATAGATTAACTTAAAAAAAATAAAAATAAAAACAAACTTACAGGGCAGCAAGCGGGGAGACGGCGGTTGGAGGGAGTATCTGCAGGGGAGGTGCAGGGGGTGTCGTCGTGGCGGAGCGAGGCAGGAGGAGAGCGGGGCAGAGGCCGGAACGGCGGAGTCGCCGGAGGCGGCGGGAGCAGGGCTGGGACGGGAGGAGGGTGCAGGGGAGAGGGCGGCGCGGTGTCGGCGCAAGGCGGAGAAGCAGGGGGGGAATCGGGTCGGTGACGGGGACAGGAGCCGGACGCCGGGTGCGGGGCGCGGAGGGAGTCGAGCGGGACGGCGCCGGAGTCGCGCGGAGAGGCTGGCGACACCGGGACGGGGAGCGCCGGACGAGGCCGGGAGTAGGGAGGGCGGCGCGGAGGTCGGTGTGGCGGAGCGGGAGCCGGGGCGGTGGTCCGGCGCGGGCACGGTGAGGTGGATCACCGGAGGGGGAGCGGAACAGGAGAGAGCGGCCGCAGGGAGAGCCGGAACAGGGATATCGGGACGGCGACGGCGGCAACACGCAGGGGAGACGGGATGCCGGAGGCCGTCGTGTAGGGGAGCTGGGAGCCGACTGCGGAAGCGGGGAGGTGAGACCGAGGTGCAGGATGCGGGGAAGGAAAGCGGGGAAGGAGAGAGGGGAGAGAGAGAGAGAGTGTGCCGCCAGGGTGGGGGGAAAACAGAATTAGGGTTAGGGGGTTAAACAAAAAACTATATATATATATATACATAATCAATAATAATAATAATAATAATAATAATAATAATAATAATAATAATAATAATAATAATAATAATAATTGTAATAAACTTATAATAATTGTAATAATAACCATAATAATAATAATAGAAGACTAAATAAAAGAATAAAATCTAATCTTCATAATAATAAAAATTTATAATAATAATATTAATAAAACATTATAATAATAATAATAAATAAACTTTATATTAATAATGATAAAATAAAATAAAAAATAATAAAATGACAACATAAAATTCTCAAATTTAAACGTCGGGCGAACACGTAGTCACCCGGGCCAACCGCACGGTCACCGCTAACGATGTGATGACCGCACACTAGCGCGAAACCCTTCAACACAAATAAACGTTAAAAATTCAGACCGAGACCAAGAAAAGAGTAAGATAAGGGTATCTGCGGTCGGGGTGTGACATCTCACATCCCATTGATTAATAATATTTCATTATTTTCCTTGTTTTAGTTGGATTTATTCTAGGGATTCATTGTTGGTTCATTTGTGTAAAATTATGGATTTTCATGTAAAATGGAAATAAAACTCCACAAGTGAAGATAAATTTAATTCCTGAACATACATCAGATGAAAGTTTCCCATATATCATTTTATTTTGGTGCATGATGATGATTCATTTGAAAAAATGTTAATGATAGATATTTATATTAATTTGGTGAATATTCTTACCATCATGCACTATTTTCATTTAAATTTTCATTATGTATATATATTAGTTAAAAACATAAAATAGGTTATAATATACTATTTGGTTCTGATTTTACCATAATAATACTTTTACGACCATCCTTTAAGGTGGTGATGGAAAATGAAAAATATTTTATGTGGGGATGAATAGCCGCCGAAATTTGGACAATGGTTTTGTTTCTTTGAATATGTGGAGGCAAAAAAATGGATAGATATAAAATGTTCAATTAAAAACATAAAATCATGGTATATACAATATTATGGATATATTATTATTTTATTAATGAATGAGGTTAAGAGAAGGTATAAAAATAAATCAAATTAGGAGATGTTGTTTTAAAAGTAACCTATGGAATACCACCTCATTGAAGGACCACTTATGTTACATAGAATTGTTCTTTGGGAGAGACAAAAAGCACTTACACATGGGGATAATAGAGAGGATAATATTTATCATATATTTTAAATATTCAATGTTTTTTAAGAAAACATGGGGTGGTGAGGGTGATATTTATACTTGAGAAGGTGTGGTTTTAATAGATTAATTAATGATTAATATATATTAAGATCCAACTACATTTGCGTTGAATTAATACCACATAATTTGGATTATAATAAATTTTTTAAAGGGTATTAATGTTATATAAACACATCATACAACCATAAAATTTTGTATTTTTTAGATATTTTAAACCCTTAAATTTTAATTTTAACCTGTTGTTGTATTTTACCTATACTACGACAAATATTTTTCTACCACTACTTCACATTTATTAAAAAAAATGAAAATGAACTCATAAAATCATTTAGACCTACTGATTCAATATATGAAATCCATCTTAATTGATTCAATTTATTAAATTGATAAAAATAACTTCTAAATATGTTAAATTCAAAACCCATAAAACAGGGATTTAGATAATATAAAAATCTTGGTTTTTAAAATACTAGGCATGTATTTTTAAGTGTTAAAAATTATGTATTATATCATTAAGTAAATAATTTTTATCCATAAAATTTTTTAGTTGATTTTTATTTATGATCCAAAAAGTATTATTTCTTAAATGTTATGGTATTTGGTAAAAAACAATATTTCCACTTTTAATCCTAAAAACCAAATATTTTTCGAAATTCACAAAAAGAAACCATAAAATAACTTTGACATTATATATATAAAAATTATGTTCAATTTTTCAAATAAATTCTATTAATGTTTCATAAATTAATTATTTATATTTTTTAATTGAATTTAATGGAAATTTATTTATGAATAAATCATTTATTTGAATAATAAATGACATTGAAAATTATGTGTCCATTTCCTAATAATAATTAAAATTGTATTCAATATGAACTTCATATATATTTCCTTTTATATATATTACTATTAACACATTCCGATTTAATGCACAATTTATAACGGTAATGTTAAAATAATAATATTTTGGTGCTCTTTTAATCTCGGTGTTACATTCAATATAATCTATCAATGTTATAAAATTTATTTTAATAAAGAAGATACATTTCATAAAATATTGGGGTGTTACAAATTGAGACATGAATAAATGTTCAATACCCAACGAATCAAAACATTAGCCTTGAATCGACGTTCCAAATGACCCTAATCGTGCTTCCCTAATTGTTAGAGGCTAATAACTAGTGAATAGGGATAAAAGAGAACTATTAGAGAAGTATTTTACCTCAATATAAATAAAATATTATATAACCATGGACTTATATAAAAATATATTTTAGTAAATATAATTAAAAACATAGTTTAAAAATAGTAATTTTTATAAATCCAACATATTCAACGAAAAGAATCCTCCTAGAAGACATAAATAAATAATATGGGAAGAAGACAGTATCAGTAACCCCATATAATATATATCTAATTTGAATAAAAAAGTCTATTATAATGAAGAAAAAAGATATTCATTTTCCTGTATAATATACAATAATATCAATATTTAAACTTAATATTACATATAGGGGTGTGTATAAACTTAATAAGACTATTTTATTAACTCCAAAAAATATCCATGTCTAAGAAATAAAAATAAATTTAATAAAAATAAATTTAAAAAAAATAATAAATAATAAATCAAAATAGTTTATCTTAAAACATTAATTCCAGAAAATCATCTTAATACTACGATATCAAATCCACATTTCATTGAAACCTATATTTAAAAAAAACTTCTTTTAATTCCCTTTGTTCATATTTATTTATAATTCACATTTTCTATAAAAAGTAAACCCATTTAGAAAATTATAATTAATTATAAAATAATTATTGAAATATAAAATTTATTAAATTCAAAATGAAAATTCCCATATATTCCAAAGTATATCAATAAATCAGTGTCCCTTAAAATTAATCCAAAAAAAAATATTCCCATAAAATCCATTCATGACGAGGGATAAAAATATCATAATAAAAATTCATATTTAATCCATGCTTTCAATCTATACCATGAGTGAAATATGCCATAAACCATTAACAAATACAATCCTAACACTATAATAGAGTGTATTATTTCATCATAGGTTGTCCCAACTATTTATTTCCCTAACACAATCAACCCAACACATCACACTACCTTGGATAAGACTTAGTGGTTTCAAAATAGGTCTCACAGAAAATAAGTTTTTCAAATACCCTCTCACTATTTGAGAAATTCATTTTAACCCTTATAATTAAATTTCTAATGTTATCCCCCTTATAGGGTATTTTCAAATAAATTGAATTCCCAAAAAATATCTATATTTGAATCAAATCACTGTTCCTAAATTTTTTTTAAAATCAAATAGTTCTATTTCTATGACCAATCAATAAACCATAAATTAAATTGATAATATCATATAAAGTATCAAAACCTCTTACCTAGGTGGTATTTACACAATTTGAAAAAAACCTCTTGAACCATTAATGGTAAAAAATCAATTCAACTCATTAAATTATTCCATGAATAGAATTTCTCAATCAAAAATACATTAACTACTTTTTATAAAAATTAGGAATATTTTATGAACACTTAGTGTGAACCTTACCAAACTATCATAGTCTCCTATAATTCTATACACTTGTATTTATGGTACCATAATGTTACATGACCGCTATGAAACTCATAATAAACACCATATAACACATCAATTACAATAAAATGAAAAATAAAATTATGTGTGAAGAAGATTTAGATATTGTCATGACCCATGTTAGATGGTATAGAACACCCATTTTTGCCTAAAACTAAATAATATCATCAATATGTGTTTCTTACACATCTCCAAATAAATTATACACATCAAGTAAAAAATTTAAAATTAATTATTATAAATTCATTAATTCATTTAAAAATTAACAACCTATGATCACCTATTATCTATCTGATAACTGAAAATTACATCACCGCCAATAAGAGACTATTGAGATAAGAAAAATTTTGGGGCATGTCAAGCCATGCAGTTTTTCGATCACACCATCCTATTTTTACAATATTACACTATAATTCAATATCTGTTACCCATGAGATAATCCCAATTAAACGAGTCAAAATATTTATTTTCCGCTATCATATCCTTCTCACTATTCTATAACTCTTTCCATCTAATATTACATTTAAAATTTTCATCCATCACAATAAAGACTATGGTGGACCACCACAAATTTTTTATTTTCCAAATTCATTATTCTTCGATACTAAATTACTTATTGGACTATCATTATTCCATGACATGTACTTTTAAATCCACAATGTCAATCCTCTAATTAAATCATAATTTATTATCATCAAAATTATTTAATTTAAATAATCATATAAATAAATTCAAGGAATTAATTTCATAATCATATATTCCAATTCACAATGTTAAAATTATTTTGCAAAATATAATTTTCTATTTAACATAATTTTTTAACTTCTAACTATCATGTGGACACATAAGTAATACCATTTAATTAAATAAAAATAATTTAATCACCCTCACTTTCCTGATATACTATAAAGAAAATAATTTTTTCTTAATTAAATAATTGAATAATAAAAAACATGGGTGTTGTCATTTTCCCTACCATTGGATAATTGAACTTCAAAAATTCAATATGTATCAATCAAAATATTTAGTCACTCCAACCATATATGTGCTTCAAATTAAGATGTTTCTTCATGAATCATCTTGTGTTTCAAAAACACTTACCAAAGATATACCTCATTCCCTAATAATTCTATCTCTATTATCCATAATTTATATTATTATTTCAATATAAAAAAATAATCTTTTAAAAATAATCATTAAAATTATTTTAATGGTAAATTTTTACATTACTTGAATCTTATGAATGTCATTAAGAAACAAAAATCTCAAATAGGAAAAAAATTAACCATTTTCAAATTTCCTTCCACCACTACACAAAAAATATCATGTTTTATTTTTTATATTAACAATAATATTATAAAATAAAATTAAATATCATACCACTTTCATGTTATAAAGGGTAATTATTTTCATAATAATGTCATATGTATGATCTATTAATTTACTTAAATATTATATAATCATAAATAAAAAAATTCAACAATATATTTCTCCATTCATGACTACTAAAATTTTCATGTGAATTCATGGTACAACTTTTATATTCATGGTTCAATTTTCCATATCAATGGTTGAAATACATAAAAACACAATTTTTTCATTCTAGAAGATTAATCAACAATATCATGAAATAAAGTTCTAAATGTGGTGAAACAGTTCATCCATTAGTGGTATCCCCATCATATAAGGTTTCCACCATCCCCTTAAACTCATTAGATATCTACATTTATCTCATAATTTCCAAAAATATAGTTGTTACATTAATATTAGAGAGAAACAAATCATCAATCTTTTTCCCTACATCTATGTGAATGATTTCCAATAACCCCATCAATTGCCACAACTCCTCATCTTCCTACACCACTTTATTCAAATTAATCCCACTAAAAGTGTATGCCACCATATATTATTTTATTAAAATATATATATATATAATAGTTATAAAATCTATATATATGAAAAAACTCACACAAAAAATTAATCTCTTTAAAATATTCCGAGAAAAAAAATAACACCTAAGTATAGATTATCTATATATTAATTCCATTTGTACGAATCCAATTTCAGAAACCAATATATGATGCCCTAATATATTTACATCAAAACACATCTTAAAAAATAAATATTCAACATTAATCCTTATGACCAACTCTTATTTTAGAAAGAATTTTAATTATTACTAAATTATGTATTTTTTTCAATTTCTCAAATACTTTCTCATACCTCACATTCTAATAATGATTACCTATACAATTAAACATGGAAATTAGAGAGGATAACGTAAAAAATAACAATCAATGGATCATTGATAATATATTTCCAAACATATAAAAATTCATATTTTAAAGAAATGTCTTATGATTTCCAAAGAAAACAATTATTTTAAATTTACTATTATTGTAGTGACTCCTTTACAAGAAAAAACGTTTTTCATAAATTTAAAATACTAAATATACATATGAAAATCCTATAACTTTTTTTTAAATCAATTAAATTTTTCCTGAAAAAAATCCCTAATTTCCACAATTTAATTTAATTCATATGTATATTAAAATATCATAAAGATACTACCCCGTCTGCATCAAAACTTTTATTGATCAACCAAGTAAACAATTCCATAAACATTGATGGTGAATTGGAAACTGTAAAATTCATGACTAAAAATACAAATTGTACATATAATGTTTAAAATATGGATTTGGGAATTTAATATATTTTTAGACATAATTGGAGATAAAAATAATGATGTTCTATATTTGAATAATAATACCCTCTCTTAAACTAGTCTAATTAAAATCATCAATATTGGGTAACATTTAATTATTTTGCATCTTATCAAAGTTTAATTTTTGATATCCAATGAAGAAATTCAAAGAAGAACCAACACCCATGGAAAATATAAAAGATTCCACCTAAGGAGAAGAAATTTATATAATGAATCTTCTATTCCCAAGATCATCTATCACAACATTCAACTCTTTCAACTCCACTTTTTTAAATCTATATGATGTAATTGAAAATGATATTCCCCTGGTGATAGATCAATGTAAAATTTTAAATATTTCCATGGAGGTATTATATATAAATAATTAAGACAATATTAAGATACTGATCCACTTACACTAGATGTTGATATTATTTATTTTCTTTTAGTAACCGAAGCATTAAACTTATAAACAGACAAGATATAGACCCAATATCAATTTCCATTTGTCCAAACGAAATATAATGACCTTAATAATCCACATTGAAGGTATTTAAAATACTAATTTCTTTTTAAAATATTAATTTTCAACAATATATTTCAATATGATCTTTGATTCTACTAAACTAATCCATCTTGATGATCAAGTGATATATTTTTCACTCAAAAAAATATATAGGATTTTTATAAATTTTTAATCATGATCAAGAATGATAGAAATATATAAACATGAAATGAATTTTCACCCAATATAAAAGAATTTTTCATAGAATAAAAAATAAACACCACCTATAACCCCAATATATCAAACAATCATGTTGAGACAAATGAATGCTATGTTCCAGTGTCAAATAAAGAAAAAATGACCAAAGAAGTCATAAGAATAGTACTTATCATCATATAATTTACTATATTTTTATCATTATATTATAATTAATGAAATATTATGAAAAATATTTCTTTTTACCATCAATTTTATTGAACACACCTCTGTGTTAGTTTCAACACTATTTCATGAGTCCTTAACTCAATCTATCCTAATCCATCATCCTATATTCTTGATCCCTATAGTTGGTTAGATAATTCATGCTACTCATCACCAGTGGGAATTTTATATGACATTTTTTATATTCCTTATATCCACTCTATTAACACACTCATGGGGTGAAACAAATGAAACTTATTTTAGATGTTTCACTTCACCGCACTAAAAAAACTCTAAAAAACTCTTTTATTGAGATGATTTAGAAGGTAAATCAACATGTTTTCAATGAATATGTTTTTCATCCTTTTATTATCACTATATTTTTCTATCTATCACAATTATAATGAAGGAAAGTACTCACATTCAATCCATTCAATATATTCACCTTTGTTATAGCTACCTTAGAAACAACCTCAATGTAAATTGGATGCCTTGATAATTTAATCATTAACCTTATCTCTTTTTAAAATCACACCTCAATCTAATTGGACGTATAGTTCTAATTGTTCCCTAACTTTAGTGAATTTCATACATAATTTGATTACTATGATGCATATTCCATCACTTACATATTATATTAATCATACTAAGAAAATTATTAATCCTTCACCAGTTTCAATTATTCAAAAAAACACTAACCATTAAAGATCTTGTAGAAACAAATCCATTCAAGATCCTTATAAATTCACTCAATTATTACCAATTCCCAAAATTTTTATGTTATTACATCAGAATATAGAATTCAAACTCCAAAATTGATATCTCTAGTGTCCAAAAATTTTGGAATATATTATTGATCTTCCTTTACCATTATTTTTCCATTTTTAGTCCAAAACCACCTCTAAATATTTGTAGAATCTATATGAAAGAATCAAATTTTCATTATTTATCCATTATACCATAATGCTTGTCTTCCCTTTACAATATATAGATATTATTCACAATATTTTACAATAGATGATGATATAAATGGGGAACATCCACTATTTCTTTTCCACATCGATTTAATACTCTTTTAGGTGTTATAATTTAATAGGATATATAATAAATTTAGTCAAAATTAATAAAACATCCTAAAAAATAATTATTATCTAATTATTTTCCACGCTATGATTAGGTAGATATTTTCCCTTTTATATGGATAATATATCCTCGTATAACATTTTTTCAATAATTCAGAAGTGTTTGTCGAATTCCTATATCTTAAAAATCATTTGAAAATTATAAAATCATTTAGTCATTGGATGTATTTTTTCATAAAGGATTATACTAGTCATTAAAATCCAAGATCATGTAATGAAAATCCACATTATGTTTTTCATAATGTATGGATGCTTTATGGTTTTCATTGTATCATGGGTTAACAAGGAATCAACATCAGTTCACTAGGTCATCATCAACCAATCATTTAATCAAACGTATAGTTATCTCATAGTTTTACAGAAATTTTTTATATCTATGATTTAATTTAAAATTTAATGTTATATCCATAATAATATTGAACACTAACTAAATTCCTATGGATAAACCTAAAATTTATTAATTTGATACCATTTTTAATACCATAACCTAGGTACTTGAACCATAATACTAAATTGTTGTGCCGCAAAACCTCAGGTACACACCAATATTCACTATTTTGGGGAAACTATGGCAATGGAAAAATATACAAACCATTGAAGAATGATTTTACCACAAAAAACAAAAACCAAATGGAAACCATATATGTAGATGTACAACTATATTATTCAAACCCATTAAATACATAGTAGAAGTAAAATTAGTTTTTAAACACCAATACATGAAAAATTGAAGAGCCTTGAAGATTACCTAAAAAAGTAAATGTGGGGAAATATTACACCACTAAAACATTATACCATATATAAAATGTCCATTTATATCACTCAATTAATTAATTATAAATCCTTTCATTTTCAAATATTGTAACCAATCATGCCAACATATCCACAAAAGTTCACAAGAAAGGGGAGAGTATAAAATTACATGGATTTCCATAATAACACAAATAAATATCTATGAAAGAGACATCCTTATAACTAATATTTTAACAAATAATAATAAATAATAATACTTTCATCCATAAACATGTATTTATTAAAAAATAATTCCAAACCATGACATAAAAATGATGTTATTAAACCTATCATTATCTCAATGATTCACTTTATATAAAACAACAATATAAATCCTCATTGATCAAAGAGACTTATAATCCTTGATTCCTCTTCGAAAACATCCCATTTATTAAACTCTAAATATTTCTAATATCTAATTAAATATTACTATTTATAATTTCTGGATGAGAAAATCCTCCATTTTCATAAGCACATAACAGATTTCCCAACCCATAAAATTATATAAAAACCCTATGTTCCAAGGAAATAAACTTATGCTAAGGAATAATAGAGAATAACATAAATAAAAATTAAATTAAATCCAGTGATATTTTCAATTTTTGAACCAACTCAGTATCCATTCACTTTCTTCAACCCTAGACTATCATGAAGTTTTTTCATTCATACCTAGCCATATAAACCACTGTTTCCATAACACATGATCTATAGGTCACCATTTTCTAATTAATAAAGATAAGATGTTTTAAATAAAGTCTCCCTACAACAATTTTATAAAATCATGCATGCCATTATAGAAATCCAATTATACACATTTAAATCAATTTTCAAAATTATCCCCAACTAAGAGAATATCTACATCAATCAAAATACCAAAAAATTCCATATTTAGACCAAATCATGGTTTCTCACAAAACCCATAAAATCAAAACACTCCAATATTATAATATAATTTGAAAATAAAATTTTTAATATAATTGAATGTATAAAAACACCAACATAGTTAATATTTCCTAAATTATCTATAAATTCTAAACAAAATATTTTTTCATTGTAAACCATCACGTATTATTTTCAAAATACACTACAATTAAAAATTCATAATTTAACTAACATTGTCCTAGAATTATATTAAATATGTCTATTATATATATATATGGAAACTATTATTATAAATTGGAATGAACCCATAAAAATCTATATATGAAAGTGAATGGTTTCCATTTTATTGAATGATACCCATGGAATATTGAACTACCACATTGTAGTACATTAGTTTTGATGCATTGAAGATAATGATTCAGAGTATAAATTATAAAGAGAGTTATGGGCCTCATGTAATTTTACCATATACCATTCCAAATGTTATAAAAATACTTTTAAGGACATTACATTATGAATTTCAAAAATAGGGTTATATTTATTTTTCACATATTCAAATTCATTAATTATTTCATAGAAAATATATAGAAAAAATATCCTATATAAATTTATTCATTGAATAATTAGTGAGCTATGGTAACATTTTATTTACCCCATTGTCAAAAAACCTTCCACTAACTATAAGAGTATTAGGAATAGTCTTAGAGGGAGGAACATGTCTGGTTTATCCCTGTATTTATTACCACTCAATGAAATTCCTCTTAAATTCATAAAAGGATTACAATGAAAGAAACATATTAAATGAGATAAAAATCCCTTTTTTACCTATGTCAAATAATTCATTATGTATTCTATAATACAACAAACACAATTTTCTAATAAATATTTTTCATCCATAATAATATAGTTTTTAATGTACCATCATTAATAAATACATCACTAATATCCCTAATCCTCTAAAATAACATCCTCAGTGGACTATGATAATTCCATGTCACAACATTTTAAATATACATAGTTAATCATATAATTAAATAATAATTAGCCATCAAAAAATTCATGTCAATTCCAAAGTCTACAAACTAAATCACATTGAATTAATATTTGATCATATATTCCACTACAACAAACATAATTAATTTCTATAAATTAATTCCCTGAGTCATAATAATTTTTAATTTCTGAAAATCCTTTGAGAAAATAGTTATAATGTATAAATAAATAATAAAATATCTTCAACATTATTAAGTCAATGTTACTTTAATATATAATCCCAGAACATTAATCACTAAATTAAATAATATAAAAAACATAATTGTAACAGTTAAATCAAATGATCCCCATATTAGAGGAACTAGTGATAGAAGCATACCTACCAAGATGGTTTAATTTACTTTTAAATCATATGTAAATCCTTATGGGTTCCCAAGTAAAAATTTTTTTGATGGATTCTCGGTAAAAAGAATAAAATATTGTGATCATGGATGGTTATGGATACTATAAAATGGAAATAAAACACTTTTAACCATGTGTTCTAGTAGGGACATTGGGCCCTTTTGCAGTGAAATAAGATTTTTCATACATCTTAGAAGGTAGAGAGTATATCACTCCTATTATGAGTCTTTGAATATACATATCAAATCAAGGAATTTTCTTGTGATTCTATAAGAAAACAAGTATTGAGATATGAATTGAAAAAGTGGGAATTTTTTTTATTTGAATTGGTTTGGTTTTATATATTAAAACATAAGAACTATATAAAAATTGTTTTTAAATATTCTACAAAACAATTTTCCAATAGTATATCATTTTAATCTCAATTATTTTTTAAATGAAATTGTAAAAAAATATCCCCATTGATAGAACACCTATGTGTCACCTCTTGGGATATTATATAATTAATATGAATTTGAATTCATTAATAAAACATTATAATCAAGGAAAATTTCCTGTTAAAGTTTCTATTATAATCAAGATACTAATGTGTTTTTCACAATATATATAAATTACATATATATCCAAACCTATATCCACCATATTTATCACATATTTCATTTAAAATCTTATAGTAACTTTTCCCAATACATCAAGTAACTATGAGACATAGAATATGCCAAAGTCATATGGACTCTTATATATTCTTGATTGTTGGATTAAAAATAGAATAATAAAAATAAATAAACCATGTTAATTCATCCATGTATATTAATGCATCAAATTTAACACCTTTAAATATATAATATCAAAACACAACACTTATCTAGTAATGGAAATACACTTACCTAGTTTGTCTCAATTGGGGGATCTGATGTCTAGCCTATCATAGTGAAGGAAAAATACAATATTGATTAATTAAAACATACCATTTGATCAATAAAAAACAAAACCAACCCAAATATACTCATCCACAATGTCTAATTATGATATAAATGTATAAAGGTTCACTTGTGAGGTAACATTTTAACTTCAAGTAATAGGGGTGACTCAGAATATTCCCAAAGTATACTAAGGAAATGATTTATGAAATTCTCTGTATTATACCAAGTGGGTCATCGAGAGCAGGAAACTCATTTTTTTTACTCAGGAGTGAAGCTTAGTATCCATATATGTATCCTAATTCATTTAAATATTCACATGTAATTACAATCAAAAAATATATAAGATTACCTTCGATAAGGGAAAACAGGATGTCATACTTTGAGATGTTATTTATCAGTTCATTCCATGAAATATTTAGAAAAAATGAATGAGTTATAATGAAAATATTTAATGTTATGAAATTATTGATTTTTTATTTTCTAAAATTCCCTTAAAAATTTTATCACATTCATATATAGGAATCAATATTTCTCATATCCAATAAAAATGATCCAACAACACTAATGTTTGTGTTTATTCTCAAATTTCCGTAAGGTCAAATTTCATATGATGGCCCAAATTATTTTAAATTAAAGAATAAATACTTGTAACCTGACATCCTCACACCAATATTGGTATCGTAACATCATAAAATTTTAAAAGAAAACATTATATTGTACGAACCAATAAATATTATTACTTAAAAGTGATAGTTATAACCTAACCAATAAAATTGTGGGTATAGATAGAATCAAAGGATTTATTAATTAAATATGAATGTATAACTCAATATAAATTTCTTCAAAAATATATAAAAAATAAAAAATTATTTTTTATTAAATTTATTGTATTCATCAAAAACTTATTCATAGGAAAAATGATTTTTATGGCATTGTATATAAAAATAGTGTGAATATTTTTGAGAGATTTTTAATAAAATAATTGGTGAAATGAAAATATTTTTTTAAATAATCATATCAAAATTATCTTTTGATGAAAATTTTAGAATTTTCTATAAGTTTTGATTTTTCAAGGAATACTAAAAATAAAAAAAATTATTAAAAATTATAATAGTCACATATTTAGAAATTAAAATTAAAATTTTGATTTGTATTAAAGTATAATTATTTCATTTTTTTTAAAATAATTCAATTATGGTTTTGTAAATTGATTTATGAATGAATTTATAATAAAAACCGTTTATATTTTATAAATTTCCTTTTACTAAAAAATATTTTTATAATATTATAAAGTTTTAATGTTAAATTAAATTCTTAAAATTATATATAATTAATTTTAAAAAATAATATTTCCATATCATGAATCAAGAGTTCAAAATTTTCTAAATTCGTCTCTTTTAGATTGGGTCAATATGTATAGTGAACTTAGTGATTTTAATACCGCAATAGAGGGTGTATTAGGTAATTTAGGATAAAAATAAAATCATAACAACCATCAATTGTCCTTGAAACTTGCATAAATCTTATTTTATGAGTATATATAGACTATAATCATCCAAGGGTATAATATATAACTTTTAAGGATAGTTGGATGAGATTATAACCATTCTAGTGTATTATTTAATGAAATGTTAAACATGTTACCGTTTGGTTTCTAATAGCTGTGATATTTTTAATATTGTAATATCTGAATACTATTTTTGTCTATAAATATTATTTTTAAATATAAAATATTTATCATTGTCATGTAAATTTAATTTTATCTTTTAGTTAAAAAATATCTACCATAAATGTTTCTACAACACTCATACAATAATTATTTAATTAATATATCAATCAAATAAATGTTATGAAAAATATTAAAATAAATTTACTTTTAGATAAATAACCTGATACACAAATTATTTAGTTTGATTGAACATTTTAGGGATATAATAAACTACTCATTCTATTTTTTAATGTTTTTATAAATATATTACATTCAATGTAATGAATAGTTCTAAAAATTTATATTATGGATTTTTTATTGTAAATAATATTTTGTTAAATGATATAAAATTTATAAAAAACATTATCCTACATATCCTACAAACAAGAGAACATAATAAAAACATTATCCCAGAGATATTTATATTTTTAAAATTTAATATCACTACCTCTATACATATACTCTTCCATAAAATGGGAAACAAAATCGTTATTCGTGTGTACGATGGACTCCCATATCACAAACCGATGTATTTCATTTTCTATCACCATCTCTCATGGATTAATTAAATTAATTGAATTATTAATTATATAAAATATTAATGAAATATTTATCATTATGATCATACAATGTGTCATTTAAAATATATCAATTCCATGAATTTAAAAATGAAAACGTCATTCATACGTACGTGTGGATTACCACCACCATGAAGTGATGTGATTTTTTCATCACCACATAACATGGATGATATATATAAACATATATATAAATTTTTATCAATTAATATTGTATATATGATATCACGATCACTATGAAAATATTAAATAATACATACCTTATTTCTGTAATTGTCATGGAAAAATGGAAACATTAATCATGTGTATGTATGACCAACAATCTCCATGATTGTTACATAGTTCATTTTTTATAACCATATTTAATATAATTATTTAAAATTATATTATATATATATAAATGATAATTATTAGAGTATTATTATTATTATTATGTAATAATGAACTTTTTCTCCATAGTAATCACACATAAATCAATTTGGAAATATGTATTTAATATCATCAAAACATCTTATGCGAACATAAGTGGCTTACTATTTTTTTAACAGTGAAATATGTGATATAAAATGAATAGTAAAGATTAAAAATGTCCTTCAAAAATAAAATAAATAACATAATTTTCTTATTCAACAATATAAAGAATGTAAAGATGAATTAGACTCAAAGTAAGTGACTTTAAATTAATAAAATTATCTTATAAAAGAATCCCTTGAACCTCTATTTTTATTCCATATCCATATTCCATAAAAAGGTTATAAAAATGAATTGTACAATACTTCTATTTTTATTCAAAATCATTTTTACTTATTTTGTAATTTTTATATTTTTTTGAAATATATAATTTTTCCATTTTCCAAATAAGGTACATTATCACTTTTCGGAAAACTTTTATATGATTTTATTTCAAATAATACTATAAGAGAATATTTTCCCAAATTTATGAATAATATTTTCATTGAGGTTTCATTTACAATCCTACATACTTATTTTCAAAGAAATGTTTTTCCTTGGTATGTGTAATTTTTTCAAAATATTAAGTGACATCAAAATAGAAAGGTTATTTTTCTTAAGAATAGATTTATGATGAAAACATTCGTTATTCATGTTTATGTTATGATTCTTTGATAATTATTACAGTAATGGGTGGTTCCATGATAAACCAAGGAGGTTTAGATAGTTTATAACCTCTCGTGCATTGATTGTCTACGTCAACTGTATGGTTATTCCATATATGATATGGTGTAAACAAATTTGGCTTCTCTATGAAGATATAATGGGAATATTCCATGATGGTTATTGCAAGATTATCAGTGATGGTAACTCAAAGGTTATATGTGATGGTTACTCTATGGAAATGTTCTGAAGTTAATCATGAAATTCTTTCAGGAGTAGTTTTGGTGGTTACTAAAATTATTCTCCATGTTTTGAAAAAATATGATCTATGTTTTCTAGGGGGATCAAAAAATTTCTAGGAGAAAAAAGTGTCTATTTACATATGAAAATTATATTCTAAATAATATCAAAGAATATTATGATAAAGGTAGGTATATTATGAGATTTCAGGTTTTTTATTTAAATAATAAATTTCATTATTTTACATCTTTTGTAATTGAAAAATTCATTCCATTCACCTTTATGCATGACTCGTGATACTATCCTTAGTTGGATAGCGAGGGGTGTAGTTCACATCAAGGTCCTCAATTGACAACTCACAGAACCTAAAAAGGACTTTAGGAAAAATTATATGGGCATGCTATGTTGGGTTACTTTTTATCATTCATAAAAAACAAAATAATTTTTCATTAGCACATCACTATGAAAACATCTCACTTTACATAATTCTAAAAACACTCATCATGAAAATTGATTTCATTTGTTGTTTAGGGCGGTGAATTTCCAAATCATGTTTAATAAATACTTTTCCAGATTTTTGGGGACCCTCTACATATCCCCTTTTCAAATCCCCTTTTGGAGACCCTTTATAGAGGTCACTTTTCAGATCCCTTTTATAGTTCCAAATTACATTTCCCCATTGTAGATTCCCTTTTCAGAGTCCCTTAGCAAGGCCCCTTTATGGGGACCCTTTATGAGACTCTTTCACATAGCCCTTATATGGAAACCCCTTTTTAATAAGGCTGGTAAATATAAAAAAGAATATATTCACCTATTCCTATAAATATTGACCCCCACTTTAGGGTGTTGTGCTGGAACATTTATGTAATGGTGGAATAGATGAGAAGGACGCTCTCAGATCACCCAAGTAAAATTCATGAATTCCAAAATGGAGAGTTCGATTATGAAGCAATCCAATGATTCCACCCCCAACAAATTAATCCCTATTGGAGTTGGTTCCCTAAAACCAAAGTCTATAAAATTTATGTTAAAAAGTATTCTTGGTTTCTAATATTAATAAACTTCATACAACATCATGATTGTTCTTCTATGTAACAAAGTATATGATAACGTCTTAAGAGTAGTCGTCTCTCTAAAATTTAATATCAGTTCCCTGCTATGATGAGAACCTCGAAGTTCTATGACACTATAACTAAATATATATTTTATATCCGAATGATATCATTTTTGGGACACAAGTGATACAAGCTATTATAGGTGGAGACTCATAGTACTGTGAGGAACCTTCTCATGGTGTACAACCTTAGTAATAACATTTGTTGGATATTATTAGAATGAGATGTGCCGGTAGAATTTCACATTCATATGTTTCATTGGATGTTTCTATCTATGGAAGTGTGTATTGATCCTTAAACATCAATATTATTTTTAATGAATATTATAATTCATGTACTTTTATATATTAAAAAAATCTATGACAACATATGTTCAAGGTGAGGTAGGATACGTTTGGCGCGTCACAAGAAATACTACATTAATGAATAATGTGATAATGTTTTGTCACTTATCTTCATTAATGGAGGATGATATCCCATTCTATTATATGAAAATGATATCGCCAAAATAAATCCATGTCTATGGTGTTCTATGGTAAATATAGATTTATGTAAGGTAACTGCACGCACGCGCGTCGTTGGGCAAGGGCGAAAAATTAAAATTTTTACCTAATTACTACTTAAGACAGTGGAATGATAGGGTCGAACCACAGGGAGGACTGTTGTTGTGTTTGGTGTTCTAAAACAATAACTAAAGAAAAACACACATGCAAAAATCGAGCAAAGACAAGTGATGGTGGTGAAGTGAAGTGAATGAGATTTAGTGCGTGAAGAAGAAGGGGTGAAATGGTGAACACAAAGTGAGTAGATAGAAACAGAGCAGCAGAATTATGGTGCAAAAAACCAATAGATGAGGAAGATGAGAAGTCCACTGGTCGATTTGATGCTGCTTAACCCTATTCATGCACTGCAATTGAAGAACATGGATATGACTAAGGGTAACCGTCCAGAGTTGTCGTCTGGTCAGCTTGTGATGGAATAGCTCTTACCGTCCTTCGACAATAAGAGTCATTCCAACCAATGGTGAAGAAAAGTCAGAAGTCACTGAGCTCAACTTGTCAGTTAAGTTCGTTGTGTCTCTCTCTTTCGAGAGTAATTCACTTGTCAGTGAATTACTTTGATTGAAACAGTTTTAATAAAAGTGCAAACAAGATCGGTTTTCACTCGATCCTGTTGTTTTGAAAATAAGCATCTGTAAAAAGTGAGAGAGACAATCCAGAGCAAGGATGCAGTGCATGAAGGAGATTAAACAGATCGAATCAACCAGCTTATTCCCCCCAAAGTGAATTAGCCGGACATCGTGGTTGGTTTTAATGAAACAGTGAAATTAAAAACAGTGAAGTTCATGTTGAAATCAGTTGCAGAAAAATAGAGCACAAAGAACGTAAATATGTTTTCTCCTTGCTTGATCTCCTAATGTTCTAAATCCCCGCTGCTCAATGGTGGATGCGGCACTGGAATGCGCTCGATGTCCCACCCTGGGAATCGAGGTGTGAAAATGTTGTGATCTCCTGCTCCAATCTGCTCCAAGGAAGATCGTCTCCGTTCTGTCTACTTCTCGTAATGATCCTCACTGATGTCTGCTCCTTCTCCCGATGGAAGGGTGTCTTTCTTGATGTCCTCCGCTCCTTCTTAGATCCCCCACTGATGCCTCTCCCGCCTCCCGTGCGTTCATCACCCAACTGAAGCTTCTGGAATTTCCCCCGGTGAGTTCTCTGGCCTCCACGTGGCTCCTTCACTATGCTGCTCCTCCCGCGCTTGTCACCGGAGCAGTTGCTCCTAACTGAATGAAAAAGATGCACACGTGATGAGCAAATCTCTTCCCTGGAAATAGCTTATCCACATGGTGTACTTCTACGTGCACATCGCCCGTTCCCAAGTGAACTCCATGTAAGTGCATCCTTCCCTTCCCACCTGTAACGAAACAAGAAACACACACGAGTTAAATAAAATGAAACTATTAAATACTATATATATTAATATTATTACGTAAATAAAAATACTTATATATATAATAATTAATATTAATAATACAATTATATGTAAATATAATTATTATATTTATTTAATATTTACTTATTATAAAACAAAATTAAGCAATATTATAAATGCATATATGAATCTGTTTATTGTGTGTAATGTATATTATATATATTGTATTATATATATTATAATGTTATTATAATAAATAGTTTGATTTTTATAATTTTAATATAGTCAATAAAATGGAAAGGATGAATTGGGGGGGTTTGGTTCGACACAGGGGAGAAGAGAGGGAATAGGGAAGGAGGTCTCGGCCTTAGGGTAGCAGTGGCTGAGAGGGCTTCAGGTGGAGCTACGGCGGCTTAGCCTAGTTTTCGGAGAGCAAGGGATGCGGAAATGGGGATGCAGCGCTGCTTTAGGGCAGGGGCGTGGCGGCAGTTTGAGATAGTGGTGCGGCGCAGCGGTTCGAGCTGATGGTTCGTGCGACGCGAAGAAGGTGTAAGTCGGGCAGTGCAGGGGTTGTGGCGAGATGAGTCGGCGGCTTCAGGACTGGGCGTTGTGCAGGTTGCAAGGTTCGATTAGGGAAGGCCATGACGAGGGGGTTTGGTCGGATCGGGGGGAACATCCAGATTTGGACTGAAATTGGTTCATATTTTCATTTTCTGCTGAAGTATTAATTTGTTTTCCTGCTAAAAATTGTTGTAGATGCATTTTTTTATATTAATGTTGCTTCAAAATTGTTCTGCCGTCGATTTTGTGCTGCTAAGTGTGGTGCTGTGCTGATGTTGAGTTTGAGTTTCGAGTCTTTCTACTGGTGGTTTGCAGTGTTATGGCTGGTGTGAGAAGAGGAGAAGCGGTGAAGGTTCCATCATGAGGAAGGATGGATGCGGGAGAGTCTTCGTTTCCTTTAAAATGGAGAGATAGGTTAGTGAGGCACCGTGAGGGTGGCTCACAGTGAGACCGTTTATAAAACGGTGGGTAGAGGAGGGGAAAAGAGAGAAGGGGATTGATGCATTGTGAGTGTCACGGTGAGACAACAGGTGTGGAAAGGCGGTGGTTGAGACACCATGAGTGTCATGGTGAGACAGTGAGGGGGAAACAGTGGGTAAGGAATAGAGGCACCGTGAGTGTCATGGTGAGACAAGAACGGCGACACCGTGAGTACCTTCAAATCAAAAAGAACAATTAAATAAATTAATAATTTAAATAAAACTAAAAATCAATTGAAGTAAAAACTAAATAAATAAAACAAACTCAAATAATATAATTAATTGTGTTTTATTTAAAATAATGAATTTATTAAAAATTATAAACAAACTTAATTTAAGAACAACTTAAAATATTTACAATAACTTGGTTAAATTAGTTGACCAACTAATTAACCAAAGAATAAAGTATATAATTAATCAAAGAATAAAGATGTTAATTGAATAAAACTGGTAAGTTAAAATTAGATAAATTATTAAATGAATTAAAAACAAAATCGTGTTATTTATTTACAATTTAAAGAATAAAGAATTAAGTAATTAAATTAATACACTACTAAGCTAACTTGAATGAAAAATTATAAAAATAAAAGAATAAATAAATAAAAGTCTAATTCGCAAGGCTAAGTAAATTTAAGAATTATTTAAAAAGACACAAATGACTAATAAAAACAACTTATTTAAAGAAAAATTGATTATTTTACACAGTAAGTACAACAACACAGTAATTACCAAATATTTACTAAAAACACTCATTTTGGAATAAAAAACTCAATAAAAATATAAAAAGAATGTGGCAAAGTGTGTGAAAACACCGCCACATCAAACTCCCCCACACTTAAACCTTGTTTGTCCTCAAACAAGTACATGCATTTGACTTTAAAACAGAAAAATGAGATTTGTGAAGTTCAGCTCAAAAAGTGCATGTTTAAACTTAAATAACCAGAGGAACAAGACCAAACAATGAGTCATGTTTTTAAAAGGTATTCAAAAATGATGTCCTGCCTTGCTTCAAATACTCACCGGAAGTCAAGAGCATCACAAATTCATACACTATCACGTATGTCATGCCTCCTATGTGTTTTCATTAACTACCCTACTTCACCATCCAATTCAAGTGATGATTCTAGGAGTGATGACAGGTTATAAGAAGTGGAACTCAATACTTAACCAAGGGAACCTTCTATTCTCACCTTCCGCTAGGTTCCAAGAATTAAAGTCCATTAAATTGATCACTTTATTGATTTAACTAAAATGAATATTAACCAAGTCAATTGATCCCTTCTTCATCTGGGTTCAAAATTCCCCTCACCTTAATGAGTTCATTTTTGACAAGGGCACTTTATTTCACTTTTTCCCAGCCATATTCCATATCCAGAGCACTGTGCATAGCACTTATTAAGATTGAAATTGGCTTTATTTATTCACAGAAACGCACCCAATGCACCTTGTCTCAGATACTCACCGTGGGATCCCATTTGCCCATTTTACTCCAGTTACAAATGACTTAATTAATAATCAATGAAGTTGACTTCCTACAGTGATTGATATTATTTAATCAAAATAAGTGAGTCCCCTAGGTTCCAGTGAGAACATCATGTTACTCCAGGACATGATCCTTACTCCACAAAACCAATCCTGTCATACTCTCATCCTCAGTTCCTAAACAGAAAGGTTCATAGAGACAGTGAACAATTTCACTTAGCAATCATTCATGATTACAGTTTCTGGCTAAGTGTCACTCTCAACACCCAGCAAACACTTATCCACTAAACAAGACATAATTTAAGTACCATTGAACATCTAATGACCATCATGTGATGAAAGAATTTGAAATTTTTTTTGAAGGAATTTTGAACCATTTTTTTGAAAAAATTTGACCAGTTTTTAAACAACCACAAACTCAAGTTCAAGAAGGGGGAATTCGACATGACACTCCCCTCTCCCCCACACTTAAAACCCAACATTTTCCCAAATGTTGAATGTCAAGGTGGGAGACAGTTAATGTTCAGAACAAATAGACATTTCAGTTGAAAAAGGATATGGAGGGGTATAAATTAAGTTCAAAAATTTTATTTTCCATGCAAAAAGTGAAAGAAAATAAAAACAAAAGCAAAAGAAAAATAGAAGAACCCAACCCCACCAACCATCACTAGCAACCAAGTGAATTTATATTCCTGAAATGATCATGCTTTGAATCATTTTGAGCAGACAAAAGATTTTAACAATTTACTTCAAATATTAGCATGTTTAGCAATGATTAGCAGCAGCAGCATAATGAGAATAATAATAATGGGTGCAAGCATGTTTCATTAAATCAACTCAAGTACATTCTCAACTAAGTAGATATTAGCAGCTAACACCCAAGCAAGAAAATACAGTCATTACTCACAGATTGGGAGGAAGTCCCCCACACTTAGTTCACAGTATAGAGTAAGTAATTAATTGAAAATGAAGAAGGGAGAACAACACTTCCCAGAATTATTAGAGCTTTAGCAATGGCTTTCATCTACAGATCCTCATCAGCATCACTGGTTTGTTATTCCTCTTCAAAACCTGCAAGTTAAAATAAGTAAAATAAGATTTCAGAGTTTAAAGTTCAAGAAAAGTAACCCAAGAGAGTGAGTAGAGATAAATTGTATCCATATGATGCAGTGGATTGCTCCCTTGGGTTTTCTAGCCATGTTTCTGGAAGCAACAAATCTCTCTAACACAACAAAAGATCATGAGGCACCATCAGCAGTCAAGAAATTGAAACAGAGAACAATCAGCAGGGATGAACTTTATTGATTAACATAAAATAAAAGAGAAACTACTAAGAAACCATGGGTTAGTTCCCATGCAACACTGAGTTTATAGTCCTCAGTTAGACTTGAATCAGATCATTCTTCCAACAGTGATATGGAAGCCAAGCCCTTTGGCTTCCCTTCAATGAAGTGATTTATTCTTTGTCCACTGACTAATAAGGGTCTATTCTCATCTCCAACTGGCTCAAAAGCTCCATTAACCAGAACTGTAACAATGGTAAAGGGTCCTAACCACTTGGACTTCAACTTCCCTGGAAACAGCTTCAATCTTGAATTGAAAAGCAGGACCCTCTCACCAACCTTGAAATTCCTATTTTTAATGATTGAGTTGTGAAAATACTTTGTTCTTTCTTTGTAAATTTCAGCATTCTCATAAGACTCTCTTCGGATCTCTTCCAACTCACTCAGCTCTAGCAGGATCCTCTCTCCAGCAGACTTAAAATCAAAGTTAAGAGCCTTCACTGCCCAATAAGATCTCTGTTGTAACTCAATAAGTAGATGGAATGATTTCCCAAAAAGGGGAATATATGGTGACATCCCTATAAGAGTTTTATAAGCAGTTCTGTAGGCCCAAAGGGCCTCATCAAACTTCCTTGACCAGTCTTTCCTAGAGCTAGAAACTGTTTTCTCTAAAATATGTTTGAGTTCTCTGTTTGAAATTTCTGCTTGCCCACTGGACTGTGGATGGTAAGTAGTGACTGTCCTATGTGAGAACCCATAATTTTCCATCAAACCTTTGATCTTATAATTCTTGAAGTGAGTCCCATTATCAGTTATGAAAGCTCGAGGCACACCAAATCTGGAAAAGATGTTTTTCTTAATGAATTTCACCACACTAGCAGCTGAATTGTTGGGCAGTGCTACTGCCTCAACCCACTTGGACATGTAGTCCACGACAACCAAAATGTACTCATTCCCATAAGAGGATGGAAATGGTCCCATGAATTCCAAGCCCCACACATCAAAGATTTCAACTTTTAGAATACCTTTTTGAGGTAATTCCTGCCTTCTTCCAACATTTCCCAACATTTGTCATTTTGAACAGCCAATGACCAGACTCCTAGAATCCTTGAGCAGTGTTGGCCAGTAGAAACATGCCTAGAGGATTTTTTTGAGCATTCCTTTCGCCTCCATGGTGGCCACCCCAAGGTGATGAATGGCAGCTCTCATGTATGGGTAGAATCTCATCCTCAACCACACATCTTCTCAGAATCCCATCAGCACACCTCCTAAAGAGAAGAGGGTCATCCCAAAAATAGTATTTCAGGTCAGATATAAACCGCTTACTTTGGTTGTGTGAGAGATCCTTGGGCATGACTCCAGCTGGCAGAAAGTTGGCATAGTCTACAAACCAAGCAGACTTCTGCACAGAAGCAGCAAACAATTGTTCATCAAGGAAAGAAGTATTGATCTCTTTTGGTTCCTTAATTGGGGAATTGGGAAATCTGGACAAGTGATCTGAAACAACATTCTCATCCCATTTCTTATCCTTAATCACTAAATCAAACTCCTGTAACTGCAAGGTCCACCGCATGAGTCTAGGCTTTGAGTCCGTTTTAGCCAGCAAGTACATAAGGGCTGAATGATCTGTGAAAACTATGGTCCTTGATCCTATTAAGTATTGCCTGAACTTTTCCAAAGCAAACATCACAATAGCTAACTCCTTTTTAGTGGTAGAATAATTCTTCTGGGCATCATCTAGCAGCTTTCTTGCATAGTAAAAAACATGAAGTTTCCTATCCTTCCTCTGCCCTAACACAGCTCCCCCTGTGGCCAAGAAGGGCCTACAAAGAATGATAGGATCCTCCTGGTCACATTCCATGTCAAGGATAAGAAAGTGAGCAGGCAAAAATAGTTTTCCTACTCTCACTAACATAAACCAGTTCTCTATAACTCTCCATAAGAAATTAAAGTCCATATTTATCTTCCTTGTCATATTTTTCACATACCCCTATTTTCCCTTATGTGGTAAGCTATTTATGAGTTACCTTGGGTAACCATTATGGTTCTATCTTTCTCTTTTTAATAGAAATCTTAGTATTCATTTTTACAATGTGGATTTTTATGAATGAAAAATTCAAGTATTAAAACATTTATAAACCATACGAATTTTGAGGGGGATATTTTTTTGGTGGTTTAACAATGAAACACATAAATATTTTATTATTTTTTTCAAATTAATTTATCCTTTTGATATTTTTTCATTTTACGCAGTAGTAAAAATAGTTTATTTTATATTAATGTACTATGTTTGGATTTCAGTGTATGAAAATCCATCTTAATAATGCACTGAAAACAACATAAATTATATATTTCTCATCATGTAACAATGATGATAACTTGTGTTACTTGTAACAATGAAATTCCTAGATGGATTGCGTATTATAGAGGACCGACTATTACCAAAAAATAATATATTATTTAAATAGAATTATTTAATATAATATGATATAACCTAGACACTAAATCAGTGGTTATGAAAGTATTAACTATCTTATGAAAATATATCGCCTATACAAATATAAGATGAATTCATCAGCAACCAGTTAATTAGAAATGAATATGAAAACTGGTTGAATATAAAGGAAAATATTATTATATTTATGGTCACAAAGCTATTTTACCATAATAAATTAATTAAATTTCAATTAGTGAGTGATATTAATGTAATATATATGTTTCATATTAAATTAAATATTGTTGAAATTTATTAAATCGATTTGATAGATATAATAAAATAACAAACCCAATTTTATACTTAAACCCTCTATTTTTATTAAGGAATTTTTACCTTCATTTATTAGAGAACCTATTTTAAATACAATTATATTTTATCTCTTATGGATTATAAATGTCAATATACACATAATATTTAAATATAAACACAAAATTTTTGGTAGGGTAAATTTCATATATCACTCTGTAAGGTTTCATTTCTCAATGAATATTTAATTTTTTTTTCAAAACATCTTTTTTAAATAATTTATTTATAAGAAAAATTATATTTTAAATTGGTTTAAAATTTAATTTAGACCAAATTTTTATCAATTTATCAAATTTAGGTCATTGGAACCAATTTTACATTAAAATTGGATATAGAAACTTCGCAAACTTTTTTTCATTTTTTACATTAAAAATATACTGTGATGTCCCATATTCAGGATTAATTTTAAATTAATTTATTTCATGTATTTTTTTGAAATTTTTTAAAATTTATTATATATTTGGAATTAGAATAATTTAAAATTTTAAATAATATCAACTTATTTTTTTAACGAAAATATTAGTGAATGTAGTAAAAAAATTTTATTGCGAATAAGGTAAAATTAAGCATAATAATGGAATAAACCTTAAACATAGGGACCCAAACAACCTAGACACTTGTCTAACACCGATTGAATGTCCCTGTTTAGGTAATAAACCTTATAATTTTGATTTTTATTAGTTTTGATGACTTATTTATTTAAAAACATGGGTACACCAAACATGTTCTCAAAAATGCAATGTGTGAACTTTCCCTTACCTAAAAAGGCAACCAAATTTCCCTATACATCACACCAATAACAACTCATAGGTATAAAAAATATCTACCAAATACACTTCCCATCATCCCTACCTTCTACCTTGAATCCTCCATTTTTTCATAAATCTAACCATGGAATCCCTTTGATGCAAACAAAAAGGAGTTACCTGATTAAGAGGTAACACCCTCCCTCAAACTCCTATCTTTTATTTTCCATACTCCACTGCCACAAATAATATTATTCCATGATTTTATAAGAAAAAAGTTCCTAAAACGTATTCTATTTTTTTATTATATGTGTTATATATACACATACAAACACTTCCGTCTAATGGGTAACGAACATTCTGTTTACGTGTACGGTGAACCACCGCCTTACGAAACAATGATTGTTCATTTTTCCCTTACCTCCTCTCATGGTGGAAATTATGATGGAAACTATATTTATATATGTTATATATGATATTTATAATATCTTTGTATTTGGGTAATTCTGATTTAGGACATACCTTTAATTTTTCCATCTTGTGTAAATACGTTAATTTCATTTGAGGAAATGTGGACTACCGCCCCCTCCTAGCTATGTAATTCGTTCACACACTACATGGAATGTATTAAGGACATTTTTAGTGAACTTATAAGATATATATAACATAATAATAAATCATTAATGATATGCATATATACATATATTATATTTTCATTTTCTCTTTCATTATGACAATAAAATGAAAACAGTGTTCATGCGTATGTACAACCTACTATATCTGTGAATAGTGTATTCTATTTCATACTTCTATATTCTATATATTATTATAATACACATATATTGATAATAAAGGATATTTATATCTTTTTTTACACTCTTTAAATCAATAGATAATTATATTTACCAATTATATATCAAATTAAGACACACATAAAGAGCATGGGAGATGTTCGTCAATGTGAAACCAAATCATAGAATTGTTATCAATATGGTAATATAAATTAGAAATAACACCATAAATGATAATATATATAATAATATGGTTCTATAATAGATTTATAATAAACTAACATTAATTATACACGAGGATTGAATGAGTACAACAAGAGTCAAGACAGAAGTTAAGATATTTTCATTTAACTTTTTATATTTGTGAGAGACATTTTATGTTCACCACACTTTTCATTTGTGTGGTGTATATACTTTCCATGAATGAATTATATGTTTATTATTTTTAAATTTCTGCCAATTTAAATAAATAATCTATGAACTTTGTTGCATAGGGTTTATGTTTTAAATGTTAACAAATCTATAAGATAGTTTTTTTCATTTTTCCTTCTTTGAGACACATGTTTTTTGTACACCAATACTATTTTCCAAGGGGTATATAATTCCATTTTATATGATATATCATGAATATACTTATTTTCATGATATTTTAATCTTTATTTCATTTTTTTTCTTATATGGGGAGTATGGTTCAATGTTACCATGATATAAGAGTTTGTTGTAACAATCAAATAACTTTTTAGAGATTTATTTTGATCATGCTTCCATTGACTAAAATATTATGATACATATCTGAAGAGAATTCATGAATTTTTATAACCTCTGTATATTCTTGTTATATCCATGTAATTGTTCACTTTTTCCACTATTTGGTACTTAAGATACACGAGATATTGTCTTTACGGAAATCTGAATTTATCTCTCCTTTCAGTAAGAAGTATATGTTATTTCAAAAATATGATTTATAAAAATGATTTCATAAATTTTTTAATTTTATCATATTATGTTAAATGAAACTTTTACCCATGTTCTAACTTTAAAACAAAAGTTTTTCTAAAAAGGAAACTTCTTGTTGTATTTTTGTCGAGGCACTTCTGAAATCGTTTTACGGTGAAAAATGAATGTTCAGAAGGTACGGATTTGCTTGATGTTTTGACTTTCATTCCATTTCATATTTCTTTACAAAATTAAAATTCAGTTTTTTTAGGGAAACATTTTTCCTAATATTATAGAAATATGATATTTTAAAGTGGTTTTTTAGAAAAATAACTTTCAAAATGTTTCCATGCTTAATTTATATGTTTTTATGGGAAAATGTTTTCAAACAATTTTCAAGAGTCATTAATATATTTTAAAGGAAAAAACGGTAATAAACATTTTCAATCATCATTCATAATTTTATATGGAAAATTTTTTGGAAAAATAATTCAATATTCTGTCATAATTTTTTAATTAAAAATCTTTTTGAAACAGTTTCATAACTTATTTTTATGTTTTCAATTTTTTTTAATGAAAAAGTCGTCAAACCATTTTCTAGATTTAATTATATGTTTTCAAGGAAAATGGTTTAAAACAATATTTCATGTTGTCTTTAAATATTTTTAATGAAAATGATTCCAATTTTTTTTTAAATATTCATTTTATGTTTTCATGTTTATTTTCTTTGAATTGGTTTTTAAAAGGTCTGTTGTTTTAAATATAATTTTTCATGGAGTAATGATTTTTTACTTAAGAAATGTTTTTAAAAATATTTCAAAATTATTCTCCATCTAAGATGACATCCGTTGATTTTTCTCTTTCCCTTCCATAAAATGATTCAATTATTCTACTCATATTCTTTCTCTAAATCGATAATGTTTTAAGGGAATGATATTTATGAAACTCATTTATCTGTAATGGGTTAGATGTTTTTGAAATTCATTTCATATTCCAAGGTTATATACTTAAGAAACACCATTCATTTCACAAGATATGAATTAATAAAATGATTAAAAATCCTATATTTATTTCCACTGGTTATGATATGATTACATATTTATGAAACCAATTTCATTTAATGGGTTATTATTTTATTGTTTTTTATTTTTTTGTCGAATTTATGTTTGATTTAGTTATGAATATTGTGTGATCTATATCTACCTACAATTCATTGGGTAAGTATTTATATCTCCTGAGATAGACTGACATAATCTTGGGAGTGAACATTGACTACTAAGATAGACGTGGGAGTGAACAATGATTAACAATATGGTATGATGAGTAAATTCGTATAACCAAGATATCCATGGGAGTGATCTATGATTACCATGATGGTATGAGGAGTGAACTCATACTACTAAGAAGGATATTGGAGTGAATCGTGACTACCAAGAATGTATTGGGGGTGAACACATACTACCAAGATGGCCTTGGATGTTATGCATTAACAACTATGGAAATCATTATTATATGCTTATGTGTCTTCAATAACTCCATGTATTATTCCTATGTTATGATTAAAGGGGTTATGTTCTTTGTTTCATTATGATTAATGTCTTATTAATTTCCGATATTTATGTTATTATACATTTTTATGATACTTGATATGCATGGTATGATATTCTAATGTTATGATCATGTTCTCATACTGCTATACTCATGTTTATGCTTACATTTATCCCTTGATTACCCTTAATGAGAATCTAAGCTTCCCCATTTTTATGTTTCCTTCTCTATGTTATAAAGATGCATATTAAGTATGATGTGTCTAAGAAGGCTTATTTCTACAATGATTTTATTCGGAGATAATGTAGCATTCTTATACATAATTTTTTATCTCTCCTTGTTTCTAAAATATCATGACTACTACGGTCTGTAGGCATCTAATTTGGTAATTTTTTATGTATTCTGCCAAAGTTATTCAATGTATATGTATTAAAATATAGGTTTGTTATATTATCTCAAACCCAAAAAATCACATATTGGAGGTTATCCCAAGATCAAAAGTGTTTCCATGCGAGGATTTATAATGTCTGAAATAAGTTACACAGACGGTTATCTGAATCCCAAAAGAGGGTATATAGATGGTTTTCCCATGACTAATGTAGGTACACAGGTGGTTTTCCTTAGCATAAAATGTTATGAATTATTAATTAGGTATCATTGACATGATAGTTTCTATGATTTAGTGTATTCTAATAATCTATATATTATTCCAATGTTATGATCTATTTGATTATGTTATTTGATTACATTATGATTCATGACTTATGAACTACCGTGATTTATTCCATGACTCATGTTTGAAATAATCGATATGGAGGGCATAATTTTCAAATGTTATTCTAATTTTATCATACACTTATTCTTAAGTTATATTGATATATCCCTTTTTATCCTTGCTGAGAATATGAGCACACTCTTTCTTATGTTTCCTTTACCTAGGTAATAATGAAATATATTAGGTTAGATATTTCTATGAAGGGTGATATTTGTGAAGATCATAGTGTGAGATGATGTGGTTCACTTATCTACCTGTTGGTTGTGTATCTCAGTATAAAAAGACACAAAACCATTACAATCCTCATGAATTTGTTTCTAAAATGAGATTAATATTCATCATTTAAGATGTGATATCCATTTATGTAAATCCTAGGTTTTTATAGTTGGTATTATATGAATGGTTTAATTAACCAATGTAAACTATGATGAGAAAATATTATTGATATCACTAGGGATATTATTAATGATAATTCTAAGTATAGAAAAATATCCAAGAATATTGTTGAAGGATAGAGTGATTTATTTTTTATCAACTACATCCTAGCTTGAATTCTATAAGTAGGTGTGGATCTAGAATAGATATTACTATGGGTAATAACTCCAAGAAGGTAACATTGATATGTACTTAATCATTACATGGTGCAGGATAACAGACCTTTTCGCAAACCTGGTTTGACACTATTAGGTGATTTGATTATGAAATTTACAAAATCCTTACGAACCATCATGAATGATTTGAACAGTGACCATGAATGACTGAGGCTAAGCCTAGGGTGTCAAAGATTAAAAATAATATGTCAGGATTTAGACATCTAATAAGTGGTTTATCATTATTATTTTGTTCCCTACTATGATTATTATTTCTCATACTATGTTTTTTCAATTTATTCAGTGAATGGAATACAATGGAACTGTGTTAAAGATGAATTCAATGGAAAATGATATGATTTTCATCCTGAGAAACCAAATGTTATCAGAACTAGAATGAACAATCAATTTTCTATGTTCACACAACATTCTCAACTATAGTTATTGTTGAACTTTTAAATGGCCAAAAGTTGGGAAAATTTTATATTGAGTCATTCATGATCCAACACCCAACTTTCTTTAGTGGTTCTACTAATACAATATTTTTTGAGCAATGGATTAGTACCACTAAAAAAATATTTTCCATTCTCTAGTGCTTTCATAATGAAAAATAAATTTTGTTTATCCTTAATTTGGAATTTGAAGTAAATAAATGATGGAATATTATTAAAAATACGAGGTGATAGGATGAAATCAACTCTATGGAGTGATATGTGTTCAGAAGCTTATTTTTCAATAATTATTTTCCTTTTATTCTTCATAAGACAATAATGAACGAATTACTCTAGCTAAAATAGAAGGATAATGAATATATGGGTAACTATGAAGTAAATTTTACAATACTTGAAAGGTATGCATAGGATATTATTATCCAACCTGAAAGTGTGGTTGATAAAATTTTAATGATCTTAAATCCTAGTATCTTAAGTGAGTTAACCATAAGAGGCCTTGCTATCTATGATGAAATCATTATATGTGCTATAAAGGTGGAAATTGAGATTAGAGGTACCCTTAAATATCATGGTTTTGATAATAAAATTAATACGGAATATTAATGAAACCCTAAAAACCATGGAGAGAAGATGATGAGAATTAATTCATGCTTGAATTGAGGAACGAATCATTGTGTGTACTATCTAAAGGGACAAGTTATCCAGATTTTATCCCTATAAATGATTCTGAAACTTAACACAAGGTCATTTTACTTGTGAAAGTTAATTATTTATAACTCTACTTAAAACTAGTTCAGTGATGACCCACGGTTGGCACAATGGGATGGACACATAGTTTGTGATTTATGTGTGCGACCAAGTAGATAATGAAAACAAGAATACCACCAAAAAATAGAAATAGATCATGAAAGTGTGATTGTTGGTGATGAATTGTTGAGAATGAATATATTTCAAAAAGTGAGTGTTAGTGGTTGAAGAGAAATGTTCAAAAATTGAGGAAAGGAGAACACGACTTATGAGAGAGATCAATTGATGATGTATGAGGAATTAAACTCAATAGATTTTATACATATCCTTTTTATTCATTCATTTTATTTTAAATACATGAAACTGATTCAATTGGAAAAACTAATTTTTCATTATGTAAATCTATTACTGAATAACTGTTACAATTTATCAATTGCAGAACTCACTCCATCACTATGTGAGAACAAAATATATTTTACCCAATTTAATTTTTTAGTGAAAGTAAGTATGAGGTTCTCCCTTGAACTTGATTTACATTTCGTTAAAATCCTTATATTGAAGACAATTTTAATATAAACACGATCATGATCTATTTTCATTGAACATATTTTTTTAAAAGTAAAGTATTTTCAAAACAGAAATAGAGATAAAAAATTCATTAAAAAATGAACGAACAAAGTAAAATAAAAAAACATGCACAACATATTCCCCAAAAAGTGTTTATTCTAAAATCATGGATGTGTTAAATATATTTAATGTGTTTGGAATATTATATTCTATTCTGAAATAAATGACGAAACATGGGAGGAGAGAGTGGATAATCTCTATCTCTTAACTCTCACTCACCACTTTTATTGATCTCCAGTATCTCTTGATCAACAATCCTTGTCTCTATAGCTCGCTCTTCCTAAATTCCATGTATTTAGTCTCCTTATATGAAATTTATTTTATTTTCTTCAGTTTCAACCCAATCCCTATATAAATCTCATTGTCATGACTCTGCAAGATACACCCTACCTTCAACATGGCATCTTATCCACTGCATGTCGTCCTCACTAGTAACTGCATCCATGCCCCCATCCAAAGGTGTTCCCTTTGATTATCCATGCATTATTTCCTCTATATCTATTTTAACAACCATTTTATTTCAACACAATATGTACAATGGAAAATTTATCTTCATCATTATTAAATTTAAACTATCTTCAATGTGATGACTTCACTGAAAAGAAAATCAAGCTCAATAGAAAGTCTCACAATGAGTTCAAATGACAATTTGAACTTAGTGAAAACTAATTTGTTCTCAAATTGTGATCATGTAAATACTATAGTTAAGAAGATATAATAGGTTTTCAATATATGACTGACCTGATGAAAAATCTGATTTTCCCTTGAATCGGTTCAATGTTATTGAATTTAACTTCATGAATGAAGGAATATTTATCTAAAAACATACTATACAAATTTCCCTAAATAATTATTGAGATATCTCACCCATTATGTTATTTTTCCACCATTTTTTGTATCTTTATATTCTTACACTGACACTCAATTCAACATAAATCCTTATTCTTATCATCTCTTCAACTCCATTCCCACCTACATCATTTGTTTTTGTTGTTTTATGTTATTATTGTTTTGTTTTTATATGTGGTCACACAATTAAATAAAATAATTTGATTCCTTCAATATATATCAACCTTTAATCATCCCTAAACTATTTTAAATTGTAGATATAAATAATGAATTTTCATGAGTCCAATTACCACTTGTTAGCTGGCATGATATGAAATTTAATGTTTGTGAGAAACTATTTTGTGAATTTATTCATGGATGAAGGTTATGATATTTTAGAAGAGGTGATAGATGAATCATAGGTATACTGACTCTTTAAATATTCATGATCATATATGGATGGTTTCTTATCACCTTGATCTTCCACCAAACCTCTCTCAAGTTCATGATGTGTTCTATGTATCTCTCCCGATGAAGTACATATCTGAACCTTCATATGAAATGAACTCATAGGTTATACCATTTGAGAAATAAATTTTTATCATGAATAACTAGTTGATATACTATATCATAGATATAATTTTCTATGAAAAAATACAACTCACCTTGACAAAGTCTGTGGCAAAACCGAAAATTTGAAGAAGCTAAATGGGAACATGGGGATATGATGTGGCATAAGTGTCTTCATTTGTTTGTATAAGAGTAATGAATATCGATGGAGAAACTCATTTTAAGGTGGTTATAATGTAACATCTCTATATTTTATGAAATAGTTTTTTAAAAGAAATTTAATTTCTTCGATATCTTGTGTTAAATTGTATATCAAGTGTTAAAGAGCCACGATATACTATTAATTTTTTTATTTAAACCAGATAATAATAACCTATATATTAAGAATGGTGGTATAAATAGAAATAACCACCTATTTTAAAATGTATAATGGAATTATACAATGAAAATATATTGTTAAAAAAGTATATACTTTTTAGTAATGTTTTTCTATGCTTTAAAAATATCATTTTATTAAAAAAATGGTTTTATTGTTTTTTTGTGTGAAAAAAGTAATGTATTTTTTTCCATTATTAGAAAACATATTTAAAAATTTATACTTCATTTTTAAAATAAATATGTAAAAAAAATTTGACTGAATTTTTTTAAAATTTCCTGAAAGAATAATTCTTCTATGAATAGTAAAAAAATATTATTTTTTATTAAAAGCAACCTCTTCATTTAAATATTTTAAAAGATACATTTTGTTTTAATATATTCTTAATTGTAAAATTAGTTTAATTTTATATTTATTTATCTAATTTAGGTTATTTGAATAAATTTTATATTGAATTTTGGTATTATGAAAACTCTTTCATTATAAAACAACTTTTTCATCACATTTGTATAATAAATTTTACAATACATTCTATCACATCCGATAACTGAACTTGGAAACATTTGATAAATTTTTTTAATTATAATAATTATTATTATATAATATTCTCAATTTATTTTTTGATCATAATATATAGTAGAATGAGTATAAATTAATTGCAACTATAAGATTAAAATGGGTTTAACGAGAGGTTAAACTAAATTGATAAGGATTATAATGACCTAAAACTTATCAAATTCATATTTTCGTGAAATATCTTTATCATTTCACATATAAGGTTCTATAATGATTATCTTTAGATCCTTTATTTATTTTTAAAATGTGGGTATATGTTTTACATTTCAAAAATTCTTAGTGTATCATCTCCCCCTCATATAAAAAGGGGACCCCCTCAGATCTCTTCTTCACACTTCCAATGAATTGTGGGATTCTTCAATAACTAACAAAATACCTTAATAAATTGCACCTCCATATCCTATAGTCCTTATTTTTATTATGAAACCCTCTTAATAAGGATTTTGGTTCTAACATTGTGAGGTTTTCCGAAGAAGATGTATCATTCTCAACAGTATGTTGTTGTTTTATTTATTATTCCACATAATTCAAATATTATTGAACAATGATTATATAATAACATAAATATATCATATTTTATGGGATACTTTTATTTTAATTAAATACCTTATATCCATCTCCAATTTCATAAATGGGAAAAAAAGTCTAACTTGTGTAGAGTGGACTACCGCCTAGCGAACTGATGTCATTCAATTACGATCAACACCTTTTATGGGAGAATATATTGATAGAATTAAATATATGATATTTATAAAATAATTATAATTTTCTAATTATAATATCATTTTTACCTTCTAACCTTTCATGTTATTAGAAAATGATATAGTCAATTGTGCGTATGTGTGGACTACTCCATTCATGGAGCAATGTGAATCATTTTCCGTTTTATATTAACATTGATGGTATTAAGGGTATATTTAAAGAATATATTTAATATATATGAAATAATACTTATTATATAAAGGCAATATATTATTTACCTTACATTCTTTTCATTCATCATGAAAATGGAGATTATGGTCATGCATACATATGGCCTACCGTCTCCATTAATGATGTAATTCATTTTAAATCTCAAACATTAATGGATAAAAGTAATATATATATATGTATATATATAATGAATATATATTATATTTATATCATGGTTAAAATTATAGAGAATATGGAATCATTATCAATCTAAAAATACCTAAAATACAAAACAAATACATACATGAAAAAACAAAGTAGTTATTACCCAAAATGTGATTTTAATAAGGAATTATTTATAAATGGGTAATAAAAAGTCATAAGTAAATATTATATGGTTTTATATGTAAATATATGGTTATATATTATATTTATAAAATAAATATATTTATTAAATAGGATGATTGAAAAAGTATTAATAATGTCATGACTTTAGGTAATAGAATTTCATCGTGCTTTTATTTCCGTTTGACACATGCCATATTAACGTGTTGTTTCATTTATGTGGTGTATATAATCACAATGAATTTATTTTATGATGATTCTTATAAAAGTTTGCTATATATATATATTTACATATAAGATTATTTATTTATTTTTTATTATGAATAAAAAGTTTTGAAAGTGGTAAGGGTTTGATGTTACAATCTCACTGTTTATCGAGATTGTTTACGATTATTCTTCTAATGATGATAGATTATGGTTCCAATGTTTTCCTTTTGTTGTTTGTAGATAATTAATGTTTCCCTTTATTTTTCAGCAATTTTTTAACTAGAATACCCAAATTATAGTTTTTATGAAAAATAAAATTGATATCTCTCTTTTGTCAAATACCATTTTCCTCCCTTGTCTGTGTTTTCTAAAAATGTTACCTAAATACTTTTTATTATTTTAATATGATATAATAAATTAATTTTTACCCATGTTTAAATGATTATAAAATGGATTAAAATGTAATCTTTTCATTTTTTTTCAAACATGGTTCTTTGGACGTTTTACAGAAAATGTGATAGTATTCCTTGTTCCAACATGTAATGAATGATTTCTACTTTCCATCACCATGACCGCTCAATGGTAGTAAACAGTAACTAAATAGAATTAAAGACACGTAAAGAGATTGAATGTTACCTGAGCTACCTATGAATTTTTAGAAATATGAGTTCCATAAGCTTTGATTCCACTTGTTGGGAGTCTACTGACATATTATTTCAAGAATATAACCACTGGAAGATGCCATGCAGTTGAAAAATAATCCTACAGAACTTCCAGTGTTAGATAGTCTCCTATGATATTCAGGTTACCAAAAATATTAATAAAACACAATTAACCCATCTTTCTACTTCGACTCGACCTCACACACACTCATGAAAACTAGAAACTCACAAAACATTCAGAAAACAAGAATAAATTAATCAAATCAATAAATGAACAATTTAAGTTTATGTGGTTCAAATTTATGTCCCACATTTTTGGAAGAATCATATTTCTATTTCCATTAATATTATAATTTATAAGGAAGTACAATCACATTTGGTAATTATCGATATCAAACAATATTAAGATATGAGTAATATTACACATGTAAAATTGGTCTCACCCTAACATTATAAAGGGTCCCAATTGGTAAATCGATGACATTAGATCTTTGTAAACATCCCATAATTGAAACGTAGTGAATATCAATAACTTATAGAAAATTTTCTCAACCATTGATCTAAGTAAATAGTGAATGTAACCCTGATGTTTTCATCAATAATGTACCCAGGACAAACATGTATCTTTCAGTTATATCTATCGGATCACTAACCAGTACAACAATCAGAGGTTGACACCATCTAATAACATTATCCAAAATGTATCATCAATAAATTTATATTATATATATATTTTCACTTCCACTCCACTGAACCACATGGTCAAGTCATCTTCTATTTCTTATTCTATCAATGAAACAAAAACCAAATTTATACATGCTTTATATTCAAAATAGTTTTATCATTATTTTCATCTTTTTTATCGTGAAAATCTATTTTATATGCATTTTTTCGATTTTTTAATCAATAATGTGTTGATGAATAAAACTAAGGATATCACACATATTATATATCATTTGTTAATTTTCTAAAATTGATTATGTTTTTTACTATTCATTTTTCAAATATTCTGTTTCTTTTTAATGATATATATATATATATATATATATTATTTTTAATTATTTTTTTCCAGCAAAACATATTTTCTATATTTTTATCATGAATTTAATACACCATTAGGCTTAAAATATTTTTCCTATTACTATATTTTTAATATTTAATTTATTTTTAAATAAAAAAAATGTTATATTTTATTTGTAATCAGGTTTCTAGCACAAAACATGTTCTTTGCATTATTTATTTCAAATTTAATTGAAACCATTAATCAATATATTTGTTTAATCTATAATTTTTAAATTAACCATATGTTATATCATTAAATAAATAATATAACACTTATTCTATATTATTTATCTATTTTCTAAAATACATGTTTCCTTTGAATAAATTTTATAAATATTTTACTAATAACATACGACATAAATAAGAAACTGAATTATATTTTGGGAGTTAGATGAATTTTCTCTTAGTTTTATAAAAATTCAAATAACATAAATAATAGGAAAAATAAAACGTTATGATTTTAAATGTTCTATGAAATATTCTCCCTATGTCTATAAAGACGACATAATGATTTCCCTTTTTAGAGAATAATATTATAAGTTGTTTCTTCCACCACACTAAAATTTCTAGCCAAAAAAAATATAGTAAATATACACAACCTCTCCGTGTAAGAGAATTCCATGTTAATGAGTGAGAGAGGATGAAACATTTTAATTAATTTTTGTATAATGTTGAATATATATATATCTGTTTTTGGTGTTATATTGTTTTTATTTGTTTGGGATTATTGTAGGCCACATTATAACCATAGGGCTCATTGTGTAATGGACTACACGTGAATCATTCTGAGTTTATGGTTATCAAAGACCACATATAATTCATGTTAATCCTTGTGATTTGAGGGTGATATATTTTTACATTATGGAAAACTGTATCACAATATGTGTTTCATTAAATATATCCAATTTATGGAAGTGTCCCACACATAATATTTTACACTTGTAAAAGTTATTTAACTAAAACATTATGTTATGATGAAGGCTAAACCATGTCATATGATTCCACAACATAATGATGTGGTATATTTTTGGGTGATGTGTAAGAATTGTTTTCCCAATGATTGAGAGTCCCTCAATTCGTGAATAATTGATTTTGGAGGAAGACATCACACTATAGGTAAGGGCACGACATTGTGACGGGTCTGTAGGACTAAAAAAATGGATAATTCTAATATGTAAAAGTAAAAATTTATACTTTTAATATGGTAACCCATGTGTAACGGTCATATTGTTTTTGAAATCTTGGGAGAGGGGAGATAACATCATGAACCCTCGGTAAGGATGCAATGGGGGTACTGTGAGAAAGGGTAATTCTGTGAGGACCTATCTATGGGGGGTTTGAAAACTGTGAAATGAAGAGATGCTCTGTGAAGTGGATCAAGGATGAATGGACATGATTATTCTTAGATTTGGGGCAAGGTACATGATGTAATATAGAATAAAATCCACACCATGATGGAATGTAAATATAGGTTCATTATTATTATTAGTGGAGGATCACCACATCGTGACAAGTAGTTTCATGTCATAATGGGTAAATTTATATAGTTTCCATTCCATGGCTAGAATAGCCACTCCATGAGGTGATTTCCACAAATTTTATTTCAGGAATTTCATTTGATACCCACTTCAAATTAAACCCCATTTTGGTTCCTCGCATTCCCCATTCATTCAATTTATCATGAAGGGCGATCCAAGTGTCTCCCTCATTCCATTAATCCTCTTATTTTCATTAGCATTAATTTATTTTTATTTCTCAATATTAGAATTTTTTCTCTTTGTTTCACTTTGTTTTATTCTTCCCTTTTTGTTTTCTATTATTTATTACTCTATGAGGCCATGGGGGCCAAACCCTAGGTTTGGTGTCGTATTAACACTTTGATTTCTAATATTTTGGGATTTTGAACCTCCTCTTGATACCTTTTCTAGAATTTCTCAACAAAGGTGATGTGATTACCTTTGATTATGGTAGGTCATTCTATGATATTCTATTTCTTCAACATGTCTTGGTTTTTTGAGATTCTAAAACCATTTATTCATTTAAAATATATGATTTTTTATAGTTTTATCAATTATATATTTTTTTCATTATTATGGTTATTGTCTAGTGTTACATAAATGGGGTTTCAATGGTAAAATATTTGTATTGTTTTTTAATGTACTTTGTATTTTTATAATTTCCCTAGTAATCATTTTTATGTATAATAATGTTTAAAGTAATCTTTATGTTAATTTATGACTGTGAAATGTATTCCAGAAATAAAAACATATGAATTATATGTATTTCCCCGGCTAGATATCACTAAGACTCATTCATATCCTTGACTCAAATAATCATCAATCCAACCTAACTTGATCCACCACAAAACCTATGCTCATCCGGAGAAAGAGATACAAGTTTCACATGTGCACCAGAGTTCCTGTGTATGGTGTATTAAACAAATATCAGTAGGGCCTCACCATGTTCCCTTAATATACATTATCATGCATGTTTATACATGATATCAAGAAATAATATATATAAAAATTCATAGAAAAGTACCATATAGCATTGTGTGCTAACTAGGCCACTACAACTCCATGCATAGGGTGATCATGTACTAACCAGGCCACCATGAAACACAATCTTACAATCTTCAGCCTAACTGGAATCTAGACATCTCATACCGTCAAACATGTATCCTGGTATGTACCCAAACACTCAGGTTAGGGAATCACACTAATTTTTTACCACTACTCAAAGAAGTGGGGTAAGGTCATATATCCAATCTTCGACTCTCCTTCTCAGTCAATACAGTCATGTGTCTATATTCCAAATGACCCTTTATCACTAAATGGGGTCCATACATTATTCTCCATCCATTGTCTTATCACTCAATGAAAGGACTCATGGCCAAGTCCTCGACTCACCTACTCACTCAATTCAATCTTGTCAACAACTTCTCACTATAGGTGAGGCTAATGTCCATGTATCGACTCCTTTTGTATCACTCAAGGTAGGTTCTGGCGTCACACATCACAACCAAACCATTAAACTCACTCATCAATTTCCATTACCTATACCACCACCATATCACTCATGGTATGTCTGATATCACACCACATTCGTTACCTTATCACTTACCGAAGGGTTCAACCAACACCCAGACACAAAAGGTGTTGCCATTATCCATACCACTTTCTCATCACTAAATTTAGGCCCAATATCACATCACAACCACTACCATATCACTCAAGGTATGGTTACACAATCACCTTATTACTCTAGGTGAGGCCATCCCTTAGGATATGTCAATTATAATGATGAGATCAGTCTCCTTTGGTGCACATGCAACATCAAATAGAGAATTTATCCTCTCATGAAATACCAATATCTTTTCACCTGAGTAATAATCAGTCAAAAAGTATCCCCATACCTCAATATACATCATAACCCCTCAATAACCTCAGGATACTACTCAAGACCATCTTGGTCACACAAGAACATCATGTAGGCCCTCGTTTTATTGTCTAATCACCTTTTACGAAATTTATAGGGGTCCTTCAAACCTATCTATGTCTCTGGTCGTTGATAAAATTTCATGTTGGTCACCTTACATTGGTCCCACAACCTCTATTATCTTCCTAACCCTATCTACAAGGCCTGATTCACATCCTCTCATAATAATATATTACACCCTATTCCCACTACCTTGGGGCCATACTAGAAAGATCACCCTAATTCCCTTTGAATCCCTATTCAAAGTCACCTAGACAATTATCCTAGAACATACATGGATACCAACCCACTCAAATATTATAAACTTTATGAACACGTAGCCTAGATAAAACCATATCAATCACACCACATTTATGCCCAGAGGACTCATACAGTCCATAGTGAACACTAACTCTCAATACACCCTCAAGAGGTATCTTTTTATTAGGTATGATATGCTAAATTGTCTCATGTATCCTACATGAACTAAGCCTCTAATGCCTTCCCAACTAGCCCATGTAACAGACCAAGGCTACCCACAACTCATCTCTAATCCTGAGACCTACCAGCTGTATCTCTTTAACTCAACCGGCTCTATTTCCACTTGGATACATGGTCACCAAGAGATGCCTAAAGTACCAAAGTTCTAAACTGAACATTCTATGATTCTAGGAGGATAAACACCATCTTATCCCTTTCCATAGGTAATTCAAAACCTTTACCCATTTACCCAATTCCATGAAAACATGCATACATTCACAACCATGTATAAGAAATAATATGAATTTATATTATAGGGATCACCTACCATGAAGATGAAGTTATGACCCTCTACAATCTCCACACAACCCCATACCAAACCATTCATTACTCCTCCAAGATTTTACTACCACCTGATATCTTATCTTGCAACATAGCCCTAAAATAATTAATTGTAAAAATTTATCATTAAAATTATATTTATTTCAAATGGGAAAATTCCACAAAAAAACTCACCATGCCTTTTAGAGCCACCGAAATTATATATAAACCCATGAATTCATCCACTCAGTACTTCTTATGGATAGTCCAATAAAATCCCCATCATCCTCATTCCAATCTTTCATCCTTCAAGGGTATTTGTGCCAAACCATAGCTCTAATCACACAAAATCATAGGGATAGTGAAGGAAAACCGAGAAAAAGGAAGGAGTTAAGGAATGAAACATAAATAACTATATAAAATTAAGAGAAATTAACCCTCTCAAAGTGATATAAAATTAGAGGAGGCGGAGTGTGAGGCAGCTGAATGGCCCCTCTCCAATTCTCCTCCTTCCCATAAAATCAGACGAGGTGATTAGAAAATTACCAATCTACCAGGGTAAAGAATAAACCACAAAATCATATTCATGACATGATCATGGGGTTAATGATGATACACATAACTTTTATGCCACACTATGGTTTGAACCTTTTGGTTGTGGAAGAAATATCCCCCAAAATGTAGGGGAATGATTCCCATGACTACCCCCATAGCATGACCCCTTTGAGTCATTTCTGGTATTCCCTTGTTAGGAACACAATGTAGTGTCTCCCTAGAGTTATGTTAAAACTGATCTCATGGGGGAACATATACCAATCCCCTAAATCCCCTCCATAGAGAAACCTCGTGGTCCATGTTGCATCCCTCATGAAAACACATGACTCCACTACCACCCTTGGACACCTCTATGACATAGCCCACCATCTATGACATAATCATTCCCTTCAAAAGCAAACATGTTAAAATTCCCTTATCATTGCTGAATCACCCCTTCACCCTCCAAAAACAAACTATTTTGATGCTCTATATGCCAAAATACTCCTGGTTGTAGCATGACATGTCACCTTCCGAATAATTTCACTTCAAGGCATCCCCAAGCCAACTTCATTTCTCACCCCAAGCACCCAAAACACCATCCATTCCACAATCTATGTCTAGAAACATCTTGACGTGATGTTCCAACCCTCAAAATTTCCATATGAGTCCCAATTCTTGAAAACCACTTGTCCCCAGAACAAAAATCCAAACTCCACCTAAATTTCATATCTCGTAATGATGTTGGGTTATTTAAAAATCCCCACCACAAAGATTTTATTCCGTGCGAATAAATTATGGTCCTCCAATTGTCAAAACTGACATACCATGGTAATTAATTCTTAACCAACATTCCATTTTTATCCTTGAATGTTGAACACACTTCTTCCATGAAAATCCATCTACTAGACACACTATTCACCAAATGCCAATCAACCCTCTCACTATTATCATAAGATAAAAATGTAGTGCAAAGGAACAACCATCTATCCCAAACCATTAAATTTCTAAAAACTTGTTCATTTATGGTCCTAATGTGTTCCCCTCCATAAGGCTCCCCTCACAAGGGAGAATCATGAGCTATGCTTCTCCCCTAAGTTAGAATTATCTATCGAGAACACAATTCCCTTGGTTCACTAATATCCTCAATGTAGTTTCTAACAAAACACAACCAAATCTATGAAAAGACACTATTTATTCCTCCACTAACCAAATTTTCTAGAAAATGTGTGGCCTCATCCACTGAAGAATCATTACAGTGCAAGATCATAATGTCTTGACTTTTGAAAGCATCACAATATAGTCTAACCACCCACACCGATTTCCAAACCCAAATCTCTATGTAATTCCATGGTTGGATCCTCAAGCACCAACACTATCCATTATGATCTTACCCACAATAGCAATGAATTTTTGATCCATGTATCTCTTGGATCAAGCTAACTACATCCCAATCCTGAGGCTAATAATCTAACTGCATAAAAAACATCTAAATTTCTTTTTTGGAATTTACTAAAGAACCACATATCATCAATTCAACCTAAACACAATTATCCCAGTGTCACTTCTTCCATTAATCATTCAGTCTCACCATTTCAACAACCCATCCAACATGAGAATCACTTTACCATGATCAATTTGATACCCCTCACTGTGGGAGTATCATTATCATATCTCCACTAAACCAAACACCCGATCTCTATAGTGCAACTACTTCCCATTTTTTGGACCCAATTATTATAAGTGTCTAAACCACTCATACCCGAGAACTAGTATGAAATAATAATCACCACTCATTCCAAATTCTTGTGGAACATCACTGTTAGAAATCGGCATAGCTCACTTTCAATGAGGGTCACCCTCTCTAACAAAAACAATAGTGTACAACCCGCCATACAGATCCCCTTACACCGCTCTATATGTGAATCCACCACAAGATCTATCTCTACCCCCACATGTCACTCTTTATATGTCATAATCATGTATCCCTGAATTCCACAATCAAGGAACATCGTAGATAAAATGTACCAAGGTAACTCAATCAATCTTTGATGTCACCATATTAGCAAAAGGGGACATCTCCCATCCTCATAAACAATTTCATTCCTCATATCGCACACAATCTTTCTCTAATTTACAAGAAAAATGTAAACAATGCATAACCAATGCACATTGTACTCACACAACGTTGATTTTCCAAAAAATACACACCATCACTCACTCTACTCATCCCAATGAAGATTAATATTCTTAAGAAAAGTCTCAGGGGTTCTTACTCATGAATATACTCAATATCAACCACACCCAATGGTTTTATACTTCATTATAACCCGATCGCCCAAGAAAACTCATTCACCAATGAGATGCATCCAATTGAACCAAGGATCACACACCTATCCCACTGACCATTCCCCTTTGCTTGTCAGTTTCATCCAGAAACCCAAGGCATATAAATCATTCCCAGGATAAGCAAATGATCACCCACTACATGGGCATTGTTCCAAACCACCAAATCATCCACTATTTCTCTATTAATCCTAGATCCAACCATCTAGGATCTCCATCAAAAGTAATGGGCATCTAGCTAACCCTGCACAAAAAACCTCAGCCTCAATACCTAGAATAAGGACTTCTATATGCCTTTACTCAACCATTATAGGGGTATCGAAATTATCAAGGAAACCCATGCCCATCATCAGATGACCCCCAATGACTTTAATGCATGTACTAAACCATCAAGTGTAATTATAAATCCCTTCCACCAAGGGATTCTATAGATTTCATCATGTAATTACTTATCGTATGGTTCACAAGACCTTAAATTAGAGGGAAAATAATATGGTTCATCTGCGTAATAATACCACTTACAAGTTATATGAGAAAATCTTATATCATTTTGGTTTGACACAGTAAGAAACTGAACCATTCCATTAACAAAAGAAATCAAACACAACCATATGTATTTCATGTGAATCCTTTGCACCAAATATAATTCATGAGATACCTCATTCCATAGTGGTCCAAGAGAAAAATAAATAAATAATAATCTCTATAAATATATCATATTTAAAAACATATCAACCATAATATTGACAACTAATAACAATAATATCATACCCCATGTAAACTAGAATTGCTACCATAAAAGTTATTCACAATGCACTAGTTCGAGGTCCATAAAAACATTTACGCATACCTATTCCATATTTACTAATACCAAAAAATAGAAATACAATAAAAGGATGATCTGGTACCACTTTGATACCTTCCCTAACTAGATAACAATCACTAGTATCCCAGTAGGGGTGTCATATGTATTCAAGCATGTCTCCATATACGCTAGAAGATTCTGACTAGTGGTGAGGTACAAAATCAAACAATGGGGAGACTATGAAATCAAATAATAGTAATTAAAATAATGAAAAAACAGAAAGCATCCACAAAAAACATGATAGTAAGCATAACCAATAAACAATAATCATGGTATGAAAAAATAAAATACTATTATATAAACATAAAATATGACCCGTCATCCACTAGAACAATCACATAGATAAAATAAAAAATGAACAAAATAAATAAGTGGATATGCTATCATCACATATCATCAACCCCCTTTGGTATCATTTATACCCATTGAGCTACCTTTCCTAGATCCATTTCACATCATATGCTCAGCCTAAGAAATATTCATAATGTCTACACTTACCCACACACTAGAGTGACCATGTTTGGTATTAGAAAGATATCTCAGAAGGGTATCACATACTTTCTCTATTATATATGGTCATATAAATTTATGTGTGATGAAAATAAATAACATAAATAAATATTATCACAAAAACTCCTCAAAACATCATGTTCTAACCTGGCTACTATGACTCTATGCACATCAAGACATCATGTTATAACTTGGACACCGCAACATTGGATCATACCTGCATCATCCTAATATAGAATTAATTATTTTTATGCTATAAAACATGTATATCAACCATTACTAGAAGAATTATTTTATGATATCACTCCTAGTCTTAACATCTACTCAAAGACGATGGGTAGGGTCTTGCGTCCAATTCTAGACTCACCTTCTCAATCAAGACAGTATTGATTCAATGTCTCAGACCATCCCTTATCAATCAAAGGAGGATTTCACACAGGATTAACCCAATACAAAACCACTCAAGATATATCCTCAAATATAACTCCTGGACTCACCTTCTAACTTAAGATGGTCCTGTTAATACTTTCTCACTCCACAAGAGGCCAACGACCACTTCCCAACAGCTAAATTTTCACTCAAGTTATGTTAATACAACACACATCACAAATCAACCAACCTTCTCACTCAATGTAATCCATTAGCTAGACCACCACCTTATCAGTCAATGTAGGATCAAAATCACATAACAACCGCAACCTCCTCACTGAAGGTAGGTTTCTTCCAACACCTTCTCACTCAAGGTGAGTCCATTATTTGGACTATTTTTTATCACTCAATATAGGTCTAATATCACATCATAACCACTACCTTATCACTCATGTAAGGATTCATCCAACACCTTTTCACTCAAGATGATGCTAGTACTCTAGATTTTTTATCATCCATACTGAGATTTGTTTTCTTTCACATGATTGAAATAACATTAAGGTCATAAAACCCTTCCAAAAATTTCACCGTATCATATCCAAGGCACAAATAACATGAGTCTAAGTCCCACACCATAACATAATTCTTCATCCATATATCTCCATAGGCTACTCTTCCATACAATCCTAATAACACAACCACATCTGGTATATCCTCCCATCATTATCATTTTTTTCATTTAGGGTCTTCCAAACCTAACTCAATCTTGACTCATTGATACAAATACATCATGGTCCCACAACATTGATCCCACAACCTTTAGGATCTTCGTTACCTAAACCTTAAGGATTTTTCCACTTCCTCTTGAAATTATAAATCATAACATGGTGCTTCCACACAAGGGTCATCCCATCAAGATAGAAGCCACTTTGAATCCTTTTGAGAAACTATATTGTTTAATTATTAAAAATAATGTTTTTATATATTTTTTAAGTTTAATTTATTGTTATAGTAAATCATATTATGGCCAAATTGCAAAAATTTATCCAAGTAGTGATATAATATTAGTTGAAAAGATCTACCTCTAGTTACACTGAGCGACCATAAGTCTGTGCTATTATCACACTATTCTACTATTAGTACAATGGAGCTACCACCGACCATTGATACTATCACATGATACTTCTTCCTATTTTCTATCACAACTATCACATTGTCTTACCGAAATATGATCCTACCACTAGTATCTTCTACCATAGCTCAATGATACCATCAAGGTGAAGCTAATACTACCAATATAGTGAAACAATGCTACTGCTAGGATGATCTACCACCATGTTGGGACACCACCTATCTAGCTACTATTGATATCGATAATTATTTTAAAAATTAATTATTTATTGGATATATTAAGGAATTATTGTTGAATAGAAGCATGTATATTTAAGAATTATAATTATCAAAACATTACACAAAAGACTTAAATACAAGGTCAATATTTATTGATTTTTTTCTCAGTATGAGGATCCATTATTATTTTTTAAATGGATAATAAAATAATATAGAATTTTATACATTCAAATGAATCCCCCTCATACAAAATGAATAATTGATTTGATGGTAGGTTGAATATGATAATGGGAGGAAAAAATACAGAGAAAAAATTAATGAACAATGGATATACAAGAATATCTATTATACATTGTTTGACTATATTTTATTTTAAAACCTTATGGAAACTTCTCAAGCATATTATCAGAGACTTATGAATTTGCAATACAATTTTTATTGAGTGGCATCAAATTTTATCTTCTATGATATTTTTTTCTTTATGTTTATGACTTACTTTTGAGTTTTGTTTATCATTACTCTGTATATTAATAATACATTGTCTCATGTACTAAATTGAAGAGTTCTTGACACACTCTATCAATTTTATTTATCTATATTACCATAAAAATCTATGTAAGAGTTTGGTTGTGACCTATACTGGTATTATCCCATGAATAACCATGGAAGAGAATCTGTGCTTGGAAAACCATGTGGGATATTATTTGTGAAACCATATCTAGTTTTTTGTTCAATATAATACATAAAAAACTACTTAGTAGTGGATGATTTCTCGGTGGGAGGGGTGGGATTTAGTATCATCCTGAGGCTGAACCCCTTTTTAAATGTCCATTTTTTCATTATATGGTTATTTTCAATTTTAATTTCATAGACTGTTTCTATTATTTGTTTTTGGAAACAAAAAATTACTCAAATAATTAACTTATAATAGTGTTTTATATACTATTTTTGATATAAATATATTAGTTTCAAATGTAAGAGTATTTCAAAATGTATTTTAAAATATATGTGATTATGATTTTGAAAGGAATTTATAAAATCCAATTATATATTTTTACTATTTTTAACTTAGAGACTTTATTAAATTGGTGGGTCTAGTTTAAAAAATGTATTTAAATATTATTATTTAGAAACTCAGTTCACCTCTCTCTTAAGTTGTTCATTGGGAAAAACATTTGGTATCTATGTGTTTTTGAAAAATCATTTTACTACGATCTATTTTTGTTTAAATGTATTTGAATTTCTATTTTATTTAAATATAATTATTATTGAATAGAAACATTTAACACCCTAAGAATTTACAAATATATTTATTATTGAATGCATGAAACACTAATTCTATACAAAAAAAATTTATTATAACCTAAATAAAAAACATAATTTTTCCACTTCTGTAATTGGAATTTTAAAAAAATGACATACATGGTTGCATTTAGTATGTTATTTAGATTCTAATTTGGAAAACTTATTTTTTATGAATAGTAATATATGCTTATGAATAGTAAAATACCCTTATGAATAGAAATGTTACTCTTATGAATAGTAATGAATTGTAACTTGGACAAAAAAAATAAACTTCACCCATGAATGTATAAATACAATTTAGACTTCTTATATGTGAAAAAATGATCATAACATAAGTATATGTATTTTTTTATGTCATAAATATATTAGTTAAATTTTTTTGAATAATTTAATAATTTAAAATAAAAATTTATTTTAATAAAATGTAATCATAAATTGTTAATTTATTTTTTTGGGAGATAAGATAATTTTATGGGACCTTTATTAATTCTTCAAGGTGTTATAAAACGAGTTACAGTGTTAAATATATTTTTTTGGAATAAATAATTATTTATTTAAAATTAAATTAAAAAATTTAAGAAAATTATTTTAAAAAAATGTATTTTATTTTTATATTCTAAAATTTGAAAAATATTCTATGTGATGTTATAACACCCCAGGTAAATAAAGAGTATGAAATTTTCACATTTATCCATATTTGTGAATAAAATATTAATATAACTTTAAAGGGGACACTATGCTCGATGTCGTACCCAACACACAACAACGAGTTTCTTGGGAATCTTACGTTGCACTCTAATAATAAAATAGTATTATTTTAAATGGTAGTTAAGGCCTAGTTGTTGTGATGGCGGGAATGAATATAACTATCTACAAAATGATAATATATTTTTGTCAAATATTTTAACTTTTTACAATAAATGTTATAGGAATAAAAATGCGAATGAATCCATTTTTAAGCGTAAACATTCTAATATTATTTAAAAGGTCGATTAACCGCCATTTTGATGGGGATCCTGTTTTGAATCCAATTTTTGACAATTTTATGTGTAATATTTGAAAATATAAAATTCTTCTTTAGAATTGGGACATCAAAATTTACTTTGTGTAAATATTTGGTATTTTTCCGAAAAAGATCAATTTTTAATGAATAGTGAAAAATGTTATTTTTTAATTCAAAAGCACTTTTTAATATAATTTATTTATATGATTAGATTATATTTTGAAATTTTTTTAAAGTGAAAATAGAATATATGTTTACCATTTAATCAAATAGTGGTCATTGGAATTAATTTAACTTTGAAATTTGACTTAAACTAGTGTCAATCTTTTGATATATATTGTTTCATAAAAACACGCTATTTGTTCTGACAGCGAGAATTAATTATTAAATTAATTAATGTAACTTATATGTTATGAATTTTTAAAAATAGACATCATTTTTGAATTCGGAATATCAAATATATCTTAGGGTGAATTTTTGGTAATTTTCTGGAAAACTTCAATTTTTGATGAATAGTGAAAGCACTAAGTGGTACTTATATAATACTGATTTTCTGTTTAAATGAAATTTTTCCACCTTTGTGTTTTTAATTTCAAAAATCCAACATACATGGTTGTCATTAAGAAGTAAAATGTGGTTAAATGAGATTAAAATTATTTTTTGGCGAATTGTAACTTATTAAGTTCTTAATCGCGATTAGAGGTAATTATTGTAGTTTAAGGTAAAAATAATTTTTTAATAATATTAAATGACCTATAAACATGTCCTACCTTCATTGTATGAGTCATGGCCTACCAAGACAATCCATGGGTCAACTTGGGGACCCCATGGATCCAATTTGGTTGGAAAATGACATAAATACCTTTTTATTTAATGTTAAAATTAAAATGTCACAAACATGAGTTGTTTAACTAAAAAATTTTTTACATGGGGTTAGACAAGTCATATTTTTGACTATAAATAGTAATTGGAAATATAAAAATATTTCCTACATCATAGTATTTTTTTCATAATTTTTAGACATTAAATAAATTAAATTATTTATGACATCATGATGATGCAGCGGTGACCTCATTGTTTAACGATTTAAATAAAATGGAAAGATAGTGTAACATCTAAGACCTAAACATGTACAAAACCTATTTTATGGGTGGATTTAGAACCCTTATCACCTTATCCTAGAAACACAACAATGTGGGACCATTAAAATCCGAAACTCATTCTAAAATAAAGTAACATTTATTTACATTCCAAGAGTGCCCCTCCTCTCCTCTTATAAAAGGCCCCAACCTCTACCTCCTTGCCCACACTTCCAAAGCCTTTGGCTCGACCAAACCTGGCCTATTTTGTCTCTCCACATACCTCTATAACTCTTGGAAGCCTCACTTTGGTCATAAGTCTTCCCAAGGAGGCCTTTGATCTCAATCCAAAGGGAGTTACCCGATTTTAAGGTAATGCCTTCACTTGAGTCATTTTGTTTTATTTTGCTTCTCCACCCCCCTAAACTCTTTCTATTCCTTTATTATGTAACAACACAAGTATCTGAAATATACTAGGTTGTTTTAATGTTAAGTATTCGAGCTACACTTACACACACCTTCGTCTAATGGTTAAAGAACGTAGTGTTTCTGTGGATGGTGAATTACTGCCTCACGAAACGATGATTGTTCAATATTCTCTTAACACCTTTCATGGTGTATATTTAGATGTAAATATATTTATATATTATATATAATATGTTTATGTTTTCCTTAAGCTTCTGTATTTTTCATTTATTATATACCTTTATGGCTTCCATTATGGGTATACGCGATATCTTCATTTTAGGAAGTGAGGACTACCGCCCCCTCAAAGTGATTTGATTCGTTAATACCATATGTGGTACGTATAAAGGATATATTTAATGATATTATATATGATACCATAATGGAATTAAAATACTATTATGTATCATTATTTTTTAATTCCATTAAATATGAAATTGAAATGGAAGTAGCGTTCATGCGTACGTACGGCTTACCGTATCCATGAACGGTGCATTTCATTTCGTAACTCTAAATGTTATGTAATATTATAAATGCATGAAAATACTGGATATATATGATATATATGATATATACATAATGAATACAATTATGGATATAATGGATATTTTACCACATGAACAACTTGTAATTATAAAGTGTTTATTTTTGACTCAAGTACCAATAATCGTTAAAACGACCGTTATTAGCTTAAATAATAACATAGTGTTCATGACATGGTAATAAGTGATATAAAAGGAATAATGAAATTTAAAAATGTTCTTAAGGAAGTAGAAATTAACTCAAGTTTATTATTCAGGATATTAAAGAATGATCGAGTCAAGTCGGACTCGAGGTAAGGGATCCTACACCTCTCTTTCTTTTTAAGTACACTCTTTTATGTCATTCCTTTTAAGCACATATTTCTTATGATTTTGATGTTCTTTTATATTTATCCTACTGTAATTCTTATGTTCATATGATGAGAGACCCTATTTCCTCTCATCAACCCATTTTGGAAGTTTTGAGTGGCGCCGTTAGGCTGCCGAATTTTCGTAAGAGATCTAACCTCTCTCTTTCTTTTCAAGTACTCTCTTTTATGTCATTTATTTTAAGCTCATCTTTATTATTTTTGGGGATGTTATTTTATATTCCTCATACTGTAATGTTTATGGTAATATTATGAGAGACCCTATTTGATCTCATAAATCCATTTTCGGAAGTTTTAAGTGGCGCTGTTAGGCTGCCGAGTTTTCATAAGGGATTTTCATATCACTTTTATTCCTGTGAGATTTATGCTACATTGGCCACAATTTCCATTGAGTGGTGTATGTACTTCCCATTATTTTACTCATTGTGTAATATACTTTCATTTATGAGTATTTACATCAATGATGTATTTTCCTTCTTTTACAGGGTGTATGGTTCAAAAGATACCCATGTCGGTAAGGGAACCTTTCACCCTCCTCTTTTTAAAAGACTTATTTTATTATGTCTTTAAATTCACATACTATAATGTTGGGATATGTTCTTATATATCCTTATTGATTTAAATTTTATGTCCATGTGATGAGATACCCTTTTTATCTCTCATCAACTCATTTTATGAATTTTGTAGTGACGTTGTTAGGCTGTCAAGTTTTTGCCAGGGAACTTCTTAACCCAATTTTGATTCTTTGGGATAAACATATACACCTTAAATATGTCGTTCTATGATTATGTGTGAATGTCCTCTGATTGTTTTACACTTAATACCCACTTATATTTAATGTATTCATTTGTCTCACATAATTATGTAACTGATTTATCCTTAATCCAAGGATACTGTCTTTGTATAGGACTTCATCTCAATCTCCTTTCATTGAGGCATATTTTATTTTATACACAACCTTATTTTATATGGTGTATAATCCCCTTTGACTTTTATGTTTATGCAAAAGGAATATTTTTTATACGAAGTGTTTTACAAAACGACAAAAGGTGATGTTTTTGTCATACGTATGCGTCGACATCGACTTCTCCGCAACCGTGACCATTATTTGAGTTTCGGCTTCCTCTACATGCCATAACTTTTTTTTAAAAGAAAAATAAATAGCATGTTTTACTTTTCTTTTATTTTGGTATTTAAAATGGTTTTGATAATGTATATATTATATCACTGTGTTATTGATATCTTGTGATTGAAATGTGGAAATGTTATGTTTCCTTTATGTATGTTTTATGAGATACGATTATGTTATGGTTCTTGGGAATTGTTATGAAGATGGGTGGTTCCGTGATAAACTAATGGTGGGTGAGCCCGATATATCTCTCCAATGCATTGGGTAACGTGAAGGAGTGAAATGTTAAGGTTTCTCCAAAGAGATTTAGGGAATATACTATGGTGTGTATTCCAAACGTAACCAGGATGGTCACTCCCTACGTAAGAATGTTATGAATGCCTCACGTTACCTTTTATGTCTTATGATTTCTATGATTTATTCATGATTTGATGAGGTATGTTAAAGTTCCTATGTTTTATGGGTAAATTATGATTTCATTCTTTTGTATATATGAACTTGTGTTTCTTTTCCATATTTTTATAACCCTTACTGAGCATTTTATGCTCATCCCAAGTTTTTATTTGAAATGTTTTCCATAGGTCAAGGGAAAGGTACATGATATGATGATAGTGTCAAGGATGTTTAAAGAAAGAATCCATGATTTATTTTTTAAATATGTTTTCATTGATGGAAAAAAAATGAAAACTATATTTTATGTAACCACTTTGTTTAAATGTGGAATGTAATGCCTGTTTTATGATCTAATTCCCTAAAACTCTAAACCTGAAAAGATCCTCAATGTGTAATCTTGTAATAACAAAATATTAAGTAAGGTTTAAGGCTGGGGCCTTATAGATGGTATCCGAGGTTGGTTTAGACAACTTTAGAGGATAGGGTATTCTTTATGCATAAGTGACAATACCATAATGGTTAGGATTTCAGAAAGAGTCCTAGTTTAGATAATTTGAATGAGTAAGTATATCTTACTATTTATCTTCCTCATTAGTACATCATGGTTTTTTTGATATACTCACACTGACCTTTTTGGTTTTAGTAAATGGATGGATCTAGCAGGCACCAATGTAACAGTGGATGTGAAGGAAACTGTGACAGTTTTTTGAGCGAGCAACTGAATGATATGGGAGATGCAATTAGAACTCTTGTGTTTATCCTCAACCAACTATCTAGAGTCATGATTGACAACCTAAACCTTGGTTATTTTTCTAAGGAATCATATATGCGAGAAACAAATCCCTACGGAACTACAGGTAACAATCATAAAGGTAAGTGTGTTCAAAAACCTATGTGTCAAATATGTGGAAAGAAACACCTAGGAAAATGTTTCAAAGGGATAGAAAGATTCTATAGATGTGGAAATGAAGGTCATAAAGCAAGAACCTACCATGGAAAAAGGAAGTATCCAGTTGACTCGAGGAATGGGAAAGGAAGTTCTTTCTAAAGGATAAATTTAATGTTTTAAATGTGGTGTGCATGGTCATTATGGAAACACATGTCCTATGAAGAAGTTTCATGAATGGGATCACCAAGATCGTACAAATACTCGTTTACCAATACCTAATGTCATTCTTATTGAGGATGAAGAAACTGAAAATGACCAATCAAATGTATGGATTATTTCATAACTTTTGGTTTCCTATTTTGGAAAATTAGGATATGATTCATGATTTTGTTTGTAGGAAATAAGTATTTCAGAATAAGTTGGAAAGGAATGGTTAATGGATCATGAATAATGTTGAATGAATAAGAAGTCAACATATAAGGGCTTCAAGAGTTATAGTGATATTCTTAAGAGTATTAAGTCTCTTTTGATGATGCGGTTACATTAGAAGACTTTTTATAGTATGTGTAACCATGATGTATAATGTTTGAAAATTTTATTCAAGGAATAGTTGTCTATTCTTTTGTGGACATAGTTATAAAGAACCATTTGGGTTTATATGACCCTTACTTTTGAGGTAATAATGGGTTACTATATGTTATGATGGAAGTGAAAGGCATGAGATAAAATTGAGGTTAAATTATGTTATGGATATTTTTGATGATTTTATCTCATTTTGGGTATTGATTTGAGAATTATATAGTTTGGAAAAAGGAAAACATGAAGACCTTGCGACAACCCGTCATGTCAGAGAAAGCTGCGGGAATCAAACCCACAACTAAAGTGCAACTAGTATTTATCGCCTTCCAGTGGACTACGTAAAGTCCTCGGTTAGTATGACTTATTATTTTTTGTTAGGTGAATTTATGAATTAAGAGTAAGTTGATTTTGGTTTATTTATGAGAATGATTAACCTATGATGGAGGATATGTCATTAGGTTAATTACTTTTCAATACGAGACTTTAGAAGCAACTGATGTTGTTTGGAGAAAAATGTTTCAATTTAACATGGAAGACTATGTGACTAAATCCTTCGAATATTTGGGTTTCAATCTTAGTTTGGTTTACTTTGAAGAATTTTATGGAAAAATTGTTTATCTAATGGTCCCCGATGACCTTTGGGTTTTGTTGGACAAATTTTGGAGATTAAGAATAGATTTTCTTTTTATAAAGGGTTATCCTTTTCTGGATTATCTGATCTTGTACTAACCTTTTTTGTTTTCGGTTTGGTTAGAGTCTAAAGACATAGTAATTATATTGTTCTCTTTTTTGGATTAGGTGATTCTCTAGAAATTGATTATAGTACTCTTAATGCGAACAAGTCTTCATAAATACTCGTCTTTTGGAGAAAATATGAGATTGATTAAGGAATCTAGTAAAAGTTGAATGTCTACATGACAAGTAAGTATGTTTCATTATGATTTAGTTAAGCTGAAAAATAAATTCCTCAATGAAAAGTAACTTCAAACAAAAATGTTGTCTGTTAACTTTTCCTACTGGGGAATTGAATACCATTTAACCCATCACAAGTTTGTGATTTTCTTATGGTAAACTTTCTCCTAGACATGTTTACTATCACTCCCCATCAGATCATGACCCTTTGTTTTTTCCTTCATGTCCATATTTTCATACTTGTAATCCTAGTATGGGTTAACTCGGGTGACCTTTATACTTATCTTTCTTTATTTTAAAGTGATTGTTTTACTGACTCTTGTTCCGATGTGAGATTTTCAATGATGTTTCCAGGCCCAATTTTAAAATTGCGAGGACGCAATTCCCAAAAGGGGGCAAGGATGTAACACCCCAAGTAAATAAAGACTATGACATTTTTACATTTATCCATATTTGTGAATAAAATATTAATATAACTTTAAAGGGGATGCTAGGCTCGATGGCGTACCCAACACGCAACAACGAGTTTCTTGGAAATCTTACGTTGCACGCTAATAATAAAATAGTATTGTTTTAAATGGTAGTTAACGCCTAGCTGTTTTGATGGTGGGAATGAATATAACTAACTAAAAAATGATTATATATGTTTGTCAAATATTTTTACTTTTTACAATAAATGTTAGAGGATTAAAAATGCAAATGAATCCAATTTTAGGCGTAAACATTCTAATATTCTCTAAAAGGTCGATTAACCGTCTTTTGATGGAGAACCACTTTTAAATACACTTTTTTACAATTTTATGTGTTATATTTGACAAAATAAAATTCTTCTTTAGAATCGGGACATCAAAATTTACTTTGTGTAAATTTTTGGTATTTTTCCAAAAAAGTTCAATTTTTAATGAATAGTGAAAAATGTTGTATTTTAATTCAAAACCTCTTTTTAATCTAATTTATTTATATGATTAGATTATCTTTTTAATTGGTTTCAAAGTATCATTAGAATATATTTTTAACAATTAATCAAATATTGGTCATTGGAATTAATTTAACTTTGAAATTTGACTTAAACTAGTGTCAATCTTTTAATATATATTGTTCCATAAAAACACGCTATTTGTTCTAACAGCGGAAATTAATTATTAAATTAATTAATGTAACTTATATGCTATGAATTTTTTAAAATAGGCATCATTTTTGAATTCGGAATATCAAATATATCTTAGGGTGAATTTTTTATAATTTTCATAAAAACTTCAATTTTTGATGAATAGTGAAACCATTAAGTGGTACTTATAGAAAACTGATTTTCTGTTTAAATGAAAATTTGCCACCTTTCTGTTTTGAATTTAAAAAATCCGACCTACATGGTTGTCATTACAAATTAAAATGTGGTTCAATGGGATTAAAATTATTTTTTGGTGAATAGTAACTTCTTCTGTTCTTAATCACGATTAGAGGTAATTAGTGTAGTTTAAGGTAAAAATAATGTTTTAATAATATGAAATGACTTCAAAACATGTCCTAAACTCATTGTATGAGTCATGTCCAACCAATAAAATCCATGGGTCAAATTGGGGACCCCATGGAGCGACTTTGGTTGGAAAATGACATAAATACGTTTTTATTTAATGTTAAAATTAAAATGTCACAAACATGAATTTTTTAACTAAAACAATTTTTACATGGGGTAATACAAGTTATATCTTTAACTATAAATGGTCATTGGAAATATAAAATTATTTCCTACATCATAGTATTTTTTTAATAATTTATAGACATTAAATATATTAAATTATTTATGACATCATGATGATGCAGCGATGACCTCATTATTTAACGATTTGAATAAAATAGAAAAATAATGTAAAATCTAAGACCTACACATGTCCAAAATCTATTTTATGGGTGTATTCCAAACCCTTATCACCTTATCCTCGAAACACATCAATGTGGTACCATTAAAATCCAAAAATAATTCTAAAATAAAGTAACATTTATTTACTTTCCAAGAGTGCCCCTCCTCTCCTCTTATAAAAGGCCCCCACCTCTACCTTCTTACCCACACTTCCAATGCCTTTGGATCGGCCAAACCCAGACCATTTTGTCTCTCCACATCCCTATATAGCTCTTAGAAGCCTCACTTTGGTTATAAGTCTTCCCAAGGAATCCTTTGAGCTCAAACCAAAGGGAGTTACCAGATTTTAAGGTAATGCCTTCACTTGAGTCCTTTTCTTTTATTTTTCTTCTCCACCCCATCTAAACTCTTTTTATTCATTTATTTTGTAACAAACCCAGTATATTAAATATAATAGGATGTTGTTATGTTGATTACTCGAGCTACACTTACACACACCTTCGTCTAATGGTTAAAGGACATACTGTTTCTGTGGATGGCGAATTACGACCTCACGAAACGACGATTGTTCAATCGTCTCTTAACACCTTTCATGGTGGCCATTAATATTTCACTATATTTATATATGATATATAATATTTTTATGTTTTCCTTAAGATTCTGTATTTTTCATTTATTCCATACCTTTATGGCTTCCATTATGGGTATTCATGATATCTTCATTTTAGGAAGTACGGACTACCGTCCCCTCAAAGTGATTTGATTCGTTAATACCATATGAGGTACATATAAAGGATATATTTAATGATATTATATATGATAACATAATGGAATTAAAATACTATTATGTATCATTATGTTTTAATTCCATTAAATATGAAATAGAAATAGAAGTAGGGTTCATGTGTACATACGGCTTACCGTCTCAATGAACGGTGCATTTCATTTATTAACTCTAAATGTTATGTAATATTATAAATGCATGAAAATACTGGATATATATGATATATATGATATCTAAATCATGAATAAAATTCTGGATATAATGGATATTTTACCACATGAACAACTTGTAATTATAAAGAATTTATTTTGGACTCAAGTACCAATGATCGTTAAAACGACCGTTGTTAGCTTAAATAATAACATAGTGTTCATGACATGGTAATAAGTGATATAAAAGGAATAATGAACTTGAAAAAGGTTATTAAAGAATTATAAATTAACTCAAGTTTATTATTCAGGATATTAAAGAACGGTCGAGTCAAGTCGGACCCGAGGTAAGGGATCCTACACCTCTCTTTCTTTTTAAGTACACTCTTTTATGTCATTCCTTTTAAGCTCATATTTCTTATGATTGGGATGTTATTTTATATTAATCCTACTGTACCTCTTATGTTCATATGATTATAGAACTTATTTCCTCTCATCAATTCATTTTGGACGTTTTGAGTGGTGCCGTTAGGCTGCCGAATTTTCGTAAGAGATCTAACCTCTCTCTTTCTTTTTAAGTACTCTCTTTTATGTCATTTCTTTTAAGCTCATATTTATTATGTTTGGGGATGTTATTTTATATTCCTCATACTATAATTTTTATGGTCATATTATGAAAGACCCTATTTGATCTCCTAAATCCATTTTTGGAAGTTTTAAATGGCGTCGTTAGGCTACCGAATTTTTGTAAGGGAATTTTCATCTCACTTTTACTCCGGTGAGATTTCTGATACATTGGAAAAAATTTCCTTTTAGTGGTGTATGTACTGCCCATTATTTTACTCATTGTGTAATATAATTTCATTTATGTGTATTTACATCAATGTTGTATTTTCCTTCTTTCACGGGGTGTATGTTTCGAAAGATACCCATGTCGGTAAGGGAACCTTTCACCATCCACTTTTTAAAATACTTCTTTTATTATGTCTTTAAATTCACATACTATTATGTTGGGATATGTTCTTATATATACTTATTGATTTAAATTTTATGTCCATGTGATTAGATACCCTTTTTATCTCTCATCAACTCATTTTCGGAAGTTTGTAGTGATGCCGTTAGGCTGTCAAATTTTTGCAAGGGAACTTCTTAACCCAATTTTGATTCTTTGGGATAAACTTGTACACCTTGAATATGTCGTTCTATGATTATGTGTGAATGTCCACTGATTGTTTTACACTTAATACCCACTTATATTTCGTGTATTCTTTTGTCACACATAATTATGTAACTGATTTATCCTTAGTCCAAGGATACTGTCTTTGTATGGGACTTCGTCTCAATATCTTTTCATTGAGGCATATTTTATTTTATACACAACCTTCTTTTATGCGGTGTATAAACCCCTTTGACTTTTACGCTTATCCAAAAGTAATATTTTTTATATGAAATATTTTACAAAATGAAAAAAGGGAATGTTTTTGTCATATGTATGCGGCGACAACTACTTCTCCGCCACCGTGACCATTATTTGAGTTTGGTCTTCCTCTACAAGCCATACCTTTTTTTTAAATAAAAAATAAATACCATGTTTTAATTTTCTTTTATTTTGGTATTTAAAATGGTTTTGATAATTTTTTTATTATATCACTATGTTATTGATATCTTGTGATTGAAATGTGGAAATGTTATGTTTCCTTTATGTATGTTTTATGAGATACGATTATGTTATGGTTCTTGGGAATTGTTATGAAGACGGGTGGTTCCTTGATAAAATAAGGGCAGGTGAGCCCAATATAGCTCTCCAATGCATTGGGTAACGCGAAGGAGTGAAACGTTATGGTTTCTCCGAAGTGATTTGGGGAATATACTGTGGTGGGTATTCCAAACATAACCAAGAGGGTTACTCCCTATGTAATAATGTTATGAATGCCTCAAGATACCTTTTATGTCTTGTGATTTCTATGATTTATTCATGATTTGATGAGGTATGTTAAAGTTCATATGTTTTATGGATAAATTATGATTTCATTCTTATGTATATATGAACTCATGTTTCTTTTCAATATTTTTATGACCCTTACTGAGCGTTTTATGCTCATCCCAAGTTTTTATTTGAAATGTTTTTCACAGGTCAAGGGAAAGGTACATGATATGATGATATTTTCAAGGAAGTGTAAAGAAATAATCCATGATTTATTTTTTAAATATGTTTTCATTGATGGGAAACAATGAATACAATTGTTTATGTAACCACTTTGTTTAAATGTCGAATATAATTCAAGTTTTATGATCTAATTCTCTAAAAATCTAAACCTAAAAAGATCCTCAATGTGTAATCTTGTAGTAACTCAAGATTAATTTAGGTTTAAGGTTGTGGCCTTATAGAAGTTTTGGGATTTTTCAAAAATACTTGTGTTTTTTGTGAATATTAAAAATACAATTTGGAGTTTTCAGTATATTTAATGACATCATAATGTTTTAATAATTAATATAAAATTCTGGTTGAATCTAGTACATTAAAAAATTAAATGAGGTGTCCCAAGTGTCTAATATCCCATGAAAGACCATAATTTTATAAAAACCACTAAGGAGGTGTCCTGTGAAATTAATAAAAAATCCCCTCTCGTTTACTATAAATATCCACTCATTCCTTCATTTTATTTCATTTCAAACTCATTATCATCATCTAAATGGTAGTTTTACCTCCCTATGATTCCTCCATAGGTTTCTACAATCCCAAATGTCTCAAGCATCATGTTTTCGGAGCTACTCTACATGGTAAGGGAATCTGCCACCCATCTCTTTTTAAGCCTTCATTTTATGTTTTTCATTTTTAATTTCAATTGGATTATGTAGGTATATGTCATTGTAGACCCCCTTAATGTCCATATAATGTAATAATAATTGTATACCCCTTTTATATAATGAATATAGTTTTTGAAATTTTATGCGACAGTGTTAGGCTGCTGAATTTTCGTATGTGATTTTTCAACCATTCTATTTTTTTTCTAGTTAAATTATTTTCTTTTTATTTCCTCACCTCCTTCTATCCAAATTTTATGATAACTCCTATACCTTAAACTTACTGTAATTTTGTTATGATGATTTAATAATTCGTCATCTTATCTCATTTCCCCTTCTTTTATACTAGAAATGAAAACACAAACTGAGATGTGTTAATTTAACATACTAAAGGACGACAGGTTTTAAATTTATATTACCATCTTCAATTATGGTAATAAAAATATTTTTATGGTTAAACCAGAATATAATATATTTATTATATATCTTTTAATGTTTTTTAATATTGTTTTACAAAGTATATTAATATATTAATTAAAAAGAGTTTTTTGTAATAAAAAACATCGAATTAACCCAAACAATTATCATTGTATTTTAATATAATGATTCATCATCAATCCCAATAACCAAATGAATTTTATAAATATGTAATATTATATATGTAAATAAATAAAATAAAAATTCTATTCTAGACAACCATTCTCATATAACATGTTTATCTTTACATGTATATAAGAAAACTAGTCACAAATACGAAGGAAGAAAATACTCCCAAACAATAAAATTGAACTCTTGAACCCATTTAGAAGGCCATGAATAAACATAATAAGGCTTCAATAAATCAATTTCATAAATGGGTTGTTCTATAAATAATAATTAAGTAATTTATTTTGGTTATCTATGATACCAAGATCAATTTAACAATATCCTCATACTTAAGTCAAGCGTTTCCTTATCCCAATTCCATTTTTGTGAGACATTCCAGATTCCCTACTATTACTTGTTTATGGGGTATGTATACTGACCATTGATTTTTACTATCATTAATATATTTCTTATCATGATATTTAATGTATCATTTAATTATTATTAATTTTTGGGTATACGATTCAATTAATTACATTGTTGTAAGTATTTTATACCAGAACCTCTATTTTCATTCAGGTTGCTGTTATTCTTTACACACCTCAATTATATTATCATTTAATCTTTTTTAATCCTAATAAATTTTGTTTGAATTTTATATATACATTTATTGTCTAGAATCCTAATTTCATTTATCGGGAGTTATATATTTTAAAACTATCTTCTATAAATTCCTCCAGAAATACAAGCTCGATTCAAGGATCTTCTCAGATTCTTTCCTATTATGAAGTTCACTCTATAATTTATTTTAAGCCATATTATTATTTATAAAATAACAAAATTTAAAATGAAAAATAAATTTTGGTTCATTTAAGGTTTTATTAGAGAAATCATTCCTTTGCAACTTGAAATCACATAAATGAATTACTTAAACCTTACTAAAATGTTTTAATTCTGAATCTACTTCAAAAACCCTTTTTACATGATTTCACTTCAGTGGGACATAATTTATGGATAAAATATAATTTGAATGTTATTAAATATTATTTTTTGGGATATACATGTTTAAAAATTGGATTTCTTGATAAATACATAAGGTTTTCCAAAACCATTAAACTACTTGGTCCTTCGTGATGTGATTGCTTGTAACGATGACAATGTATTAAAACAATGCAGTGGCTCTAGATTTTTATGGTCAGGAAATCATAGTTGGTATCAAAGTTGGTTTTTTAGAATCTTGGTAGTTATATTTATAAAATATAAATTAGGGAACAAAACCAGAAGATAGGCTTAACGATACACATAACATCCTATAATTTTGGAAAGGAATAGATTTTTTGGATTTTCCTAGAAACTAATATCATGTATGGAACTATAAGTGGACGTGGTTCTTGGACAGATATACCTATTATTAATAACTCTATCATAATGATTCGGGCTAGACTCGGGGTAACTTGGTATACAACAACGGTCCTCACTCTGCACCTGGTTTGAAACTTCCATGGGATATGCTTAGTATATTCTAATTTTTCATTCAATCCATTATGATGGAATTAAATGTAATTATTTCCTTCAAAGAAACCATGCATATGATTATGAGATTATTTATCAATAAAATTTAAATTTATTTTATGTATTTTTCTATGTTGAAATTATACATTATGATTCATAATCTAATCAAGTGTATTCCATTGCTTAGAAATGGAGCCTATAGAAAGGAAATAAAACCACAACAAACCACATAATTCAAAGAGTAAGAATGATCATTTAATTTATTGGTTTATACTAGTATTTCAAAGGGAATAAATCTCTCAAACATTCTCAGCATATGATTGGATTATATAATGTCTAAATAAAAAGGATAAAGAGTTTTCTATGTATTTTGGCTTTGGAAAGAATCCAGAGAAGAAGATGACAACTAGGAAAAATATGGATAAAGGGAAGAAGGGAAAGATGTATATTGCCACATGTAACAATTGTGGATGGAAACACCTTAGTATAGGAAAAAGAGGAAAATGAGTTTGATTAATGTGTGTAGATAAATTCCTTCATTCTAATAATTTCAAGAGAAGGAAAGAGTTTTCTTATATTTAATGCATCAACTGTAATGAGATGGGGCACTACACAAATGAATGTCCCAAGCATCATGGAAATATAGCTCTAAAAATGAAAATAGATCAAGGTCAAGCTTATGATGTTACTACAGTTCATGTAGAATAAATAATGTATTTATTTTTATGGATTCAAACAATATGATTTGATATTATTTTTATAAGAATTATGAGATATATGAGGATTGTACTATAGTACTATTCCATTAAGGTTTTTAGGTCATCTGATGAATGGCACAAAGTAAATGTGATTCAGTAGAGAGTTAATTTTTTTAAAAAAACGTGATAGAGGGAAAGATAACATTAATATATATCTAATTTTGAGATAATGATGAACATATTAATGATTCAGATAAGTACTGACTACCTTGGAACTGATTATTGACTTTTTGAAAAGTTATCTATGCTATCATCGATGTAGTTTACAACACTTTTTGATTTAAGGAATGTATCTAATAACATGTATCATACCTAAGGAATACAGAAGAATGCATGAATCCTATATAGTTTTAATGGTAATTCAATTTATTACCATGTTTCAAGAGGATTCATGATGAAATTATTCACATGTATTGATTGTGAAAATTTAGAGCTTCCTTTTGTTGATAAATGGTTAATGATAAGTTCATCCTGTAAATTCAGAGAACTTAATTCTAAAGTGTTGATTCATTATATTTTAGAATTTTAACCATTTATGAAATGTTTTAAGTTGATCATTGTATGATATTTTAGATGTTAATGTATTACTTGACCATATGGAATAACACGTGCTACGTGATGAGGTTTAGATAGTTCAAGGTGAAATCAAAGGATTATTTTGTAAATAGAAATGTATATTTATACACTTATAGAGTGGAATAATTCCTCAAATCCTAGAAAAGAGTCCTAAATAAAAATTATGTCCTATTAGAATTTTTTTCATGATATCAATGATATTTTTCATAACTATAGTTTGAGGTTTTGTGGTAATGATCTTTCATATGAGCATGTTCTCTATCAGTTTCTATCAGAACACTATGGTTTGATTATTCATTTATGATCATGTTGTCGAATAAGAAAGCGTAGGTTTGTAGTAACCAATGCATTTTCATATCCCTCATATTAAGATTATATTTTAACCATATTTCTGATGTATGTTCCCCATAAGGGAATTTTCAAGTATCATCCATTAACATTTGAAGTTCAATTTAAACTTTTGAGGATGTAGTTTTTGTAAGGGGATAATATAACACCCAAATAATTTTAAAATATATTTAATATAGAATGCATGAAAAATTAATTCTCTAAAAAACAAAAAATTATTATAACCTAACCAATGAAAATAATTTTTCCACTTTTATAATTTTAATTTCAATAAACTGACACAGACAGTTGCGTTAAGTAAGATATTTAGAGTCTGATAAGACAAACATAATTTTTCATGAATAGTAACATACCCTTATGAATAGTAACATGCCCTTATGAATAATAATATTACACTTAGGAATGTTAATGAATATAAATTTATCTATAAAGAAATAAAATTCACCAATGAATATATAAACACAATTTAGAAATCTAATAAGTGAAAAAACGATCATAGTACAAGTATTGGTTTTTTTGTATGTAATAAATATTTTAATTAAAATTTTATTATTAATTTAATTATTTAAAATGTAAATTTTTTTCTTAAAATGAAATCATAATTTATTACTTTATTTTATTATGGTTTTAATATAATTTTATGGGATCTTGATTAGTTTCTCAATGTGTTATTAAATAGTTATAATTTTAAAATTGTTTCTGTTGAATAAATTATGATTTATTTAGAAATTAAATTAAAAATATTTAAAATTTTTTTCTCAAAAAAATGATTTCAATTTTTATTTATACACGTTTAAAAATGGTTGGGGTGATTTTTTTGGGATTTTTCTAAAATACATGTATTTTGTGAATAGTAAAAATACAGTTTTTAGTTATCAGTATGATTAATGAAATCCTAATGATGTAATAATTAATATAAAATTCTGATAGTATTGTGTAAATTATAATATTATATGATGATTCCCATGTGTCTAATACCATTGTAAAATACCATGGGAAACCCCAATATTTTTCATAAACCGCTAATGAGGTGTCCTTTGAAATTAATAAAAACAACTCTCTCTCATTTAATTTAAATACCCACTCATTCTTTCATTATCATTCAGTAAAAACTCACCATCCTAGAATATATTGTATTATTACATCCTTATGATCCCCCCAAAGGTGTCCTAATTTCCCCAAGGTCCAAACCATCATGTTTTAGTAGTTATTCTATATGGTAAGGGAATCTACCACCCTTCTCTTTTTCAAGCATTCATTTTTTGTTATTATTTTTAATTTCAATTGAATTGTGTTTAGATATGTCATTACTGATCCCCCTTACTATAAAAATTATGTATGAATAATGAGGAATCCATTTTTCTCTCATCAATTTATTTTTTGAAAATCTACGTGACGATGTTAGGCTGCCAAATTTTCGTAAGGGATTTCTCAACTTTCCTTTTATTTCAAGTTTTTATCTTTTTTTTCTTTCCTCACCCCCTTTCATCAAAATTTTATGATAACTGTAGTGCGTTATGTATAGTATAATTTTTTATGATAATGTAATATTTTAATATCATCTCTCATTTCCCCTTCTTTTATACTAGAAGTGAAAACATCATCTGATATGTGTTAATTTATCACCTTCAGGGACGATGGGTTTTTAATTTCTATAACCATCTTAAATTATGATAATGAAACCATTTGTATGTTTAATATAGAATATAAAATATTTATTATAGCTCATGTAAGGTTTGGGAATATTTTTGGAAACATTATATTAATTTATAAATTAAAATCGGTTCGTTGTAATCAAAAACCGCGAATTAACCCAAGCATTTATCATTAACATTTCAAATAACGATTTATATTCACTCCCAATAACCAAATGAATTTTATAACCATGTAATCTTATAGATATAATAAACTAAAATAAAAATACTATTCTTTACAACCATTCTATATATCTTTACATATATATATGAAAATCGATCACGAATACCAAGGTTGAAATCTTTCCCAAACAATAAAATTGAACCTCTTAAGCCCATCAAGAAGGCCATGAATGAACATAATAAGGCTACACTTAATATATAACATAAAAAAGTTCTTCTATACATATTAATTAATGAATTTAATTTTTTTATCCAGAACACTAAGATCATGTGAAAAAGACCATTATACTTAAGGTAAGGGTTTCCTCATCTCACTTCCCTTTTTAGGAGACATTCCTTATTCAATAATAATACATGTTTATTGTTTATCTATACAACACATTGATGTTTCATATCATGAATATCTTTATTTTAATGATATAAAATTTATCATCAAATTATTATTAATTTTGGTGCATACAATTCAATTGATTATAAATTTGTATGTGCATTTTACCTGAACCTCTATTTTTGTTAGGGTTTCTTTTATTCTATGCTAACATCAGTGATATTGTTATTTATTCTTAAATAATACTAATAAATTATAGGATAATATTATATATAACTGTAATAACCAAAAACCTTCTTTCATTTATGGGGAGTTATATGTTTTGAAAGGATCATTCGGAAATTATTTCTGAAATACAAACTTCATTCAAGGAACATCTCGGATTCATTCTAATTTTGAAGATCAGTCTATAATTTGTCTTAATCGATATTTTTATTTCTAAAATCACAAATTTTAAATTTAAATATCCCTTTTTATTCTTTTTATGTTTTGTTAAAGAAAACAAGACATTTCTATTTTAAATCTCATTTTTGAATTCCTTAAACCGCACTAAAATGATTTAATTATAAAGCTTATTTAAAAACACTTCTAACATTATTTCACTTCAATGGGACATCATTTATGACACAAATATAATTTCAATCTCCTTCCCTCTTATTTTATACAATATACATGTTTAAAAATCTTATTTCTTGATAAATACAATTGGTTTTAAAAAACTACAAAACTACACGGTCCTTCTGGATTTGATTACTTTTAATCATAATAATGTATTAAAATAATGCACCAGATCTAGGATTCTGGGGTCTGGGTGTCACGCAATAGGTAAGAAGAAACTACCCTTAATTTTCTTCATTATTTATATTTAAATATTAATTTTCAAGGGAATATTAATATTCAAATTAATATATAGATCATGGGGTTCAATATTTTTACCTTTATAGGGGAAAGGTATGAACTTCCTAAAGATCGTAGAAATGATCGTATTGATGCTACTATGTCTGCATGTGATTCTAACAGTAATGTTATGAATTTCTTATATTTTTTCATAGGCGATAAATAATTAAATTTAATATCTTTTTGCATTATTTATTTTTAAATTTCGGAAATGTTGTTTTTTTCTCATGTAAGAACTACCAATTTTAAAGAAATGCACATATATAATTACATTACTAAATATGTAACTTTTTAAGATGAAACCAGATGATCCTATTTATAATTTATATCCCAGGTTCAATGAGACTATACACATAATTCATTCACATAGAAATTCCATTGACAATAAAAATAAAGTGATGTGACTTCTTAGAAGATTACCATACAGGTTAAGAGGGAATTCAGTTTCCATAAGGGAATCATGTTACAAAATTATGTTACAAGTAAAAGAGTATTCTTGGAAATCTTATGAGGTATGAGTATTAACTCAAAGTCAACAAAAAAATAATATAATGAAATAATGATAAATTTATTAGCATTCAATATTTTTTTATTTATGGGAAAATAAAAGATCATGGATAAAAGATCTAGTGAAGATCAATCTTTAAATAGTGATGTAGAAATGGCACATTTATCAATTAAATTTATAAACATTTATAAATAGAATAATTTCATCAACCATCCAAACTATAGAGTTTTAAATGTAAAAGAAAATTGGATAAAATAGTTTAAAAAGGATGATTTCAAGAATGAAATAACCTCTTATGAGTACAACTGAAAATGGCACATCTTAGAAGATTATCCCAAGATGAAATATAAGAAAACGCATGTTGGATGGAATTTTCCTATCACTAGGTGTGAAAAAGACAATTATTTCCAAAGATAATAGGTTGTAAATAGGTTAACATATGTTTTCCCAAGAGTGGAGCGCATAAAAATCTTGTTTTTAACATTCAATTTTAGTAAAATGTTTTTATTTTTGTAATTTTTTGATTTTATAAACAACGAAATCAATAAAAAAAATAAAAAAAACAAATTAATAAAACAAATTTAAAACAAATTGATCAATTCTGTGTTTGAATATAGTGATATGTGTTTTCTGATTAGTTCAGGTTTGGTTTTCCAAATACAATACTATCATAATTCCAATTTATTGAATCATCTATTATTAAGTCAAATAAAGTGAGATTCCACAATCACTTTCTATCACTCTTTTGCTTATGTGGTGATGGTTTGAATAAAAAATTTTAAAAATATTTTTTGGGAACACCCTCCTGTCAATGTGTTAGAATCTTTCATATAATACCCTTAATTGATGGGGGAAATACCCGAGCATGTCTTCTTTATCCCAAACAATCAAGAATAATGACTGCCCCTCCAAGACATACTGACAATCAATAGGTACTTCACAACTATGACATGGCCTGTAAAATCATATATAAAACATGTTCTATTATAAGGGATAATGATCAGTAAATAAATAAATAACAATAATAGATGTTAAAACTAGATTCGATTATATTTGATTATAAAAGCCTCTTTAATAATTTGGAACCAAATTTGAAAAATAGATAAAATATTTTATACCATTAAGTACAAGAACTGAAGCATTCCAAAATTGAAAACCTCCCCTTCCATAATAAATAATATGTTTACCCATAAATTTAATGGTTATCAATGAATAATGAGTATTAATAATTCATTACAAAACTATGAATAAGAAAAAAGAGAAAATGAAAATAAGAAAATTTCTCCTCTAAAATCATTCTTCCTATGTTTTTATTCTATTATGCCCACCAAAGAGCTAAAAATAAGAAATTTTACTTTTTAATGTCTTTATAAATCCTCTATTCTATTGAACCTAAAAATTTTAAAGACGTTTGACTCATGTACAAATAGTTTTTACCAAAATAATGAAGAATAGTCTTTCTTTTTGAAGGGAACATTCATCATCCTACACTTTGTAGCATGTAAGGGTTGCCTCAATGAGAAAAATTTCCATGAAATTTATTGTGAACATTCCCATCTGATAATATTTTGTTTAAATCTATAATTACTTAATATATAGGGATTTTTTCTAAGAAATGCCTCATTTTCTATGGTGGGATCCATTCTATCCACCAGAATTATTTTTTAACTTCATTGATTTTTTGGGTCTGTTGAATTATGAATGATCTCTAGGTAAGGAATAATAATCGAAAGCCCTAAAACAAAGGAATCCAAAAAATAACTAAATTTGGAACAATATTGAAAATTTTATTCACAAAATATAGATCTGATAAAAAAGTTGTAAAAATCCAAAAGTAACCATTTTTTTACATTTTATCCCAAAATACACCAACAATAAAAAATACTTTGATGAAAATTGGATCAAATTGTTTAACTAGTAGAGATTAAATCATTTTTATACACTTAAAATAATTTAGTAAAACATTTCACTATAAATACTTGATACTTAGGACTTAGACTCATGATTAAATTAGCATCAAAATAAAATCAAAGAAAATTCAATACACAAATCAATCAATTCCACCAAATTAACAAAAAAAATTAAATTCATGATGCCTCCATAAGAAAATTATTTCAAGTTATCCATTTAGATCATTCAATAAATTTCCTCTTCATTTATCCTACCATTCACACAAAACACCTACATCAAATAAATTTTCTCTCATCTCACAAATGTCAATATTCAATAAGTCTTTTCTCATCCAAACCCATGCAAGAGTCAACATAGGATTGGAAAATTCCTATATCTCTACCCCATGTGTGTCAAGGATTAATGTTTATCAAGAGAAAATTTTAGGGTTTTTAGTTGATTTTTGTCATTATGATTTATATTTCAATAACTATGAGACTGAATAAAGAGGGCTTGTATATTTTTGAAAAAAAAGTGTATAACTCAAGTTTTCACTCATGTTCGGTCTCCTCATCACTTCCAATAAAAAATCAGCTCTATGAATCTTTTAAAGTCTCATGGAAATCCCAAACCCTAAAAAATTTATTAAAATAAACATTTATATCCTCTTTTTCTATTGAAATCCCTAGACAAGCACAACTATCATTCTCTTTTGAATGATCCATAAATCACAACATATTTTATCATGAAAGATACATGAAGGATTCTTTTTAAAGAATTATTTTTTCAGTAGTAATAAATTCTCTAAATAATTTTATTTTCCTCTCAAGTTATCTCAAAATGATGTATCACAATGCAATACAGCTTCCCCAAAAGGTAATTTTAACTAGATATTGCAATTTCACTTCAAGAGAATGTACGATAGTGAAAGGTGGCTTATAATGTGGGCAGCCAAATAGGATGGTCATGTATTCTAAGTTATTTAAGGATTAAATTTATAAGATAGTCTCTAATAAAAAATAATTTATTGAAAATATAAATTTCAAACAAAATAAATTCCTCAAAAATTTAATACAAAAGTACCTCAAACCATAGAGTTTTGGTAGAAATAAATAAAATTACAGTTTAATAAATCATGGTTTGGTTATATCATGAAGTAAATTTAATTTCAATAATATATCAAAATGGGTTCAAAATCCTAATAAGAAATTTATTTCATAGATAAATATAGTGAAATGTGTAGTTATATTCAAATATTTGAGGAATTCTCAGGATATTATCAAACATTTAAACATCAAACATAGTAATTTTCAGAATTAATTTAATATTAGTTACATGGGATAAATTGTTTCAATCATTTAAATGAGTTTATAAATTAAAAATACTAATCATTTAATGGAACTAGTATCAAAAAACAAACAAAAATATAATAATAAAACACAAATTTTTTGAAAAATATACCTTAGAAAAACAAAAAACCATGTAAAAATCATAAACTAAAAAACTTCACTCCCACAAACATAAATGATTTAGTGTTTGGAATTCATTCACGTATATTTTCAATGGAAGAATATTTAAAATTTAATCATATAAATAATGAATGTTTTAACGAGTGTGAAAACTTGTTGGCTATTATTGATAAAAAAAAGTTATTAGAGTCTAATATCCTCCACCGGCTCTGATGGAATGGTCCTATGGAATTTCTTCATCCTCTATCCAGTAACAGAGAATTCATACAACTCTCCAGCCTTCAAAATATTCACGACATGAATCGATATATATGAATAACTAGAAATTGACCTTCCAATCTGGAACAATGTTTTCCTTGATTAAGCATGAGTCTGGATTCGAATAATAACACAGTGTTACTGATATGGAAGTATTTCAGTTGGGTTATCTTTTCATGAGATACTCATCTTCTCTCTTTGAAAATCCAGATATTTTCAAAATCTCCCATTATAATTTCCTCCATCACTTTCAACTTCAATATTTTCTCTTTTCCATATATTTCAATATCAAAATTCATTTTGTTCACTGCCTAAAATTCTTTATTCACCAATTCAATTGGAATATGATAGCTTTTCCCCTAAATCAACAGATATTGACTAATTTTTATAGAGATTTTATTGGATATAATGTAATCCCATAATGTGTCTTTCAAGATTTTCCTCCAATGCTTCATGATTTTTTTAATACTCTATTTGAAAATTCCTTTGATATTTCTATTGGACACGTCAACTTGAAAATTAGTTTGTGGATGATAGGGAGATGATGTTTTATCAAAAATCCCATAAATTCTAATTAAATCGGCTTTATATTACAAAAAAAATTATTCATCTGATCACTAATAATGGTTTTGGGCACTCTAAACCTACCAAATATGTTATCCCTAACAAAATTACAAAACAAAATTTCCATCATCTGTCCAAATAGATTTTGACTCATCCATTTTGATACATAATAAACTGAAATAAATATATAATAACTTCTGAATTTTATTGGGAAAGGTTCTATAAAATATCTCCTTTAGACCTAAACAATATTTTAAATATTACGTGAATTTTTGGTCATTTCTTATGTTGTTGAAATATTTACATAAAAAAAACATTTTTCACCCCTTTTTCAAATGTCATGAGCATATTTAAAAAGGTAGGCCATATAAATTTTAGATTCTAAATCCTTAATTGAATTCTATTGAGGTCCAAACTGTCCACCACAGGATAATGTGTGACAAAACTAAAAGAAAATTACAATATGAATTACAATAAAATTTCTTCTTATAACATGATCGTTGAAAACTCTCTAAAGAAATAGAACATACAAAATTTAATATATATATTCTGATTTCTGATTTTGATTTATTTTTGTAATTTAAATGATATGGTACCAGAGATTTTACCTAATAATTTACCATGATAGCATACCAAGTCACTTATACGTTAATCATGTACAACCACTCTCTTATAAGGTGATCATTTATTTTTTATTTGTATATAATTAATTAATTTCATCTTTATAGGTGTTGGGATGTCTGCTTAAGTTATTACCTACTTGGTTCTCAACTCCCTTCTTACATTGATTTCTATATTGAACTAATACAGTAATAACAACCTTCTCACTATCCTTTGTTTCTATTTTTCCTTCTCTATAAATTACCTAAGAGCTTCATGTTTATAAAACATAGTGACTTTATTTTTAAGAAGATATGATATTAAAATTTATAAATCAAAGACAACTACAAAAAATTATTTTTATATAGTTTTTTAATTGAATTGGGCTACAACTAGGGTTCTTGAGAAAAGAAAATGACTTGTGGATTACCCTCAATTCATTGAGAAATGAGTGATCCAACTACATGGTTGGAAGGATCACAATGTATCTCAAATGCATCCTTCCAATTTCGGGGGTTCATCACTGGTGGTTTAATACATATCTTTTTAAACTTGTAAAAGGATTTCTTACATTCACCATTGAAATAAAAATCAAAATCATTCAAAATAAATCTAGATATTTTGAGATAAATCTTACATAAATCATTGATAAACCTATTGTAGAATCATTAATTTCCTAAAAATAACCTAACATGATTCACACAAGTTACATAAGGTAATGAATTTATCAATTCAATTTTTGATTTTTCTACTTGAATGCCTTTTTGTGAAGTGTCATTAAAAAAAACATTAATCTCTAAATTATTAAATGATACTTTTAAAATTTTAAATAATGGTTATTTTCAATAAATGTTTTCAAAACATTTTATAGGATTTTCAAATAATGGTCCAAATGATTTATAATACCTGTGATATCATCCATGAAACCCTCTAATAAATATTCAGTGAGATTAAAGAATTTACTTACCATACACCTCTAAACTTTACCTAGATAATTACATAATCCATATGGTATCCTTATATATGAAATAGTATTAAGGGGAAAAGTAAAGGTAGTCTTTTATTTATCCTTAGGAGAAATAGGTACCAGAAAATTGATCCAAAAATTTTATTAGATCCCTCTTCCAATCTCTCTAAAAACAATTCAATGAGGGGGATGGGGAAATGATTCTTCAGAGTTCCTTGATTCAACTTCAGAAAATCTATGCACACTCTCTAGCTATTCTGTATTCATAAAGGGATTAATTCATTATTTTCATTCTTTATAGTGGTTAGGACATTTTTTTAAGAACTACATGGATGAGGATAACCCATTATGAATCATAAATAGGATAGATGATAACATCTTTCAAAAGAATTTCGATCTCCTTCTTCACAATATACATCAATGTGGGATTTAGCCTCTATTAGGGATATCTGATTGGTTTATAATATCCCTTAATAAAAATTCTATGTGATTATATTTTTGGGTTTATTCATAGGATTCACATTTGATACAATAAATTTCATTGAATTTTTCACTACAAATACCCATCAAATATTCTTCTTCGATTAAAAAAAGATTATGATAAATTATCATTGTTAATTTATTTCCCTCCATGAGGTATACATATTTTAAATCAGTTGGGAATGGATTTAATTCTAGATCTGGGGGCCAATCATGTGATAAAATTAAATTAAGGTTTCCCACTTCTAAATGTTGTACCTCCTATACCAGATAAATCATCTAATCTTATTAATCATCTAAAAGATCATCAAATAAATCCAATTTTACCTATTCTTCCCACATGAAATCAGAATATCTAGTGTTTTGGGAATTCTCAGGACCAATGATATTTTCAAAGGAAACATTCACTCATAGGAATAAGAATTCATGAATCATACTTTATTAATCAATTATTTTATCACCAACTTCATGCTAGAGTCCAATGAATGGGTGATCGTTAGATGGGTTCCTCTTGGAGAAAATATTATTGAAGTGGACAACGAAATCTCCCAACTCTATGTTGAGTGTCCCTTTATAAAAATTGATGATGGTTTTGTCTATATTTATGAATAGTCTCCATAAAAATTTGGCTGTGTTTTATGAGATCCTATATTCTTCCATTTTCATCACATAGATGGCAGCTGTGAATAAGATATTTTTGACTTTCAAAAGGTCATCCTCCAGAACTCATGATTAGAAAAATATGTGTCAATTGAAAACTATACCACAAATATTATGGTATTTAAGTCTACCATATAAAAATATTATTATAATAAGTGATTCAATACATTAATTCAGTCAGCTAGATCAAATAAATGATCAGAGAAAGTTATATATATCCAATGATTAATGTAATTAAACTTTTCCCAAGATCAAGACATTGGGTAGAAAAGTATTTCTTGATAAGGGTTGATAAAATTCTTCCCAAGTTGATCCTTTAATGCCCTTCAATTATTCACTTCTTAGTTAAAATATACTTCAATAATTTATCATCACATGGAATTTTTTTGAGTGCACCAAGAAGTGGGTATTAATTTCCACTTTATGGAAGGAATCTGATATTTCGTTTTGAAGTGATTCTTCCTACAATCTATTTGATTATATTATCCTTGGTAGAATTGGTGGGGTTAAGTATTTATTCACCATTTGTTTTCATTTCAAAGGGGTTTTTTTTGTCTCTTTCACATTGTCCTATCCTTATCCTCCACCTCTTTCCTTTCTTATTCTCAAGGAATTTTCACAGAATTTTCAGAATTCCCAACATCATTCTCCCTCAACACAGGTGATCTTATTTTAGGATCAATTGTGGAGGGTAGTGGGATTTATTTTCTTCTTATTTTTTATAATACTGAAATTATCGTTTGGGTTTTCACCATTTGGGATTGTAGTTTTACTAGGCTTTTTTATAATATTTTGAAAAGACTTTCCACCTTATTTTCAATATTATCAATATTATCTTTTATACCCTAAAACATTGTTTGTATCTATTTTATCGGTGGTTATGCTCTAGTGAATGGTATATCATAGGGTCTCTAGAAAGTGTGTGGTTGTTGGTAATATTATAGTCTATAATATTGTTTTTTTAATTTTTTGGGGTTTTGGAATTGTAATTAGAATGGCAGTTGGTTTTGTTATGGGGTTCTAGCTTGATTCTTCCGATTTCCTAACCCATATTTGACTTGGTTAGGCTCTATCCATACTTCCTTTTGATAGAACTACCTGAACTAAAATTATTCGACACAACCTTTTATTCCTTGTACATTAGCACACTAGTTTTAAAATGACTAGGTGATTAGCATAAACTACATACTTTACTTGATGATTATTATTCTCTCACTAATTTTAGGGCTATGTGTCTCATCAAACTGGATATCTCTTCAATCCTGGTATCAAATAAATTTAGTGTATGAGAAGTACTTACCTCATCAATACCTCTTGTTCTATTACCTCTTGTAGAAAACAATTATGAGTTATGAGAAATCATCACAATCAATCCCTCGCCTTCTTCTAGTGAATTTTCAATCAATGCACCTCAAGATTATGCATCCGTAATTACTTTTATACTATAAGACTTTGTAATATAAGACAATAAATTTATTCTTCTCAATTTCCTAATTTAGGATGCTAGCACATTGTTTCTTAAATCCCTCCCAATACTTATAAAGGGTTTCTCCAAATTACTGTCTGATGGAATAAATCTACTTTATTATGGATGTTTTCTTGGTGGTGGGGAATACTTTTTCAAAAATAATAATTTTAATTCATTGTACTCATGAAAATATCCTCATTTTAATCAACAAAAACCTTATTTGGAATCTCCTTCCAGTAAAAATGGGAATACATTCCACTTTACCATCTCCTCATTTATCCAATGGGGTATGAAAGTAGAGGATACATATGTGAACACTGTAACATGTTTTTTTTCTTCTTATCCTAAAAATACATAAAATTTTTTTAGTAATAAGATCATGTAAGGTTTCATATAAAATTCATTTTTGTAGCTCTGTAATCTAAATTTCACTGTTTTGATTAAAGATATGTCATACCCAATAGTCTCTATGTGTTCTTTTGTGATTCCAATACATAATTATAGGATTATAGTGAACACTTGACGTTTCACTCAATTCTTCAAAAGAAATTTACTAAAATTAAATTTTAAAAATAATTTTTCTGATTATATTAAATAAGTTTCTATTAGTTTTAGTATCTTTGGGTAAATGGTTAGTGCTAGTGGTTTTAGTTATCAAATTTTAAAATTAGATAGTTTGCACCACCTCCCTAAAAAGGACACCATGTTTTTAAATATTCATATCGCGGGTTGTGAAAAAAAAATTATCTTAATTTAAAATTTAGTAAATTGGTTAACATAGCATATATCTAGAGAGGATCCTACAATAATCATGTCCACACTTTTCAATTACAGGAAAAAGTAGCTATTTTTTGAAATTGTTTGATTTGAAAACAAACAAAATCAACAAAACAAAATATTGAAATTAATGAAAATATTAGAATTTTTTTAAAAAGAAAGTGATTGAAAACACTTATATGAGTGGGGTTATCCTTCTTGGACGATTTTTCAAATGCAATTCTATATTAGTTTAAATTTATCCAATACTATTTTGATAATTTTATTAAATTGAGATTCTAAAATTAGTTTTTATCACTCTCTTGGTCAAATGGTGACGGTGTCAATAAGAATTTCCAAAATATAATCTTGGTCTTCCCTCCCTCCACTATGAGAGAGATTTATTAATGAACACACTCAATTTGCTTGGAAAATACCCAATTTATCCTTTTTTATCTCAAATAATCATGAATACTAGCTTCCCCTCCAACACATACTGAAAATCATTGAGTAATTCACCAATAATACTTTGGCTATTATATCGTATATAAAAAATATCTTTTTAGAGGATGATATTGATTTTTGAACAAATATATAACAACAATAGAATCTAAAATCAAATATCACTTGTCAAGAAAAGGACCTTAACATCAATTTTCTTTTATTTTTTTCATCAGTTTTTAACTGAAGTTGAAACCAATGACATAAAAAATACTACTTTTGACGTCAGTTTTTATAAACTGATTCAAAAAATGAATTACATAAGTTTTTTAGCATCAGTTTTTTTGAAAAAAAAACATTACAAAACCCCCCATCAGTATCATTTTTTGTGTTGGTTTCTGTAAAAACTGAAGCCAAAACGTAAATAAATATCTTTTCTACGTGGTTTTTTAAATAAAACTGATTCCATAAATGAAAAATATCTAATTTTGGGCATCAGTTATAATACAAATAAGATTCCAAAAAGTAGGTTTTTTTCATCAATTCTTTAGATAATTTCTTAATCTTTGATTTGACTGGTTGTGGAGCTAAAATGAAGTTACAGATCAAAGGTTATGGTCATTGAAAGTTGAACATGTCAATGTTTGGATTGATAAAACTCGTTTGAGAGAAAACATGATAAACATGAACTAAAATAACATACACGAAATGAAAAAAAAACACAATATTTCAGACATATTTCAATGGTTTTAGGATATTCCATCAAAATGATACATTTATTATCATCATATCTCTTTTATTTACAGTTGAACTCATGAAACATTGAAAACAATGATTGATAATTAAAATTACACCATGGTTGGTAAATCTAATCTGAATTATTTATAGTTTTAGTTTTATCATAAGAATAAATCATATTTATAATCAAGATAATAAAGTTGGTTAGAAATGAATTAAAACAATAATAAATAAAATAAATATTTAGAATAGATACATGTTTAAATTAATGATTGAATCTATACTGAAACCATGATTAAATCAAAGTGGATAAAAATGATGACTGAAGGAGAAAATGGAATTGTATATAGTAAATGAAATTAATATTGATAGCGTCGTATGATAATATAGGCGGGATTTTAAAAATTTAAACAAGCATTATGAAAAAAAATTAAATTATGATCCCGCGTATTGGATAATACTCATTGGTAACGTACTTGTTTAAAACTGACACAAAAGATGATTTACATTGGTCATTTGACGTTGTTTTTTTATGAAATTGATCCAAAAATTACAATCGATATAATTTTATGCATTGGTTTTTAAATAAAATGATTCTAAATAGTTAAAAATATTATTATTTTTAAATGTTTTTTTAAAAACCGACACTAAATAGTAAAAAAAATACTTTCTGTATCAGTTATTTTAAAAACTGAACACAAACGTTTTTGTTTGGGGTCGATTTTTTAAAAAACGGGAACAATAAATAAAAATAATAATTTTTTGCCAGTTTTCATTAAAACCATTTCCAAAAATTTGAACAAAAAATAAAAATGTTTTATAAAATTTCTTAATCTTAGATTTGACTGGTCATGGAGTGAAAATGGAGTAACAGATTATATGTTACGGTTATTAAAAGATGGACTTCATTAAGAAATCTCTTATAGAATATCAAATTCTGACATCCATAACTATTAATATGTAACTCCATTTTTGATCCACGACCTATCTAATCAATGATTAGGAAATAATATAATACATAGTAAAAAAATATAACTAATGAGGTCTATGTTTTTAAAAACCAATTGAAATAATATATTTTTTAAATTTTTTGGAATTTGTTTTTACGACGCCAAAAAGTCTCCAGAAACATATTTTACATCAGTTTATAAGAAACTGACATCAAATTTTTGACGCCAAACCCCATTTTTATACTAGAGTATAATGATAATTGATAATAAAAACATCAATTATAAATTGAAACCAACTTCATAGTAGAGATAAAAAAATTATAATAATAAGTACAATTACTCAAACATTAAAAAAGGGAAACCCTACCCTTCCCGAATAACGAATATGTTTACCCCTCTATGCGAGGGTTTTCCATGATCAAGGGGGAATAAAAATTCCTGATAAAGCTATATAGAAGAAATGTGGGAAAAATAATAGCAAAACATTTCTCCTTCAGAATCTATACACCAGAAATTTTATTAGGTTATGCCAACCAGATGAATGAAAATCACTAAGGTTACTTTTATAGATATTTTATAAATTTATTTGGAAGTGAACCCTAAAATTTTATAAAAATGTATGACACATTTACAAATCGGTATTACAAAATTAATGAAGAATAATCTTTTTAACCAAAATAGACCCCTCATCTTCCTCCACTATGGAACATGTTAGGGCTACCTTAATGAGTGAATTTATCCACGAAATATTATTTTTACATTATCCATTGAGTACTCATGAATTTAATTCTAGGATAAAATTATTTTTATGTCTGTCGGATGAGATATTCCTCATTTTCAATGGTTGGTTCCATTCTATTGGAATGAAATATTTTTCAAATTGATTGATATTTTGGGTCCTATTGAAGTTTGAATGAAATCAATGTTCAAAAGAATGAGTAAAATCCCATGAATATGGGAATCCTAAAATATGAATCAATGCATAGGGTAAATATTTAAAAATTTATTCTTATAATAAAAAAGTTATAGAAACCTTTTAAAATTCCTAAACTTATCAATTTTCATATTTTAGCCCAAAATTCACCAAAAATATCCAAAATGACATAAATCAGTTCAAATTGTTAAATTTTTAAGGATTAAATCATTTAAATTAATTTAAAAATAATATATATATTATCTCCGTTAATGAGAAAAAATATATATAAAAAGACTATGAAAGCCTCTTGGATTTCCACAGAGGAAAACTCAAGCGATTCAGACTCATTCATGGAAGATGGAAATAATAAATCCAATATTTATTTTATAAAAACCACATTCAAGGTATTGAATGTTTTTCCTGAATATATTGATCATATTTCAAATAATTTGGAAAATTAAAATTATAAATAAAATATACCCAGTGATGAAGTATTTGAATATTTTATTATACTTGAAGTGACATTTAATTAACTAAAAAATAAATATAATTGTTTGAAGGAGAAACTTGCCTTTTCATGTCATTTTAAATCTGATTATGTTGATGAAAATTTGAAAAATTCATTGTTACTAATGGAAAATAAACAGATTAAAATTTCAAATTAAAAACATAAAAAGGATACTGATAATTTTACTAATTGTATAGAAACCATGAAACAAATACATGGTAAAAAAGAATACTCATAAACATTGTAAAATGATTGGATTACAACCAAGTAAGAGAATAATTAAAAAAATTAATTTGTTCCATGTTCTATTTATACCATATATGTAAAAACATACAATTCTTCAAGAACAAATAATGTGTTTATTCATGATATTATAAGTATTACTTATATGAATACAATTAAACAATTATTTATTTCTAAAGGTATTGTTTCTAACCTTTTGGGACCTAAGAAAATATGAATACTAAATTCCTTTTTGGTTTAAATATTTTCTTATGAAACCTTATTAAAAAGTTATAGTAATCAATTATGGTCTCTAGATAGTTTAATTTATTGAAATATGACTCGGGACTACTAGATATTCAAAAAAATGATCAATTTTGATTGTAGAAATTTAAACTATGGTGATAATACCAAACGGGAGGACAATTGGTCTTGTCCAAATTGGTAACTCTGATATAGTTCTAATTTCTAATGTTTTATTTTTAGATGGATTAAAGTATAATATGATTTTCATATTATATTTTGGTGATGATGTTTACATTGTTAAGTTTCAAAATAATTCTTTCCAATTTATTAATTATAAAAATGATTTATTTTTCACTTATTTTCATAATTAAAATGTTTAATATAGATTTAAACACCTTATGTTCTCAAAATAATTCTTCTTTAGGTGTGTTTCTCATAGAATATTTTATTTGTAATAGGATACTAGGCCATTGTAATTTTCTTTCAATTAGAAAGATAACTAAAAATGTCCCAGTTAAGGACCTCCGAAAAGTAGAATTCCCAATAGAAAAGTTTGTAATCCCTATAAAAATGGAAACATCACAAAATCTCTTTTAAATTAATGAAAAATGCCTCAACTTCACGGCCTTTGTTTTGGTAAAAATAGACTTTTGTGGACCATATAGTTATTTTAGATTATTTGGAAAATATTATTATTATGTTAAAGTGGATGATTATTAAAGATATACATGGTTATTTTTAATTGTATATAAAAGTTAACCACCTTCATGTTTTCCAAACATTCTAAATCTATAGATAATCATAGTGGAATTATAATTAAAACCATCATAATTTGTCATGACTATGATTTTTAAAATCAAGAGTTTGATTCATTATGATTAAAACATGGCAATATCTGTAATATTTTTCTCTTAAAATCTCATAGAAGAATGGTGATGTAGATACATAGAATATAATCCTTCAAGATATTTCCCAAACAGTGCTCAATTAGTAGGATTCACCAATTTATTTTTGGGTAGAATATATGAATACACCTTTCTATTTAAAAAATATAGTTTTAATTTGAGCACTTATAAAGAAGACCCATTATTAATTATAGAATGGTAAAAAATAAAAGGGGAATAAATTTAGAGTTTTTGGCTGGAAAGAAAATATAATCAATATAAATGATAATTTATAAAAGATTTATCCTAAAACCAATAAATTAATATTCCTTGAATATTCCATAATTATTAAATCATATAGTGTATTCCATAAAAGTAATACGATTTTGGAAGAATCTATAAATTTAATAATTGATGTGATAGATCCTCATGAGCCTAAGACCAAATTAGAAAATCTAATGGATGTCATTTTCCAGATTATATATCGATGCCAAATTTAGTGAAGTATTTTCAAACCTGCATAAACATCTTCTAGTTATGATGAAAAATTTGATCCAGAACCTATTAATGATCATGACGTACACAATATTGCTCTACTTAATGTTTTTAGGACTCTTACACATCATCCTTCATATTCCATAATAGGTAGTGTAGTTTAATGAACACATACATGTGATTTTCAAAAAAATAGTTAAACATAATGTTTTCATATCACAACTAGAATCTAATATCATTACAAAAGAAATTAGTAATGAATTCTGGGTCATTGAAATTCAAGAAGTGTTAAATTAGTTTTAAAAAATTATGTTTGGGAAATAGTTAAAATAACTAAATACTTCATACATATTTGAACTAAAAAGGTTTTAATAAATAATGTTAATTAATCGGGAAAAATAGTTAGAAATTGTGCAATACTAGATTCCCAAGGATATATTCCAAATGAATTCATTGATTATGAGGAAACCTTTTCTCCCGTAACTAGTTGAATCCAACAGGATGTTTCATTCCTATATAGAATATTTTAATTTCAAACTATATCAAATGAAATTCAATAGTACATTTGTAAATGATTATATAGTTTAGATTGATTTTGATGAAAAACCACAATATTTAAAAACCCTAATTTTTAAAATATAGTTTTTAGTTAACAAATGCGTTACAATATTTAAAACAAGAACCTAGATCATGGTATGATTGAATTGATTCATTTTTCATTTTAAGAGGATTTAATAAGGGAATAAATAAACCTACATTAATTATTAAAATAATTTTAAAAGATGTATTAGTTGTGAAAATCTATGTTGATGATAATATTTTTGTTTCATCATGAAATTATTTTTTTACTATGTTATTAAAAAAGATTGAAAGAAATTTTGAAAATAATTTGATTGGAGAAATTATATTATTTATTATGTTTTAGATTTTTTGAAATAAATATGGAATGATTTTAAATCATAGAATGTACAGAAAATATCGTTTGAAATGTTTTTTATGTATAGTACTAAATGTTGTGATACTTTAATGAGTACCAACTATAAGTTGGATATTGAAGAGATTGGAAAACAAGTTGACCAAATCACTTATAAAGGTATGACTAGATGATTAATATACATAATATAGTTGAATAAATAGAATTTTTAGGGTGTTTATTTTTTCCCATTTTCATGAAAATATAAAAGAATCACACATTTAATTAAAATAATTTTTAAATACCACATGAATACAACCAACATATGAATCTTTTATCCTAGATGACAAGTATTTGATTTAGGGAGTTATTCAGATACCGATTATTGTGGTTATAAGTTGGATATAAAAATTAGATCTGGAACATGTTACTTTTTGGAAAATTATAAACTTTTATGGGGTATTATGAAATGGAACTATATTATATTATATATCTCCGAAGATGAATATATATCTATAGATGGTGGTTGATAAAAAATTCAATGGATGAAACACACTTTAGTAGAATATGGATAACAAATTTTACATGTCCCCATAAATTGATAAAATACATGTGTGATAAATGTGTTTAAGAATATTGTGTCTCAATATAGGAAGGAACATAATATCATAAGACATCAATTTTTAAGAGAACATTTCCTGAAATATTATATAACTATTGATTTCATGGAACTGAACATGATATTGCTATCATATTTACCAAGACATTTCATTTTGATAGATTATTTTTTTTAATTTATAAAAATGCAAGGATAAAACTTCTGTAGTCTATTTATTTTGAATTTTATAATACTTGTAGAAAATTCACTATACTGGTTCTACTATCATATATGATACTGTTATCTATGCTACCATTATTTAGGTATTGTTATCAATGGTACCATAACCCTCTCTACCAAAAGGATCCAATTTCGGTATTTGATCATTATATGATACCATATATATGCAACCATGAAATCCTACTATGACATGATATTGTTTGCATGCTATCGTATGAATACTACCATTAGTATCTACCATTTCATAATATCGTGACCAGTATTATTTAGGAACACCACCCAACGTCCTTTTGTTCCTCATTCCTACCATTAATAACCTTGAATTTAATTTTAATTTTTTAATCAAATATTATTTAAAATTTGTTTTCATATTTTGAAATCCTCATATGATCAGTTTATCTAAATTAGTGTTTCTGTATATATTTTTCATATGTTCCTCCTTTGAAACATCTTCATTTATCTCTCAACCTTCTATGAATTCAGCCTTCCACATTTGAATCTTTTATAAAATAGAGCATCTGAAAAGTCTATATGTTTCACCTAATGAGCCACATCATATAAAAAATACAAGATTATAATTTATTCATCTAGTAGAGAAAAAAATGTCAAGCTTCCTTTGCATGTTGTCATTACTATGAAAGAAATAGATACTGAATGGTAAGTATCAAGAAATTTTCTTTTAATTAAAGTGATCTAGGTCTAGGGATTGATCAAATGGTTCTGATGGAAGAATTGACCATCCTATGATGTATTGGATAACTAGTTATATCTATTTATAGATTATTTCTTCAGAGAAAATAAATACATTATCAAGATAATGATAGATGGTAATGATTTTTTTTCTATCTACATAGTGTGAAAATGATTGAATGTTCCCCACCATATTATATATGAGGACTATCAAGGTTCATTTCACATTCATGAATATTTTATAATGAGTATTTCAATATGGATATATCTGGTAATTGTATTGTGTTAATACAAGCTACATTAGACCTAGATAGAGAGTTTCATTATTTATTTATGTCTATTCAACATAATTTATGTCCCATAAATGGGGGTCCTTATCATTATGATGTATCAAGATATCATATTATTATTTATTACTAAAATATTATATAATTTTAACCAATGTAGATATCTAATGGTATATATAATGGAGGTTTTCAACCCACATTCTAAGTCCAAATCCATTTCTTATCCTAAAATGGTATTTTCAATATGAGAAGTCTAATTCCATGTGCTTTAAGGTGAAGAGAAGATAACCCGTTATTTTGGTTTTTTGTTAATTAAATAATCATACAAGAGTATGAACGTAAACTAGAACCATTCAATAAGGAATGAGTAGAGGATAAATATAGATTTTACAAATATTCATCCCTATCGAACACCTAACAAGACTAAGAAATGTGAGTGATTCTAGCTTATATCCAGATAAAGTGGTGATATATTCATATGAGGAGGAAGTTGATGTTTTTACTAGTATAGAAGCTAATGATGATGGAGGGGAGTCAACTACTATTTTAGTAGTAGAGGTAAGTGACCTTCATTTGGTCAAAAATACCATTGTATCTTATGGATCTGTCAACCCCCTTCTTTATATTCCTTACAGATAATTCCCTGTTAAATTGAGGGATGAATTAGAAGAAATTAAGGTTTCAAAAGAATATTATTTATATAATTAATATTATGAGTCTTCCAAATAAGTTTTTGAGGTGTATGATGGATATAATGATTATGATGATAGGGATACGGGAGTATAGTCCAACCCTACATTGAGGAAATCTAAATATAGTGAGTCCACAAGTGAAGAAATGACATCTTCTACTCAACATATATCACCTAACCAAGATTATTTTTATATGGATGAAAAAGTTTCTTTAGAAGTTTATGCCTCAGAAATTCATATTGATCCAGTTTCTTAACATAAAGCTAATGATATGGAATTATCTAATGGCAAGAAATTTCAAGGCCCTAAGATGATAGGTATTCTATACCTTAATTATGATGGAGAAGATGATTATTGTGATGGTGATAGTGTTTATAGATAATGTAAGGGTATACCTCCTGATAATTTTGGACTTTCCATCTCTATTGTTAAAGAAGAACCTAAGGTATCCTTGATTGAAATTACTGATCATGTTGAATGGTTGTAAGTTATTCATTTTGGTAAATATTACGAGGAGACTGTATACGGGGAGCCTACCCTGATTAACCATGAGATGATTTCAACTAATCCTCCTTCTCCAACTTCTCCTCCAAGTTATGTGACTAAATATGATTTGAATTATTTTAGGTCAATCTTAATTTAAAATAATTGTGGAATACAATGATCCAAAATTCAACAAGAAACCAAACTTAGTGGAGAAGATATTATGTGGTTATTATCATTGTTATTTTCTCAAATAAAACTTAAGATGATGATTAAATTCCAAAAAAAAAAATAATTTAGAACAATAGGTTAGATAATCTAATGGATTAATTTCAATCAATCATGTAGGAAATGAGTTCATGTTTTTCTAAGAGATAAATATCTCTTCAAGAGATATTGCAGTCATTATACATAGTTGGTGCTTCAACATTTCATGATCCACCTCCTGTTTCATGTCTGATTGATTCTTATTTGATTAGAACCATTGTGAGAGGTTAGTTAAATGATACTATGGGAGATTTTACTTCTTCTATTCAATAATAAATTCAGCAAAGAAAATAAAATGGTGAGAATATTAATAAATCGGTTAGAGAAATCTAGATTGGGTTTAAGAGTGATTGATAACTATAACTAATGTTATAAAATATTTCATTTCAATGATTTATTCAAAGAATTATATAAATTCCCAGATTAAATTCCCTGTTCATAATCTAATAATTTCCCATATGACCAAGGACATCGAGTATCATGTGAACCATTTAAATGTTTTGGCCCCTTCACATAAGATCTTTATGGAAGAGAATATGTATTTCTTTAAGGTAATTCGTCATTGTGGAAGGGTTATAAAGAATTATTAGGATCTCTTAATGCCTTTTATATACACTTTAGTAACTTCAATTATATCCCCTCTAGCCCATCTAGTGTCATATTCTCTTATTGAACATCCTAATCCCTCTTCCATGGATGTTCATTTATTTTGTCTTACTATTGTTGAAGTAATCAGACATCTCTGACAAATTTTCATTAAGTACACTCCACCTTCTACCTCTCCTACAACCCCATGATATTCCTATTTTACTCTTATTGATAGAAAAGTGAAGGATCGGGTATACACAGCCTCTCTTCATGAAATGGATCCCACCTCATATTCAAACTAGTATTTTATAGGTAAATAATTTGTTTATCCCTAATCTGTTGTACCAGGAACTGTTTTTATGATTAATGAAAAACTCTATTTTTATTCATTTTTTAGTATTTCGAATTATTTTTACCCTTTAAATAATCCTATAATGGGATTTACTTGAATAGAATTCCATACAATTAACAAAATGGATAATAACCCAAGTACATGTATGCATTAAATGGATTAATTAAGCGAAGTAGACTATATGTTATTCACACGTTTCCCCTATTAAATATTTCTATATGGTTTTTAAATGTCATGATTTGTGATCATCTAAAGGGGGGATATTAATGGCCTCCAACTAATTATAATGATCACAAATCATGTTTCTTATGGTTCTAATAATATTATGTTTTTAAGATAGTAAATAAAATTCTTTCCAAATTTGGAAATTTTAGCTAAGTAGTGTTCTAATTTTAGTAGAAATTATATAATTCTAACTACACTAAGTTTCAACCAATTTGTATTGTAGTGGGTCTATGATACCCTTAGTACAATAATTCTACCACTAAGAACGGTTACCATCAAATGGTACTAATACCCATTTATTATCGCGACTATCATACGATGTTATCACCGATAGCTTTTACCACCAGTATCTACTATCATAACTTGATTCTACCATTAAGGTAAATATACAACTACTATTTTAGAAGAATGCTGCTACTGCTAGGATGATCTAATTCTAATAAGATCTATCTCCGGGTTGTGCTACCATCTGTGAATCTACCATGGATATCTAGAATTGACTTTAAAATTAATTCCTCAATAAATAGTTTAAGGAATTTAATGCAATACATAATCATGTGGATTTAAAAATTATCATTATTAAACAACTTTACAAAAAACATAAACAAAAATTCATTATTTCTAAATATTCTCATCAATATAGGGATCCATATTTTTTCATTATTCATTTTCTATTGATAGTTTGATATTCTAGAATTTTATATATTCGTAAGAATCACCCTTAGGAAAAAATATGATATGATGTGCTGGAATGTTGAATAAGTGAAATAGTGAAAATGATACATTGAAAAAAGAACGAATAAATATAAAAGGATTTTTTATAATGTTTATGATACTCTATTTCAATGAAAATTCTATGAAAACCTTATAATATCTTCTCATGATGATTTATAGAGACTCATGAGTGGTTGAACCAATTTGGATTGATCTACACCAAATTATTTCATCTCTAATAATTTTTTTCTTCTATTCATTCCTTACTTTTGAGTTGCATTTAGAATTACTCTGTATATTCATAAAAAATAATCTCTTCTACTAAATTATCGTGTGTTTGACACTCTATCACTCAAAATTTTAAAATGTAATCCCATGAGAAATTGTCGAAGGGTTTGTAGTGTGAAATGTACTTGATTTATCCCTCGAATAATAGTGGAAGTGACATTGTGCTTTAATATCCTTGTGCGTTATTGTTTGTAAAACATGATTGTGGTTGTAAATAAGTTTATTTATTAATAAACTAATTGGTGGTAGGTGATTACCAATTGCAGGGGATTAAGTCTCAGTTTGATATTGAACCCCTTGTAAAATTTCTATTGTGTGATGTATATTTTTTATTTTAATTATTTATTTAAAATACTATTTCCCTTTTTTATTTTTGAAAACAAACCTTTAATATAATATTTAACTTAATAAAATGTTTTTATACTATTTTTGTTACAAGTATATTTGATCCAAAAGTTATAGTATTTATAAAATTATTTTCACTCATCTATAATCAATATTTTTATAATCATTTAAAAATATCAAATTATATATTTCTACTTTTTTTGTTAATTTGGATGTTTTAATAAATTGGAGATTTTATTTATTAAATTATTTTCAAATATATTTTTTTATTGGAAACTCAATTCACCCTCTCTCCAGTTATCCACTAGGACCAAATAATACTCATTCCTAGTGACCTAGGATATTCTCTCAACCCCTACCTGGGTCCCAAATACCACCACTCGTAGAAAATGTATCAAACCAAAATACAAGGTAAATCCCACACTATCACGCCCCATCTAGTCCCAATGGAATCATCTTTCACATGGAGAATACTAACTCTCAATTCACACTCAAGAGGGCTCTCCTCAACAGGCCAAAGTCGTATGTTCATCCCCTTATCAGGTTAGGCCCTCATACTCCATTCATACCCATTTATCCCAAGGAAAGAACCTATCCACCCCAATATTATATCCAATATGAAGAGTAACTATACGTATCATTAAAATAAAGAATCCCATTCTGCAATTAAAAATTTTCATTGACAGATCGACAAAATACCCAATTACTAACTATTACTAACTCTAAGTCTAGGAGGACCAATGTCATCCAATATATTCCTATATGATTTTCGTGACACATTACCTATATTGGTATGGAATATTCCTGATCATTAATTTTTCATTATGGGATGTATGGTGGTTTGGGAGCAATTAAATAATTTTAAGATGTTTTTTTAAAATGATTTTGTAATTTATATCTTTTTTGAGAAGTTTATACAAATTAAGGGTGTAATTTTAAAGTTTTAAAAGATTATTTGGAATTTAATTTGAAATATTTTAAAGTGATACTAAGTTTATTTGTGATTTTTCAAGTGATGATGATGTCTTTTCATAAATATTCTATATTTATATAAGCATATGTAATATATTTTTAATGTAATTTTTACCCTTATGCATGGACTATCCCCAATTTAAGGGTAACTCTTATTTTGAAAAGGCTTTGTAAGGGTACATGTTGATTTCTATCTATTGTGTAAGGGTAATCCCACATTTCTCTATGTTTCATAAGGTTAATTAGTTGTTTTATTGAGTATTATATGATTATCATAATATTTAAATAAGCTGCATAAGGGTATTTCCCCTACTATGTATTGGTCAGCCGAGCTCCCTTAGTTTGTGTAAATGTTGGATCATACCTATGTAAAGGTAAACACCTCTATCCATATTAATGTAAGGGTATATTTCTTGTTATTTAAGTGTATATTGGTTTTTTCTATACCTATGTAAGGGTAACCCTAGCTCATATAACGGTAATGTATTACCTATATAAGGGTACTAATGAATTTAATATATCTTATATAATGGTTATTTAGGTTTTAAAAAGCACATTTATGGGAAACCAACTACCTTAGGGTAAAATCACATTACCCTTATGAAGAACATGCTTCTTGTGTATGATAATCATTTAGTGTAAAAAACATATTTTCCCCTTTTTCAGACCATATAACAAATTTTTAACGATTTAAAAGACTAAAATCTTGGTTTTGATTACTTTTTACTTTTTTAAATTATATCTAACATTTACAATGGTTTTAAATGGATCATAATTAATATTTTATTTATAGGTGAATTGAATGTGGAATTAAATAAGGATAGTTTGATGTAGTTTTTGAAGAAACTATGGATAGAAACTGTAAATATTGAAAAATTAGTTTCTTGCCCTCAATTGAGTCTCTCTTCATTTATATCAGGATTGGGTGATCATAACCTATCCTTCTAGTATTTCCAATAATTATAGAAAATCATATGATAATTCTTCTATGATTTGTGTGCTTCTATTATATTCTCCTCATCTCTGTTCTTTTGGGTGAAATTATTTACACTGTAAGAGAAATCCTAGGAATGGGATCCATGCTCTCTTTTTATTTTTTATGCATGTGTGATATTAACATTCTTTTTATTCCTCTTGTGCGGATTGAAAGTGTTGGATTAATGATGATAATTAATTGGACATAAATAAATTGTTGGGGAATGGGATATATCATAGGTAATTTACTTATTTCATAATTTATCTTCTCCCAAATTATGTGTCATATGTGGTAGATTATGAATTTTGTCAACTTATATGAATATATTTTTGTTTTTTGACATATATGTGTAAAAATAACCTCACATAAAAATATTTAAAACCCTTAAACATGGAAATTAACCAACTATAAGTAAATAAGGTATTGTTGTGCTTCCCCTTTAATGTGGAATTGTTTAATGTAATAATATTTTTAATTAAGGAATTATTTTTTGAGTTTGATGTAATGGTTGGGAGAATGTGGTAGTAATATTTGATGTATGATTATAAAATTGATATCAAAATGGCCAGGGGTGAAAATAATGAATGGTAAATTTGAAAATAATGTTTAATTTAAATATGGAAATATGATTAATGAATGTGAAAATTGATGATAATTGAAATGGTTAAACGAGAACTATTAAATTCATGTCTAGTTTTTGCTTAAAGTAATTTAATGAAAATTGAATGGGTTGTACTAATATGAACAATAATGGACTATAGAAATACATTAAATGATAACATGATAATTCTATAAATAATTTAACATATAATTGAAAGTGGGTTTTGTGGCATATATATATAGTTTATGTTTATATATAGTGATTGTGACGATGATGTTTTTGTGATGTGAAATGGGGGAAATTTGGGGCTTATTGGAGTGATGAAGATGGGTTATTTTGTGTTGTGATTATGTTTTTCATGTCTATTGTTATTAATGAAATACAATTTTAAGGATGAAAGTAAAATGGTTTCTGTTGGAGTGGGTAAATAAACACTTGAATTAAATTGGAAAATGAGGATAAATTGTATTTCATTTAATATGAAATGAATGGTGATGAAAAATGAAATTTCTCAAGAACAGAAAAATATATGTATTTAATTTAATTTAATGTAAATGAATAATTTTTATTGTGATATTTTGCATTATTTTGTGGCGTTATTCATTTTGAGGTGGAAGAAAACGTGTTGGAGGGTTTGAGGCTCCAAAGTGATATTCAGTGTTGGGATGGTACTATTATTATGAACCCATAGGTTTGGCATGTGTGTGAGGATATTATATATATATATATATATATATTTCATTTTAATTGTTATTTCAAAATGAAATACACCTACATAGAGCACTACATTCCAGCTCCCAGTTGTTTGTTGGTGTGTTTTTTGGAATATCCATGATCATGAGGGAAGATGGTTGACTACCCCCTCTTCCCCACTGAATCTTATTAGTGAAGTTATTATGAATGAGTTGTGATGGATTTCATATTTATGTTCACTTATTTTTGTGTTTTATGAGATTATAGTGTGATTAATGGTGTGGTTAATGCATGGTAGAAGGAGGGAACTATTGAGTGACTAGTTATCAATCTCATTTATGTTTTTATAATTGCATCACCCTCTATTTGTTTAATTTTAATTTAACATGATATATTCATCTACACACTCTATATGTATGTATTAATTATTATTATATATGTTATTACATATTATTCATGTGTATATTATTCATTCTATTATATTTTTGAATAATTTTTTTTAGAATATACTCTTTTATTATTTATGAAACCAAGAAATCTAAAATTTGGAGTTTTGTTTTACTATCTATTTTTATATTGATTACATCCATAGATAAAGTGATTTATATTCAACACCTATTTTCCATTATATATATAATAATATTATCTATGTTTTCTTCAACTATGATTATGTCCCAACCAGTCTCTAATTGTTATCATTTTTTTATGAAGTTGAGAATGTTTTACGGTTATACAACAAATTTTCAGATTATAGTTTCTACTATTTTTTTATTAATTTGAGATATAGATATCATAACTACATTATTCTTGTTTATATTTATCCACAATTTATTAAACTAATATGAAGTTTGATACCATATCATAGACTCTCTAAGGATTTACTGAGTTTTTTTAATATTTTCCAATCCCGTTAGATTTCTAGAATAAAAATGGTTATATTTTTCCATGATAATTCATTTTTTATATCTGACAATTTTATTCCTATTATTGATTTGAATGTGATTTTAAATTATATACATTTAATTAAACTACATGGAAAGGTGAAATGTTCACTCAGGTTCCAATAAAATTGACAAAAATCTTTGTAATATTGTTGTTATATTTTCAACAAACTTTTGATATTTATTTTCAATATTTTTTAGGATATCTCAATCAACATATGCCAAATTGATATTTATTTATTTTTTTATATTATAAAAAAATATAAATATATTTCAATAGTACTTTAAGATGAATCATATGCTAATATTATCTAAAAATTAACTAAATCTTGGGATATGAATCGGTATAGATTTTCAATCAATGGATTCATAAGAACTCTCTTATGTCAGAATTCCCTCGTGGGAGGATATTATATAAAATGAAATTGGATATGTTTAGAATTCATTTATACCAATACTCCCACTTGATGAATTAAGTTAAATCAATTTGGATATGTGTTTGGGGAGAATCAGATAGATAGAGAATCACATATGAGGATAATGAGACTATGTGGTATATATACCTACATAGAATGTATTTTTACTTAATAAACTATTGTATTATAGTATGCTATATGTCTCTTATGAATGCATAAGAGGATGATTCAGAATAATTTCATATAGATAGTATCATGTATAGTATACGTTTAATGTACTCTGAATATGATTATGAGATGTAGTAGGGCACTGGATCTTGAAGGATAACTCATGGCATAAAAAATGGGAAAAAGATTCATGTTGTTTAAAAAAGAACTGTGTTCATTACTCAAATATTTAAATAGATAATATTAATAGGAAATATTGATATTAGGAGTTATGATATCAACTTCATGCAACATCATGTAGAATTTGTCTTATTACTAGTCCTATACTTCTCTGTACACCTGAAGAATAACTATGTTGAGCTTGAGTTTTATATTAACACTTGTATTTTTTTGGAGGAAATGAATTACATGTGTAAAATTGTTTTTAGGGACCCCAATTCCATTAATGAGCTTGAGAAACATAAATAAGTAAACATATTCAACATACAGTGCATAAAATATAGGGAGAAGCAGCTTTTGTATATTGATATTTTTCTCTACTACTATGCATACTATATTTTTCTCTTAGGTTTATATAATCTATAATTATTCTTAAATTCTTAAAAATTCATGAGATGAATTTTTAAGGATTATATATAGAATAATGTGACTGGTATGTTCGAATTATATTGAAATCAGTATTTAATTTAGAGAATTCAGTGCACATGTGAAATTTATAGATAGTTATTATGATTTAAAAATGAAATATTGGGATTATTTTAGAGAGATTTTAGAGATGTTAAAATTATTAAATATTTTGAATTATTAAATGTTTTAAAATAGTATTGAAATAGAAATGTTTACCTTTAGTGATTTATGAGAGATAACAATGTTGTTTTCCAAAAATATCAATTTTTTACCATATACAATGTAAAACGAAGAGATTTTTGGAGATATTGGTTTCATGGAAATCCATTTGTAACAAATGAATGTTTTTCATGAAAGAATAATTCTTTGATACTTCATATTTTGTATAGATATTTATGGATTAAAAATTTGTGTCTTTTTCATGTCAATTTTCCCATGGTTATTTCTATATAAAAAGACATGACATTCATAATGGATATTAAGCATCCTTTTTCCATTTGTCTGAGAAATATAAAAATAAGAGTAGAAAACATTAATATGAGAAAATATATTTTTATATATATTTCATTCTTGTTTGAAATAAAAATTTATGTACATATACTAGTGAAGAACAACAAGTGATGTGTGTTTGATAGAAATATAGAGGTGCTGCATAATTTGAATTTTTACATATGTAGGTCAATATTTTATAGATAAAATAAGATTATATAGTTATCATTTCTATTCTCTCACTATTTGGAAGAAATAATAAGAAGAAAAATAGGAAGATGAAAGCATACTCAAATATTTAAGATCTATTCTACTATTTCCATTCAAGTGAAATATGGAAGAAGAAGTCATCCTAAGAAAACATGTTATATTATCTTATAACTACAAGAATAATGAAGTAATACTACATTATTATTTATGTTATTTTGTTTTTGTCGTGCTATATTAAATATCAATTTTCCTCTATCAGTTTCTACTAAAACTGTGTTCTTAATTCATAACAACTTTCTTATCTCATACCAATTCTATTTAGTATCGATTGCTTGTACTCAATCAATGTTTTTTAAGTGTTAGTTTTTTACTAAGTTATTGATATTCCAAGTAAAAGAAGATGAATGCCTTGTAAAATCCTAGTAAAAAGTGACAGATACTTGAACTCAAGTCAAGCGTTCTCTTGGACAATTAATGGTTCTAGTATAATCACAATGATCATAAAGGGAGTGATGAAGGTGTGTACAAGGGGACTTCTGTGCCTCAAACCACTATACATCATGGTATCATATGCTTCATTATCTCTATATTTCTTATGAATAATAGAATTAAAGATAAGTATAGATTTAATTAATCAAGACGGGTATTTAAATTGGTAATGTTTTTAAGGGACTCAATTCAACTCCACTATTGATTCTTCATTTACTCATTTATGAGAAAACAATTTGTATTAATGGTTGGAATCTCTCATATGTATTCTTATTGATTTTGAAAGCCTTATTTTGATGTCAGTTTGTACTTTTTTAAACCAAAAATTCATATCATAGCTGATTCCCAATTTCTAGAGATAATTAAAAATATAATGTTATTTCTATCTAACAAAAATATTTAGAATCAGTCTTGACTCTATTTTGGATATTCATAAGGAGTACTTCTGGCCCAAACAAGATTTGGGGGAATATCATTTTACAAAGACTATTTTCAATAGTTGATCTTAAATATGGTATGTCAATAATTCATTATACGTATTTTAATACTAATAACTATAGATTCTTGAAAGATAGTATGATAATATATTTAAATATACTTGGACTAAAAGTCAATTTCAAAAAGGTGTTGCCAAAGAGTATTCTTATTAGTGAACCTAAGTCCTAGAGTTCGGATGATGAAGCTGAGTAATCCATGAATCCACAAGATATGAATGCTATCATTTTTTTTGTTGGTATATATGAATTTAGTCAACTATCTTAGTGTGATACAATTTATGAAACATGGGAGAAAATTGAAGTTTCATATGAAGGAACTGATGATGTCAAAAAAATTATGATACAATACTAAAAATATTTGGTTTGACACATTCAAGGTGTTTGAAGATGTAAGTATCACTCGAATGAATAAAAGAGTAACTAACTTAGTAAATGATGCTTCTACATTAAGAAAATAAATTCTATAATGTAAATAATACATGATGGTATTTAGAATTTTTCTAACTAATTTTAATGAAATTTCTATGGCTATCAGACAGTCTACACCGATTAACAATTTAATGATGAAAGAATTAAAAAGGACCCTCATGATTTATGATGCCAAGATGAATGATAAGACTGAAAAACATTTTTATATCAAAATAGATTTTAATACTATCAATGTTTAAATGGATAAATACATTGATTCATATTCTTGTAGATTGGGTTCATATAATGAATTATCATAAATTACTAGAAATTTTTGTAAGTTGTGTAGTAAAAGAAAGAAGAAATCTATGAAGAATGGGGGGAAATGAATTCAATTGTTGTGAGTGAAAAAAGATAGGTCACATAATAGTGGAAATCACTCAATTAAAATCTCCAAGGAAATATCAGTACAATAGAAAATTGAATAAAGTTATGATGGATACTTGGAGTGCATATAAGTACACTAGTAGTGACTCAACTTTCAACTTCGAAGAAATTCATGGAAATAAAAAAGAAAATATATGACTTCTAACTGAATTTTAGGAAGTACAGTTAACTTTTAATCCTAAAAATTCTATTTCTAAAAATTTATCTTTTAATGAACTTAATGAAAAAAAATTATGCTTCAATAAAAATTTGAGGTTTTAAAGAAAAAAACATAAACCAATAAGGAAATATTATGAAGTAGTTTCTTTTGAGAAATAATTTTTATATAAAAAATTATGACTTAAAATTTTGTTTTTTTTTAAATTTCTAGCACTACATATGATAATAAAATTAAATAACTATTAGCTGATAAATAATATTCAAATTATATTTCTGGAGTGTTTTGCAAAAGGTGAAAATTATTTAAATCAATAACTAAAAATGAATAAAATATATAATGAAATAATTTCAATTGGTAGTATAAAAAAGCCTATATTTTATATAAATTATTTTATGCCTAATTATATTAATAAAAACAGGCCAAATATTAATTAGTTTTACCATTTTATCTTAGGTAACTATTCATGTTACTACTATATTAAAATTTCTTAAATATATGGTGTTAAACATGCAATATTTATAAAAATGTATCTAATATAGAGGCTGAAATTTCATCTTTGTGTAAACAGATTTGGTTTCCCAAATATTTTGTAACAAGCACTGCTAGGCCTAAAGTAATATGATTACTAAAAACCCTTTTGTTTGATATTTTTACATGTTGATTCCACTATAATTCAATATAAAATCTTGAAGTGGATCCTCAAGAAATAAAGAGAAATTCTTAAAGATGAAACTATAAATCATAGAGAATTTCATTTTAATTTATAATTTTAAAACCTAGTTGAACTGATTTAACAATTTTATTTATGAGTATAAGATAGTAAATGTTTATCCAATTTTATATTAGAATGTGGTCATCAATAAATTTTCATCACACGAGTAAACATGTATTTAATGTGACATTATTTTTCTTTCATGCATGTAGTATATTATTTTCTCAGAACATGTATGAAAATAATTTATTAATTGCATGTACTACTGTATTAATACTGATAGACCTCTTTTTAAAAATTATTTATATATATTTAATCTGTTTTGTGGCTCCTTGTAGTTCAAAGGATTGCACATGGGGAGTTAAACTTGATGGAAAATTCTCAATGTTCTATCCTTTTAATATTGAAAACATTCACTGTTAAATATTTTTTAAGTGTAAGAGAATATATTAAGGTGGAGATTCTATTTTTTTATTTATAACATAGATGTCTGTGTTCTATATGACTGTTTGTCTTTATGATGTATGTTGTCATCTATGAATTTAGTTTTTTCACTGTTAAAGCTTGATGTAAAAACTGTATAACAATTTTAAGCATGTTGAATATATTGGTTTAGATTTTTTAAATACATGAACCATGTTTATATGAAAATTTCTTCTTTATGTTACTGGTAGTGTTTTAAGGTTGATAATGGAAAATTTTAATTCTATTAAATAATGTTTTCTCCATTATTGTCAATGACTAGAAAACATGTTCTTATTGTAATTAATTACATTTTAAAAAAGCAGCATGCTTGTTTTATTTAGTTACTATTGATTAGATGTACGGATATACATTATCATAAAGGGAGAGAGTGTCTTTTCCTAAAACTAGTAATTAAATTTCAAATTTTATGATTTGTGGAAAATTTATTCATATGATTATTTTGTTTAATGTTTTATTTTATAGAAATAGGTTATGTTATTTGGAATCTATTCTTTTTTTACTTAAAATACCAATCATTATCAAACACTTTGACCCATAATAATTATATAGAGTTAGTTTAGTATTTTCAATCCACAAAAATAGGGATAATATTGAGTGTCTTATTATCATTAACATTTTTTTTGATAATTACATCACCATTTCTTTGTTTTATTTTCATTTACTGTGATGTATTCATCTATTCAATCTACATATTTCTATTAATTATTGTTATCTATGTTATTAAATTATATTTATTGTTTAAATTTTTTATTCTATTATTATTTGGTGATTTTGGACCTTCTCACATTTTATGTTTTAGGAATGTTGGTCATAATAGATAGTTTCAGGTTAAAAAAATCCTAGAAATCAAAAACCTAGAATTCATTTTTTCTGGCACTCTATATACTGATTTTATTATAAGAGATAGTGATTTAAATTTAATAACTCATATTTAAATCTATGCCTAATAATACTAACTATTATTTCTTCAAATAAAAAAATTCTGATTCAGTCTACAGTTGTTCACATTTTTGGCCTGATGTTGCTGATGTTTTTTAGTTTTACAACTGATTTCCATGTTACAGTTGGCATTATTTTTCAATGATATTGTGATCTAAAGATATCATAATTTTCTGAATGATCATTATATGGATAGAAAAGTTTTTTATATACATTTTATTCAACTAAAATGATGGTTGATATTATGGTGATTCCAACCTTGATAGCCTCTCAAACTGGAACCCAACCCGAATTTCCTCATACCAGAAAGATTTTCCCATTCCCCACAGGATGTCGACTAGCACTGGCGCATCAAACAAAAAATAGAGATAATGATTATTCCCAACCTAAAGCAGCAAGATAGAATATATCTATAATTAATGTAAAGAAATTTTATAAGAGATAAACATATTCCATAAATTATAGAAGACATAAAAAATTATACAACTCAAAAGTAGTCCGAACAACCCAAAGTACAAGTCCAAAATCAATCTAAAAATAAAACAAAAACTGACTACTTCATGTGATAGTGGGGGGAAAATCCTAGTATCTTAGCCCCATCTACCATGACATAGCTAATAGATAACCTCACCACCTCACTGTGGTGCCTTGATTTTTCCTTCATTGAAAGTTATACAAATATCTACGCACCTCTAAAAGGATGCACAAGGTGTGAGATAATTAGATTGGAAGGATCCCACTAAGGTGTTCCATAAAAATTCACTGTAAAAAAATCTAATCATACTCAACATTAAAGGAAAAAGACGTGATAAATAGTTAAATCGTTTTTATACCAAAATCATGTAAAAATAAAAATTTTCCAAATTTCCAAATTTCTAAATAATTTTTGGTAAATTTTTTATAATTAATATCATATATCAAGTAGAAAAGTCAACTCAAAGAATCCCATTTATCACATATAATATCAAAAACAAGAAAGTAAAAGATAAAACATTACAATACAAATGGATATGTAACATCATGTCGAGGATAACTATTGATCGAGAAAGCAGACTAATGGTACCACAAACAATGACTAGTGCATAATCAAGTCCTTATAAAATCGGGGTGGGAGATAGTAGGAACCCTGGAGAGGCTCATCTCCTTTGGTGACGACGGTGGCGTCCAGGCCGGTTCCTCCCCCCTCTATGGGGGAGGGATCTTCCCTTCACATAACCAATGAGGTGGGCCCATTTCATCCCTTCTAAAATCCAATCCATCTTCCGACATTCACGAAAGTTATATTAGGACTATAGGTTCCAGAGCTCCTCGATGGCTACCCATATCTCCACATTTCAACCTTAGAGTTCACTTAAGCCTCCACACTTCTTGAATTTCACCCTGATAGAAAGGTTCCTACAATTAAGGTCATCATTCAATTCCATTGATAGGTTCTTATTCGAAACTTGGGATCCCCAAGAGCTGGAAATGGTCTGGTTTCATGATAATCATCGTATTATGATCCGGTTATCTTCAGAGGAAGACCTCATTTTCACCTGGTCGAAGGGAACTCAACATTGCAATGGCTGTCATTTCTTTCTTGTTCCAGTGGTCTTTTAATTACCACTTGAATCGAGACTCACAAACCATGGCGATTTGGGTTCGTTTCCCTAACCTTATATTTCCATTTCAAAACCCCTCAATTATCTGAATGATCGATAACCTACTTGTTAGGTATCTTTGTTCGGATAGCAGACCAGATGCAATCTTTCAGCAGGTTTTCCCGTGGATATGAGTGGAGATGGATGTATCTAGTGTTCCATTTGATTATGTTTGGGTTACGATTGGAGAAGAATATCGGTTCAGGCAGAGAGTTGTCTATGAGAGCTATATGGAGTACTTTTTATCTTTTAAGCTGTTGGGGAATGCTTCTGATTTCGTCTGACAGAGACGAACATCTTTGGCGGGCAGGGGAATTGACACTCAATCGATGGATGATTACCATACGGATTGGTAGGACATGGCTCAGACGTCGTTCATTGGCTATGAAAAAGTTCCTCTTGTTTGTGAGACATCGATCTTGGGTCTATATACAATAGGTGAAGTGGTTAGAGATTGGGGGAATTCCTTGAGGCCAGTGGATTAGGTGTGAATTGTTAGTGAGGTAGATGGATGCATTGCAGCGGGTGTGGAGATCCTTGGCACTGGTATGGTTGCACTCCCTGTTAACCTGATTTTGGTGGATATGTTCAGTAGGATAAAATAGGGATTGGGTGAGTTCTTCTAGTCACGGTGCACATGATGAAGGGAGTGAAAACTAGCTTAAGGATTTTCTTCTGGAAGTCCAAAGGAAGGGGGTAAAACAATATTAGAAACGATGTTAGAAGAAGGGATGGTGAACCTCTCTGGTTCGGTGGCTGAGAGGACATGGGTGGGTAGTGTGGATATGAGTAAGGGGAGGTAGGGACCCAATATGGATAAGTCTATTCCAAACAGATGTGGTATGTAAGGGTGATATTGATCAATTTCTTTGACCAATAGGTTTGACGTCCTTTCATAGGATGTTTTGAGTTCATATTTTTCTATTTCGGGTGAGCTAGATGTAGTCGGTGTGATATTTTTCAAAGGCAGTGTGCACGACCACTCTGCAGATGAGGCGCTAAGCCCGAAGTGTACTAGGGGGTCATGGAGGATGAAGGCGTGGAAACACTATTCATCACTACCTCCTGCTATGAAGACTTGATCAACAAATAATACGAGTGACAAGAGGATAGATATGGAGCCTCCGTGAAATAAGAGGCCATGGGAGAAGGATTGTCAGTCCTTGGTTCTGCATTTATGTTCCAAATAAGATGGGAGAGAACAGGTCATATTACTCAATGATACTTAGGTGGAGGTGGCTAAAATGATCGGGAGGTCCTTAGAGGTGTCCCTTAGTGAGGAGAAATATTCATGGATTGACAAACATAACTCAATTTTTGTAGGGGGTTTCAACCATGGAAACATCAGTGTTGAGGAGTACATTCATACTTGGGACCAACTAGTGTCTGTTTTTGAGAAGCAGATATTGGATGAAGAATATTTAAATTTATCATCCTTAACATGGAAACTATTTAGGGAGATGGACTCTGGTAATATTAAACTCCGTGTTAGTGACATAATTTAAGCTTGTGGTTTTGGTTGGTGGGCGTGAGTAAATTGGTTGTGTGAGCAATGGTTTATTTGGGTCACCAATTATTTTTCATTGCAGTTCAGTTTTTGCTTGTTTTTAGCACCCTACATGGACCTGCACTGGAAGGGGATTAGAGAATTAAGTCTCCATCGATGCATGTATCTTGAAATTGGATGCATGAGAGGGTATGGATTCTCCATCGGTTCTGTGCCTGTGATTCGGCATGGGACTGCTTGCCGAGGGGTCCTATGTTAGTAAAGTCTTCTTTCCAGCTTAGTTACTGGGATGGGGAAGACCGATAGTTTTCATTAGTTGTACGAGGTTTCTCACTTATCCCTTAAAAGTGTATTATAATAAAAAAAGCAATGTTTAGTCAAGACCTTATAAGAGAGGCCTAATGAGCATAAAAACATTCCATGAGTGAACCTCAAAAAAATTTAAATATCATTTACAATTAAAAGGCGGTATAGGTAATATAGGAACTCCCCATGAGTGAACCCCTTGGTAATACGTGGATGATGGACCAAAGGTAAGCCTTACACCTAAGTAGCCAAGTCTTTCTTTGTACTCTATTTTCCAAACCATTTCCTCAAAAAAATATTTCAAAAACGATTTCTGAAATCCATCTCACAGTGCTTTGAAAATACCCTTTTCTTTTACCAAAACTAGGCAACAATAACTTTTTTAAAAAACAATTTACAAACACACAAATCCATCAATCAATGATTCCATTTCATTTATAAAACCATTTATAAAAAGTAGATATATGTATTTTTTCTAACATAGGTTAGAGATGGGACCATGTACCTCAACCTCAAACTCAGGACCTACACGCCTAAATTAGGATCCATAAATAAAGAAAAAATAAAAAAGATTGAACTAGACCTAGATTAAATCCATAAATCCCATAATTGATTAAATTTAGAAAAATGGTCTGTGAAGAGGATATATTTCAACATACCTCAAATAACTCACACACCTCTCTATATCCAATATTAGGGTTAGAATCTAGAGGAATATCTCATGATAGATACCAAAAAAACCCTAAGGAATCAACATGATAGACCAATAGAACTAAATCAATAGGGAATCCTGGATATCACTATCAAATATAGAAAAGAAACAAGATGATTACTCACATATAGATATGAACCACTAAAATAATGATGATCATTCACTAAGAAAAATGATTATGATGGATTAAGGGTCTCCAAAATCTCCCTTGAGAGATATTAGGTTGATAGGGAATATGGATTCAAGTGGATGAAAAACATATCACTTGTAAAACATATTAAAATAACTACTCATGAGACTTACATAGCTTGTAGACATTTTTCATGTCCCCTAATCCATAAAACACAGTATTCCAAAACAACACATTGAATTTTTATTGAAACCACAATGTTATCTTTACATGATTTGAATTAAATTTTCATAGTGTGTAATATTCATTCTTAGTAATAGTTCATGGCTTCCTCTTGGAAGACATTACCCCTTGTGTAAACTTCCCATGCCTTGTATTATGTTCACTCTCTAAACTGAACTCAATATATGTGCCTGGTGACTAGTACAAGACATGTAAAAAAATTAATTGACATTTATTTCTCATAAATATAGTGAAAATAAAAGTTTTATCTAAAAAGACCAAAACAAATATGGAGTTCTTTAAACTCAAACAAAACTCTATAGATAATTTAACACATTTATACACTGACATCAATAATTCTACGAAACAAACATCAACCGACATTAGTTCAATTTCCCCAGAAAATTTTCTCCATCCTTAGGATTCCCAAAACACACCCAAATAAATAGGGAAGTGAAAATAGAAAAGAGTAGTACATGAATGTGGAAAACTGGATGTCACAATCTCTCCACCATAAGACTATGCATCCTGAGGATTTCCTCTGGAATAATTATGTCTAAAAAAGAGGTGAGGCCACTTCTCCCTCGTTATTCACTCATGTTGTTAAGTCTAATGAGAATTTAATCAAGTATTCCATAACACTCTGAAAAATGGAATCACGTTCCCCAGTACGACTTTCACCTAAGATTCAAAGATATCCCCTAGCTTCTATATAAAAGAATCATCTGGAACCAAGTCAATACCATCACAAGATAGAACATTGGAATGATCTGGATAATACATCATCATATGTGATCTGTGTAAAAAATATGGAATACCCATAAATAAAACCATCAATTATAACCATTAATCAACCTTTCCAATCTTCATAGTGATCTCAAATGACACAAAATACCTCAGATCCAACATTCCCTATTTTCCAAGACAACGGTGACCAAACCATGTAGAAACATTCCAATAAACCTTGTCACCTATAGAAACCATCAATGGATGATTTCATTGATCATTATAATATTTCTATTGATATTGAGCTATAAAAATATGTTAATGGATATGCTAAATCCTTTCTGATGTCTTCAAATCTGAACATAGACCCACCAAAGAGGCAACTCCCATCTATTCCCAATAGTGAGGTGACCTTCATGGAAAACCACACAAATCCATTAAAGGATACAATCTGATAGAAATCTGATAAATATTGTTATAAGTAAAATCAATTAGTCTTATATAGATATCCAATGATCCAAAAAATATAAGATATAGTTATGGAGCATATCCTCTAGGATCTAAATAGTATTCGTTATCTTACTATCCATCTATGGATGGTAAAATGTGCTAATCCTAACTTGAGTCCTCATAACTTATTGATAATCCTCATGAACCTCAATGTAAAAATCCTATACCTATCTGAATCAGTGGTAATATGAACCTTTTGTATCCTCATGACCTCAGGAACATATATCTTACCAAAATCATTAACTTTTGTGGTTTCCCTGATTGGAATGAAATGTGCTGACTTAGTAAATTGTTAAATCACCACCCAGAGAGTATTACACCCTTGGGGGCTCTATTGTAACCCAATAATAAAATCCATGGAAACAACATCCCATTTTCTAGCATGCTTTTAAAGGAGAAATATTAACCTAGAAGGTTTCAGAAGCTCTACCAATATTTATTGGTAGGTGTAATGGTAAGACAAATAATCTACAATGTCACATTTAATACATGGACCCCAAAATCTCAATCTCATGTAACTATACATCCTCATATTTCCTTGATGAATGAACCATGGTGAACTATGATAATAATAAAAAACTGCTATCTTCACAGATACTAGAATAACAATATGATCTTAAAAATGGATTATACCATCTGAAGAGAGAGACAAACATGAAATGATCTCCCCAACATATACGGTTTTAATAATTACTCTGAACTCATCATCTCACTAATGAATCTTCAAAATATTCTCAAAGAGATATGATGATTACTGAACATGGATAGAACCTTACCAAATACATCCTCCTGAGAATCTATGTGAAACTGGTTGAAGAGTCCCATATGGTTCTATTGTTCTTTCAATCTGAGAACATCCTTTGATAGAAAATTACTACTAAGATCGTTCTTAATGGTATTCTCCTTCAATAAGGTGTAGATGATGTCAAAGTCAAATGTTTGAAGGTATTACATCCATTTACTATGTCTGATATTTAACTCTTTCTGAGAAAATATATAGCTCAGACTATAATGGTTAGAAATGATTATGATCCTCTCCCTAATGAGATGGTGCCAACATCCCTTAAGATAGTTCATAATTTTTGAAAGATCTCTGTCATGATTGGTGTAATTATTATGATGTGGTTAGAGATGAATAGATCCCAAATACACTACCACATGTTTATCTTGCAAAGGGATGAAACCCAAACCACAATAGAAGCATCATAGAAAACCACAAACCAATTACCGGTCTCTCATAGTATCATAATAATATCTCACATCAGAAGCCTTTTCAACTCATCAAAACATTTCTGACACTTTTCATCCCATAGTAATTTCAACAATTTCAATGTAAGACCAGTCAAAAGTTATGTAATCTTTAAGGAATTATTTTCAAATAATAGATAATATTCAGTAATACCACGGATGTTCTGAATCTCAAAAATGTTATGTGAATATTCCAATAACATGATATATTCCCTTTCTTAATATGAACTGAAAATCCATGTTCATAAATCATGTGGCCCATGAAATTTACATTTGGGGTCCATAAATTACATTTCAAAAACATTCCATACCAAATGATGATTCCTTAGGATCTCCAAAACCCAACTCAAATTATCCTCAGGCTCATGATCATATCTCTAATAAACCGTAATATCATCAATGATCAAATCCGAAAAAGTGTTGTGATATTTACGAAAAATCTCATTAATCACTTCCATAAAAATTGTTAGAGTTCTAGTCAGACCAAATCAAGTAAAAATATATTTCCAATGGCCATACCTACTTCTGAAAGTTGACTTCAATATATCAGACTTTTGAAATTTGATCTGATGATAACTCTACCAATGATCATATTAGATAACTACTTTCCCCCTTTAAAGTGATCAAACAAATCATCCACAATAGGAAAATGATTCTTGTTATTCACTATTACCAAGAAAAACTTCCAATAATCCATGCACAATTAGAGTGAACAATATGACTTATTGGGAAAGAGCACAGGAGATTACCAAGGTGAAATACTAGGGTAAACAAAACATTTCTCTGTCAGTTTATCCAACTGAATGTTCATCTATTTTAACTTTTTTGGTTCCATGTGATAAGAAGTTATTGAAATCTGATGTATTCTTATCACAATGTAAATTGTAAAATCTATCCCCATCTCTAGAAGAATACTGAAGATATATTCTAATAAAACATAATGAAAAACCTACACAATGGTAGGAAAACCAAAAATAAAGAAACATCATCAGGATAAAGTACTAAATCAGACAAAAAATACTTGGTCTCTTAATGGGATAGTCCTACATGAAGAGCCCTTAGATCTCACACTCCGGAAACACCCATGATCTCCCATTATTTAAAATAAACGAGACATGAAAATGATAAAACATACACTAAAAATTATGAGTAACAAGAAAAGTCATCCTAATATTGATTTCAAATACATCTATATTTATAACAAGAATATTCTAGACGAACTCTATATGAGATATCGATAGAGAATAATAAGGAAAATGAACCCCCAAAGCTTCCCTCATTCCACGAGGTTTCCCAAACCTGATATAAAAAGACCTGAACTATATTGGTTTCCCAATCCTATCTACAAAACATATAGATATAAATGAGTGTGAAATAGTTGTATCAAATAACGAGATATCTACTGATGATGAAATAAATATGGTACCTCTCACTATCACTAGAGGTGAATCTACCTCCAATAGAAACACATATACTATGTGAATGTGTTTCACCCCTGAGGCCTTTGGTTGGATCCCTATAATCTTTGAGGAATATAACAGAATTGTTTTAGCATTTGGAGCTATTGATACATGACTATAATGAGGTGTAGAAATAGCCTGATAGAAATGTTATAGATTTCCATAGTAAACACAAATATTACACATCTTTGTATGTGGAAGCCAAGAAGGATAGGTTTTTTTGACCATGAAACATTGATATAAAATTAAAGGAATGTTGCAAGCTGAAATTGAAGGTGCAGAAAAGACCTTCCATAGAGAACCACCTCCACCACTCCCATGATTATCTTTCTAATTCATCTTCTTCCCTTTCTCACCACTGAAGCTTGAACTGATTAGAATATGAGAGATAGGATATCCAACCTTTCTTGACATATTCATCTCTACAATAATCAATTTTTCTACCATCTTCACATAACTAAAAAGAATAAATATAAATACCTATTATTCGATATTTGGTCCGAACCCCTAAAGGTTCTTCTAAGCCATCAGCTAGTAATTTTTTACTACCTCTAGAGAAAAACGAACTAGCTCAGCAAATCAATTGGTGTACAATGACTCCAAACTCTCTCCATAATACAAATAGAAGAACTCAAGATACATCACCATCATCGCCAAATCGTGATATAACTTTAAGAAGATGAAGGCCTTGAAAACCTTATTATCTATATCGGGGTTCTGATCTACATATACCATGGAATCCCACCATTTCTTACTGGGTCCCCCAAGAATGATCACGACATGCATCAAATTTATATTCATAGGTTTATACAAGAAGTCAAGGATCATATTGATATATTCTAGCTAGTCCTCTGCCTCTTGGGGTTTATTAGTACCCTTAAAGGATGGTGTATTCTCATGCATGAACTCTCATGATCGATACATTTCCCCTTCATCTCTTGGTTGTACCTCAAAAATTGTGTTCAGGGAATGTATAACATTTTGATCAATAGTACGAACTTCCCAAATCAAAATAATATACAATATTCTTATCTAGACGTGGAATCCTTTGAGGGGAATCTGTTGAACCCTCCTGAGGAACCCATGGAACATTTCTCGAAGGAATATTGTTTCACACTAAAATTGAAGAAATGATTTGAAAATAGAGTAATATTATTTAAAAATATAAAACCATAATAAAAATTGAGATTATAATAATGACCTAAAAACAAAAGACACACATCCCAACATCTCATGCTAACTTGAGTCTTGTCAGGGTAAGAGATAGGCATGAAATCACCACAACTTACAACTTATATCTCAAAAATCATATCTCCATTCTAACAAATGTTCTATGAAATGGATTCCTGGTCCACCTATGATACTGAACTATGATTAACCTGACTAGGATAGCGACTAGAACCTGGATATTAACCAAATAACAGAAGGAATTATTTCTCCCAACCTCAAGAAACAACATTCATATCTACATGTATGAGACAGAGAGAAATGTAAGAATAAATAAACACATTTTATATCTAAATTAATATAGAGAAAATGATACAACATAAAATCTATTAGAAATCACCAATGTAAAATCTCACAATGATCTAAATGGAGACAGGATTAACATTGATCAATGCCTTCTTCTTCTCCTTTTCGCAGACATTCTTCTTGTTACTTCATGCAAAAAGCTCTTTATTTTAAAAATTTGCATTCAGATAGCATTGTAGGGGATTTTCTCTAGTATTCTTAATTTAATTTTATATTTATGACTACTATATGAATGATGGTATTGAGGATGCTTGTCTTTTTGGTACTTTATTAAACATGGTTCTCTCCTAACTGGATTTTGTACTACTACATATGCTTTTGTTGGAAGATGACTATGTACTGCGGGTTGACACCCCCATTAGCTTTTGGATCTAGAGTTTTTCTAGTTTTCTATTATTAATGGTGGTTTCATTGTCTCATTGAAATTATCATGTTTTGTATTATCCTTTTGTCACAACTGTATATCAGCCTGAGAGGAAAGTCCCATGCTGGTTAAGAACTAAATGTGTTTAGCATCTCAGATATATATCTCTAACCAAACATGGGATGAGCTTCCAGTTCGACTCCTTTTGACCTGTTCGAAGTTTTTGGGGCCTTTTTTAAAGAACATATTTCTGGTAAAGTGGAGGTGTTTTATTCTCTTCATACTAGATTCATTGGAGGAGTCCCCTTTTAATAGTTCTTTTCATGATTTTTCTGGATTTCCCTCAGTGTTTCTTGGTTTGTATTTCTCTAAATCCCAACTGGTGTAAGTTCATCACACCTCGTGTTTGTACTGCTACTTTTTTTAAGAAATTCCTTTGGTGCGTGAATTTGGTTAACAATTCATGTCACAACTTTTATTAAAAAAAACTAAATTAAAAGTATAAAATCAATGGAAATCCTATACATAAATTGACTACTCCATGTGATTGGATGGGAAAAATCCCACCATCTCAGCACCAGCTACCCAGAAACAACTGACCAAAAACCTCATCGGCTCACTATAGAACCTTTTGTTAGCATGAATTTAAAGAAATATAAATTTATTCACACCACATAATGGGTTCATAAGGTGGGAGAAAACAGGCATAGTAGTATCCTACCCTAGTGTTCCCTGATATGTATATATACAATAATTCCAATATGACCAACTTTTAAGAAGTCAACTTATGATAAATATTTAAAAAATATTTATATAAAATGGATTTAAATCATTTAATTCCCATTTTTCTATATTTTCTAACAAATACAGGTTAAAAAATCAAATCAATTCATATATCAAGATGTATAATCATATTAGTGAAAAGTATGTATTATTATCATGTTAAAATCAAGGTCATACAATCCAAAAGCACAAGTAAAATCATATCAAGGATCACTATATATCAGGATAAGAGACTACTCATACTATAATCAACAACTACTGCACAATAAAGCTCATAGAACATGGGACGAATAAGTAGAGAAACACCCCATGAGTGAATCCCCTAGAACATTCTATTTAAATTCCCTAGATAAATAGGCCTTGGGGTTAGAGTAAATCCCCATCATTGAACCCACCGATAATACATGGATGATGTCCCCATGCTAAATATGTCACCTATGTACCCAAGGATTATCATGTGCCCTAGTTTCTAAACTATTTCATCAAAACCATTATTTTAACACCATTTTATAAATCCATTTCACTATTCATTGAAAATACTCTTTTCTTTTATCAACACAAGGGAAACCCCATCTTTTATCAAAAAACCCCATTCCACACACACAAATCCACAATTAAGTCATTTCATTTCCCATATAAAAAATTATTAAAACGAAACCAATAAAATTTATCCTACATAGGATTGAGGTGGAACCACCTACCTCAAACTCAATCTCAGGTCTCACACACTTGTAATAGGATATACCATCAAGGATGAACCCAATGAAGATTATGAAGCCCCTAGAATCAACCCACACATCTCATAGCTGATTCTATTTTTCAAAATAGTTGGAAAACATGATAGATTACAACACACCTCAATAAACCCCCATTCCACTCCACAACCAAATCAAAGGTTTAGAATTTAGAGGAAGATATCTTGAAATATCTAGAATAAATCTAGATGAATCAACATGGCAGATCAATGGATCTAAAGCCCTAGTGTGGAGGGGAAACCATGATTAGAGGCAAAGAAGAAATGATCATTTCTCACATGGTGAAATGTACTGCAAAAAGAATGATGATCAATCACAGAAATAAACAATTCAAAATGATCAAGGGTCATCAAAATCACACATGAGAGCCCCTAGGTCAAGAGGGAAGAGGGATTCAATTGAATTAAAAAACTATAACTTTAATGATTCCCTAAAATAACAACTAGTGAGACATTCAAGGTAGGTAATCATTTTTCACGTCATATAATCCATGAAACCCAATTATGTCGAAAATCCATCACCATTTTATTAAAAAATGATTTTACCATTACATAGTATGTAATGTATTTTCATGATGTGTAACATTCATGCCTTTTAATGGTTCACAGATTGTGAGTGACACACATTACATGTCATGTAAACTCAATACACAGTGTTTAAACATAACACTCTTTATAATAATTTCATGGTTTAAACCCAACTCTCAGAATCATCATGGTGACCAATAAATGGGGTTTAATGACTTTAAATGATGTGTATTTATCCTACAGATAGTGAAAATCCATGTTTCATCTCAAAATCCAAAAACAATCTGATATTCATTGAAGTTGCTAAGAACCCTACATAGCCTTTAACACCATTATTTTTGGACTCCCTTAATTCAAAAAAAAAATACATCTCTAATATTTATGTAATTTATCCCTGATAATTCTTACTTTCATCGTGAGTCTCAAAATGAACCCAAATAAAGAGGGAAATTAAAACAAAGATATAAATACATGAATGTGGGTAATGGTGTTTTAATGATATTTTCTCTTAGGTCATATAAAAATTCACCAATTTTGTAACACCCCTTGATTTTATTATATAGGATTTTTTTTATTTCATTGATTTCTCGTATTGTACGCTACACCAAGATTAGATTTCGTTATACGCTACACAATTATTGGCTCGTGTTACACACAATTTCATGCTCTTTTGATAGAATTGATTAAAAAAACATTTATTATAGATTTTATTCAATGTATAAGTGATATAAATTTATATTATGTTATAAAAAACACAAAATGAATATTTCACTATATACAACACTGACTTGGCTTACGTTACATGCAAGAGAGACCTCCCCTGATAGTTTGCGTGGTATGCAATACTGAGTTTCACTAAACAATGATATATTATTTAGTGAGATATAAACTATACATTATAAATGTTATTAACCATATTTTTAATTTTATAACATTATCATTCATATTACACATTTTCTAGAACATGTTATGCGAACAAAAACAATTTTTCAGATGAAATAAGTATTTCTTCAAAAAAATGTAGCTTTACCGCCTCTTGATGGTGCACCCATTTCAAATCTAGTTTTTGACAATTTTATAAGCTTTATTTGACAATATAAACTTATTGTTTTTAGGGGATACATAAAAATCTACTTTGGATAAATGTTTTATATTTTTCTGATAATTTCATATTCTGATGAATAGTGAAAATATGTTAAATTTTAATTAAAAACAAATTTCTTCATTGAAATAATTTATATGGTTAAAATATATTATTTAATTGTTTAAAAGTATAAATAAAATATATTTTTTGAGTTTAATACAATGTACTTCACTGTCCTTAATTTTACATTGAATTCGTATGTAAGAACGTTTCAATCTTTTGTAATGTTTTAAACAAAAACCCATTTTTCGGTAATGGGATTTATTTTAAATTAATTACTGCCACTTATGTGTTTTGAATTTGAAAAAATGGATTCAATATTTGGAATCATAATGTTTAGATTTTGTAAATATGAAATTTTTATGTTTGGAAATTATGAATTGTAACATCAGTAATTATTATATTATCGTAGTTAAAGTGTAAATCTGGTAAATAAGATAAAAACTAATATTATAATTACCCTAACACTGGTACTAAACTGATTGGGTGATACAGGTCTAACCATGGTCTTCCTTGGGTCTATTTTGGGAGCCCATAGAGCCCCTTGTAACTGAATATTACTTTTAATTACTTATAATTTATTGTAAAGGAAAATATAATCAAAACATGTATGTTTTAATAAATAATTTTTATATAGGGTTATATTGGTGATATATTCAGAAATAAATAGTAATTATAATGATATAAAAGGTTTTATACTTTATAATATTTTATTTGTAATTTTTTGGCATTAAATAAATAAATTTAATTATGACACAAGGATGATTCAGTGATTGCTTCATTAATAAAGGATTCAAATAAATGAATTTATAAATAATAAAATAAATGTAATTTGGTTATTTGGATTACATCCAAGAATTTTATTTATGAAATTGACAAACTATGGATGGTTTAAGACTTTGCTTCGAAGGAATCATTTTTTTATGAATTTTTTGAAAAGTCAAGTATGAATATTAGACATAATTTATATAATTCATACTTTAAAACATAAAAAAGTTTATTAAATGATATTAAATTACTAAATATATAAGATTATTATGGTTAATATAAGTCTATATATGTCATAAATAACTTTTTTGGGTTCATTTGTCATGATATGGTAATTACATTAACCCACAATGTGTAAATAACATGATATTATGGTATGATTAAAAAGGGTAAAATAAGGGTAAAACAAAAACGATAAGGATAAAAAATATTCTAAACTAGTAAAAAACTATTGGATGATGGGTATTAGAACCAAAATCGTCTTATATTATAATTCAATATTTTTTGGAACCTTTTAAATCTAAATAGAATTTATAATAAATTAATATTTTGGATCATTCCTAAGGTGCCCCTCTCCTCTCTTATAAAAGGGTATGTCTAGGGATTTCCCTAAGGTTAAGAATAAGTATAGGTTACCGTCATAGAATAATGATATCGATTAGGAATAACCTATTATTAAACCAAATATGTCATAGATTTAATGTACTCCCCCTTAATTATGTTGTTTTCCTATTATGATTTGTGCCTCACACTATTCATTTTGGATTTTACACAATGGATGGATCCCGAAAAAACCATGTTAATGATCAATGCACTAGGTGATACAATTATTATCCTCCTAAGAACCCAAATTTTATTATAGATGGATTGAAAAATAATATTTCTATACTTCCACATGCTTTGAATTAGTCTGGACTTCCAAATCAGCAGAGAAGGGAACAATATTCTAGTGAGTCCTTTATGAGGCAATGTCCACCTTCTTTCAGTGGATCTTTTGATCCACTTGTGGCTGAACAAAGGATCAGTACCATTGAAAAAAAAAATTTCCATCCTACATTGTTAATAATTTAAAATTTTAATTTTGGATATTTATCATTTATAAGGTGAAGTAGACCGGTGGCAGACTCTAATTAAGGATAAAAGGCCACAATATGAAATTGATTACATGGAATGAGACGAGTTCAAGTACATATTTTTTAATAAGTATTTCCCTAATGTTCTTCGAACAAATATTGAAAATGAGTTCATTGATATTACGAAAAAAATAAGAGGAATATGTTGGTACATACGAGGAAAATTATACTAGACTATGATGGTATGTTTTAGGATTTATCATCCAACCTAAAACTAAAGTTGACTGATTCTTCAGTGGCTTAAAAGAAAGTCTTCGAAGCAAATGTTCTAAAATAGACTTTAGTAGCAATGAAAATATATTTTTAGTGCTATCAAGGTAGAACTGTAAGTTGGTGTTACATATCCGTCTCATGGTTTTGACAAGAAATGAAACTTGGAGTTCAAGGGAAAATATCAAAACAATGCTGAAAAAAAGATAAAAGATTCCTTGTTCTGAAATTGGGGAAAGAAGAATCATAGAGATTGTATTAAAGGGACTCTAAAATGTTTCAAGTGTGTAAAAGAAGGTCATTGGTAGTTGATTGACAAAGTAATGGGAAAAAGGCTGATAATGATATGAACGGAGAAAAGACTACAGAGAACACACTACCAACACTTCAATGCTATAAGTGCCAGAAAATAGGGAATTTTGATAATCAATAACATAATCCAATTGTTAATGATGATCGACATCAACAACCCCTTAAGGAAAAAAGACAAAGGGATGTCACATAAAATAACTATTGGAGATGATGAGTGTGACAATGAGGTAGTGGAATGATTAAGAGTTTATGTAATGGGATTTCAAAATAGTATTGTGGAATTTCATTTATAATATTATGGTAATATTGGAATATCTATGTATTGGTGTATTATAGACTTACATAATTATATAGTACCAATAAACATGAAAATTGATTGAAATATTTTTGGAAAGTAGGTGATATGTGCATATTGAACGAATAATGGGAAAATAATATGTTTGATACTATTATGAGTTCATGATTGATAAAAGGAAAAAAGTGATATCATGGTTTGAGAATATAGAATATTTTGTAAATTTGTTGTATGGAACGAGTTAAGATTTACAGAATGAATTTTGTCACTAAGGTTTGACATTAATTAATGTTATTGTCATATTTTAAGAGAATACATGATTATGGTATTTATATGTTTGGAATGTGATGACCAATAATTTCCAAAAGAGATATGGGAGACAAATGTTATGTCGATTTAGTTCTCCTCCTTCTAAAGTTTTATATTTTCATTTTTTGGAAGGATTTTAATGTTATCAATTAATATATAATATAATATATATTCTGGTTTACATTTTTTAGATTAATGTGTTATCTCACCATAGATAGATTTAGGTATATTTAATAACTTATGTTAACATTTTTTTGATAGAGACAGATGGAATTACCTATTATTTTATCGCATTATCTACTAACACTTCAAGAATAGAAAATTTGACTTCATTTCTCTAAATAAGAGATTATGTAGAAGTTGTTCATGGCATGAACAAAGGTGAAATTGTACCAAAATCAAGTAAGTATTTATTCTATGGAAAATTTTTATTCTTTAGGAAAACGATCACGAAAACAAACAAAATTATCCTTGTACATTATTGTCTGATGAATAATATGGTCCCTTAAATCATTTCAGATTTATGGCTTTTGGGTTGTTAAATTTCTCAAAACCTTATTCTCTATCACTAACCATCAGTACGTGATGGCTAGATTTCTATTCTATATCCATATTTTCACTTCCCACCTTTGTTCTTCAATGTGGAAACCCAGTGATAAGTTGAATTGGGTAACTGTTATGTTTCTAACTTTCCTTTTTATAATGAGGTTTTAGTATACTTTTTTTTACGATGTGGGTTTCAATGAAAAAAACATTCAAGTAGAAAACCATTTATAACCCCGACAAATTTTGAGGGTGAAATTCATTTTAAGGGGGTATAAGGTAATGCCCTAATATTTTATATAATAGAATGTTTTTATTTATTTTATTTCTTATGTTGTACTCTACACAAATATTACCTTGTGATATACGCAACACTATTATTGGCTCATGTTACACACAATTTCAAGTTCTTTTGAAAGAATTTATTTCACAAAACATGGAGTATATATTTTCTTCAATGGATAAGTGAACTAGGTTTTTATTATGCTACACACAACATCAATGTTATATTTCACTACATGCAACAATGATTGTGCTTTCGTCACATGCTAGAGTGACCTTCCTCGATAGCTTGCGTGCAACACAATTCTAAGTTTTTGTAAACAATGATATATTATATTATGGGATAAAAAATAGCTATTATGATTAATAATAAACATATATCGAATTTTATAACATTTTAAATCATATTACACATTTTCTCGAACATGGAAGTGGAACAACATCAATTTTTTGGATAAAATATGTATTTTTCAAAAAAAATCATGTTTTACTGGCTTGTGATGGCGGAGTCATTTTAAATATAGTTTTTGAAAATTTCTTAAGATATAATTTACAATATAGAATTATTCATTGTAATTGAGACATAAAAATTTACATTGGACAAATTTTTGATATTTTTCTCATAACATTCATATTTTGATGAATACTGAAAATATGCAAAATTTTAATTGCAAAAAACAATTTCCATCCAAAAAATTTATATAAATAAAATATATTATTCAATGGTTTTAAATTATAAATATAATATATTTTTATCGTTTAATACAATTTAATTGATTTTCAATATTTTTACATTGAATTGATATGTACAAACGATGCAATCTTTTGCATTGTTTTAAAGAAAACCCTGTTTTTTTCGAAAATGGGGTTTATTTTAAATTAATTACAGCAACTTCTACATTCTGAATTTGAAAAAAAGTATTCCATATTTGGAATCATAATTTTCAAATATTCTAAATCTTTACGTTATTCTTCTGTACATTATGAATATTAACTTCCGTAGTTATTTCATTTACCATGGTTAAAGGGAAAATCTTATAAATTAGTGTAAAACATTAATATTATAATTACACTAACACATGTTCTAACCCTATTAGATGATACATGTTTTACCATGGTAATCGATGGGTCAATTTTGGAAGCCCATAGAGCCATTTTTTATTGAAAATGAAATTTAATTACTTTTAAATTAAAGTTAAGGAAAATATAACCTAAACATATATCTTTTAGTAAAACAATTTTTATACTGGGTTATCTTTGTGATATCCTCAAATATAAACAATCATTATAAAGATAATAATATTTTCTATATCATTATATTTTATCTATAATTTTTGGACATTTAATAATTCAATTTAATTATGGCATAAGGATGATGTGATGATTTCTTAATTAATAAAGGATTCAAATAAATGAATTTATAAATCTTAAAATAAATGTAATTTTGTTATTTTTATATCCTCAAAAAATTTTATGGATGTCATTGACATACTAAGTATAGGGTTAAGACTTTTTTTCTAAGTAATCAGTTTGCTATAAATTTTTTAAAAAATCATGTATGAATAGTATCAAAAAGTTGACGTAATTCATACCTTAAAACATGAAACAGTTTATTAAATTATATTAAAATCATAAAAATATAAGATTTAGGTAAATCATTAATATAAGTCAAAATATTTCATAAATAAATTTTTTTGGTTCGTTTGACATGATATTGTAATTACATTAACCCACAATGTGTAAATAACAAGATATTACGGTATGATTAAAAAGGGTAAAATAAGGGTAAAACTAAAAAGAGGAGGAATAAAAATTTTCCAAACAGGTAAAACAATTATTGGATGATGGTTAATCAAAATAAGATCATATTATATTATAATTAAATATGTATTAGACCCTTTTAAATATAAATTGAATTTATAATAAATTTAAATTTTGGAACTTTCCTGAAGTGCTCCTCTCCTCTATTATAAAAGTGAACCTCCTACCTTTCCTCTTAACATAATTTAGAGCCCTCAATATCGGTCAAAATCTGAATATTTACCTTTTAAACTTCCCTAGTTACATTATATAAGAGATTTTATTCTCAAAATACCATCTTTGGTGACCTAATATGATGTTTAAAGGAGGCACGTCGAGAAAGAGGTAATCTCTTCTACCAATTCATTCATATTTATTTTTTATTGTACTTACTCTTCATTAGCTATTTCATTATAAATTAATAAAATAAGTATAAATCATATACTAAAATGTAATTATAAATACTAAACAACCCTATTTCACCTTCTATCCATCCTATGAAAAATGAAATCACCCCATTTGCATAGGTACGTATTACCGTCTCCACGCCATGCTGTAATATGTTTTTCACCACTGCCTTACATGGATGGGTATAATGGTTTAAATAATCACAATATATGATTATTATAAAATGATACTAATTATGATATATTATACACCATCTAATTTAATACCTTTCCACAATTATGGGAACGATATCATCGCTCGTGCGTACGTACGGCTTACCATATCCACGATGAGATGTGATTCATTATCCATGTTAACCATTAAAGAATGATTATAAAGTATATATAATAAATAATCCTGAAATATAGGAAATAATAATTATAATGGATTTATGTATATATATATATATGTCCCTTACTTACTTCCATTCAATTTATTAAGGAAACAAAAACAATGTTCATGCGTACGTACGACCTACTGTCTCCATGAACGGTGTATTCCATTCCATTTATTGTTATTTAAAATATATTTATATACTGAATATATATGATATATAATTTGTTTATACATTATTTAAGTAAGTAAATCATGATCTAAGTAATAATATCAAGAACAATAATTCCAAACACGTATGATAAATGAAACTATTATTAACCAAATCATTGCACTAAAATGGAATTGACAAATGAACGTGTAATATAAAGTCATAAATAAATTATATATAATATCATAAATAATATTATGTTCCTATTACAAGTTAATAATATGTTTAATCCTTATTTAATAGATTTTGGTATGCATTAGGAAGAAATTGGTCCTAATGTAGGGGATAATTTTGCAACATCATTTTTATCCAAGATTTCTTATATGTACGTATTTACTGCGGTTAAATATATCATTCAGGTCAATGATTTTTAAAAATGGGTTAAAAAATTGTTTAACATTATTCCATTTAATTTCAATTTCATTTTAAACCATTTTTTACTTTTACTGTATGGTATGGAAAGAATCTTTATTTTGTTTACCATGTGATATACTTTTTTGACTTTTCCAGCAAAAGTACGAGGAGAATGTTTTTGTTTAACTTATATGGAATGAATGGATTTTTACAGTATCATGAAACATTAATTCCACAAATATTAATAGACATTATTTCATGTTTATTTTCTACAAAATTATTTTATTTTAAAATTATGCAGCATTTTGAGAAAAGAAAACATTTTTGAAGAAGAAAATATATTTTCCTCAAGAACAAAGCCCACGTGTTTTATAAAAATTATTTTCCATCTAAGATGACATAGGGTAATGTTTATATACCAATTATTTGTTTTATTTATTGTGTTTAGGATTTAATTATTGTATTTGAACTCCATTTATCTTATATTGATTATGTTATGATGACATGATGTTTAAGAATCCCATTTTATTTCATGGGTAATGGAATGATGAATGATTTATGTTTTCTAGAACATGTAATTATGATTTAATTATGATATGGGTGGGACCTATATCTCCCTCAAATTAATTGGGTAATTATTTATATCACATGAGATAAACATAAATGGAATGGAAGGTAAATCTTTTTTAGTAATACATGGCTAGAACGACAAGTATACATTGTTCAGTAATGGACATTTTCCACTATGATGGTCTTCGAAACAATTCCTTGGATACAACAGAAATCATGTTTTGTGATTATTAGTTTTAAATAATTAAATATTTCATTTCAATTATATTATATCATGGTTAATGTTCCTTTATGATCCATGCCTTACATACTGCCAAGATTTATGTCATTGCTCAAGATTTTGATGTTTAAACATTATGTTCATGTTTTTACGTTCAAAGATTTATGGATTGTTTTACGTTATCTATGTTTACACTTAATGAGCATTTGAGCTCACCATTTTTATGTTTTTTCTCTAGGATATAAATAAAATTTTTCAGGTAGGAAAACATAATGGGGTAGATCTTTATGGTAGATGTTGAAGATCGTTAACCATGATTAGAAGATTATGTTCTAAGTTTCCAAAGACACTAACCAAATATGGTATTTGGGATTTTGTTTGTGTCATGTATTAAGTATTACACAAAAGTAATCTAAATTTCATTTACATCAAAATTGCGTCTCTATAGATGTTCTGTATTATTTTGTAGCTCAACCGGTTTCTAGAATATATTTAATATTATTTTTTAATGATAAATTGTATTGAAAAAACGGAATTTCCTACCTCATGTTAATTTATAAATATTAGAAATTTTGATACAATTCATTCAACTATATTTATGTTTTAAATATTATTTTTCTTTCTCAAAAAATATACCAATATCTATATAATATTTTACTTTTATTTACATTAGATTTTCGATCTTTTTCATCACATTTTTTTGATTGATATATCTATCTAAAGATAATGGGTTTAGAGGTTTTCTATTTCTTTGTAAATATTATAAAAATACATAAATATAATCTAATAAGACCAAAATTATAATATGATGATTAAATTCCAAAAAAAAATTGAAACATAAGACGCCAAGTAGTATATAATATAAGACTTTTCTACATAAGAATTATACTACATGAGATTTCCATTATGTGAGGATATTATCTTATATGAAATTGGATACATTAAAATTTATAAATGTTTATATTTAGTCTAAATAAATTTCATTACATGATGAATTTGTTTATTTCAACACAGATATGTGTATTTAGACACGTAGAATTGGATATGTGGAGAATTTAATATGTGGATTATGTTATATGGATAATTAGGATACAAGATATATATGTCTATGAGAAGATTGGATTTCCACTTGAGAAATTGTTGTACTATAAGTGGTTTTGGGACTCTTAATAAAACTTTATTGGATCGATATGAATGCTTCCATATAGATAATATCATGTAGAAGAGATGTTCACTACACGCTAAATATGAATTGAATAGGAGGTCCGGATATTGCAGTGCACTGGATCTTGATAGGGAACTCGTGACATAAGAAAAACTAAAATACTATATTACATTTCATTTAAAAATGAATTTATTTCTTCCTTCATATTGATATATAGATAATAGAATTGTGATATCTGGCTATTAGAAGTTGTGATATTTTCTTCATGATACATAATGAAAAACGATATCTTACAACTCATCAAGTGCTTCACTATATAGCCCAATAATGGATACCCTTATATATATGTTTACATAATTTCATTTATTATACTACTTTAAATAAATATCACATTAAAAATATTTTTCAAGAACTCCACTTTCTTTTAGGATCTCAAGAAACTTGAATTAGAATATAAATACATCATATAGATCATAAAATATAAGAACAAGAGGTTTCTTCTTACAGTAACTATTATAATACCAATTTATATATTTTATATGCATCATACAGCTGATATAAAAGATATGATTATCTTTGAAAAAAATCATTGGAGCTTGAACAAAAAGGAAAATATTGAAAATGGGATACTCTGTTTCATGTTGGTTTTGATATTTTTTCCCACTGCTGGCTATAATAGTTTGTTCTCTTGGATTTATCAACTACATAATTACTCATAAATTCATCTATAGAATTTGAATGCATTATCAATTATTTTTATATAGAATCAAGTGATTTATATGTTCAAATTATATTTATGTCAATTTTAAATATAGAGAATTCAATGGAAACATTCAATTTAAGGAATGTTACTTTGATTTAAGATATGAATGTTGGGACTATTTTAGTGATATTTCAGATCTATTAAACATATTAAAGATGATAATGTATTGAAGGTTTTAAATTAATATTTAATTGTATATGTTTATCGTTGGTGATTTTATAAGAACGATCAGATCTATTTTCCTAAAATATCAGATTTTTGTTGTCTAATGCGGGAATAAAATCGATGTTTGAAACTATAGGTTTCAAAGAAATATAACATTTTAAATTGGAGGATTTTCAAGAAATAATAATTTTTTAATGATGCATGCTTTTAAAATTTATTTATGGATTTAATATTCAAATCATTTCAATGTTAGTTTTCCCAATTTCATTCTCTTTAAGAAGATATGATATAAATGGTTGAATTTAAGGAGGCATGTTTTCCATTTTTTGGATGTATGTAAAATAGATGAGAAAATATAAATGAGAAAACATATAGTTTTACAAATATCCATTGTTGGTTTGAAAGATATGTTGTAGTGCAGAGACTAGTGAAGAACTAGAAGTGAAGTGTGTGCTTGAAAAATACAGATAGGTTGCATCATTTAAATCCTTAAATCAATTGGTCAATATTTGTGAATAGATAATCTGATTATATAGTTATCATTATTTTCTCTCACTATTTAGAAGAAAGAAAAATAATAAATATTATAAAAATAAATACTTCTCAAATTTTGACGATCTATTCTACTACTATCATTCAAGAAGAATAAGGAAGAAGAAGTCTGCATGAGAAACCATGTAATATTATATTGTAAGTACTAAAGTAAATAATGAATAATAACGTATTCATGAAGATATATAGAGTCTACAGTGCTATATTGAATATCAATTTTCATCAATCTGTTTTTTATGAGACTATGTGCTTAATTCATATGACCTTTCTCATCTCATCCTATTTTTTTGAGTGTTGACTGCTAATACTCTGTCATGGTGTTTAAAGTGGAAAATTTTTGTAATATCAATTTAAGGTTATTTCTAAAATAACATGAAGGTGTAGTAAAATCCTTGTAAAAAGTGGATGTTTCTTCCACTTAGGTCAACAGATCCCCTGGAAAAGGTGTAGTTTCTGTAAAATCAACAAGATCATGGAGAGTGTGTTAACACTATAGACTAGGGGAATTATATTCCTTTAACAACTATAGATAATTATATGCTATGGATTATTTTACATTTATTTATAATAAATAATATGATTAAATCTAAGGATATATCTAATAAATCTAGATGCCTCTTTTGATCATTAATATTTATATAATGACTAAATTCACCCCCATCATAATTATTCATCTACTCATCTCTCGGAATACATGCATGGGGGTGATTTACTTAATGTTCCTGATACCCTACAATTCTAAATAATATTTTTGGTGTGATGTGATGTCATGGACTTGGTGTCTTCATGCTAGATATGATGTGATGTCCTAGGTGTATTGAAGAAGGTCTAATGTGATTGACTATGTGTCTTCAGGTGGGATATGATGGCTAATTTCATGTGGGGTGCTTCGTATAAAATAGTTTCCAATTTGACATTAGGTTGGATTCTATTTTAGATATAGTATAGATAGGGAATCTGAAGTTTGGGTGAGATAGTGGAAAATCAGTGGTAAAGTTGATCAAGATACCCTTTTATGATATGATTTATATTATTATACTATACGTGGATGTGTTATTTGGTGATTGAAACTTAATGAGTCTAGAAACTAGTTGAATTGATAGGTTCTTATTAACTCTGTTATTTGTTCACTAGGGAATTAGTATGCTTTCTCACATTGTAAGAAACTCATTGGGTATGATCCCACAAAATATACATGTTATACTCACCCTACATATATGTATAAACTATTTTATTAGGTTTTCATGAAGAAATAGAGTACTTAGAAGGATATTACAAATTTTGGAATTATTTCTTTTGTTGATATGATAATATAGGATTTTCATCGATGTGTTACTTATTGAAATTCATTTTATTCATATGACATTACAAGAAACATTGGATATTTTGGATTTTACCATTTCTTATGTTGTGTATTTATTTTTTTGAATATATCATTTCCAGCTATCCTATATTTATTTCTATTGAGGGTAATGTCTCCCATATGTGTGGCCATCATTATAACCTATGTGTTATTCATGAACCCAAGGCCTGCTAGAGGTGGGACTCGAGGTTTATTATCCCCATTTCTCTATTTTTGGATCAGGATGGGTTCCTTTTGAGGGAGGGGCCATGAAAAAGTGGTATCAAAGGATTAGGATGAGAAATTTGTTCATATTTAGAGTTAGGTATTGTGATTGTTATATGCATTTGTAGGGAAACAGTTTCAATCAACCTCGGTGCATGACATAGGCTTGGGAGACCTGTTAGGACATCAGAATTTAGATCCCACTATGATATTATTGAAGGAATCTAATCATACCAAATGATTAAGTGAGGTGGTACAACTTGTGGGGTTGAGACCTAAGAGAGGTTATACATAGTTATTGGTTTCACTTTTGAATGAACATGGTTGTTTTGAGATGTTACTAAATATAATTAAATAAATCATGAAAGTTAATGGTGTTTCTCTAACTGTTCCTATTCTGTGGGTTTTAATGAACTATTTTTGTATTTTGAATTATTCATATAACTAGAAAAGAAAGAGTAAAGTGGTGACTAACTAGTATTGGCTATTTGATTGAATCCTTATTGATACATGAATGTTTTGTTTCCTATTATGTAATAGCATAATTTTTTAGTAATTAAATTTCATTCCATTTTTAAAATGCAAAACATGATAACTTGTTTTCTCAATTATTGATGTTGTTAGATAAATATTCTTAGTGTATTTTTTTGAATTAATTTTGTATTTTGGAAACCCTTATGAAGCATAAAACCTTTAGTATATTTCCTATTTCTATACTAAAATGATTGTTTTCAAACCCTTTATTATAGTTATTCTTGTTTCCATATGAGTTAATATTTTATTCATTTCATTCCATTTGTAATTTATCATTATCATGTTTTATGTAGTTATAGTGAATTTTTTTTTAGAAATTTATATTTTAATATTTATGACAAATTAGAAATTTAATTATAGATAATCCATATGAAGATTTGGATTCTTTGATAAGAATTTATTCTTTCTTATTCTTATTGATTAGAGTATTGCAGTACTAATATTTTCATATGTTAAAATCATGTGTTGGGAATTTATGAAAAGTATGGATTTATATTTTTGTCTTAAAATTCATATAAAATTGTAATAATTATTTTTGGTAACATATTGAGAGTTGAAACATTTCAAAATATTTCACTAATTATTTTCATGTCTGATAAAGTCCTTTTTTCTATTAAAATAAGTTTGCTTCACATGGTAATACAAGTGGAGTTATTTATAGGAATCATGTCTAATGTTTAAATTTGTTCTTTTAACTATGAAATTTCATGTATATAAATCTGGATTCTATAACATTCTTAGAATATTATATTTAGAATAAGAAATCTTTTGATGTACTAATCATGTTATATATAAATATAAACGTACAATTAGGCTACCCTTATTGAATGTATAAAAAAATTTGTATTCAATTAAATTTTTAAAGAATATTTAGGTTAATCTTGATAAGAATCACACATAATAATAAAACATTTGTAGCTTTTTGTTTGACTTGGTTGAATTTAATTTCAAGGGATTACTTATTCTTAAAAATGTCTCAGAAATGTTGATTGAAGTATGTTGTTGCATTATTTTTGGATTACTACATTGGAGTGTTGATATTCCTTCCTAAAAACATGTTCTTAGATTATAAATTGATGTTCTAAAGGATATTTAAAATGATGTTATGTTCCAATGTTTAATCCATAAACACTTTATATTCCTTAACATGGAAAACTACAAAATCGATAAGATGTTGTCTCTTACTATTGAGAACATGTATCCAAACTGTGTTTTTTGTGTTTTTTGTGGTTTTATTAATGGATTCATCGACCTTCCATAGAAATATAAATAAAATAATGTTTTAAATAAATGAAAATGAGTTTTTTGTAAAGCCTTGAAGCTGATAAGGGTGAAATTTCTTTCAGACATGAATTATTATGATAGAAGTGATAAATGTATTTGACTGATATCCTATTGGTTGGTTTTTTGTGATTGATCTTATGTTGGAAACATTTTTTATGGATTAAATCATATGAATATATAGAAACCATATCCCATACCAAGATGAATTATATTATAAACCATTTTAAAACTATGTAAGAAAGCCTGTGCCACTCAATATGGGCAATATCATGGTGTGGTTGATGTGTAACATTAATTGGAATTCTTGTGGTATCTAGGTCTATATTGATATAAATTCTTGTGTTATTTGAGAAATTTAATGTGAAAATCTTGTATGTAAATGAATTTTCTTATGGAAATAGAAATTTTAACATTGAACCCTTTGTTTTTTTCATGAGTGAGCTCCTCTAAAAAATTGCATTGTTAGAAATCATAGAAAATCATACATCTAGATGAAGTGGATTAATCCAACCTCATGTATTTTTTGTGATGCATCTCATTTTTTAAAATGGGTTCACCAATTATAAATTTAGTTATTAATACTAACATTTGTAAAGATCATGGTAGAGTTGTGTTAGTTGAACAAAAGGAATTTGATGGAAGCATGTAACATTTTTTTTGTGTATGTTATATTTGGAATTATATTAAATATAGAATTTTAGATATCATTCATGATGTTTTTTATGTTTCTTATAAATATCAATGTTTTTTCTTATCAAACATGTTTGAATTTTTAATAACAAAGGTGTGTGGATTAATTGAATCTCGTGATTAATGGTGAATTAAATTTATTAATCAATTTCCAAATTAGTTGATTAAATAGTAATGATTTTTTTCAGAAAAGAAAAATTTACGTTGACTATGTCATACTTGGAAGTTCCCATTATACTTTGTAATAAAATTTTAGTGAGACCATCTTGAAAAAAAAAATATTTTGGTAGAAATAAATTATGATAAATAAACTACAATAATTATTTCATAATTATTTCATTAATTTAGAAATTAGTTTGGAAAAATATGTTGAAAGAATTTTCACAAAGAGGATTTTTATAAATACCTTGTTATGAGAATAATTAAAATGTTTCTTCATTTAAAATGGTTTTATAAACTACTAGTTTTTCTTAAATTTGAGTGACTTAGTTGGAATGTTTTTATCTAAATTAATTTAGAATGTAAAATGTTTAAAAAATTGAATTTTGTGGTATATATCTTTCAAGATAAAGGTAATTTTAAAATAATAATAATTTTTTATACTTCTTATATAACATGAAATAATAAATTATTTAATGTATCATATAATTGATAATCAATAATTTATTATATATGCATGTTAATCAACATTTTTCATGACACGTGAAATATGATAAGTATTGACTATTATAAATTTTAATTTGTTGGTATGATAAATGAGAATAAATCATGTATTTATTTTTATTTTATTCCCCACATAAATAATGTTTTACAAGTGCTAGAAATAATAACATTTCCATATATTAATATTTACTCTTCCCATTTAAAACAATTTGATGTGATAATCTCTTACGGTGTTTCCTTATGTAAATTTTGTTTGGAAATTATATATTTCTTTCTAGGTTTTTTATGGATATCTATGTGAATTTGTTTTTGTTTAAAAAATATCTCCAAAAAGAGATTATCTTTAGAGTTTTTTTCATGTTCCAAATATAGTGGGATCCTTTAGAGGTATCTAATAGAGTTGTTAAGTTGTCTCGATTTCGTTTCATCTCCCCATTTTTCAATTAAATTAGCAAGGTTGTAATTTTTTAGAGAGGTATCTAAGGTAATGGTTAGAAATATTATTGATCTTTCATTTTCCATTTCGGTATGTATGATGTTCGGGTATAAATTTTTTAAATTTTAAATGTTGGTTTAAAATATTTGTTCATTATGTAAAATATTTTTAATATGGATTTACAATTAATGGGATTAATGTCAATATTTTAAGATTATTTGGAATCATTTAATGAGATTCTAAGTATCACTGGTATTTTGGAAGTGGTGATGATGATTTTTCTTAAATATTTATATGTTTATGTAAGTGAAAATAAAATATTTTAAAAGTTATTTTTAACCATACACATGGTCATACCTCTTCATAAGTGTAATTCTTGTTTTTAAAAGGTTTATTAAGGGAATAACATATTTTTTATTCATTGAATATGGCTAAAACCCATTTCTTCGTTGTTTTGTAAGAAAAAGTAGTAGTTTTTTTGAGTTTTTTAATGGTAATCAAAGACTTATGCTATTTGGGTAAGGGTATCTTCCCCACTACGTAAAGGTCATCCGAGCACCCTTGGATTACATAAAGGTACATTATTACCTATGTAAAGGTAATTACCTGTATCCTTCTTCAGGTATGGGAATGTTTCATGTTATGTAAGAGATATTTCATGATTCTCTATAAGGTTTTAAGGTTCTACCTAGACCACAAAAGTGTTTCTTGGGTCTCTCAATACCTACATAAGGGTACCCCCGTCTCGTATAAAAGTACAGCCTTACATGTGTAAGGATTCTAGATAACTTATTATTTCTCCCAAAAGGGATAGTCGAGTATTACAAAACTCACATAAGGGTTACTGGTTGTGTGAGGGTAGAAGAAAAAAAGCTTACATAGCACATTCTTCTGGCATAAAAGTATCCTTTAGTATACAAATACCTCCCTTTCCATTTTATTCAACCAATAAAATACATTTTAAATATATTAGAAGCCTAAAATTTTGGTTTTCATTACTTTAGACTCAATTAAATTATATCTAGTTTTTTTAAAGGATTCAAATGGATCATAATTAATATTTTATTTAAATGTGAAATAAATGTGGAACATTGTATCTAATGTTTAATGGAGTTTATGAAGAATATGTAGGGGGATATCTATAAATGTTAAATATCAATTTCTTCCCCTTGATTGAGGTATCTTCATTTACCTAAGGATCAAGGGATAATAACCTCACCATCTTATATATTCAATCCTTTGGTAAATTCATCTAATTCGTATCCTAAATTTTTGTGTTGTTGTCATCTTTTTCTCTCCTCTATACTTCTAAGTGCAATGATTTACATTTTTTATTAAATTCTAGGTAGGGGGTTCAAGTTCTTTGTTAATTATATAAATATGTGTGATGTTGGAATGTTTTATATTCCTTTTTAGAAAATGTTTAGAGCATTCATCATGAATGTGATTAATTGTATGTAAATAAATTGATATGGAATGGGAGATATCACATGTTCTAAACTTATTTAATGATTTTTATTCTCCTAGAATATTATTCAAATGACATTTTATGAATTATTTTTACATCTATGAATATTTTTTAATTTGTTGATATATACCTCTTTAAATCACCTCACATAAGGATAAGTAAAACACTAAAAATGATAATTGAAATGATTGTATGTAAATAATGAATTCCTGTGTCGTCCCTTTCTTGTGGAATTGTTTGATGTATTGGTAAATGAATTATTTGCTGAGATTGATTTTGTGGTTTTTTATATGTGGTAGTTTTTTATGATCCAATATCACAACATTGATATTAAAATGGTTGGGGATTGAAATAATTAAATGTAAATAACAAAATAATGTTTAATTTAAATGTGGTAATACAATTAAAGAATGTGAAAACATATGGTAATTAGAATGGATAAATGAAAACTATTAAATTGATGTGTGATTTTTGGCCTAAAATAAATGAAGGAAAAATAAATGAGTTGTCCTATTACAAAATTAAATGGCTTAGTAAAATGTATTGTGATGACTTGATTTTTTATCAATGAATTTTTTTTAAATGAATAAATTACATATTAAGTAATGAATTTATTGAAAACACAAGATATACATTGGTTATTTTGGACCATTATAAGTCATATCATGTAGGATTTTAATTACCGTTAAGCATCATAACAATTGATAATTTAGTTTTTGTACATAGACTGTTATGATTTTTATACATTAAGGGTTATGTTAAATCTAATTTACACAGTTGAAAGAAGTGAAGGCCTCAACTAGTAGGATTATATGATTTTAATCCCATTTATTTTATCTTCTGAGGGATATAACATCAATACTATCTTTCCATAACCAATCCCATGTCAGGATTCAACAACTAAATCGTGATTCGAACTTTTTATAAGAGAAGTTCAAGCTTATGGAGATCATGAAAAAAAACCACGTTCATCAAACCACCCCAAGAAAGTGTAACCATCACGCACCTTACCCTTATGGAACACACAAGTGTAATAAGAAGTTATTCATCTGGAACTCAACAATATGAATTTTTATATATTTTATTTTTAATACAATAATTATTTTTTATTATTTTTATTTATTACATTAAAAATGATCAAATAACGAGTTTAATAAAAATAAAATTTTTATATAATGGGACAAAATTTTATTTTTTGGAACTATATAGTTTCAATCAAGACACCCTTTCTGATTAATTCCCTAATATTTTAAATAGATTTTATTTTAATAAAATATTCTTATTAAATGATATTTATTTAAATATAAATTGTAACATAATTTTATGAAGTGAAATATAATTATTATAAGATTCTAGAAACTATTATTATCATAAAAACCAGTATTTTTCTTTAAATGGAGATTTTTATTTAAAATTATAATTTATAATATTTATAGAATTACTTTTATTAAATAAACATAATTTTTAATCACAATGTTGAAATTGGATAATGGTGAATTTCTCATAATTTTCTGAGATAGTCAAATTTTTGGGTAAAAATTAAACATTAAATGTATTATGATATCATAATAGCCCAAGAGTGATGTAATAAATTATATTAAGGGAATACACTACTAAAATATTATCCCCCATTCAAATAATTTTTTTGAACTTATTTTATAAATTTTATAAAATCTTAATCAATCCTCCAAAACCTATATAATAGTTTATGGTTTTAAAATCATTTCATTAGAATCAAAATTCACTTACACATCCCCATAGGAATTATGTTAAGGTTTTCGTTTATTTTCATTATAAAATATTAAAAAAAACTCATATTTTCCAAAAAAACATTGGAAAAATAGTTGTATGTTTTATTGTTTTTATTATATTTCATATAGAGTTCAAAGCTTATATTTATAGCCTAATAAATAATTCCCCTCTATTTTTCTATATAACCCAACCCAACCAACCATTAATCATAAATTACAGTCCATTTGAAATTAATTAACTCTCCATTTTCCTCTATATATCCCTACCAAAGTGATTCCAATCTCTAAATATTCTCCTCCAAAGCTTTTAGAAGCTCCCTCTCAATGTAAGGGATCTTGTCCTCATCTTTATTCTAGACATTTCATTGTGGTATGCCTTTTGATTTCCAATTTTTCATGAAGAAATTTATTTTCTCACATAATTATTTATTTTACATGTGATTTAAATGTAATTATAGACCCCTTTCACTATAATTAAACTCTTCTATGAATCTTTATATACACCCATTATGCATCCAAAATTATCATGGGATTTTCTATGCCATGCATTTTTATAGTGAATAATCATCCCCATTTATACACAAAGGTATTCATATAGATATAATTATACTTCATTGATTTTATAATTCCATTTATTTTACCTATATTTCTTAATCATGGGGATAAAACTAGTGAAATATTTGTTTTTATTGTATGGTCTATGTGGCACACTTATGCACGTATATAAAACGAATGTGAAATTTTTTCCAGAATGTGTATAATTCTCCAATGAATTAGGTAATGTTATTATCTCATGATATTCCATGTATAGAATGTAAGAGGTTATCCATTTAAAAATATAATATGATTTCTTAGTGTGTATCCTTGAATTATTCTAAGTAGGTTATTCTTTATGTTGTTTCTACATTCTCATGTTTCCTTTATGTTATCTTCTTATATAATGAATTGATGTTCACGTTTATGATTATTACCCCTCTAATGTTACCTTGGTATGAATATTTAATCACATTTAATCATTTAAATTATTAATTGATTTTATTATTCCCTTATTGGGATTTGAATCTCAACCCTATCTTATTTTCATCCTAATGTTATCCCATTCAGTTTTAGAAGACCAATGGAATTTTAGGGGATTGTTATGTAGTTTTTAAATAATGTTGTTGTACCCATGTTTCATAGAATTATACTTTGTAAATATTTTTCAAAATAAACTTGGCTTTATGATCTTTTATAATATTATTAAGTGTACATCCATGTAATCAATCAAGATTTAAAGTGTATTGAAATATTGGTTGTCAAAGTTTGTAATAGAGGAAGGTCAAGTTATTTTGGCGGAATAGTATTGGAAAACCTTATTAAAGACCTTATAGATAAAACCAATCATAGTAAAACATCCCTAAATTATGGTAAATTATAAAGTAAGTGGTTTCTGAAAAAAAACTATTACCTAGAAACTAAATACATGATTGATTTGACACACCCTGTGGATATGATTTATTAAATTCAAAACCTCTATATGAACTATCATGAAGGTAAATAAGTTACCATTAAATTTTACATTACTAAATATACCATTGATGAAAGAGATTAAAACCTATAAATTCATAAATTAGTGAACAAAATTCATGTATATGATATCACTTATATGTTCATAACTCATATTTATATGCATAATAGTTTGGAAATTCTCATCTCTAATTCAATTTTTTATGATGTAAATAATTAAAACCAATGTCGAATATTTAATGGTATGCTTGTCATCCATTTATGAACTTATAATATTTTATATTATTATACTTTTATGCATGAGTTCAGATCATTCATGTTTAGTAGAACTATTCAACCACCACATAAAAAAAATGGAAGTTGAGTTATCAGTAAAAAAAGAAGCATCTTTTAATAATTTCATCCTAAACAAATAACTAATCCCCTATCAAAATGTGTGGGATCAACTTCTCAAAAAACCATATGATATTTTTTTAATGTAAATTTTATTCTATTTTGGGTATGAATGTACACTCCCTGTATAAAACTAATATAAATTGATTAGAGAATTAAATCACCAACCCTATAAAAATTATTCAATAATTATATATTATTCAAAGAGGAACATGACTCTCATTTAGTATCATCATATAAATCATGGATATTGTTGCTTTATTAGTAAGTTTATATTTCCCAAATGATAGATACTAGGGAAAAAATGTCATCCTTGATGACATGCCTATTGTATAAAAGAATTTGATGATGTGTTTCTTGAATAATTTCCTGGTATTTCACAAACTCATGATGTTGAGTTCTCAATATATCTCATACTCAGAGATTTACCGATATCTAAGACTCCATATAGAATAGACACCATTGATCCTAATGAGTTGAAGAATAAATTATATGTAAATATAGGTAAATGTTTTATACAACGAAGTTTTTCCCCATGGGGTGCACCAGTTTTCTTACTCAAGAAAAAGTATAGGCTAATCTGAATATACATTGATAATCGTGAACTCAAAAGGATCTAGACAAAGAAAAATTATTTTATGCCAATGATTGATGGCTTATTCAATTAGCTATATGGAGACTCGAAATTATATATGGTGGATCATTGGTAGGGATACTATCAAGTAAACGATAATAGGTATGATATCCCCAATATTGCTTTTCATACAAGGTATAGACACTATGAGTTCATAGTGATTCCATTTTGATGCACTAATGCTCCAACTATCATTATAGGCATGATGAATAGAGTCTTTAGGGACTACCTCAATAAATATTTTGTATTATTTTTAGATGATATTATTTTCTAATAAAAAAGTAAGTAGGATCATGAGGGTCATTTGGATGTTGTAATCAATACCTTTTTAAATTAACAATTATATAATTATTGCAGTAAATGTGATTTCTAGATGGATCAAGTTACATTCCTCGGGATGGTAATCACTAAGAAAGGGATATTTTTTAATCCAAAAAAATACAAGCAACCGAATAATGGCCTAGAAAAACATTTCTGATTTAGAACTATCGTTTCCTTGGAATATATGGGTTCTAGAATTGATTTTTGATAAACATATCATGATTATCAAGACCACTAACCAAGATAACATGGAAGTAGGTGATGTTTTTCTAGAAAGATAAATTCAAGGAGATATTAAATGAGTTTAATAAGAGGTTAATTAATACACATATGACCACATTACACAATAGTGGGTATTAATGTTTGATCAACAGTGGTTCATCCAATAAGGTATTGGGTTGTGTACTTGTGAAAGATAAAAAAGTGATAAAATTTCTCTCCCTCTAATTGAAGATCCATGTGCAAAACTCCCCAACATTTTATCATGAATTCACTACAGGGATCTTTATATTGAATATTTAGAGACATTATCTCTACCAGGAGATGTGTGACATATCGATAACAGAGCCTCAACTATATATTAACACAAAATGATCTCAATAAAATCCAATTAAGATGGTTAGAGGAGATCAAGGATTGTAATTTTTCAATGCATTACTATTCTTTGGAGTTTAAAATGGTGGTAGATGTTATGGGTATATAGGGTCAAGAAACACTATCCATGACAAGGATTTCAAGGGATCCAATCATCTAGGACATATAGGGTAATGACATGTGAATGATATAATGATATTCATCCAACCTTTCTCAAATAAATATGTAACCATTTACTCTTAAGAGGGTAAATGAGGCCTAAAAATTTGATGTGGAGCTATTGAAAAAGTTATATAATATTCTAAATTTTAACTTTGCTAAAGTTATATGTATAAGGCTTGAGCCCTGGATATGTGTCTGATAAAAACATAAGAAAAAGAGGGAACTTCTGGATGATGTTCATAGCTCATCAATCTCTATTAATAATTTTTTTTAAAGATGTAAATAGATCTAATTTAAAACCATTGAGGGGATAAAATGAAGATGGTGATTGCATAATTTGTATATTGATGCTTGGTATGTCAGTAATTAAAGGATGATCTATATAAGTATAAGTGTATGATACTAATATTTACCATAAGATAATGGAAAAGGGAAAAAATAACCATGTATTTCATTATAGTACACCTAAATACATCAAATGTTAATGATACCTTTTGGAAGGTAGTTGATCACCTTACAATGTTACTGTATTTCATTGTTATCAGGGAAGATCTCTCCCTTAACCAATTTAGTATGATATACATAAGTGAATAAGTAAGAATTTATGGAGTTACCCTCCCCATTATATCAAATCGATATTTCATGTTTACCTTGAGGTTGTAGATAAACCTTCAATAAGAGTTAGATACAGAGCTGAGTTTTAGTACTACTTATCACCCTGAGAAAGATGGTTCATCTGATATAACTATTGAAACACTAGATTTAAAATTGAGATCATTTTCAATGGATTTGAAAGGATTATTTGAGTAATAACTTCCTAAAGAATAGTTATTATATAACAATAGATTCCATTATATTATTCAAATGGAACCTTGTGAGGCTCTATATGGAAGCAGTTTTGAGAACTAGCTTGATCGAATGAAGTTGGAGAGTAGAATCTTCTGATACATGATCTTGAATAAGGGATTATATAAAAAGTTCGACCCATTCTACAACACATAAGAAATACATAATTTCAAAATAAAATATTTTCAGAAAATCAATTATGAGACCCAGTATTTTTGGTCAGAGATAGGTTGTTCCTTCACACATCTACAGGGAAGAAATTCATGAGGTTTGGGAAGAAGGGAAATCTTATTCCAAGATACATCAACCGCTTTGAGATACTTGGTCACATTTTATTTTAGGCATATTTACTAGAAATCCAAAAAAACCTATCTCAAGTTCATGATATGTTCCATGTATCCTTGTTGAGGAAGTATATACTAGAACACTAACATGTACAAAATCTTGAGATGGTACCATTGGAGAATGATCATTCATAATATGAGTAGATGGTAACAATATTATATCCAAGAGACAATGTTCTATGAAATAGGACAACTCACATGGTCAAAGTACTATGGCAGAACCACAAGATTGAAGAAGAAACATGGGAACTAGAATTAGCGATGAAATAAAATTACCCACATATATTTTAATGTATGAAAATAAATGTTGAGGGGGAAACTTTTAAAGGGGATAATGTGATAACATGGTGTTTTATAAATTAAATTCCATTTTTCAATGAAAAATTCATTATCAAGTAATGAATTAATAAAAAACACATGCACTACTTTCGTTATTTTGGACCATTATATATTATACACTATTGGATTTAAATGATTTTTAATCATCATTACCATTTATAATGCCTTCATTGTACAATAGAAATTATGATTAGTATATATTAAGGGTTATGATAAATCCAATTGCAAAATATTAATGAAGTGATATCCTTGAATAGTAGGATCGTTCCCTATGATTCCCATTTATCAAAACATTTTAGGGTGATGTAATCCTAATGTTTTACCATTTAACAATCCCAAGTTGAGATTCAAAAAATGAAGCATGAGTAAAATAGTTTATGTGATAAGTCAAATCTTATCAAGATCACGACACAAACCATGTTTTCTGAACCACTCTAAGAAAGTGTCACCATCACACACCTTACCCATAGGGAATACACTAGGGTAATTAAGTGTTATATATCTAAATCCTGACAATATGGATTTTAATATTTTTTTAATACAACAATGATTATATATATCATTTATTAATGTTATTTTATAAATGATAAAATAATGAGTTTGATAAAAATTATATTTTGATATGTTGTAAGTCAATTTATATTTTTTTGGAAATATATAGTTTCAATCATGACACTATTTTTAATGAATTTTTGAATCTTTTAAATAAATTTATTTTTATGAAATATTTTTATTAAATAATATTTATTAAAAATAATATTTAAATATACTTTTATGAATTAAAATGTAATTTTTATATGGGATCGAAATCTATTATCATCCTAAAACCCGTATTTTTTCAATAAATGGGTAGTTTTATTTAAAAGTGAACATTATCAAATTTAGGGAATTGTTTTGATTAAATAAATATTATTTATGAAATCATCACATTGAAATTATCCAATGCTTTTTTTTCATAATTTAATTATATTGTTGAATTTAAAGTTAAAATTAAATACTATATAAATATAGGTTATGTATCATGTCATCAAAATTGATCAGAAGTAATGTAATAAATCATATAAAGGGAATCTCTGAAAAAAATGTTTTCTATTTAAAATAATTTTTCTTTATTTATTTTATTTATTTTATAGACCCTTAATAAATCCTCAAAACCTGTATCATATTTTAAGTCTTAAAAATAAAATCTTTATAATCCTGATTTTCGTACACATCATAAAGGTAATTATTTTAAGGAGTTCAGTTCTTTTACTTGTAAAATTTTTAAAAACTCTCCTATGTGGTCGAAACCATGGGTAAAAAAAGGGATATATTGTGTTTTGGATTATTTCTTTATATAGAGTCTTAAACCTATGTTTATAAATTTATTAAGAATTTCCCTCTCTTTTACTATAAAACCCCACCAAATCATCTATTCTTATTCAATAAATATCCATTAATCGTGAATATACTCTTCATTTTCTTCTATTGAGCCCTCCAAAGGTGTTCCCAAGATCTTAGTAATCTCCTCCAAAGCATTTCAAAGCACGCTTTAATGATAAGGGATCCAATCCTCCTCCTCTTTATCCAAATAATTTCATTGTATTATGCCCAATGATTTCTAATTTTTAATTTTGTAATATATTATTTCCACACTAATATTACGATCCTTGTGATGTAAAATTAATGATAGATCCCATTTACTATCATTAAATCCTTCCATGAATCTTTATGCACACCCATTATGCTATTGAAATTATCTTACGATTTTCCATTCTGATCATTTGTAAAGTGAATACCCACCCCAATTTCTAATCAATGTTTTTTATTTAGATATAATTATACATCATTTATTGGAGAATTATATGTATTTAACCCACACTCCATAATTTTTGGGATAAATATGATTACATATTTTTTTGGATATATGATCTTTGTGGATCCCTCATGCATGTACCTGATATGAATGTGATGGGTGGGCCCAGAATTATATGTCCCTCCAATGCATTGGGTAATGATTTTATCTCAATTTATTTCATGTTTTTTAGGTATTAGGATATCATTATCAAACTATATTATGGTGTCTTATTTTTTTTTCTTGACTTAGGCTTAGGATGACCTGATTTATGCTGATTCTATATTCCCATGTTGACATTATGTTATCATATTATATCATTATTCAATGTGAATGTTTATAATTTCACCCCTCTTTTGATACATTGATATTCCTCTTAACTCACATGTACTACTTTTCCTTAATCTATTTTTTGATTATTCCATTATTAGGATTTATATCTCACCCCTTTATTGTGTACCACCCTAGGTTATCCCATGCAGTTTTCAAAGAGGAAAGTAATTTTAAGGGTATATTGCTGAGTTTATTAAATAATGTTTCTAAACACATGGTTCATGTTATTATTCTATGTATCTAAATTTCCAAAGACAAAAATTTCACCATGATTGTTTAGGATTGTATTTTGTGTACCTATTTGTAATAAATAATTAATTAAGGATTATTAAAATAAGGGTTTCCATACCTGGTATTAGAGGAATGTGTATTCATTCTTCAGGAATAGGATTTTATAACAACATTCAGGACTTATTGATAAGAAAACACATAGGAAAATCTATTTAAATTATAGTAAAGTATAGAGTAAGAGGTTTCTATGTAATAAAATCAATATCTCAATACTAAAAGTGGATGTGGATCTAGAATTGTTGTACCGAGGTGTAATAACCCTAAAAATGGAACATTTGTAATTGAAACAATTGTCACCTAGTTAACAATATATATGCCTTGAAACCAATCTATTTTGATACACCCATGAGATATGCTCTACTAAATTGATAATCTTTTTATAAACCATCCTGAAAGGGAAAAAATTCCAATAAAATTTTATGTTAAGAAATAGATACATGACAACATATATTGAAACCAAAAAATTAATACATTAAAGAATATATTTCATTTATATCTATGCCCTTATATGTTTATAACTTCCCTTTATTAGATTAATAGAATGAAAATTCTCATCCCTAAGTCTATTTATTTTATTTTAATACCTAAAAATATAATCAAATTGTTGATGGAAGTCTTATAAACAATTCATGAACTTAAAATATATTATATGATTATAGTTCAATGAAATATTTCATATCACAAAAGTTTAGTAGAGCAATTCAACCACCACGTCAAAACATAGAAGTCGAGATATCTGAAAAGATAGAGAATGAGACCATTATTATATCCTAAGCATATAACACATCTCCTCTCAAAATGTTTTGGGTGAATTGCCTAGAAAACCATATGATAATATTTTTACTGAAATTTGAAACTATTTTTGGAATGGATTGTCTTTCCCTCTATAGATCTAAAATAAATTGCTGAGATAAGGTAATCACCATATGTATCACAAATTCCCTCTCATTCTATACAAGTTCAAAGAGGAGGATGAATATCCTTTAATATCCACATCCCAAGTATTGATATTATTTCCTTATGGGTAATAATATCTATGTCAAATGATTGAGACTATCGAAAATATTGTCCTGGTTGCATACCTATTATAAGGGATTTGTATGATGTGTTTCTTGAATAATTTTATATTCTTCCTCCAAACCATGAGGTTGAGTTCCCAATTGATCTCATACATGGAACTTTTTCAATAATCAAGTATTATATATAATATATAATGTTCAACATCGAGTTCTAGAGAATAAATTACATGAGAATCCGGATAAATGGTTTCTATTTCCTATTTCTCCACCGTGGGGTGCACTGGTCCTCTTAGTCAAGAAGAAGTATGGGTTAATTCACCTTTGTATTGATTATTGGGAGCTCAACAAGATCATGATAAATAACTAGTATCCTCTTCCATAGATTGATGAACTATTTGATCAGCTACATGAATCCTAGTATATTTCTATAGTGGAACATTGGTCAAGATATTAACAAGTAAAGGTGAAAATGGAGGATATCCCCATGATTGATTTCTTTTACAATGTACAGACACTACAAGATTATAGTGATTCCATTTAGACTCATGAATACTTCAGATATCTTCATGGACGTAATGAATAGTGTCTTTAGGGATTTACTTGAAAAAATTTTGTTAGTATTTGTAAATTATATTCTAATATACTCTAAAGTAAAGGAATTGAATGATGAGAATTCTTACTTTATTCTAAAGGCATTATGAAAGAAAAATTTATTTGATAAGTACCATGAATGAGATTTCTGGGTGGAGAATGTATAATTCCTGTGGAATGATTTCACCAACAAAGGGATATTTATTGATCCATTAGATACATGGGAAAATGAATAATGGGCTAAAAACATTGAATGATATTCTTAGTTTCCTTTGATTAGCTGATTACTATCATCGATTTGTGAGGAATATCTCCTAATTGTCTAGAACACTAAATAAGATTACTCAGAAGGGGGTGATGTTTTTCTAGATTGATTAATGGTAGTAGATATTTAAAGGGTTAAATAACAAGGAAATCACTGCACTTGTTCTAACATTACCCACTATCAGGGATGTATTTGTAATATATAGTGGTTCCTCTAAAAGGTTCTTGGGTAGTGTGTTCATTAAATATAATTAATTGACACCATATTCCTCCTTCCAATTAAGGACCCATTAGTAGAACTAACCAATTCATGATCTAGAATTGATAATAGTGATCATCACTTTAAATATTTGGTGACATTATCTCTATGGGGAGAATTATGACATATATAAGGATAAAAAACCTCAAATATATATTAAAAAATGAGATCAATATGAGCCAAAAAAGATTGTTATTTCGGATCAAATATTTTGATTTTTCTGTCCATTGCCATCTTGGGAATTCTAGAAAATTGGAAGATGGTCTATGTAGAAAGGATCTTGTAACACTCTCCAATACATGAATTGTAAGGGATCTAATATTCATGGAAATATAGAGGTTGGATAAGGGAATAATAAAATTATCTTCATCCAGCAATGATCAAATAAGGTATTAACCATATATTCCTTAGAGGATCAAGGAAGGTCAAAAAGATGATGTTGAGCTACATGAAAAGGTAGCAAAGAATCTGGTGTTCATATTTTCTAAAGATGGAGTTAAAAGGGATGGAACTTAGATATGTGTCCCATCAAAACAGTATCTAAATAGAGATCATCTGGATGATTCTAATAGAGTATTCTTCTCTATTTATTATTTGATAACTATAATTTATAGAGATATAATGTAAAAATTCTGGTGGGATAACATGGAGAGGGTTATTGAAAAAAAATTATCTGGAACTTGTTATATGATCAAGTTAAGGATAGATTACTAAAGTACTACAATATGGTAAAACAATTTCCCTTACTAGTATGGGAATGTGATAACATAACCATGGATTTAATCATAGGTTTCCCCTCGATATCAAAATGTAATAATTCTTTCTTGGTGGTGGTCGATAACCTTATAATTTCATTGTATTTCACTGCTATTATGTAATATTTCTATCATGACCAACCCACTAAGATATAAATAATAAATGTGGTAAGACTACATGGGGTTCCACTATCCATGGTATCTTATCAATATTTGAGGTTTACGTTGAGTCTCTAGAGAAGAATTCATCAAGTGTTGGATACAATGATATGATCTAATATAATTTATCACCCTCAAAAGGATGGAAAACCTGAGATAACCTTTAATACAATTTGGGATATGATGAGACCATGATCAATGGATTTTCAAGGATATTAGGATCAACACCTTCCCCTAGTGGTGTAATAATATAACAATAGTTTCCATTCTAGAGTTTTTATGAGGCTCTGTATTGGAAATGGTGTCAGACTTTGACATGATAGGATGAAATAGGATAGTGGATGCTTATGGGATCTGATTTTGTCCAAGATTTGACAAAAAAATTTGAATCCATTCAACATCACATGTGATCTAAAAAAAGTAAATAAAAAAGGAAATGTTGACAATCATCGATGTGTCCTAGAGTATTAGGATAGAGATATGGTGTTCCCTCGCCTACATCCATGGAATAAATTAAAGTGGATTGGGAATAAGGGGATGTGTATTCCAAGATACATCGGCCTATTTGAGATCCATTATCAAATCAAATCTATGGCATGTTGACCAGCACTCCCACGAAATTTCTATCAAGAACAATATGTATTCCATGTATCCATATTGATGGAGTATAAAAAATAACCCTCATAGGTACTAAATAAAAAGATGGAACCATTAGAGAATGATCTTTTATTAATGTATGAGCATTTAAATATCTTAGATCATAGAGTCAAAGTTATACAATACAAGAAAAATAATATATACCAAATAATGTCGACAAACCACAAGTTTGAGGAAGAAAATTGGGAATCGGAAGGGGAGATTAAAGAGAAGTTCCCTCATCTATTTTAGTGTGTGAAATGAAATTTCAAGGGATAATTTTAATATGGGGGAAGAATGTGATGGAATAATTCTTTTAAATGAAATTCCATTTTCCAATGAAAATTTTTTCTGTTATGTAAAGATGTTATAGAAGACATAGAAACTACGTCATTTATTTTGGACCATTAGAAGTTATATCTTGTCAAGTTTAAAATACAATTTTTTATAATAACTACTGATAGTATAGCAATAGTATGGTGACCATTATGATTATTATATATTAAGGGTTAGAAAAAATCCAATTAACACTAATGGAAGAAGTGATGGCCTCAACCAGTAGGATTGTAACTTATAAATCCAATTTATCAGATATTCTTAGGGAGATTGTGTGACTTGGTTTTCCCTAGACCAAGCCTAATCCATTATTTAATAACTAATTCATAATAAAAACTATTTACGAGATAAGTTCAATATTGTCTCAATCATGACCTAACCCATATTCTCCAAACCACCCCCAATAAATTTTCACTGTCGCATTCATTACCCTTATGGAATATGCTTTTTTAATAAAATGTTATATATCTAGACCATAACAGTATAAATTTTTATTTTTTTATTCTTTACAAAATAATGATTATATTTATCATTTTTTATTTGTAATATTTAATTATTAAATAATTAGTTTGATAATATTTGGATTTTGATATGATTGAAATCAAATTGTATTTTTGGGAAATATATAGTTTCAATAAAGACAATAGACCCACATGTGTAATTAATTATTGTTAGGTTACAGAATTTAGAAATTTAAAACATGAAACAAAAAATTCCCTAAACTATAGGGTAGTATTTTCATTGTATGTCTGAGGTAGAACCCACAGATATAGAATTGTAGAAAATATTAATTAATGAAAATAAACATAAACTAATTTTCAATTTTCTGAAATAAAATCTATGTTATCGGGAAATTTTTTTGGTGAAGAATGTGGGATAACAAAATTTAAAAATGGTGTCAAACAATAATGAATCTATGTTCAAGAGATGAAAAGGTATGACATAATCAACTAAAAACCATGTAGTTGTCATATTCAGGTCCTAGAGAGTCCAATGGTCATGATAAACACACTTTATCCAAAACTATCCTTTTATCATCATCACCTACTTCAGATTCTAAATGGTGGGTGACCTGAAACCTAATTTACATATAGGATAGAGAAAACACCAATGGTCATTGAGGAAATCAAAACCATATACCTCACATTAAAAAATGGTATTCATTTCATTAGGGCAATGGTCATGCTCTAAGATAGAATGAAATTAAATCCAATTCCAAACCCCGTTCATAATGGTTATGCAAGAAGAATTAAAAACGATATCACAATGAAGAATTATCATGAAATCACAACATGAATTTTTGTTAAAAAAAGAAATACCTCATAAATTAAATCCATTTTCATCACGCATGCCTTGGAACAATGAAATCACCCACTCAAGAAAATCCATGAGTTGGTGTATAAAAATAAAGAAATGATCCTAATGAAAGTGGTGAAGTACGCCATCATATTTGGTGCATCTTCTTCAAGTCTCATCCCTTCTCTTGTAACCCTCTAGAATTATTCTCCAAGGCACAACATGGGTTATTATTTATAAGGTTTCTGGTGAAATACCTAGTAGAAACACTAATCATGTAAATTGGTATTTTTTTTAACTTCCTAAAAATTAAAAAATGTGTAACATAGATTTCCATCATGTAATCTTGATATGTCATTCCCTCAGGGTATTTTGAGTCCATGTGAATCTTTTTCGAATATCATCCTAGATACGGATTTTTGACTTCTATCAAGATGTTTAACTGGTACTCACATCATCTAACTAGGTTTCACAGTGGGTAACCTCTACACGCATGTCTTATGTGGCACTACTGCTTTAGATGATGTCATGACATGTAATTGTGTTTTTTCCATTTTTCCAGCTTCAATGTTCCACAAAACATTAGTTTCATGCCACTTAGCTTCACTCATGGTGTGAACTGTATTATTTTCTCCAATTGTATCCCCTTTACATTCATTTTCAAAATATTCATTATTTTCTACCAGAAAACATAGAACAAGTCTATTCCATCAAAAATCAAAATAACTAATCAATTAAATACCAAATTAATAAATTATAATACCCTAAAATATATGTATGAAATAGACATATCAACACTATTTTGGGTAAATTAATGAAGTTTGGAAATAAATCTTATTTTACTGAAATATTATTATTAAATAAAATTTATAAAAATATAAATGAAAATATAAATTTATGAAGTCAAATTTAATTTTTATAAGCATTAAAAAACCGTTATCTTTGTAAAAACATGTATATTTTAATAAATGACATTTTTGATAAAAAAAATTAGAATTCTCATATTTAGAGAATTGTTTTGATTAAATAAATCTTATTTTTGGAATATGTATGTTCAAGTAAGATAATGATGAATTTTTCATAATTTTTTAATACAGTTGAATTTTTATGTAAAACATAAATACAGAATAAATATACAGAATTCATTATGACATAATAATTTCAAAAAAACTGATATAATATCAGGTATAAAAGGAATACATGGCCAAAAATATGATTCCGATTTAAAAAAATATGTTTTCGAATTTATTTAGTTAATTTTTTAAACCCTTTATGAATCCTCGAAAACCTATATTCTATTTTAATGTTTCGAAATCAATTCATTATAAACATTACTCACTTCTACATAACCAAGTTAATTATTATAACTAGTTAGGTTATTTTCATTAAAAAATAATTAAAGCTACTCCTCTTTGGAATAATAAATGGGAAAAACCATGCGAATGTTTTTCATTTTTATTATTTATCATGTAGAGTCCAAAACCTGCATTTAGAAATTACACTACTGAAAAGAAGGTCTTTTACCACACATATATACCCACAGTTTAGAGAAACTATGGGTATAAGTGATATATTCCAATCTATTCCCAAGGTTCTGTTAAAACCATGGGAATGCATTTCTCTAATATCACAATTTTATCAGGCTTCCCCACATCATTTCTCATTTTCATCAGGCTCCTCCTGCCTGAAACCTCCACTCCACTCCCCTACCATTGCCTCCTGGCCCTCCCCACCCCTCCCTGACCTCAACCTCCTGGCCTCCGCCTCCCTCTAGCATCCCCTCTCAACTCCATCTCCATTGGTGACATCCCCCCCCCCCTCCACTCTCGGCTCCCTCTCCTCCAGTGATATCCCCCCCGCCTCTCTCGTCTTCCTCTCCTCCGATAATGTCCCCCCACCCCTCTCGGCTCCATATCCTCCGGCGAAGTCCCCCCACCTCTCTCGGATCCCTCTCCTCTAGTGACGTCCCCCCCACCCCTCTCATCTCCCTCTCCTCCGGAGACATCCTGCAGTCCCTAATTCTCTCTAGTCGCGCGCGACACTCCCCACGGCTAAAAACCCCACGCAACGGCCCCCTCTCTCGTCTCCCTCTCCTTCCACCATCTCTCCCAAATTTCATGAGGGTTATTTATTGGTTCTTATAGGAATGCATTGATCTTATTTAATTATTTAATTTCATATATTTCTCCTACTCTATGGAACATTCATGGTTTTTTTATTTGCGGATCCCATAACTTGTATAGAATATGATTCAATCTAGATCAGGCTTCAGCCAAATTGTCCATGAAAAGATAAATCCTTCATCAATGAACATAACCCAGCCTCGCACTCACAACTACTACAAATAATGTTGTAAAAACAACCTCTGAAAAAACAAATTTAAGTGTGGAATATGCCACCACATCTTGAGGGTTCGAGTGTACCTAAATCCACACTATAGACATTAATGTTGATCCAATATGAATTGGGTGGGATCCATTAGATGGTTTTAAGAACTATTGTCTTTATAATCTTTCTATAATCTCAATGTATACACAAAATAATCATGTTAGTGAAATCACTAGCTATAAAACCATTTTGTATGCCAGATACCACATGAGCATCGTTATGGGTTGTCAAACACCACATTGGAAGAAGCCCGTTCTATTTCTAAAGGAAACAACATTGCAGGCTGCCCATATGTGACCCAAAATAGTGGAATCCTCTATGAGTATAAGGTTGTGAACCTTCTAGATTAGATCCAATTCAGTAATAAATTTTTGAAGATCTGTCACTTAGCAACCATGGCACAACTAAATTTGAAACATATTTTGGATATATTCCCTTAGCTTGGCCGTATACCTGCACTATACAAAATAATATAGTTTGGTTTACTGATCTTATTGGAAAGGATTTCATCCCATGTAAATATGTAGTTGAGTCCTCTTAATGTAACTATGTAGAGGTAGCCTAAATTTCCATAGCATCATTAATATTAGCTTATTTGATTGGGGGATAAAAGGTAACTTGAGTTTAGAGAGACATGCTGGAGAAATTCTATTTTATATTTGTTTTGTGCCAGTATAGGTCTATAGTAGTGATCCTTCCTACTAAATTTGGTTTCAATATGAGAGTTTCAATATCCAAAAAATAGTATCTTTTGATTTTCACAATGAGGTGCGAGGGGAGTAACCCAACAATATCATCAATCCAATGATAGATTCCAGTAATGGACACATGTGGTTTATTTTGAGGGCATGAGGCCATCTGATTCAGTTGTCTATCAAGACAGTTAGTATTCCAATAGTTTAGGTTAGATTTATTTGAAATATCCTCTTTAGACCTAGACATTATGTCATTAAAAGTGGATCTGATGGTAGGCCAAACATATGATAGGAGAAAGCTAGAGTAACCATTGAATAACCTTTGAGTGAATCTGTCTCATAGGAAATCCATTCATCCATCTCGTGAGGTGAATAAATTCCAACAGAATTTCTCAAGAGCACCTCATTAAATTTCTTAAAATCCTTAATACCCAGTCTGCCCATGTCAACTTTTTTAGTGAAATCTTTCCTACCCGCGAAGATCAACTTCTTCTCATTGATACTTCCAGTCAAAGAAAATTATCAAATAATGTCTTTTAGGGTTTTCATAAGGCAAATGGTGAATATATATATATATATATAGATAAGGAATGAAAAAACATCAAATAGATGACATTATTTATCTGGAATACCCTTACGTATTGGGACATACATTTCCCTTTCCAGCTAGCTAGTTGATTAGTGATCTTGTTCGATATTTTCTCTAAGTGGAAGCATCTAAACATCCCCTATTGGAGAGGGGTACCAAGGTAAAGGAAGTGTAATGATTATCATTTATCACCAAGGGACTTGTTTATTATGATTTTTCTTGAGGTTGAAATTCCATTTCCAAAGACCATAGAAGATTTTTTCCAACTAGTTGACTATCCTGCGACATCCATATAGTGGTAAAATATAAATTTCATAGAAATTATGTTTCAATTATTATCTTACCTGAAGATAATAAAATCATCTATGTAGAGAATATGTAAGGGGGCATGCTTATCCTTTCCAACCCTTATTGGCCTATAGAGATGATACTGGAAGAAATTATTGACGTAGCGACTCAGATAATCTTCAGTAAAAACCAAAAAGAAACTTAAGACTGGATCCACCTTCCTAACACCACATGAAAATTTGAAAATCCCATTTAGGGGACATTTATCTGGATGGACATTCAGGTACTACTCCGAATGGTATAGATCATATTGATTAATGTGCTAGAAAAGAAATATTTATTGATATTGTTGAAGATGAAGTGCCACATTATGGTGTCAAAGGCCCTTGAGATGTCATTTTTTGGGAAAAAATTTCCATGTTTCATTTCATTCCACATGAAATTGATTCCTTCCAAGGTAGTAAAGAGTCATTTTTGAATGCTCATACTAGGAAGAAATCTAAACTAGTTAGTAGTGATAAAATTTAGTATAATTTTCCCCATCCTCATGGTTAGAATTTTTCTAATGATCTTTGGATTAGTTATCCCAATGGTGATAGGGTAAATATATCTTATGTAAATTTCATTTTTCTTCATTGGTAACATATTAATAAAGTTGTAATTAACTCCACAAGGAATTTAATATGAATGGAAAAATTCCATAACCACATTCCTGATTTACACTTGCATTATATCCCAATAAAAAATAAAGAACATGCTGGTGAAACCCTTTGTGCCCGATAAACACTCCAAATTCAGTGAGTACTAGGTGGATTTGGCATCTTATTTAAAGGGGAAATATTTCTAACCACATTGTGACGGTCCTCAATGATTGGTAGAATGGAATCAGTAAGTTTGATAGGTTCCCCAGTAACATTATCATTATAGAGTATCTTAAAATAGTCCACCACCACATTTGAGATGTCATTTTTAGATCTAATACTAGATTCATTGATATTAATAGAAGTCGTTCCAGTATTTTCTATTTTCTCTTATGTAAATGGTGGAAGAGTTCATAATTATTTTTACCATATTTGATCCACTTAACAGTGAATTAAATATTTCACACCCTCTCTTTGAGAACCATGAGGTCATCATGATTATAATGAAGCTAAATCCCCTTAGGAGATGGTAATTGTTGTTACTAGTTAATGACCAAATAGTTGGAAAGAAAGATTTTAGCAGCATTAAAGTCCTCATCCAACCACTAATATGAGATCTTACTCTATTTTCTCAAGAATCCTTTTATTTTTTTGAGCATGTAGAAAACAATAAAAATAAGGTTTCCATTATATTTGTAATTCTAGACATAAATTACCACTTATCAACATCTTGGAATTTTAATCCAAGTATGGTTATATGTCAAAGGAAAAGGAATAGGACTCATGGTATCCAACTTTGTGTCAACAATAAGGGGATTATGATCCAAGTTGAATTTAGGAAGAGTGAACCTCGGAACAGATATAGGGAAAATCATTTCCTGGATTTTAATTAGGAATTTTCATGGTTGGTTTCATGTCTTCTATTTATAGTAAATCATCCCCTTGTAAAGATAGATCTAGAAAAAGGAACTTTAGTAAGATTTAAATAGATAATATTGCAAGAGAATTCATATGGGACCATTGTTTACAAATTTTATCAAATCTTACCATCTAAACTAACAACAGATTTTAATTGAAAAATAATAAGACAATTATGATTCATTTTCTCATTCAGTTGAATCATATCCTTCAAAATATCCATTATCCTAGTGTATAGTCAAGAGGAATATAAAAAGGAGATAGTGAAGGCAACACCATAGAAGTGGAGTGAGAGGAGAATGTGATGAGGCCTTATATCATATTAAAGGACTTGTATGTCATCATGTTTAAAAACCCACATGTTTTACAAGGTTAACTCATTCATACTATGTGAGAAAAACTATTTTCCATTGTTAGCCCAATTAAATTCCTTCCAGTCTACAAATTTCACCTTGGGTGTGGGGATTCCAATCAGTATTGGCATATAAGAAATAAGAAAATTCCAAAGGGATTTGGCCATAGGATAATTCCCTATCCCTTGGCTATTCTAGAACAAGATCATCATTAAATCAAGGGTTTTCCCCCTAGAGTGGGTTGTATTCTATTTTCCAATAGTGGAGTTGTTATTTTTATTATTATTTATTCCATTATTTCCTTACATATTAAGAGTACCTACAAGATTATTTGGGGGATGATTAATTATTAATTTATCCAATCAGTCTCCACATTTATGGGGTCAAGTATCATTAACATCATTATCCTAGAATTTTTCATTGAGTGGGGTGAATTTTTTGCTAAAGGTTACTCCTTATTTGGACGATCCATGAACTAAATTCCATTTGGTTGACTTGTTTGAGGACCCCACTATGAAGGAATTTTCACATAGATCATGCATAGGAAGCCTATCTGGTGTGAACACCTATTCATCATCTTGGTGACTCACTGCTATAGATATAGGAATATTTCCAGCATAAATTGATAGAGGTGTTGCTGGATTACCCATTTTTCTTTAAGGTTCTAATCTTCATTAATGAAATTTTATCTAGTGTTCCCATATTAGGGGTGCATCAAACCATGAATTCCTTGAGGAAATACTATGGATCAGCAATGAAAGTTAAATATTAGGAATTAGGGATTCCAAATGTTATGTGGAGGACTTATGTCCATCTAGTTAGGGTATACTTTTCCTTTTAGATATATTGATGTGAATCACCCCTCCATGGATCCAATCTATGTAGAAAGTGGCTTAATGAATTCAAGTATTATTAATGGATCAATCTTCTAGGTCAATTACCAATTAGAGTTAGATGGTAGAAATATATAGGCATTAATTTACATTAACTTTTGTTGATATTCATCTTGAGTCATCCAAGGGAAACATTCTACGAATATTGTTATTTTTTCCTTAGTTGATGAAAATTTTCATAATATGTAACTATTAGTGTTAGGTAACATTGTTTTTTGGGTCCCATGTTAGCCAAATAACTATATTACTACCTCATTGATAGATAAGTTCCCACATTAAATGGGTAATTTAATAGAGGAGATATATTGACCTCTCTGTGTGAGTTCCAATCATTGGGAATATTTTCCTTCAATAATTCTACATTGATTCATCCCAATTTATCAAACTAAACATCTTATCGATAAATATTTATCTTAATTTAAATGGTCATAAATTATTTGGGTTTCATGTAGTCTATAGATATATCTACACCTTTCCCTTTATATTTAACAGAATCCCATCTATTGGGTGGTAGAAAATTTAGTGTAACTCACAGATTTGAAGAAAATATTTTGTCAGGTTCACATTCCTTCATGACATATTTCAGTTTGAGACATGTTTTGGATGGATTCCACTACATCATTTCTTTCTAAATTAGTGTCAAGTCCCTTACTATATGTGATTATAACACCGATAATATTTAGTAATGAAAATCATGTACTGGAAATCAAATCCTTACTAGGGTTTTATGGAAATTTATTATCCTTTGTATATCATTCAAGAAAAAAAATAATACCCATTATTTTATATCATAGTGGTCTATTGAAACTTACAATTTTTATGAGGATCCACCTTTTCCTGTTGATATATTTTAGTAAATGGTTCATGGATGGTGAAATCAAGGATTTCTCTAGAGGCTTTCACTAATAGCGTCCCTAATGATAGATTAAAATAATGATGTAAAGAATCATTGAATATGATTTTTATAAATTTAATCCTAACACAGAGATGCCAAAATTTCAAACAGAATGGGGGAAATAATTCCTTTGAATTGTGGGATTGGGTGGCTCCTATAACACTACTGAATTTACTATAGTGATCAAATTTTAATATTTTCATATTGTCAAAAATCTATTTGAGTGTGACCTAGATGCATCATCTTTCCAGGGTGATATATTATAATCATTGGTGGGTTTTCTACGACTACAGGTTTTTTTCCATAGGTAATAATTCCTCAACATTGAGGGATATATTGGCTCTTTAAATGTAGTTATTTTTTCTATAGTCATCATATTTTCAAATTTTCAGGACTCTATTTGAGTGTGAGCTGGATGTAAGACTATGAAATATATAACAGAGACTCTGTAATATATATGAATTCCCAACAAGCACTACCATGTGTGAAGTGTTAAATAAATAAGAGACAACAACATGAATGATTTTATAAGGTTTATCCCATATATAGAAATCATCTATTTATTGTTTCTATATTTAGTATTATAAAAATATTGTAATAATTATGTAGAAAAGTGTTTACAATTGGGTTTTTAGGTATCATATTACACTCAACACATATACTGGCCGTGAGAAGGTATCATCTTTGTTCCAATGTTTTTTCATGGGAATATATATCTCCATGAATCACTTTAGTATTCTAATTGGTCTAGATAAATGTTTAATATAACTCTATAGTATTCTACTATCATTCTCAAAATCATGAAAAATATTAATCATCGGGTATCAGATGTCACTATACTAATTATATGAACATCTTCCTCAATAGTAGGTCTTCCACTACCACTTAATGGAAAAAAGTTCAACAACATGAAAATTATTCATGTTGTCACATCCCCTTCTGGTAGCCCCCCTATCCCCATCCCCTCTGCCTACAGTAGACCCCCTCCCCTCCCCACTCCCCTTCCTACACCCCCTACCAATAGCAGACACGCTCCCCTCCCCCACCCCCTTGCACTGTCTGCACCCTCCCCTACCCCCACCCCATGCACTGCCTACAGTTGCCTCCCCCACTCCCCCTCCCCCTCCCCCAGCCTACCCCCTGCATGCAGCTGCCTCCCCCCTGTATCCCCCCTACATGCGGCTTCCTCCCCCCTTCCCCCTGCCTACCTACAACCCCCCTGCAGCCCCTTGCATACATTTTACCCCCTCAATCCCTACATGGAGCTTCCCAACTCACCCAAACCCCTACCTACAGCAGCCCCGAACCCCGGCCTACAACATCCCACACCCCCTCACCTCCCTTCCCCCACATTCAAAGCCTGCAGCTCCCCCCCCCTCTCACCTGCCCCCTGCATGCCCCCAACCCCTGCCTGCCTGCAGCTGCCCCCTACCCATCCCCTTACCTACAATGCAACAACCCCCCTCCCACCACACCCCATGCCTACAATGTATCTAGATCTATTGTATATACATGAGGATGTATGTATACCATTGCATTTTACACCACTTATTTTTGTTCTTGGGATATAATCGAAAACACTACTAAGTTAGGATCATGTCATTGTGGTCCTTTATAATATGCCTTTCCAACATAAAAATTATGAGATTTCTCCCATATGATCCTCCCTATGTTATGATCCAAATGTTATTTCATTGCATCTGATTATTCATAGTGGAAATGGGATCTAAACCAATAGTTATATACTCATGATTTCTCTAAACTATGGGTATAGAGTATCTCATCTGACCTATACCCATGGTTGTTTAAAAAACAGTGGGTATATTCCATTACACGTCCAACATCTCTCGGGATCCTTCTCCCCCTCCCACTTTGACGAGCCCTCATCCCATCCTATGAGCTCCAACCTCCTCACCCCTATTGGCCTCCACCTTGACCTCGACCTCTCGACCTCCACCACGACATCCCGGCCTCTTCCTATGCGTCGACCTCCCAGCCTCTACCTCCATCTCATCCTTCCAGCCTCCACATCTGTCTCGAACTCCCGGCCTCCACCTCCACATCAACTTCCCAGCATCTGCCTCTGCCTCGACCTCCTGACCTCCACCTTCATCTCGACCTTCAAGGTATGTGTGGTTTGTGGGTTATTTGTTTTTCAAATTTCTATATTTACCTTAAACCACCATCTTCAACATGTCGAAGAATCTTATATGGGGTATAACAAGCTAATCTATGGTTTATATGAACAATTATTTGTGTTTCCCTTGGATCAATGTTTGCGAGGACCATAGATCTTCATTTCAAATATATGTTTTTGTAGGCAGTTAATTTTCCTCTATTAGAGTGGTATGTGTACCTATACAAACACCACTATGTAATGTGTAATTAGTGGACATACCCGGTGTTGATGGCTTCCCTACTGAAATTTTTAGTAAAATATCATATCTTGATGTATGTTAGTGATAAAGACAAGAAATAAACAATTTATTAACCTTTTCATATTACATTTTGTTCTTTATGTTGCATATGGTCTTTCTCAATATGTCTCACTTTTGGAAATTTTGTGTTAATTATGATTGTATTATTGGTTTTTGAGTCAAAAATATTATGCATGTATTCATACAAATGAAGTTCATAGTCGCAAGTATGTTAATCAAATGAGTCCGGAATTTTAAGGATATGTTTTCTGGCCCTATATTCTGCAATGCATGTTTATACTCACATTATTAGAGATAGTTCATTTATAGATTCATGATATCCAATTGTGCATGTTCTCATTCCATCAAAGAATATGTTTTTTCGTGAGTGTTTACTCCCCTCTAGAGTGATTCTTTGCTTCATCATCTCTGATTCCTGTGCAACCTCTATATAAAATGTATGCAAACAAAATTTATTATATTTTTTGTAATTTATTTGTGACAACATGATGTAATTTATTTTCTCACATTCCTATTGAAATCATGTAGGGAAACTCATTTATGTAATTTTACTTCCTTATCTATGATTCTTGTGCAACCTTAGGTTTTACACTTTTTTATTTTTATTTTTTTGACATGTTTCTTGATATTAAAGCCTATTTTTTTAATAGATTCAGGATTTTTTTATTCAATGTATTGAATTTTTTAACTCAACATGCATTTCAACCTTCTAATGAGGAGACACAGGGCCAGTAGAAAATATAGCAATATGATCGGGTATAGAGATTCCATTTTCAAAAATTAACACTCGTAAACTTCAATTTAATTGATCTTATTTTCCATTACACATCATATTTATATTCTATATTTTATTAATATAATTAGGTGAAACCATTCTCATCATATTTTTATTCCCCCTTTCTTGCAGGAACATGAACCCATGGGGCATTCTGGTTCTTATTTGTTGAGTAGTGACTTGTTTAATCACAAAAGACAGGTATGTTGTAGTTTAGTTTTTATTTTATTTTCTTTCATGCATCGTCCACTTAGGCCTTTTATCACTTTCTACAGATGGAGGGTAATTATATTCTGTGAAAGAGGCCAGAAGAGCACTGGAATAGGATACATAGTTTTCCTTGTAGGGGAGGGAGATCGAGGTAGTTGAGGGATTAATAGTGTGTTTTATTTTTTTATTCTTTTACTATGTTTCTTTAGGTTATTATTTTTATTTGGCATGGAAATCTGACAAACGGATTGATCATGCAATTTGTTTTATTTTCCATGGTTTTAATTAACTGTTTTTGGGAGAAATCATTCCTAATATACTTGCGACTGAGATCCTTGTTGAGTTGTGCCTAGAGTGAGATAATTTTAGAGGGGACCTCATCCTTCCTATAGCTAAGCACCTAGTCCTTAGATTGGATCCTAGGAATGAGATAGGTGGTCATGTGAGTATTATTCAGTTAGAGGCTAGTGGTGATAGAAAGTAACCAAGATATGACCCACTTACCCCATTTGAACAATGTGACTTCCCTCATTGGGACTATGATCAACACAACTCACAATCCAAAGACTACTCATAGCTATCGTACCAACCCTCACCAGGATAAAATGATAACTACTCTCTTAATTGACATTAAGTATATATAGTTGCAACAAGTTTCAATCCTTAAAATGAATGTTGTATCCAACATGGGAGTAATTTATTTGTTGTCAACACATCTATAGTATCCATTACGTCTTCAGCATCCACCTCCTGAGCCCATGGTTTGATAGTCATTCCTTATTTCAGCAGGGTTCACACCAATTGGATTCACCTTACTACCAACATTGTGAACAATTCTATTTCCCAGTCTCTGCTTGCATTGAAGGTCCCGTCCATTTAGTGAAAATTCACTCATTGCCAGAATCCTTACCTGGGGGGTGTTCAGGGGGCCTTGGGGGTGTAGGTGGGGGTGAAAGTGGTGGGGTGGGGGTGGGGGGGTTATGGGGGTGAATGGGGTAGGGGGTCTATTGGGTATAGTGGTGTCCAAGGCATTGCATCTCATTCCTTTCCACATAATTATCATCCTATGACCACATGTTTCAATGATGGTATTTTCAAACCCAAAGTTTATATTAATTTTGTGGAACCATGATCTGTTAAGGATTATATGTATCATCCTTAGTGGCATCAAGAAATTCATTAAGAGTTTTTATCTTTACATAGAAATCATACCAGGTCTTTAGTTCACTTTTTCTAATTTTTTTGTTGATTTTGTTATTCATATTTTTGAATCACTATTCATTGTTTAGTTTGATCTTTCCATAACCCAATAGATTTACTGTAATTTTTTGAGTTTTGTTGATTCATTGTTTAGATTGATTCATTATTTAGTTTCAAGGGGGGATGTGTGCAGGGGGTGGGGGATGGCAGGTTCTAGGTATAGGGGGAGGGGCATGGTGTAGGGGTGGGGTCTAGGGGTAGGGGGAGGGATTTGGCAGGGGATGGGGCAGGGTGTAGGGGGGATGGTAGGGGCTGGGTGTAGGGCGGAGGGGGGCTGGGTGTAGGGGTGGGGGCTGGGGCTGGGTGCAGGTGGTGGGGTGGGGGAGGGGTTGGGTGCATGGGGGAGTTGGGGCTGGGTGTAGGGGTAGTGGATGTGCAGGGGGTGTTTAGGGGGAAGTGGGGGTTTAGGTAGTTTGGGTGTCCTAGAGGGTGTCTAGGGGGTGGGGAGGGGTGTTCAGTGGGGGTGTCTATGGGGGGTCTAGTGGTGGGTGGGGTCCAGTGGGGGGTGTGCAAGGTGGGTGTCTAGGCGGGGGCAGTGGGGGTGCAGGTGGGGGTGTCCAAGGAGGGTGTCAAAGGGGGTCTTGTGGGGGGTTTCCAGGGGGTCCAGTTGTAACACCTCAAGCTTTCACAAAACTTTTTCCTTTGTATAATTCAATGGCTTGCATTGTACGCAACTTCAAGATTCTAACACACCACAACCAATCAAACTAGCTGCTATGAATAGTGATACCTAATTTTTTAAATTTTATACATTTTATCTTTTAAAATGGACTTCATTTTTGGATTCATAATATTGAAATTATCCTAGGGTGAATTTTTGGTACTTTTCGGATAGCTTCTATATTTTGATGAATAGTGAAAATTACTAAATTTTAATTAAAAACAACTTTTTTAATCAAAATAATAAATAGTGATAAATTATCATTTTGAGTGGTTTTAAAGTATATTTAGAATATATTTTCAGCATTTAATACAATTTTGGTCATTTGACAAAATTTCACAATTAAACCAGACATGAACAAGTGTCAATCTTTTGATAGTTATTATCTCATCAAAACACGCTTTTTGTTTTAAAAACGGTAATTAATTTTAAATTAATTTTGGCCACTTATGTGTTTTCAATTTGGAAAAATGGATTACATATTTGGAATAAGGATGTCTAAATTGTTTAAATAGGTAACTTTAATTTTTACACATTTTGAATAATTAAATCGGTAAATATTTTATTTACCATGGTTAAAGGGTAAATCTAGTAAATAAGGGTAAAACAATAATATAATAATAATAATAAATTATCCTAAAAAATTTCCTAAACTTATTGGTTGATACATGTCCGATCATGGGCTCCTTTGGGTCGATTTTGGGACCCCATTGTGCCACATGTAAGTGATAATGACACTTTATATTAATTAAGTAAAAATAAATACAAAAATGACATAAGGATATATCTTTTAGAAAAACAATTTTTACATAATGTTATATATGTTGGATTTTCAACTATAAATATTAATTATAAAGATAAAAAATTTCCAACATAATTGTATTTTATCTATAATTTTTAGACATTTAATAATTAATATTATTTGTGACAAAATAATGATGCAGTATTTTCCTAATTAATGAAAGAATCAAATAATTGGTATTATAAATGTTAAACTTAATATAATCTGAAAGTTTTAATGACATCCATGAATTTTATTGGTTAATATGACGTTATATGATTGCTTAAATGAATATTTTTTGAATTAATAATGTTTTTAGGACTTTAACAAAATTCAATTATTGAATAGTGTCAAAAATTCACATAAAAGAGTTTTTAAAACTAATATAGTATTATTAATTTATATTAAATTACTAAAAATCTATGGTTTGGCCAAGAGTCTTATATAATTATAGGTGTATCATTAATGGACAACTTGGGGATCTCTTGAAGGTATATAGTAAGTTTATTAACTATAGAATATAAAAATACAAAGTGACATGGTATGTGTCAAACTAATTAACTAGGAGTTAAAACTAAAAAATAAGTTTAATATAATGACCCAAACCTATCTAAATTCTATTGTTTGAGTGTTTTTCGACCCATACCAACCTAATCCTTTAAATAATCCACTTTTGACCCATTAGAAACCGAATATGAATTTACTATAAAATAATATTTTTATCTTTTCCAAAGCTGCCCCTTACCCCTTTTATAAAAGGGCACTCCCCCTTCTCACAAATTTACACATTCCAATCCTTTTGGTTCTGCCAACCCCTGCCCAAGTACTCTCTCAACATCCGTAAATTCAACCTATATGCCTTATTTTGATCAGAAAGAAAACCTAAGGAGCCCTTTTGATCAAATAAAAAGGAAGACCCCGAAGAAGAGGTAATGTTTTCAACACCCTTTTTCAAGTTCATTTCTTCTTCAACTTCTCCTTTCATTTTCATTCCCATTCTAAAATAATTAATCCAGTATCTAATATATACTATGATATTATTATAAATATGGTACAACCATATTCAGTATTCTATCCATCCTTTGAACGACATGTCACCAAACGTGCGTACGTACGGCTTACCGTCTCCACGTCGTGGTGTAATTGTTATTCAATATATTATTATTTGTATGAGTATAATAATGATGTTTAATTCATGTAAATAATAAATATAACTTGATAATGATTCTGTATATATTATATACAATTCAATTATTTATTATTTTAATATCCAAAGAATGATATTTTCGCTCGTGTGTACGTACGGACTACCGTCTCCACGAACACGTTGAGATTCATTCCCCATCGTATCATTTCAAGACTAAATTTCATTTGATGAATAAAAATAATTTTAAGAGACATGATATAATTTTTGATATGAATAAGATACATCCCATCCATAACAAACACGGCATTCATAACAAATAATATAAAGGAAAACGAATCCATTTACAGTCGAAATGACGATAATACTATGATATTATTAACAAATCAATGTTAAAAGATCATATATGATATCATATTAATGTAAATGATTTTTGTGTAATTCAATAAAAATTATTTCACCATTATATAGGAGGTTAACCTACCATCGACCAAGGAGATGTTACAAAGTAAGGGGTTTCTTATATCACTTTTAATTCCATGAGATTTACATTGTTCACCACTTATTTATTGAATATGGTGTGTGTAATTCCCTTGTTTTTATTCATTGTGTAATATAATTTATTTCATGGATTTTTAAATCATCATTGTATGATCCTTCTTCCATTGTTTTATGTTTCGTAAGTTACCAAATCAATAAGGGAATTTGAAATTTCAATTTCCACTCATTCGGCATTACACATACTTCATTGATTATTTTACTCCAAGATTTTGTGTGGAATCACTATTCATTTTCTTATGTCATAATTTGCACTCCCCTTTCTGTGGATATAATTTTGATACACATAATCACTCCATTGATAAATTCTCAAGTGATCGGTATGAACTTGATAAGAGTAATTTTTAACTCAATCTCTATTTGTTGAGTTAAATATCTAATTCATTGGTGTTGTTTTTACAAGAATATGTGAGAATGTCCTCTGATTGAATTACACTGAATATCCAATAATATTGAGTGTATTTATATTTTTCACACATAATTATATTGTTGATTTATCCTTAACCTAAGGATATGGTCTTTATAAGAGATTTCATCACAATTTACATTCCATTGAGACTTCTTTGTTGTTATACGCCAATTCATTTTTATATGGTGTATATATTGTACTTTGACAGAGTGTATCAGGAATCACTATATTCACATGATATTACAATGTTTTATTACCTCAATTATTTGTATTCAAGTGTCTCTCTTTTGGTTGGGAACTCTAACTAAAATATCATTTTAAATGTTTTCATGATTTATTATTCCAAATCATTCTCATTAATGTCCATGTTTTAAAAATAGTTTTACGGATTTTTTTATATCGAAATTAATGTTTTCAAATAAAAATTCCTTTTAAAAGTTTCAAAGTAGTATGAGAATATTTGATTCAAAAATCTATTTGTAAATGGCTTCTTGACAAATAGTGTCACTTTTAAATGATTTCAAGAAAAAGGGGGATATTTCTATCTAATAGTTTTGATGATTATTTCCATCTATGTCAATATCCTTCATTATTCTCGATTGAGGTTAATTTGATACAATACAATCTTCCATAGTGTATTGAATGTGTTATGTTTGACTGTGTATGTGTAATTTTTATACCATTAATGGTATGTGGTAAAAGTATTGAAATTTCATATGCTAGTTTTAATACAAATGATTATGTTATGTTTAAACCTGTTCATATGAGGAATGCATTGGACTTAGTAAGTGACGGGTGGATCCCGATATAGCTCCTCGATGCATCGGTAGGTCTCATGAGACAAACTAGTGTCTTGGAACAAGGCCATGAAAAAATCTTATTTGTAGTCTTGGCATGAGGCCTTGGCTATGTGGTTATGATAGTCTTGAATTATGCATTCCATCATTATGAAAGTTGTTTTTGATATTGCATGTGATTATTCAACTAGTAGAATATTCATGTGAATAAGTAAATGGAATTTTTTCATTTTATCTTTTCCATATTGTGATGGAGTTCATGTTTAAAAGGATTTTGTTTTAGCTATACATTTCCTTAAATGTTTATGTTTATTTATGAATGTTTCTGCAATATTTTTATCCTTACTGAGCATCTGAGATCACCCCTTTCAAGGTTTTATTTTTCCTAGGATGTGAAGAAGTTATTTTTGAGTGACCTGCATGGGATAATATGAGGGGATATGAAGAAAAGTTGTTTTTGTAGTAGTTTTTACATTATTATGTAATGTAAACTTTATGAATGTATCTAGTTATTCCAAAGTTACTAAACTAATCAGTATTTAGAGATTTGATCTTTCTTGTGATCATGCCAATGTTATGTAATAATGCGCCGACTCTGGGTAACTAGCGTCAGGGCGTTACGGTTGGTATCAGATAAAGTTTAGTACAAACCTTGGAAACTAGATATAGATAAACTTTGATTAGATCACACAGACCTAAGATAGACTTTGAGGATTATTATAGAAGAACTTCTTAAAATTTTGGTATTGTAGAGATTTTGTGAGTTTTCAGAGCAATACATCACTGTCTGGATACGAGCAGGTAGAGGCGGCTCTGGCACAGATGTACCTAGGGGTAACACCTGAAAACACCGCTTTGAGCTAGACTCTAACGGGAACTGGTGCACGACAACGGACATTGCTGCGCTCTTGGTTACGACACTATCTAGGGATATGATTAGGATAATTTACATTTTCTTTACAAACCGATTTGAAGTATTATATATAAGATGAGAGTAAATGACCATGGTTAATCCTAATGTTTTTCAAATTGAGAATATGGTGGCATGAAATTCTTTAAATGATTTTATGACTACTGTTACTCACACAATGATTTCTGGTTTTAGTCAATGGATGGATTCCATGGAAGTCCTAGTAACATTGAGAATGATGTACAAGGTGGGAATGGTGGTGGAAATGGGAAACAAAATGGAGTGTTGATATGTGTGAAAGAAATCATGTTCATGCCAAATCTGTTTTCCAAAAATACGATCAACAACATATATTTTAACCAACTCGCGGACTCAACAAGAAAGAGAAAGGTGATGAATGAAAATAGCTCCAGAAATGGAGACCATAGAGAAAGGAATCCTCAATTTCCATCATGTAAGAAATGTGGAAGGAGACACTTAGGAAAGTGTCTCAATGGGACAAAGAAATTATTTACGTGAGGGAAGGAAGGACATAAAGTGAAGAATTTCCAAAGAAAAATGAAGAGTACTATGGAAGAAGATAAAAATGGTCCCAAGAATCCATTTACAGTCATTTTCCATAAATGTAGGGGACCTGACCATTACTCGAGTGATTTCCCTATTCTATAGGATATTTTCATTGTCAAAGAAGAAGCTATGTGGAAATAAATGGTTGGAGAAATGTATAAAAAGTATTAGTTCTCCTTATTAATGGGTTTACTTTGGAATAATTTTTTCTTGTATTTGTAACCCTACAGTTTGCCATGTGAGAATGATATTTGAGGAACAATTATCTTTTATCTTGTGGATATAGTTATAAATAACCATTTAGTTTTATATGATAATTGGGTTTGAGGGAATTACATGTTATTATAATTTTGGATGAAAATGCAAGATATGAGATAACATTTGTGGTTAAATTATGTTATGGTTATTTTGAGGAATTTATATCATTTTGGTAATGTTATAAAATATAGTTTTTGAAAAAAACAACACACAGACCGTGTAACAACCCGTTGCGTCGGACAAAGTTGTGGGAATCGAACCCACAACCAAAGTGTGATTGGGGTTTATCACCTTCCACTAGACTACGCGAAGTCCCTGGTTAATGTGACTATTATTTTTAGTTTAATGATATTATTGATCAATAATATGTTTATTTTGGATCTTATGTCTTATCAAATGAATACCCTTAGTATAAGAAAATGATTTGGTGATTAAGTGAGGAATGTTATTTTGGAAGTTGATGTCTTTGTTGGGAACACTATATGCCCAAGGAAAATAGAATTATATGGGATTTTATTTGAGTAATAATGGTGGATTTTTATCTATGTTTTTATTGTGCATTTATAGTAATTTGGGTTATTTATGGAAATGATCAACCTATAATAGAGAATATGTGATTAGGTTGATCACTTTTAAGTATGTGACTTTAAGAGTAGTTAATGTCATTTGGAGATACAATTTAACATGGAAGACTACATAACCAAATTCTTCTATGTTTTGGGATTCAATATTAGTCTGGATTATATTGAAGTATTTTAAGGACAATTGATTATTGAATGGTATTTATTTAACTATGTGGTATTATTGGTTTAATTTTTGAAATTAAGATTCGTGTTTTTTTATCTAATGGAATATCCATTTGGGGGATCATCAGATCTTATACTAACCGTTTTGGTTTTGATTAATCTCTAAAGACAAGGTAACTATATAGTTTATCCTATGTGGATCGTGTTTTTCTATAGAATCTCTTCCAGGGTGACCAAGTCTTCTTGAATACTCATTGATCAAAAAAATTGAGTTAGTGCTAGAAATTTATTATTGAATGATAATATACCTAAAAAGTAAGTATATATCTTTATGTTCTTATTCAATATCATAAATTAATTCCTCATCCTTATGTAATGTAACATAAAACAAAAAATGTTGTCTGTTTACTTTTCCTACTGAGAGACTAAAAACCGTTTTTCCCAACACAAGTTTGTGGTTTTCTTATTGTTAACTTTCTCCTGATCATGTTTTCAATCCCTCCCCATCAAAACATGACACTTAGTTTATCGTACATATCCATGTTTTCCTATATGGAATCGTAGTATGGGTTATCTTGGGTGACCTCTATACTTCTCTTTCTTTCTTTTAAAGTGATAGTTTTATTGAGTCTTTTTCTGATGTGGAATTTTCTATTATACTCTCAAGCCCAATTTTAAAAATTTTGAGGACGCAATTTATTAAAGGAGGGGATAATTTAACACCCCAAGCATCCACGGAACTTTTCCCTTTGAATAATGCAAAGGCTTGCATTGTACGCGACTTCGAGATTCTAACACACCACAACCAATCAAACTAGCCATTATGAATAGTAATACCTAATTTTTTAAATTTTATACATTTTATCATTCAAAATGGACTTCATTTTTAGATTTTGAATATTGAAATTAGCCTATGGTGAAATTTTGGTACTTTTCGGATGACTTTCATATTTTGATGAATAGAGAAAATTAATAAATTTTAATTAAAAACAACTTTTTTAATCGAAATAATCAATAGTGATAAATTATGATTTTGAGTGGTTTTAAAGTATATTTAGAATATATTTTTAGCATTTAATATAGTTTTGGTCATTTGACATAATTTCACAATTTAACAAGACATGAACAAGTGTACATATTTTGATAGTTAATATCTCTTAAAAACACACTTTTTATTTTAACAACGGGAATTAATTTTAGATTAATTTATGCCACTTCTGTGATTTGAATTCGGAAAAATGGATTCCATATTTGGAATCAGGATTTCCAAATTTTGTAAATAGATAACTTTTATTTTTAGACATTTAGAATAATTACTTCGGTAAATATTTTATTTACCATGGTTAAATGGTAAATCCGATAAATAAGGGAAAAAATAATATTATAATAAAAATAAATTACCCTAAAACGTGTCCTCACCTTATTGGATGATACAAGTCCGAACATGGGAATATTTGGGTTGATTTTGGGGCCCCATGGAGCCACTTGTAAGTGATAATGACGCTTTATATTGATTAAGTTAAAATAAATACAAAAATGACATAAGCATATATCTTTTAGAAAAACAAATTTTATATAGGGTTATATATGTTGGAATTTCGAATATAAATATTCATTAGAAATATAAAAATATTTCCTACATAATGGTATTTTATTTATAATTTTTAGAAATTTAATAATTAAAATTATTTATGACACAATAATGATGCAGTATTTTCCTTATTAATGAAAGAATCAAATAATTGGTATTATAAATGTCAAAATTAATATAATTTGAATGTTTTGAAGACATCCAATAATTTTATTGCTTAATATGACATTATATTATTGCTTATATGATTTTTTTTCGAATTAATAGATTTGTTAAGACTTTAACAAAAATCAATTATTGAATTGTGTCAAAATTCACAAAAAAGAGTTTTTAAAACAAATATTATATTATTAATTGATATTAAATTCCTAAAAATACAAGGTTCGTCCAAGAGACTTATATCATGGTTGGTGAATCATTAATGTGTCTCTTGGGGGTAGTTTGGAGGTATATAGTATGTTTATTAACTATAGAATATAAAAGTAAAAAGTGACATTCTAAGTGTCAAACTAATTAACTAATAGTTAAAACTAAAACATAAGGTTAATATAATGACCCAAACCAGTATAAATTATATTGGTTGAGTGGTTTTAGACCCATCCCAACCATAAAAATTAAATAATCCACTTTTAAGCCATTATATACCGAATATTAATTTATTATAAAATAATATTTCTTGTTTTTCCAAAGGTTCCCCTTAACCCTCTTATAAAAGGGCACTCCCCCTTATCACTAAATCACACATTATAATCCTTTTGGTTCGGACAATACCAGCCCAAATAGTCTCTCAACTTCCTTAAATTCAACCTATAGGCCTTATATTTTTCAGAATTCCAACATAAGGAGCCCTTTTGATCAAATCAAAAGGAAGACCCTGAAGAAGAGGTAATGTTTTCACCACCCTTTTTCAAGTTCATTTCTTCTTCAACTTCTTATTTATTTGTTATTCCCATTCTAAAATAATAAATCCAGTATCTCCTATATACTGTGATATTATTATAGATATGGTACAACCATATTCAGTATTCTATCTATGCTTTGAATGACATTTTACCATTCATGCGTACGTACGAGTTATCGTCTCCACGTCGTGGTGTAATTGTTATTCAATATATTTTTACTTGGATGGGTATAATAATGATGTGTAATTCATGTAAATAATAAATATAACATGTTATTGATTCTGTATATATGATATACAATCCAATTATATATTATTTTAATATAAAAATAATGATATTGTCGCTCGTGCGTACGTACGGACTACCGTCTCGATGAACGTGATGAAATTCATTCCCCATCGTATCCATTCAAGACTAAATTTCATTTGATGAATGAAAATAATTTTTAGAGACATGATATCATTATGAATATTAATAAGATGCATCTGATCCATAACAAATACGGCTCGCATAACAAATAATATAAAGGAAAATGAATCCGTTAACACCCGAAACAACGATAATACTAAGATATTATTAACAAATCAATGTTAAAATATCATATATGATATCATATTAATGTAAATGATTCTTGTTTAATTCATTAAAAATTATTTCACCACTATATATGAGTTTAACCTACCATATACCAAGGTAAAAGTACAAAGTAAGGGGTTTCTTATCTCACTTTTAATTCCTTGACATTTACATTGTTCACCACTTATTTATTGCATGTGGTGTGTTTACTGCCCATGTTTGTATTAATTTTTGTAATATACTTTAATTCATGGATATTTAAATCATCATTTTATTATGATTCTTTCATGTGTGTTTGTTTTGTAAGTTACCAAATCAATAAGGGAATTTGAAATTTCAATTTCCACTCATTTGGCATTACGCATACTTCATTGATTATTTTAATCCTTGAATATGTGTGGAATCACTCTTCATTTTATTATGTCATAATTTCCACTCCCCTTTCTATGGATATACTTTTGATTCACATAATCACTCAATTGATAAATTCTAAAGTGATCGGTATGAACTTGATAAGAGTAATTTTTAACTCAATCTCTATTTGTTGAGTTAAATAAAAAATTCATTGTTGGTGTTTTTTAAAGAATATGTGTGAATATACTCTGATTGAATTACACTTAATATCTAATCATATTGAGTGTATTTATATTTTTCAAACATAATTATGTCTTTGATTTATCCTTAACCTAAGGATATGGTCTTTATAAGAGATTTTATCTCAATTTACATTCCATTGAGACTTCTTTGTTGTTATACGCCAATTCACTTTTATATGGTGTATATATTGTATTATGACATAGTATATCATGAATCCATGTATTCTAATGATATTAAATTTTTTTTATTGCCTCAATTATTTGTATTCAAGTGTCTCTCTTTTGGATAGTAACTCATACTAAAATATCATTTTAAATGTTTTAATGATTTATTATTCCAAATCATTCTCATTAATGTCCTTGTTTTCAAAATAGTTTTAAGGATTTTTTTATATGGAAATTAATGTTTTGAAATAAGAATTACATTTAAAAGTTTCATAGTGGTATGGGAAAATTTGATTCAAAAATATATTTTTAAATGGCTTCTTGAAAAATAGTGTGACTTTTATATAATTTCAAGAAAAAGGGAGATATTTTCTCTAATTGTTGTGATGATTATTTTCATCTATGTCAATATCCTTCATTATTCTCGATTAAGATTAATCTGATACAATAAAATCTTCCATATTGTATTTAATGAGTTATGTTTGACTGTGGATGTGCTATTTTTATACAATTCATGTTTCGTGGTTAAACTATTAACACTTCATATGCTAGTTTTAATACGAATGTTTATGTTATGTTTAAACATGTTCATATGAGGTATGCATTGGACGTAGTAAGTGATGGGTGGAGCCTGATATGGCTCCTTGATGCATTGGTAAGTCTCATGAGACAAACTTGTGTCTTGGCACAAGGCCTTGACAAAATCTTATTTGTTGTCTTGGCACGAGGCCTTGGATACGTGGTTATGATAGTCTGGCATTATGTATTCTATCATTATAAAAGTGGTTGTTGATATTGCATGTTATTATTTGACTAGTAGAATATTCATGTGAATAAGTAAATAGAATTATTTCATTTTATCTTTTCCATATTATGATTAAGTTCATGTTTAAAAGGATTTTGTTTTAGCTATACATTTCCTTAAATGTTTATGTTTATTTATGAATGTTTCTGCTATATTGTTATCCTTACTAACCATCTGAGCTCATCCCTTTCAATGTTTTATTTTTTCCATGATGTGAAGATGTAATTTATTAATGACCTGCTGGGATAATATGAAAGGATACGAAGAGAAGATGTTTTTGTAGTAGTTTTCACTTTATGATGTAATGTAAACATTATGAATGTATCTAGTTATTAAAAGGCTACTAAACTACTAGGTCTTTCAAGATTTGATCTTTCTTGTGATAATGCCATTATTATTTAATAATGCACTAACTCTGGGTCACTGGGGTCGGGGCGTTACACCAGTGGTGGGGGTGGTCTATCCAAGGGGGTGAGAGCGGTTGTAGGGGGTGTCCAGCTACTGTTTCTGGGAAAACGATCTATACCCATAGTTTTTCAAACATGGGTATATACTCTGCTGGAAACCATTCTATGTCCATAGTGTACATAACCATGGGTATATAATTTCTTCTGTAAAAATGTATACCCATGGTTCTGTAAACTCTGGGTATAGATGTGTACCAATGGGTAAGATGAAATTTCAGTGAGTTATACCCACTATTTCTACAAAACTATGGGTATAGGGCAATCCAAATGCCACAAGAGCCCATAGTTCATCAAATAGTTGGCATATCCTATACCCATGGTTTGATGGGATATACCTAAATTTTGAAACTGTGGGTATAGGGAAATTTTCCAGTAGTGTTAATAAATAATTCCCCTCTCTTTTACTATAAAATCACACTAAACCTCCCATTAAACATCGGTAAATTCGAATTGATAATTAGTTTTATCTCAATTTATATCTCTTTATCCCTCCCATGGTGTCCAAGTGCTCTTAAAAAATCTCCTCCCAAGCATTTAGAAGCTCCCTCTCAATAAAAGGTATCCTCTCCTCTGCTTTATTCAAGAACATCCATTGCATTACGCCTTTGGATTTCAAAATTTTCAATTTGTAACATTTTTTTACATGTCTATCTAACTATCCATCTAACGTGAATTTAATTATATACTCCATTTAGCACTCAATAATCCCTTCCATGAATCTTTATATACACCAATTATGCTACCAAAATGACCCTGTTATTTTCCATGCAAAACATTTTTGTAGTAAATTCCCCTCCCCATTTCCACTTAATCGCATTCACCAAGATTTAAATATACTTCACTGAATGGGTAATTCTATATTTTTAATTATAATGAACTGACATAGGTTACCCTCGGAAACTGGAACCCACACTAATATGCTACATACCCATAGGGCATTCCCAATCACCAAGGCTTTGCGACTAGCACTCGATCATTAAACAACAACCAAAGAGAACAACTTCAGCCAACCTGAAACAATATACATTGAATATATACACAAAATAAATAAATCATTGATGAAAATGATGTATATATATTACATAACCAAATAAAATCACCATAGTGATAAAACTAAAAAATAATATCAATCCCAAAAGAATATGTCCATCTACAAAGGATAACTATAAACAACTATTCTTTATTATAATGTGGGAAATTCCCCATCATATCACCACCCACTATCCATACCTAGATGAAAAAAAAAACATATGGGATCAATGTGGAACCTTTTCTCTTCTAATATCAAATGAAAATACCAGGTATACACACTACTAAAGGGATGTGTAGGGAGTGAGATAAAAATGATTAGTGTGATCCAACCTAGGTGTTCCTTATCTAGTCATTATAAAATAATCCCAAATATTCAATTTATAAAAGATGGTATGATAAGCAGTAATGAAGTTTTATAATAAAATAATTGTAAATATTGTCCCTATTATATAGTTTTAATAAAAAATTGGTGAATAGATTTGAAGAATTAATCCATCCAACTATTTCTATTTCATGAAAAAAGGTATTTCAAATTCCAATAGTACAAATCCAACACAAAAAAGTATAATCACATCATGGATAACTCATGGTTTGGTTTCCTTGGTCACTCATACAATAGTCATGACTAATACAAACTAAAAATCCTAAGAACCCCTACATTAGTGTTTAAGGAATCGAATAACATACCTAAAACTGTACTCTCCTTAAATGTAATGTCAATTCCAAGATCCAAATTCATCTCAATAAATAATGAAAGAACACCTATGAGAGTTAACCTTCCAAAAATTATTACAAAATGATCCCCAATTTCACACCTTCCACCAAATTTCAAAAGCTTCCAATGTGGATCATATAAAATCATTTCACTGGGATTAAAATTTTCAAAATACAATTTTAAACACCCTTTTCCCCCAAAAACTACTTTTAAAACCCATTTCACAATACATTTCACAATGAATTGAAAATAATCTCTATTTTACCAAATTGAGGGGAAGACCATTTTTTCCAAAAAAACCCATTTACATAACTACATAAATAATCCAATATCATTACAATTATTTATAAAACAATTTTACAAAACAAGAACAATCAATGGTTCCGATAACATAGGCTATAGACTTAACCCCCCCCCCCCCCCCCCTTAAACTCGGATCGAACACTAACTACATTGAGATCCACCAACACCAAAAGGAATGTAGATACAACAATAGATCCCCTAACTAAAATTACCATATCATAGAATCAATTCCATAGAAAATGGTAAGCAAATATGATAGATCACAGGGTATCACAAGAAATTCATGTAACACATCACAACCTTCACAAAGATTGGACACCTGAAGAGGAACATACGATATATCTTGAAGGGACGAGAGAAACATCAACACATGATAAAAATATTCATAATGACACCCAACACTGCTACCTCATCAACAATAAATGAATAAGAATAAAGGATTCTCACTAAAATAGAAGCAATGCAACCAAGCCCGTGACTGAGGTCCAAATGAAATGATATTGAAGAGGAGAAGACCCCAAAAATCACCTGGAATATCCTAGGATTTTAGGTAGCTAAGAACAACTAGAATGAGATGATAGTCATACTACTAGTAGGTAAAATATTCCCATCCAAATGGATTGATTTCATAAATTCCTAATTTATGTTGTGAATATCCCATAATACAATTATATCCAAAAAAATTCAACTCGTGTTAAATTATCCTCAGTGAAGATTTTTTTGTAAGAATGGTTTTTACGATGAAAAAATATTTTACATCCTAAATGGTTTTATGGCCAGAACCATATACACAGCTTTTTCCTGGTTACATGTCTATATTATAATCCATACATTTATGCTGTAAATCTCTCATTTAGGTAGTATTAGGCATATAACACTATAGAAAGCACAAAATTGATTCTCAAGTCCCCCGAACCAAAAAAGAACACTCTTAAACATAAAAAGGAGAATATATTTTATTTAATATGTTGCAATATCCCCACTATATGAATTTCCATCATTGGGAAGTCCTACTAAAGATGGGTACTCTGGAAATAGGTGAGGACACTACTCTCACATCGACAACTTGGGATCCAACGTATCAGGATAATTTGATTCATATTCCCATAAATCATTGGCCAATAAGATAGACTTTCCACATAAGACATTCACCTGATAATAAATGATCTCCACTAATTACTCTATAATAAGAACATCAAGCTCAAACCCAATTTTCTCCCACTTCAAACATAACATTGATCGTGATGGTACTTCCTGAGCTAACATGTGGACAAAATCATGGATACCTATCAAATGATCCAATAATTTAAACCGATAAGAAACCTTTCCAAGATGCTCAGTGTCCTCAAATGGCCCAACAAATCTCAGAGGAAACTTTCCCAATTTCTAAAGATGAATGTGACCCAACCAAGTAGATACTTTCAATAAAACTCAATCACAAATGAAATACTCCAAAGGATGAAATCAATGATTGAGAAATGATTTCATTAAAATATGAGTTGTATCCAATCATCAACATATATATTGAATCCATGTCAATGTCTCCCGAATGAGACTTGGTCCCACAGGAGATCCCTCACCCACCTCCACCCAACAAAGATGTGACATGTTTGGGAAACCATACAAATCCTTAAAGGGTCCATTATAATTGAAGACTATTAAATATTGGTATATGAAAACTGAACCAGTTCCAGGTGGTTATCCCATGATCCTATAAAATCCAAGACTCATAAATGCAGCATATACCATGGGATCTAAATAGCATGCTCTATATTAGAATTTGTCTATGGATGATAAGTTTTAATCAATATTACTTGAGCCCCCATCAGCCATTAGAGACATTTCTAGAACCTGGATGTAAATATGCGATACCTTTTTGAAACAATGGTAGAGATAACCCCCTAAAAACTCAAAATATTCTTCATATATACATTTTTCATATCATCTCCTTTTGTGGTTTCCCTGATAGAAATAAAATGGTCTGATTCTTCTAACTGATCAACCACCACCAAAATAGAATTATTCCCATGGGAAGTCCATGTAAATCATAGATTAGTGTCCATGGTTTCCACATATAATTTCCAAACTATCACCAGAAGTGTTTGGAGAAAACCAGAATGATTTAGGTCCTCTACCTTTATTTACTAGAAGGTGTTACTACCATACACCTAATCAGTGATGTCTCACCTCATACCTGACCACTAGAAATGACTTATCATGTCATAATACGTAATCTTAGGTCCCGAATAATCAACTCGTGAAGAACTGTGATAATAAAAAAAATTCCTCAAAAATATTGGGAAAACAAACTAATTCCCAAAGAGGTGAGTACCATTAGAATTGAGAGACTATATAGAAACCTTGTATCTTCATTCATAGGTAATATATATATTATATTAAAATTCATTGCACTACACATATAAACCCAGAAGGATCAAAATATTTTGGTGTCTTTAGCAATTTGGAAACATAAACAAATAGTTAATAGGTAAACTACATCATCTACCCACTATGATATTAATATCTAGCACCCTACTTAGAAATATTGTGTTTAATTTATTTCTTCATAAATTTAGGGAAACTGAACCTAAGAAAGGGTGTGATTTGTTTCTCATTATTGGTAAACATTGGATATACATAAGAATAGCATGAGTATAACAGTATGAGAACATGATCATAACATTTGAAAACCATACCTTTCATATCAAATATTATAATCTTGTAACATGGAATAAAGATTTGTAGTTCATATGACATGAATCCTAAAGAAATAAAAGAACATAATCTATGAGAGTATAACATTTTCATAAGACATGGAATTTTTGGCATACACATAATGATAGAAATTATTTAGATAGTATTCAACGCTCAATGCCAATGCTATCAAGGTGGTACGGGTTCACTTCACAACCCATCATAGTATTCATGGTTCACTCCCAAGGCCATAATTGTTGCAAAATTCCCTTATTGAACTATGATCACTCTCCATTCTAGTCATATCCGGATCATGAGATATATATCATTACCAAATTCATTTTTAATGAGATATAGGTCCTACTTGTATCTCAAAGAAAATCATAAATATGTGTGCAACAACATCATAAACCATCAATATTTCCATAAACCATGAAATGAATTGTGTTTCATAAATATTTCTTTATATAATGGCCTTTGGAAAATGGATAGGTTTTATTATCATTTCATCCTAGAATAACCCATGAAAACAGGAGGGTCTCATAATATTTCAAAATAGTAGAACCCATGAAGGAGAAATGAGTTTCACAAACATCGTTACATCATAAGAATAAACAATTTAGGGAAATAATATGAATGGTATTCTTGAATCATATCCATAATAAGTTATAGGTAATATCAATAGATGTCATCTTAAATGCACACTGTTTTGAAATACCATTTAAAACATTTCCTTGAGAAATTATCTTTTCCACTTTGAAAAAAACATTTCATTAAAACATAAAACATTTTTATAATCCATTTAATTGAAAATAACATTGAAACTTATAAATTAAAATTCAATGAAAATAATTTTCATGATGGTGGAAACATTCATTAATTATATATATGTTCAAAAAATTCATTTAACATTTCTGGTAAAATTAAAAAAGGAATTGTTTAGAATATGACATGAAAATTATTTTGAAACAATTTTGAAAAAAATAATATAATGGGAAGAAATTTATTTTAACAATAATAGATGGATATTAAATAAAATTTAATACATTTATAAAAAACATGGTTTAGGAAGAAAATGGATGTCGATCGATAAGAGAAATAATGTTAGATTTTCTTAAATACATTTTCTCAATTATTTTAAGCACCAGAGAGTTGAAAATGGTACTGTTATATACATATATCATGAATATTAATAGAATAATTAATGTCATTAGTTTATTGAAATATGGATAAAAATATGTTTCATTGAAAACATAATCACAAACAATGTCGATAAATGCTGATATTGTAACATAAAATATTTACCACTTCGGTAACTTTGTGTCATAAGACCCGTGAAAGAATAACATAAAATCAAAATTATAATAACATTAGTGTAAATAAATTCGTTATATCACCTATTAAATGGTATGTATATACACCATGTTAAAGAATATAGGTTCATAACATAACATATGTCTCGAAGAAGGAAAATTGGGATAAAAATCCCTTACATTAAGTCTGGATTTTTTTGTACACGTTCAAACAACATGTACAATAAATATTAGATTATTATAAATATATTAAAGAATAATTTATATATATATAACCATAAATTATTTTATATTGACCCATTATTACTTTTTATTTAACAATATCATGTTAAAGTCATTTTTCGGGCAATAACTACTTCATTTCTTGTGCATGTTCGGACTTTTTATTTTTGGACATCTTACTTGTATCAAGGTTTTATCATCTCCATAATGGTAAAAATGATATAAATATCATAAATATTCATTATATATGTATTAATATCAATTAATAATTTTTTTTGAAAGAAAATGAAATACATCATTTATATAGATGGTTTGTACGCATGAATTTTGATTTAATTTTCTTGTTAGGTTGAATGAATGAAAGATAAATAATATATTATAATTAAATAATAATTTATATTTAATATATATCATATATTTTTAGTCAACCCATACTTATTACCTTCAATGTAACTCTTTAACAAATAACATTGCTTCACGAGGCGGTGGGCTGTCGTACACGTGACTGATGTAATTATTTCCCTACAGAATAGAAAGTATAATGTTATATGTGATATAATATTAAAAAAATCTAAATAATATAATAAATATCTTGTATAAAAAGTAAATACGTCATTATTTCTAGACTAGAGATGTGGTAATGGAGAAATGAGTGACATTGGTTTGCAAGGCGGTAGTCCGTCGTACACACAAATGATGATTTCATAACCCATATAATGGAAGTGGAGATGGTTGTATATCACGTCCTTAACAAAACAATTATCATTATAGAAAATATAATTTTTTATTCTATTATTATGATATAATAATAATTTATGGAGATGTAGAAATAATTAAAACAAAAAACGCTCGTGGAAGAACATTACATCTTCTTTCAGGTATCCTCTTTAGGCTTGCACCAAAATCTTTCCTTGGTTTCATTTATATCCTAAATAAGGATTCTAGGAATAGGAGATATATTTTTTAAATTGATTTGGGTGTTTATTTACCAAAAAAAGTGTTTTATGGTGAAAATAATTGAAGATAAGGGTTATCTATTTATAAGTGACTTGAGTGGAACACTAGTAATTGTTTGAAATTAAAAAGGATTACAAATGTTTTTCTACTTAAAAGTGAGGAATATGGAATATTTTATAGCCTTTGAAAATATAATATATATATATATGTTTATAAAATGGGGCCTAGAGAATTTTTTGGGTTATTTTTAACCCTTATATTATTAGTTTAACCTCAAGGTAATCTCATTTTTACCTTAACCACAGTAAATAATTTTCTTTATTTTTACAATTAATTTTTTTAAAGAATAGATTTATCATTATTATATGATATAAATTATTCTTATTAAAAATATTTAATCCATTTCTCCAAATTCCATTCACATGGTTTGAAAATTTTAATTTAAAATAAATCATACAAATGTGATGTGAAAGCAGTTTTTTAAAGAAAAAATGTTCAAAAGATTGAAATGTTTTTATTTCAAAATTCAATATCAAAATGATCAAAATAACCTAAAATGGATTAATATATTTATAATTGACAAAATTTTACTTTAACATAAATATAAAAAATTATATAACTTTATATATATTTTAAACAACATGTCATTTTTCAATTAAAATTGTATATTATTCATTATTCATCAAAAAAATAATTTTTTTAGAAAATTATAAAATATTCACCCTTGGATGATTTGTATATGTTAATTTCAAAAATTATTTTTAATTTATCAAATAAATTTTATAAAATTATTCAAAAATATTTTTTGTTTTTTTCACTAAAGTGAAATTTATTTTTTTTTTAAAAATCAAATTTTTTAATCATATAATGGATTTATCAATATATCAAGTAAATTTTTATCAAAATGTATTTTTTATATAAAATAATTATACTTATTATTTAAAATTAGTTATAATATTTATATAACTATCTTTAATGGCTAGGTTATATATATTATATTTAAATAATATTAATAATATGTCATTGTTTAGTTCAAACTCTTTTTTGTCTGTAACGTATGATATCCTAGTGTTGTTTGTAACGCAAGAATAACATGGTGATTCATTTAAAATAATATATCAAATAAATTTAATTTATTCAAAAAATTAAAATTCAGAAAAACTTAGAGACTTACATTATAACCCCATAAAACTAATTTCAACCTCAAAATCTGCCACTCTGATACAAACCAATGATGATAATTTTTCCTCTTCATATCCTCAAGTTCCCACAATGCTTCCTCAAACTGGTTGTTTCACCACAATAAAATTGACTAGTTTAGTGGTATTGTTTTCTATAAATTTCACTGTATGATCCATAATCACTACCGTTATTCCTTATAAGAAATATCTTTCTCGAGTGGTATGGCCAATGAGTTCAGTACAAGTAAAGGGTCTGGTATGTACTTCCTCAAGAGAGACACATGGAACCCATAATGAAAATGAGAGAGGTGTGTTGGAACTTCCAATTGTTAAGATACAGTCCCTATATGATAAATATTTATAATGGAACAGATATACCTAGGTATCAGTTCTCCATTCGTTCCAAATTTCATTAACTTATTCCAAGGAGACATTCTTAGAAACACCTTTTCACGATCATTGAATTCTAGATCATGTTGAAGATTATCAGTATCACATTTCTATTGAATTTTAGCTTCCTTGATGTGTTTTTAAATGGATGTAACCTTCTTATTCCATTTTTTCAGCTATCATAGATACTAATTGCTTTCTTTTTCTAAATTTAATTCAGAATGTTTGAGATCTATGCTTCTTTCCATTGGTGACATCATAAAGATCCATCTAAATGCTCAAGTGAGATATATTTTTTTATGAAAACTCAATTTAAGGAAGGTGTTGATCCAAACCGCCTTTATAATCCAAATAATAGGATCCCAGCATTTCCTCTTAAGTTTGAAATTTAATGTTAGACTAACAATATATTTAAGGATGAGACACATTGTTGAAACCAAACTCCATATCAAGATCTTGTTCAATAAATATCCAAAACATTGATGTAAACCTTGGATCCCAATTAGACACAATGGAATGTGGTACTCAATAAAACAATACCACTATTTGAATGTGTATTATAGAAAACTAATAAAGAGATAAGTATTCTCTAATAGTGATAAAGTGTATTGACTTTGTAAGGTGATTGACTACAATCCATATAGCATTATTCCCATTAAGATGTTTGGGCGTGTCTAATGAAACAAATATGTGGAAATGTCTTCCTATTTCCATTTTGGTATTGGTAATGGATGTAACATCCCCTTAGTCTTTTACCTTTCATTCTTTAGTTTTTGATATACCAAGCACCAAGATACTAACTCTTTGATATCTCTCTTTATTCCTTCCCACCAGAAATACTCCTTAAAATCATTATATATCTTTTTACTTCCCAGATGAATGTATAATGAATAACTATGATCTTCTTCTAACAAACCCTTCTATAAATATGGTATAGATAAAACATACATGTGGTTCTTGAACCTTATCATTCCATCATGATCAAGGATTAAAACAAGAATATTTCTAACTATATTTTAATGAACTAAATCATCCTTCTACATCTCTTTATTTATCACTTAGATATATGGTGAACATTAAATAGATAAATATAATATTTCTCTCCTTCTTTATAGATTTCCAAATCCATCATTTTCTAATCCAGAAAATGGATGTTTTTATCCTCATCTGGGATAACCTATAATTATCCTTTCGACTAAAAGCATCAACCACCTTTTTCGCATTAACGATGTGGTAATGTAATGAGTAGTAATAATCTTTAATCATAATTAACCATATTATATGGAGAATATTATACTCATTATTTGTCAGCATAAACTTTTAAATTTTATGTTCGGTATATATATATTATTTCTCATTAATGATAATGTCTCCATATCATTAATGAAAACATTATTGTAGATAACTCCAATTCATGAGTTGGGTGATTTTTATCATGAGTCATTAATTATTGTGAAGTATAATCTATAACCATGTCTTTCTGCATAATAAAACATCTCAAAACATTTTTGGATGCACCACAATAGATTAAAAACCATTCCCCGATATAGGGTATGGTTAGAATAAATGAACCAACTATTATTCTCTTTAGTTCTTTGAAATATTCTTCAAATTTTTCTATCCAAATAAATTTGGATCAGTTCCAAGTTAACTTGGTGAGTGGATTAGGTAGTGATGATAAATTCTACACAAACTATTGATAATATCCAGCTAATCCAAGAAAATTGTGGATCTCAGTCACTGTAGTTGGTCTTTTCCAATATTCAATAGCCTTTATCATTAATGGATCTACTGATATTCACTCCCATGAGATTATATGACACAAAAATGAAAACATTGGATTCCAAAATTTAAACTTTGTAAATTTTCAATATATTTTCTCCTTACTTAGGGTCTTTATGAAAATTATCAAGTTGTATTCGTGAAATTACTTACTCTATGAACAGACAATAATATCATCGGTATAGACTACCACAGACTAGACTAGGTGTTATCTAAAGACTATATTCCTTAAATCCAATAATATAGTGGGGTCATTAATAGGACCGAATAGAATCCCTATATATTAATAATATCGATCACTTATATAGAATGTTGTTTTGGGTCTATCCACCTTCATTTTAGTTAATTTATAATATCCATAATGAATTTCAATCTTCGAAAAGTATTGAGCTCCACATAAATGATCAAACAAGTCATTGATTCGAGGAAGAATATTCTTTTTTATAATTGTGATCTCGTTCAAATCCCAAAAATAATCATAGATTTTCATTAATCCATCATTATTTTTAAGATAAGGAATAGGTTCACCCAAAAGTGATACACTTGGCCGAATATGTACCATCATTATTTTAAAGATAAGGAATAGGTTCACCCAAAAGTTATACACTTGGCCGAATGTGTACCTTGTCAAGGTTCTCCTAGATTTTCTTCTTCAATTATTTCAACTCAATCTAGGATATTCTATAGGTATTCATTGAAATATTTTTCTAACTAGGTATGAGTTCTATTGAGAACTCAAATTCACATTTTAGTGGAAGGATATGAAACTCTTCTAGGGAGACATCAATAAATTCACATACAATAGGCATATCATCAAGTTCATGTTTCTCCCCAACCATTTGATATAAAAACCCCTTTTGAATGGGAATTAAGTCCTATACAATGGGTGTGATCTCCACCAATGGTTTATATGATTAGGCATTTTACATCTAACTCTACATCAAATCGCTTGGGGGCATCTTAATACCCTTATAAAATTCTTAAAAAATGAAATAATGGATATATCCATAGTCATATAAGACTTTATCATTTCTAGAGTGGATGGTATGTATACATTTCACTGTGTCATTATCGCAAACCTTACCATAAATATTGAACGCATGAGATTTTCATTTGTTTCTTAGATAAAGATCTTACAGACATCAATCAATGTCATTATCCTTCAGATTTTGGGGACTTGATAGAATATTTCCCATACTATTTATATTTGAAACATTTGATTGTTGGTTCTTCAGTTTGGGTAGTATTCTTTGTATTCATATCACTAGATAACTTCTTCACATCACATCAATAGTCAATTTTTCAGTGAATATACCTTCTATAGTTAAAAAATTACCTAGTCCATTTAAGAATATATCCTCCATGATTTTTCCCACACCTTGATCCTAAAAGAAGTATCATAATCTTCTCTCCATAGTTCATAAATCTTCCATTGAATTTCAATTTTCAATTATTATACAAACCATAAGATTGGTAAAAAATATAACTTACATTACCACCGTGAATGCACATAAAACACACTCTTCATAGCTATTGAATTCACTTATAGACAACAACCTTTAGAGACTTATATTTGAGCCACTGAATAATCGATCAACCTTACTTTCAGGTTTTATGATAATACCCTAAGCATACCTCACAATTTTTGTAAGATTTTTCTTTTTGGTCCCAATGGATTCATCATTATATTACATAAGATCAAGGAACTAATCCTCTATATTCATAAAAATTATAGGAGTAATGTAATTATTTAAAAATAATTTTTCAAAATTTTCCCAATCCATGGAGTCTATTTCATCAGTTTGCCTCGTATTATTGATAAGATCCCACAATTAATCGGATTCACATTCTAAATTGTAGACAACCAAAATTAATTTTTCAAGTTCTAAACATTGGATAATGGAAAATATATATCCAGTGGGAATGATCAATTGATCGGGAATTAGAATATCAGTGGTTCCACTGATGGAAGGTGGATGTTGTCTCCTGAAGGAATATATAGAATGTTGTTCTATTCTTTGTTGTTTGGGTGTCCAGCATGATTCATAGCTTGAGAAATTTGTGTGATCATACCAATGATATTTTTCATTGCAGATCCCATAACATGTGGATACTCTAAATGAAATTTATTTCACTATTTGTCAGAGTCGAAATTAACATGGTTCCTTTGGGTTCTATCCATTTACTAAATAAAAAAAGAATATTGTAAGAAACAATAATCATTGTGGGGAACTACATAATCATGAAAATCACTTATAGGATGTCTAAATCATGAAACATTATTATTTATCTATGACAACATATGTTTATATTATTTTATCATAGGCATCGTCTATTTGAGTCCTTCCTTATGGTTCATAAAGTCTTTATGAATTTCCATAGATTATCCCTTGAGAGTGTTAAACTATGTGCATATCAAGGTCTATTTTCCTACACAAGGTGATAATTGATTCTAGATAAATTAACCATTTAGGAGATATTAACCAGAGTTACCTCTATTCTAAATCCACATCCACTTGTAGTATCTAGATAGGGATGTAATATCTTGTAAAACACTCTCTCTATCATTTTCCAAAATTCCAGGACATTTTCTAATACATTGACTGATCCGTAGACTTATCCTTATAAACATATCTATGGATATCACTAAATTTTTATCATCATAGTATTCAAAGGAAAACTAAACCAATCCATTGAATCCAACTATATAAAACAAGGCTTTTAAAATATGGCTATTAAATCCTATAGATGAATATTCAATACAATACACAAACAAACGCCTCAGGGACATAATAGTTTAGTGTTTTTGGAAAAATGGAAACACAAACAACTTGTTTATAGGTAAACTAAATCATATCCTAATATTATCATCCTAACTATAAAACATATTATAAATATCATAATACATTTAATTATAACTTTGGAAAAGGAATCATAAGAAAGGTAGATCTCATATGCTCCGTAAGGGTAAACAAGGGAGATAAATATGCATTATAGAGAATATGGGTGTTATATCATGAGAAAAACATTTGAAAATCATACCCTTCATATCTAAGATCATAATCATTAATCATGGAATAAATATTGGTAGTTCATAATACATGAATCACAAGGAAATAAAATTACATGATCCATGAGAGCATAACATTGGCATAAGACATGGAATTTGTGGCTTAAAAATAAGCATAGAAATTCATTTCCATAATAGACATGGATCGCTACCAAGGCTATCATAGTGTAATGGGTTGACTCCCAAAACAATTATAGTAGTGAAGGATCACTCCCAAGACCATCATAGCAGACAAATTCTCTTACTAAACTAGGTCTCCTCCCCTTTATAGTGTTATCTATCTCATTAGATAAAAATAATTACCCAATTCATTAAGGGTAGATATAGGTCTCACACATATCATAATGAAAATAAAGAATGCGTGTTCCATAATATCATACAAATTTAATCATATTATAACCCATTTGATGAAAAAAGATTAATAATCACTTCATCATATCAAGATCTTGGGATGAGATACATGTTTCATTTTCTTTTCGCCATAGTATAACATGTGAAAATAAGCAGGTTACAGAAGCATTTTATCATGGTATAACCCATGGAAGAGAAATGTGTTTCATAAACATATCTACATGAAAAATATAATAAATTCAAATAAATAATTTGAATGGAATATATAAAAACTATCCCTAATTGGGTATAGGTAACATCAATTGACACCATCATTGATTCAAAATTATTTTTAAAGATAATTTAAAACATTTCCTCAAGAAAATATCATATCCACTTTGAAAAACACTTTATTTAAAATATAAAAAAATTGGAAATAACATTTAAAACATATAAAATAATCTGAAAATTAAATAATGGGTATGATGTTGGGAAATTCTTTTCATTTCATACACATTAATATAAATATTCCTTTCACATTTTTGGTAAAACCCAGAATAGAATTGTTTTGAAGATGACATGAAGATTCCTTCCAAAAAATTAAAATAATTAAATAATGGGTAAAAAATTATATTAAAAAGCATAGTATAACATAAAAAAATTATCTAAATATTTTTAGAAAACCTCTTTTTTGAAGGGATGGAATTTTTGGACAATTAGATAAATAATGTTGAATTTTATTAGAAAAATCTTTTATTTTAATTACCCAAGAGTGGAAAATAGAAATTTTACATAAAAATATAACAAATAGGCATAGTATAAAAAAATTAATTTTTTTATTAATATATTTTTCATAATATTGTGTGATAAAAAACATAGTCATAAACAATCCCAACTAATGTTGATATTGTAACAAAAAATCATTACCACTTCTGTAACATTGAATTTTAATAACCATAAAATATTAACAAAAAATGACACTTATAATATCATTACAATAACTAAGTTAATTATTTTTTATATAAAACAGGATTTATATACACCTCGTAAAACAATATAGCTGCATAACATAACATATGTCCCATGGAAGGAAAATTGAGAAAAAAATCCATTACCTTATCTGTTGAATTCTACTGTACATGTTAAAACCACTAGTATAATAAATATTATTTTATTATAAATCTATTAAATAAACATATTAATATATATAATACCATATATTATTTTCTTATGAAATATTATTACACATTTATTAATAATCCTTTATTCAAGTTGTGTTTTGGAAAATAAATGCTTAGTTTTTCATGTATGTTTTGACATGTTATTTTTTATCCTATAACTTTGATCATGGTTTACTAAAATTAATAATGTTAAAAATGATATAAATATAATATATATTCAGTACAAATTTATTTATATTAATCCTAAAAATTTAGTGATAGAAAGTGAAATACACCATTCATGGAGATGGTAGGTCGTATGTACACATGAACACTGTTTCCATTTTATTTTTAGATTAAATGTAATAAATAAATGTAAATGAAATATTATATTTCCAAATTAATTTTTATTTCATATATATATATATATAATATTTTAATTGAATGAAACCTTATTACCTTCCATCTAAATCATGAAGTAATTACATTGCTTCATGAGATGAAAGTTAGTTTTACACATGAGCAACGCTAATGTATTCCCATAGAAAAGGAAGTATGAAGTTATAAGTGATATAATAATTTTATAAGAATAATAATATAATAAATATAACATATAAATAAAAAATCCAGCATTATATATATATTTGAAAGGTGGTAATGGATAAACAAATGGAATTGGTTCACAAGGAAGTTTTCCACCAAACACAAGAATGATGATATTGTATGCCATTTTATAGATGTGGAAATGGTTGTATATCATGATCATAACATAAACAATTTAGTATATGTTATATATTTAGTTTATTATATCATAATGGTATAATAATAATTTAAGGATGTGGAGGAATAAATAAAAAAAATGCTCATTCAAGAATGTAACCTCTTCTTCGGGTATCCTCGTTAGATTTGCACCAAATCTTTCCTATGTTTGATTTCTGACAAAAATATGTCTTATAGAATGATAGGATGGAATTTTGTAATTTATTATTGATGATATTGTCAAAACACAAATTCTTTTAGGTTGTTAAGAGGATTGATTATTGGGATGCCTTTTATAAGTGAGGTGAGTTGCACACTTGTAACATTTTAAAAAGAAAACATTTTACCAATGTTTTTATCTCGATAAAATGATCCAAAATGGAGTATTTTAGAGATTTAGACATTATGGGGTCTAAATATTTCCATTAAATTAGTTTTGGTCATGTTTTTCAATATTTTTAAATGATATATTTTTTGTTGGACCCATATGTAAACCCATTTTTTCATAAAATGGTAAATAACTTTTAATGTTTTTAATATTCATTCTAGTAAAATATTAAGTTAATATCATTAGATAATTTTAATTATGATGATTCCTAATATGGAATAAATTTTCACAAATTCCATTTACAAAATTGGTGAAATTTAATTTAATATAAACCCCACATATGTTATGAAAAATGGGGTTTTAAAGAGAAAATTTTCAAAAGAATGAAAAGTTTTTAAATAAAAATTCATCCTAAAATTGAATAAAATGACCTAAATGGGATGTATTAATGTATAATTGAAATAATTTTATTTGAAATAAAAGTTAATATATAATTTAACAATATAAATAATTTAATCGAAAATGTGGTTTTCAATTAAAAATCAGTATTTTACACTATTCATAAAAAACTAATCATTTTATAAACTTTTCAAAAATACACCAAAATATAATTTTGATATGATAATTTCAAATATTATGTTTATTTTATCAAATAAATTTCTTAAAATTTAAAAAAAACATCAATTTTATTATTTTTTACATAAAATTATTATTTTTTCATTTGAAAGTAATATTTTCAAAACATATGAAGACTTTATAAAATTAGTAAGTTATTTTTTATCAATATGTTTTTATTATATAAAACCATTATGTTTAATATTTAAATTTATTTTTTTATATTCATCTCACTATGTTTAATAATTAGGTTATAATGGTCTTGTTTAAATAATATTAATAATATATCATGGCTTTATCAAAACACAGTATCGTGTGTAACGTAACTTATCCTAGTGTTGCCTGAAATGAAACCTTAAATTCGAATTTCATGTAACATAAGATATCAAAGAAATATTATTTGTTGGGAAATTTGTTTTTTAAAATGTGGGGTGTTATAAATCAACTAGGAATAGTCTCCCCACCATATAGGTTTTCTCTACTTCCTATAAATTCTCCATCAAATTTCTAAACCTGTACAATCGATTCAAGGATAGATGATGATAACTGAATAATATTCTTAAAATTTCCCAAATAATACTCATTAGAATCTAGGCTAAACTAACTGAATACCCCCATAAGGTTATACTCTTCTTTTGTTTCCACGATATCCCACAATGGAATATTCCAGCTGAGAGAATCTACGATGACATTCCCCTTCCTCAAGGTAAAGGAAATGTTGAAATCAAACATCTAAAGGTACTCAACCTACCACCTATACCTAAGATTCACATATTTCATTGAAAATATATATCTCAAACTCTTATGATTTGAATAGAATATGAACCTCTACCCAACAATATAGTGTATCCAACACTTAATCACATGGATAACCGCAGTAAGCTCCATGTATTGAGTGGGGTAATTATTCTTGGGCAGTTGAAGATTCAAAGAGACAAAGGCTATAGTTTCTTCATCCAATATAATCATGAAAATTAAACCAACATAGTAAGCATCGTAGTTTTCCACATAGCTCTTACTTGGATTATTTAAAATCAAAATAAGATCTGATGTTAGAAGATGTATTAATTCATCGAAAGAAGACTTACATTTCACATACCACATGAACTTCACCACTTTCATGGTAATATAAGTCAATGTAGACAAAAACATAAAGAAATATTTTAATAACCACTAATTTTATCTATCCAAACAAGATAACCTATGTATATCAACGATGATATGTGTATAATCTCATGACAAGACAACCCTCACCTTCTTGGGATTGATTGAAAGTCCACACATAGAAATCACTTGTCCCAAGAACCGTGCTTCTTAGATATAGAAATTTAATTTTGAATGTTTCCAATAAATATGGTGACTCTTATAGATTTCATTAATGGGATAAATATGGTTCTAATCCTCATACATAGATATTGAAAAAAACTAGAATAACATCCACAGAAACAATGAAAAAATGGTTGAGATACTAATGGAATATATAGTTCATCAAATCCATAAAAACTATAGGAGAATTAGTTAATCAAAAGGAATAAAAATATATTAAAAAAATTTATACCTACTATTGAAGTTGGTCTTTATAAATATCACACCCCTAAACCCTAATCTGATTATAACCTAATTGAAGTTCAATTTTTAAAAACAAATTCACTAATATAACTAGTAAAAAATGTAATCCACATGGGGAAAGTATAGTTATTATTAACAGTCACCATATTAAACATCTAATATTTTATAAAAATCATAGTGAACCGTTTATGTTATTGGAAAAGAAAATATGGTCTACTCCTGGTGAAACACTAGGGTTAACAAAATCATTCTCCAAAATAGAATCCAACTAGATCTTTAGCTCCTTCAACATAGTTGGCATCATCTAATAAGAGGGTATCGAGATTGGATGCATACCCAACACCTAATAAATCATAAACTCTACCTATTCATTGAGTGTAATACTAGATAAGTAATCTGGGAAGAGAATAATAAATCCACAGACAAGCATAATAATATCTATAAATAAAAAAATTTCAATTGGCTAACCTACAATATGTTGTAACAAACTCATGATCTCTAGGGGGATAGTTCTGTGCTTCCAGACCTCTGATCCAACTCTCTGTGACACAGCTATGAGCTCCCATACATAATAAATAATGAGACACAGTTATTATAATAGTCAATTTTCCATGATGAGAAAAAATCCATCATTCCTGGTGATAAGGTTGTCAAATAGAACCAAATATAGAATGAAGAAATCCTAGGCTAACTCCATGTCAGATATAGATGGAAAACAAGTTAGACAATGAATACTTTTCTCTTCTCTCAGTATAAGAGGTGTCACCATCATTATAAAAAATTATACGAGTTCTGTTGTTTATTTTAGCACATAAAAATTGGGAATATATATATAATTGTGGGGCACCTATGTCAAATAAAATATTTTCTATATAATATTAAATAAAAATGGTACCTCTCACTGTCATTGGGCTCGTGAAAATGTCCACCCGAAACACATCCATTGCATGAATGTGCATCACTCTTAAGGACTATGGTTGGATACATATATACATTAAATCATTTGATGGTGGTGTAGAAGCCTGTTGAACTGAAGACCCTTGACCATAATGTGTCATGTACATAGCCTAACAGAGACACTACAGATGGCCTCGGTAGCCACAAGTTCTACCAATTTTGGTGAAAGAATGACTATTATGTCAGTCGTTACCTATGATTCCATGTTAATAGAATATCAGGTCACATTTTTAGTGGCTACATATGGTTAAGAGAAACCCATGGCCAAAAACCACCTGCACCACCCCAGTAATTATCCTGTCACTTCCTCTTCTTTTCCAGCACTCCATTGAAACTTCGACTACACGGAAGATATGGGGAAGTGTAACCAATATTATATATCATATTCATTTATTCTATCATATATATTTTTACTATCTCCATATAGGTATAAATATTCCATATACACATTTGCATTGTAATTTTTTATCACAAACCGCACGGTTATTTTTGAGCTTTCTATAGGTCAATCATAACCACCTCAAGAGAAAAACGAACTAGATCCACAAACCAATTAGTTTACCCAAACACCGAATGATATCTGTTATATAAAGAGAATAATTCCATAGAGTTTTATATAATCAGAGACTATGGGTAAAACTACTGAAATAATAGGGTCTTGGAACCCTTCCAACCCAAGACCACATGTGGGATTTCCTATACCATAGAATCCCAGTACTTCTTACTAGGACCCTCAACCCTGCACATCACACAAATTATCCTTATATATTCTGGTTTATCGTTTAATTTAAATACCTGATTGATCATTCCTTTCAATTCCTCTACCTCTGGCGTTTCATTCATACACTTAATGGATGGGGGCTTCTCATATAGGAACTTTCATGATCGGTCTATGTCTCCTCCTTCTCATTGATATACCTCAACAACTAGGTTCTGATGTCATGGTACATTTTGGTCCTCCACAGGAACTACATTCATGATAGTCTCTATAAGATTCTAATTCAAATGTATATTCTTTTGAGGATAATCTCCCATTAAAACCTTCTAAGGAACCCATGGAATACATCATATATGCATATTAATACAAACTGATATTAAAATTAATGATCATAAAATATGACAATCTCAGTTTAAACCGAAAAATCATGCTCATAAACTAAGATTAAGATCATTTTCTGAACATAGGAGGTACATATCCCATCATCACCGGCTATCCTGAGGATCATCGTGACAATATGTGGTCAGGCACTGACCATAATATATTTCTCATTTTTTGAAAACATTATATCCCATGTACCAAATATCCAAATAAAAAGACTCATGAGAAAATAATAGACCTCTGATTCGAAGTTGAAATTAACCAACCCCAGTTACCCTAAAAAACAATTACATGAACTGAATGATTTTAGGGTTCGGCAATGACATATCTTTGGGAATCATTCCTTGCTGAGATTTTTGCCCGATCACGAATGATTTATAGGTTTTTCTTGGAAACATCTTTTTTTATTATTTTTTCTCTTGTTTGTACAAGCTCATTGTACCTCGTGTAATAACTTGACCTTTACTTTTTATTAATAAATTTTGTGGAGCATGGGGTTTAACTCATGCTTAGAACCTTCCTGGTTAATTACCTAAACTGATGTACCACATATCTGATGTGTGTTCCTAATCCCCATAGGATAGATACTAGAACTAGGGAATCAAACAATAAGAAAATGGAATGATTTATCCCAGCCTAAAAAAAGATACAATGTATATATACACAAAAGAAATAATCATTGTAAGGAAAATAAAAGTGATATAACCCAAACCAAAGACTATAGTAGAAACAATAAAACTAAAAAACAAGAGCAAACCCAAATAACATGTCCAATGTAAAGGGAACATAAAAACAACTACTCTATGTAATAACTTGGGAAACATCCCACAATCTCACCAAAAAATACCCATTCCCATCTGACATAAACCTCACCTCTTCAATGGGTCAGCTTCACTTTTCAAGTATCAAAATACAATACCAGGTTTACACACCACTGAATGCCTATACGAGGTGTGATCTAAACATGCATAGTGGGATCCCACTCAGGTGTTCATTTCAAGTCTCTATACAATAATTCCATATGCTCAATTTATAAAAAATGGAATTATAATAATTCAATTAGTTTTATATAAAAATTATGATAATCAGCTCCCCTTTTTCTATTGTTATAAAATATAAAGGTAAAAAAGTTTCAATTCATAAATCAATCCAAATATTTACATTTCATCATAAATAGGTAACTTAATGCCAAAGAAATATAAATATCACACATAAATAATAAATACAACATGGATCACTCAATGTTAGGTTATCTCGAGAATTTGTACATCAGTCATGAATAGTGTGTACTTTAATTCCCTAGATCCAATGTATAAAATACCAAGGAATATAGGAATACCTAGAAATTGAACCCTCTTATAATTTCAATTAAAATCCTAGAGCCAAATGCATCTTGATCTGGGAATGGAAGAATGCCCCATAATGTAAATATTCATCACAATATCAACATTTTGATACCTAATACTACACCTCATACCTAAGTACTCAAGGGCCCCATATGTGGCATATAAAATCATTTGAAAGCGATTATATATTTCACAATAAATTTTTAAACACCATTTTTCATTCAGAATCTTATTTTAAAACCCACTTCATTGTCTATTTCACAATGCTTTGAAAATCATATATTGTTTACAAAAATGAGGGGAAACCCATATTTTCTCATAAACTCATCTTCCAAAAAAATCAACAATCCAACATCATGAAAATAATTTATAAATTTTTTTAATAAAACTAGAGAAATCAACTCTTCACATAACTAGGCTAGATAAGGAACCACCCTCCTCAAACATATGGTGAACACTAGCCGAAATTGAATCCACCAACACTAGAAGATATGTAGAGAAGAGAATAATGGGCCTAAAATGATTCTAACATCTTATAATTTATTCCATAAACCAAATGGTCGACCTAGGGTATTTATCACAACATACCTCGGGAAATGAACATGCCACACCACAACAAACATGAAGATTGGACTCTAGAAGAAGATCAATGAAAAATCTAGAAGTGATCAGATAAACATCCTCAAAAGATAAATAGACCTAAAAACATCAAATATCCAATTTAGTAACAAATATAATTGAATAATAAGAAAGTATTTTCACCAAAACAGAACAAACACAATCATGTTTGGGATCGGGGTAAAACGAAATGATCCAAAATAGTAGGAGATGCCCAAATATTTCATAGATGATCCTAGGGTTTGAAGAAAGGAAGACATACCTGAATGAGAGTAGATTCATATTAGTGTGAGATAAAACATATTGGGATGAATGGATTAATTTCCTAAATCCTAGATTTATTATGTGAAACTATCATAAAGTGAGTTTGCTGAAAAACATTTCCCCATGGGTTACATTATACAGAGCAATGATTTTACATCATAATCATGGGTTTTAAATTGTAAAACTATTTTATGTATTGAATATTTTTCATAACCTATGCCCAGTGACATGTATAGGTTTTAAGATAGGCATTTATTTTGTAAATGTATCTTGTAGAAAGTACTAGGTACAAACCTTAATAGAAAACTCCCAAATGATTCTTATATCCTCCAAACATGAAAAACACTCTCTTAAACATTTAAAGATCATAAATTTTATCCCAGATATTACTGTAACCCACACTCATTAATCATGGAGTAAAAAATTATGAAATATTTTCTTATATTGCATGATCTATGTGGCACACTAACTAATGTACATGATAGGAATGTGATAGGTGGGCCTGAAATTATACATCGTTATAATGAATTAAGTATTGTTTTTATCACCTATGATACCATGAATTGTAGAAAATATGTCATCATAAAAAAACTATTTTATGATGTTTTTGAGGATATACATGAATTATGCTTATGATGTAATTTTTTACGTTGTTCCCAAATTTTCTTATTGCCTTTATATTATCTACTTATATAATCCTTTGATGTTCATGTTTATGATTATCTCCCCTATTATGTTACCTTGATATACCTATCAACTCACATGTAATACCTTCCTTTTGACATGATTTTACTCTTCATTTATTGGGATTTTTATCATGCCCTTTCTTATGTATGTCCCCAGGTTTTCCCATGCACTTTTAGAAGACCAATGGAATTTTAAGGGCATGTTATGGAGATTTTCAATAATATTGTTGTACACCTATTTTATGTTATTGTTCTATGTAACTAATTTCCCAAATTCATATTAAATAATGAAATTATATGATTTTATTATGTGAACCTATTTGTAATATATCCTTAATTATGGTGTATTAAAAATTTTGTTTTCATATGGGGTTAATAGAAACTCAATAATTATGGAAATGATGAAATGTGTTATTAGATGTTGGGGTTTGAAGATTATTTTTGGTTGTTGTGATAAAAATATGGTAGTGATGTGAAATGGTGATAATCTGGTGTTTATTGGATAAAGAAGATGGGTTTTTTGTGTTGTGTATTTGTGTTTTAGTTTCCTGGTAATAATGGAATAAATTTATAGGGATGAAACTGAAGTTGATCGGGTTGGAATGAATAAATGAACTCTTGAATTAAAATGGGATGTGTGGTTAATGAATTTTTTTTTTAATTTTAAATGAATGGGGTGGATAAACTATTTTGGTTGGTAATGTGAAAATATGTAAATTTTATTAACATTAAAATAAAGGAATAATGTGGCATGTGGTATGTGGAATTCTCACGTGGTGTTATGTATTTTGAGGTGGATACAAAAGGGGTGAAGTTTATGAGACTTTATGGTGATGTTGTGAGTTGGGATGGTACTCCATTTTTAAATTCATAGGATGGTCTTGTGTTTGAATATATTTTACATATATGTGTTTTATTTTCATTATTAATTTTATATATACCACACCCTCATCGAGCACTATCAAATGACACCCAAATGTTTTGTGGGTGTTTTCCCAGCATCCAGGATGGCGATGATGGATGTGTAAATAACAACTAGTCTACTCTCTCTCTACTAGGTGAGGTTTCTAAGCATGGATTGGGATTTATTATGTATTAAATTTTGCTTATGCTTGTGTTATAGGAGATTATGAGGAGGTATATGGTGGGTTTTGTGCATGGTAAGAGGAGGGAATGAGGTAGATCTCCTTCATTTTCATGATACCCTACTATTTTTCATATGGTTCAGGACGAAATGTGACGTGATGGACAATGTTCCTTTAGATTATATGAAATGTGATTTCCTTGGTTTCTTTGACAGAGATGTTATGGGATGTACTAGGTGTCTTTGGCCGCGAAGTGTTGTGATGGAACAAGTTTCTTTAAGTGGGATGTGATGGCTAGTTTCCCACATGGTTCTTTTCATGATATAGATTACTAGGTGTCATTAAGAAGAAATCTATGAAATATATGGGAGATCCAAGGCATATGACATTGGGTGTGAGAGTGTAAAATTAGTGTAAAAGTTGTCCGACGAACAATTTTTTGGAAATTATTCATATTAAGTTACTATACAATGATGTGTTATTTGGGGAGTAATCCTTATTGAGGTTAGGAACAAGTTGAACTTATTTTTTCTTATTGATTCTGTTATTTGTTCACATGTGAATTAGTATGCTCTTTTCACATTTTCAAAGGATTCTTTGGGTATGATCCTACTGATTATACATGTTATACTCACTCTATGTATATACAAACTATATTTCAGGTTTCCAGGATGACATTGGGGACTAATATGGACATATCTTGGTTGTTGGAGCTATTTTTTAGTTTCTTCTATATGATTATCTTTTATTTTTTACTAATGGACGTTCATTATATTTATATGACATTACAAGAATTAAGGATATTTTTTATTTTATCTTATATTATGTTATAGAGTTTTTTGTTGGACGATATATTATCTCCTAATCCGACTTTTCATCATATTTAGGGTGATTCCTCCCATATGTGGGACCTTATTTATACCCTTGATGTTAGTCACCAACCAGGGTCATGTTAGAGGTGGGACTTAATGGTCATTATGTCCCTTTCTTCTTTTTCACCATAGGATGGTTACCTATGGAGGGAGGGAATAATGACATATCCCTTTACCCATTCCATTTCAAACATTTTTTCATTAACACTCATATATAAATAAGAATAAATTTATATTATATGGACCAACCATATCCAACATAGCTTTATCACCCTTTCCAATATCCAAACAAACACAACCAAGCCCTTTTATGACTTTTCCAAGAACATACCACCACCCAAGATCATATCTCACACCATAAAACAAAAGTAATTAATTATAATAATTTATAGTTAATTATCCAATTTAATCTAAATTGTCACATTCTCTATAAAAAATTCACATATCGTCATTGTGTCATTGAAAGTTCATGGAACCTCATGTGTTCATCCTTCCAGGACGTCCTCCAACAAAACCACAGAAATTTACCCTCGCATATTCCTGATACCACCATGATCCAATAGAATGACCACCCAAATCAATCCCAATTCCCAACAAATTAGAGGGATGGTGAAGGCCGAACAAAAAATAGAAGAAGGATTGGAGGAACATACATTATACGAATATAAAAAACTCTAATATGTCACCAATATCAAGGGGAAATATTTGATGAGAGGAAGGAGGTGAATGAGATGAATTGTCAATCACTCACTCCACTATTTCCCCAAAAATTTAAGGGGCCGAACTGGAAAAATAATAGTATTACCCTTCTTAAAAAACACCCTAGGTGCTAAGTCAAGTCATAACTATGAGGTTCATGCTATAATGCTTCATCGCCAGGACAACCAGTAGTGTGACCCTCCGGACTACAACACACCCTACTCCAAAATGGGTGGGGTTTGGTTTCCCTTGGTCAACCGCTTGGAGTGTACCCTATGGATCATTCCCCGGGCTTCTCCCACTAGGGTGATGCTATGTTATTTTCATGGGGTTTCAATGAAACTTCCTCTAAAGAGGAATAAATCACAAGCCCAAAAACTCCCCTCTATGGTGCTACCCTGGGATCTACAAAATAGTCCTCCTCATGGAGGTACCTTATTCCACAACCCCCCAAAGTCCATCTACAATGCATCACACTATATTTAGAATGGTCCTTCTCCAACAACCACCATCATGGCATTACACCATGCCCCACAGTGCAACACCCATCATCCATATAAAAAACTCTCATACCACACACTACAATGAAACACCCCTTAAATACAATTTTTTATATCACCTATTATATAATTCAACTACAAGGACACCTTTAACATACTTCTTTGATCACTCATAACACCAAAATGTTTTATATGATCCATGATTCTCAAAGAATCTCTTGCTTCAAGACCAAAATTTCAAACTCTTCTGGAATTTCAGATCCCATAATAAGGAATGACATTACAAATTCTATAATTTTTACTAATTTAATAGAACTATTTTAAGAGTAATTTATTATCATTGAACTTTTGTATTATTTTTCTAGAATATTATGATACTTACACATCAGGTTTATTTCTAAAAAAATATATGATATCCTAACAAATTTTTGGGTTTCTTATTATTCTTTATTGATATGCTATGACAGAATTAGATACCTTTTTAGGTTTAAAAGATTTTATTTCTAATAATTATGCCATAAATTATATTATAAATGGATTATTTTGTCTTAAACCATGAGTGAAAGCATTAATTACCATTCTGAAACAATTTTAAAAATTAAATTCAAGATTTTAGTTATTAATAATGTGTTAAAGGACCGATTGGAACTTTATGAAATTTTTTTTAATTTATCCACCAAATTAATACTAAACATTGATATTTTATGGTTTTTCTGAGTACATATTTCCATTTAGATTATGGTATTATTGAGAAAAGAGTTAGTTTATAATGAGGGTCTATTTAGAGGTAAGTTGAGGTATTATTTTTTATATCATTGAGATTTTACATGATTGATTTCTAGATGCATATAACTCTCCTCTAGTTCATTGATCATGGTTACCTTGTGTACATAGTTAGTATTTGAGGAAGAGTATTTCTAGGAGTTTATTATGCTCTCTCTGGAACTGGATTACATCATTATATTCACTAGGAAATAACACACAATCTCTAACATTAAATCAAAAAATTGTAACTCTAGTATGACATGGATTATGTAGTAATGGTTTCACCGATTAAGGTGTCACCATTACAATGGGAATTGACGTATATATACTTAGAGAAATTCATCAAAATAAATATTAAGGGATATACCCAATAGGAATTGACATGATCTTCATAGTAGGAAAACTCGAATGGTTCTAACATTAGATAGTATGAGGATATATATGGGATTTAACCTTAGTTACCTAGTGCTACTCCCATTATTTCAGTTGTGTTTATTTTTTTTTTGAGTAGATTCTATTACTATTAACAATTGATTATGTTTCCCCAGATTGATTGGATTCTATTGCAGATTATATTCTTTCTTATGCTAGTTATTTTAATATGATATCATATATATATATTATTATATTTTGGATTACTTATTTGTATACTTTATGTTTTTTGTTTAATTCCTTTTTTCATCATTTTAAAACAAGTTATCAAATGTGTTTTTGGAAACTATTTGGTTACAATGGTTTTAAACTAAATCCAATGTCTCCCTTCTTTTAATGTAATTTCAATATTTCTTTAAAAAAAATTATGTGAAATTTCTAGAGCTCAATAATATTCATCTAATGTTGTGGTTTTGTTTCTAAAAAGACAAGTTGGGATTTAATTTTGTAGTTAGGTTTATTTAAAATGATAAATATGTATTATATTCATAAAATATATTTCAAAATAAAATTAGTGGAATGAATTATGAAGTAAATCACATAAAGACTTTTATTAGTTCCATATTTCATGGAAACATTTTTCAAAACCCACTTATACCACTTGGTTCCTATATATAGAGTGGATTATACATTATTAGGTTCATAATTATTGATAAGATCATCTTCATGGACATCTTCCCATGGGTTTCTCATAGAGAATGCTTTTGTGTTGATGGTTGAGGGAGATATTAGGTCATGAGGAGGTAGTTGGCATATTTTTGGGATTCTATTATTTATTTTGTACTATTATTTACCATATAATTAAAACTCTCATTAATCTTGTGATTTTTATATAGTCTCTATGTAAACATATGTGTATTATGGAATGTGATTTGGATAATTTTTAATGTTATTCCATGTTCGTTTTTTAATTTAACTTCTTATTTATTTTTTTATGAAATTAAAACTTAAGGATGCACTATTATAGATTTATATTAATAAATATTTCATTTTTTCTTTATTATTTAGTTGGGAAAACCATCCCCAATAGTGTATACTTGACTAACAAGCACTATTTTCTATCCTGTGGGGATTAAGAACGCACTTTTTTTCCTTGACACAAATCATATTGGGTGTCAAGTAAGGATATCTAGGGTTACATCATGCCAAAGTGGTTTCAAAACTATGTTGGTTTAATTTGGGGACTAATGGTAGATCAGAGATAAGACTATCGGTATTCTAGAGGTTGGTGTGGGAAGAGTCTAGGTTGCTTTTTCTCATTCGGAGCCTCACGTTACAGAGTATAATCAGGTTGTGAGTCATGAATTTAAAATTTTATCTTCATTTATTTTAAACGTTTTCTAATTAATATTGATAGAGTTTTTAATTTTATTAGACTTCTGTGGTCTATTTCATGGTTTTTTTGTTTTTTGGTGAAATATGAGTGGAACTAGGGGTACAGTGCTAACTTGTATGGTCTGAAAATCATGAAGATCCTGTGGAAATGGTTCTAAATAGTTCTTTGGTAGTTATGCTATTGAAACATGTTTCACTAAACCATTTGGATATGTCATAGATATTCACTAAACCCTTTAAATAGTTTTATAATGTTTTATTTACATTGGTTGGAAATTTCTCATTAAAACATCATGTTGAAAACATGGTTGTAAATGGATAAGGGTGTGTTATTAAATAAATAAGGGAATTTTATATTATGGATTTAAATGAGTTCAATGTTTTTGGGGCTTGAAAAAAGTTTTTTAGTGGTGAAACCAGGTATTTTATGATTTTTAGAGAAAAAACTTATGATCAGAAAAGGGGTTTTAAAATGAACTTTCTAATTTTTTTAGTGTTATGACTTTTAAGGGGTTCCATTATGTTTTGTGGTTTTGATGGGATAATTATTTTTGTTGTAAAACAAGATTTATATGGTAAATGACCAGTTTTGAAACAAATAATGAATTTTTATATGAATTTTTTAAATTAATATTATCCTTTAGACATATAAAATGATTAATATAAAAGATTTTTTAATTTTCAAATTGATTATTAAGCGATCTTTTATGATTAAGATACTAATGTATGATATTCTAAATTTTTTTTTGAAGTATTTTCAATCGAAGATTGGTTTTATCTATGGTTTTGTGGTGAGGAACGTTTCCTATGTGGTGTATATGTTTTTTTCTTTTTATTAGGTTTAATGTTACTTTTTATTTGAGGTATTCATATAAAAAATGTTCTGATTCATTTTTTAGAGTCCATAACATCATATGTTTCCCAATATTATTTTTCTCATGATTTAAGATGATTTTATCAATATATTATCTTTCTTTATATGAAGAACAGGTCCTATGTTTGCTTCTAGTGTGGTCAACTTGGGAATTTTTAGACCCATTGTTTGAATGTTTAAAAGCCTTATCATCATTGTGGTCAATTGAGTCACCTTTATAAATTTTTTGACTTGAGGTATCAAATCCAAGATTTAGATAGTGCTCTGATGAAGCTTGTTCAGGATGTTCCACAAATTTTATTTCATTTTATTCTTCTTAATCTGGTTTCATCAGTAATTTTAGTCAATTACCATGTGTTGTTATATTTTTTGGTGCATAAATTTTAGTGCTCTTAAGAGGAATCTGTATTTATTTTCATATGGCCATAGATGTTCCACTTTATTGATCTTTTTATTTTCAATATTTGGTTGTGGTTTTATGATTCGTATTGATTAACATGTTATGGATTAGAAATATTTGACCCATCATGTTAGTATGAAATTTAAAATATGTGGAGACCTATTATGGGTCTTGACCTTTTTAACAATCTTTTGGAATTACAGTCTCATGTTTAGTTTTATAACCCCTTTCATATTTATGGGTGTCATTAATATATTTGAGGAATTATTTAATGGGATAGTTCCCTTGGTTTGGAAATGGATTTATAATCATTTTCCTAGGGTTACCCTTCTCTCTTGATTGAGCTTCCCTTTCATTTTATGTTATAATGATTGTTTTAACCCTTTCAATCTTTGGTTGAAATCTAAGGGTTGAAAGATATATACTGGGGATAATTGTCACACCTCATCCACACTTTTCTTATTTATTTTAATTAATTATTATTTTCTATCATAATTTCATATTTAGGTTAGATATCGTATTGGATGTGTAATTTTTGGATCTTAGAGAATATTTGGAGGCTTTTTTAGTGTTTTGCAGTTTTGATTTTTTTTAGTTTGGTTGAACATAACACCATATCCATGGGGACACATAAAGTTATGGGATGTAGGTGAGTCCCTATAAGATAAGGGTGATTTAAGATTACACTATGTCCAAGGTAATATTAGCATGATGCGTTTCTAGGAGAAACATGTAAATTTAAAGTCACATGTGTATGATTTTACTCTCATGAGAGGGTTTTTTCTAAACAAAATCAAGGATGTAGGTCATTTCGTGAAGGAGGGTGTCATTCCAAGATGATGCATGATTGTTTTGGGTGATGAATTAGAGTTTTTTCCGAGATGCATGAGAGTCCCTCCCATTTTAAATTATCATGTTTGGAGGTATAGTTCAGCCCATTGATAGGGGCACCATTCTATGGTTGATTTTTGGGGCTAAAAAAATTTATATGTCTGATATGTAAAAGTAATATTGTTTTCTATTATATGTTTAAATCCCTGCGTACTTTTATGGGCCTTAGGTGAATCCAAATAAGGTAAGGGGGATTGAAGATCACATTGTGTCCAAGGGAATCATAATATTATGGGTGTTTGGGTGAATCATGTTTTTTAAAGTCTAATGTGTATGATTTTACTCTCAAGTAAGGTTTTTGTTTGAATATTCAAGAAAGGATGTTGTTCATGCTATGGTGGAGGGTACCACACCATAATGATGCATGAGGTTTTTGGGTGATGCATTATAGTTTTTTCCCAAATTCATGAGAGTCCCTCCCTTTTTGAATAATCATGTATGGAGGAAGAGGTCACACCAAGTCCAAGGGCACCATGCTATAATGGTTTTTTAGGACTACAAGAAATAGATTAGTACTATATGTAAAAGTAAAATTGTTTTCTTTTATCTGTAGAAACACGTACATAAAGGTCCCAGTGCTGTTGAAATTAAGGTAGAGCCACACCATAAGGATCTGTTTGAGTTAGGTTACCCTATAGTTAAGGGATGGTTCATTCTACAAAATGACTATAGGAAGAGTTTCCATTATTCTTCTTATCTTCACTGAATGTCACTTTATTTTTTATAGAAGTAATCCCACACCATGATGGCTCTGGTCTTTAGTTTCATTATTACTCATATAAGAGTACCACCATGACATAACCAATAGGGTCATTCCATGATGGGTGTCAAGATATGGTCTCGATCCCATGGCACAAAAGGCCCCACCATGAAGTTTTTATGTCAAAATATTCTTTTATGAATTTAGTATTCGATAAAATTTGAATTAGAAACAATTTTTGGGTCTCATTATCCTCCACTAGTTCAAATTATCTCAAGGGGAGCACTAGTAAATTTCTTCATCCTTCATTCATTCCTTTTATTTTTATTTTTATTTTGATTTTTTCTTTGTTTATTCGGATACACCATTTTTATCTTCATTTATCTATGTATTCTTCTTCCCTTCATGTATCCACTTTTTTTCTCTCACTATGAGGTTGTGGTGATTGAACCCTAAGGTAGGGGCTGTATTAACTTTTGGATTTCTAATTTATAGGGATTATGAAGCCCCTATTGAGACCTTTTCTATCATTTTTCATTGAAGAAGTCTTTATTCACTTAGATTAAGGTAGTAGTTTCTTTACACTAATTTTTCATTGACATTCATTGGCTGATTCAACATTCTAAACACTATCTTTATTCAGAATCTATGGTATTATGCAATTTATGATGATGATATGATTGTTTCGTTATAATGGTTATTTTAAAGTCTTATATAATTTTTTTCAATTATATAATATTACAAAAAATAACTAGAGGCATTTGGGTAGTGGACCGTGAGGCCTTATTCATGTAAACTAATATCTAAAGGATGTTTAAGTTACACAATTACCTTAAAATGTTTTCTAGAATCGAAAACCCATGACTTATACCTTATTTACTAATTAAAATATCTATTTGAGGATTATTTTACCATTATTGTACTTTTATGTACTTTTTCTATCATTTTTTATTCTTACAAATTAGTTTGAATTATATAAAATATTTTGGTATCTAAAATAATTTTGGGGTTTCTTATTATCTATTTATGATATCTGTTCATGGAATGGGATTCTTTTTTTGTTTAAAATATCCATTTAACTAGGATTGAACCTTTTTTTGCAAATGAATTCTTATTTCTTGAACCTCCTCCTTCTTCTAAGCCTCTGATTTCTATCATCCTTGATTACTTGTTGGTTTATCCCTCTTAGACCATTTTTTATTTATTTCTCCATGTATTCTTCTTCCCTTGTTTTCCCTCTATTTTATATATTTATGATCCAATAGTGGCCAAACACTAGGTTGGGGTTTGTCTTATCTTTATGAGTTATGATTTCAAGGGTTTTCAAAACACCTTTTGAGATCTTACATAGTGTTTTTCATAGAATATGACCTGATTACATTAGATTTTGATGAATTTATAAGTGATTCAATTTATATGAAATTTTATTATTTTATTCTAATTTTAGAGATGATATAATTTTTTCTTTATAGTTGTGATTTTCAAGTCTTACACAAATTGGTTTTCAATGTTATATTGTTACCCATACTTGTAAATCCACTCTAGAAGTTTTTTGTAAATGTAGTAGATAACTTTTTAATGAAAACTATAATTTAATGGTAATGTCCTTAAAATGGTCAATATAAATAAAAACTCCTGAATTTTAAATTTTTTTCCTTAATAAAATGACTTGATTTTTGAAATATTATTTTTTTTATTGAACCTTTGTGTTCTTTTTAAACCATTTTATTATTCTTACTTGATGATTTTATTTCTGTAATATTTTACCACATCTTAAATAATGATTGGGTTCCTTATTATGGGTGTTTAAAATTTTATCATGGAATTCGATTCCATTTTTTTAAAGGGTTTTATTCTAAGGATTGACTCGTATTTTGTTTTAAACCTGATCCTTAGGTCAAGAACATTCAGTGAAATATTTAAATCACATTTGGGAAAATATTGAAAAAATTATTTCATTATTTGAGTTATCAATGAAGTGTCAGAGTCATGGTAGGAATTTTTTGAAAAGCATTTTGGATTGATATCCTTTATTTATATTGTAATTTCTTAATGATAAATATCTATAATATGTGTTGTAATTTGTATAATGTTATACTTGAAGAGGGCATTGTTTTATTGATGGGGTGTTTATATGTGAGATGAGTGTTTTTCATATATTTCATTGTGATTTTATGTAATTTGTTTTAGGATTTATATCAATAGCCTCTAATAATATGATCATGGAGATCATGGGTTCTTATGTTGGGAATTAGGAAAAATAATTTCTAATAACTGGATTCACTCTCTGTATCAATGCATTATGTTTTTATACTGACAAGAAAGTGACACACACCCTCTAACATTAGATCACAACACAATAATTCTACTATTTCGTGCATGATGTTGTTATATTTTCACTGAATGGAGTGTCACCATATCACAAGGAATTTATGTAATTATCTTCCGAAACCAATGTATAGAAGTATATGATTGGATATACCATGTGGTAACTGATATGCTCTTGTTAGTGTTGAACATGAATGACACAGACATAAGATAGTATGAGAATGTTATTCTACCATAACCTCACTTCCATTGGGATACATATACAAATTCATCTATCTTTACATTACTTGATTGGAATCTATTACTATTTTTATTTTCTTATATTTCACTTATATGAGTGGATTCAATTTATTTTTATTTTCATTTTCATGTTCTTGTTTTTTCCATGTGTTTTGGTTTACATATTTCATATCTCTAGGATTTCTTATGTGTATAATTTATTTTTTTGATTCATTCTGTTTGTTATTATTTTAAACCAAGTCATAAAATATGTTTTATAAATTAATTGTTATGAAATTAATTAAACTCAATCACAAGTCTCTCATTGTTTTAAATGAATTACATTACATTATTAAAAAATATTTTTATGTGAATTCCCTATAAATCATTGATCTTTATCTAATAATGTGGTTTGATTTCTAAAGAAGAATGTTAGGATTTACTAGTGTAGTTCTGTTTCATTAAAAATTAAAAAAAATTATTATCTTAATAAAACGTAATAAAAACTATAATAAATGAAATGTCTTTTGAAAGGACTCACATATAGACAATTTATTGATGGAATCCTACTAGAAAAATTTTATCACACCCTAGTTAAACTAATTAGAGTCTTATATTTAGTAGATTATATATGTTCAGGTTTAGGTTATTGATAATCTCTCTCTTATGGATTTTTTTCCCCAGGTAGCTCATGAAGCATCTTTTGGTGTTGATGTTGGATGTTGAACTTGGTTTTTGAGGAAATTATTGGTTTTATATCATGGGACTATTTTGATTATTAATTTCTATTATGTAACATCCGTTTATAATATTTGTGTCATATTTTTTCTATTCTGTATAATTTCAATTCTTTTGTTTTATCCATCCAATGGCCCAAAGGCATTCATTTTTTATTGATTTCTGATAATACACCTTTCAAGGGGTGAGTTGGAACCCTTAAAAGGCCCGTAGGCATAATTATTACATATCCCGTAGGCCTTAGAGGAATTCATTTGCTCGTAGGCTTCAAAAATTACATACAACCCAGACTAACTACTTGGAACTCCTCCTCCCCAACATCTTCATCGTGAAATCAGCTCTCCACCTTCGCATGGCTGTTCGTCTAGGCATTCCCATGCATGCACATGCTTGTCCTGATGGAATGTGAGTTAGATATATTTTTATTTGTGTCCTATTAAGTTTATTTTAATGTTTTCTGGTTATTTAATTATCACATGTTTGTCCATCCTATGGAAAAACTAGAATATTTTTCCAAATACAATTCCACTTTGTTTTGTTTATTATTTTATACAGAAAACCATTCCAATAAATGTAACCACGATTCCCGAGAACTTTTTTATAGTCTAATGGGATTTAAAAATCCCTTTTGGCCATGCCACAAACTTCATCAAGTGTTTGGTGAATATCGACTAAGTTGGTTTTTGACATTCCCCATGTGAAATATATTTCATCAATACTAAAAATACACCCCATGTGAAATATATTTCTTCAAAATATCCAAATGGAATGAAAATAAAAATTTCCATTAAACAAATTTGAGGCCTTCACCCACTGAACTCTCTAACTTCCAGGGATTGGGGAACTCCCTCTTATTATCCTCTATGAATTTAACATCGAGGTCAAATGGAGAACATTGGGGACTCAATTTATAGTCCAAAATCACTAAAACTAGGCTTCATATTAACTTAAAAAGTTACCTATATAGATATTTCTTCCATGGAGACAGTATTAAAAAATAAACTTTTAAAATAAGCAACCACAATACTTATCCTCTAAAATCTCATCAATATTGTATACCAATTGAGGCAAAACAATGTCTCAAATTTTATATGACAATTATCATCATGAAAATATTTATTAGCTTCACTCTTAGATGAATATATCTCACATCAAAGATCAATCTTGTAATTTCCATTGAATAAAATGACATTTTAAATAGATATCATTATTCAATAATAAATTATTAATTTCATTGAAAGATTCCTTTTACTCTAACTATTGGAAAATAACACATTTTATCTCTAATATTTATACAAATACTTAAATAAATTCCTCAACCATATATTCTCCTTGATCATTTTTCTTACAACAACATAATAATCCTTTGTAGAAAACATTCCACCATCTTCAACAATTTTTACATATAACTCACAACTAAACCACCAAAGTGGTAAAAAATATTTATACTTATTCTTTTATTAACACTGCATTCAAATTTCAAACCAATATATTATTGTAAATCCATCCCTCCTAGGAAAAAAAATAATTTAATTGATGAATTTCATGTATCTCAAGATCCACTTTTCCTCCTAGTACTAATTCCTAATATTTTCCTTGTATCTACAGAAAAATCCCACCACATATTATGTGTTAGGTCATGTGAAAACCATGAAAATAATAAAACCACATACTAATAATACATGATATATTTTTTATCTTTTAGTCACACCCATAATCAAAATTTAGTGACTTCTCTATCAATAACTTGAAATGAATTGAAAGTTTAATGGAAACTGATTTTCTTAAAACCTATGAAACCTGCTCAAAACCTTCATCTCATTGGTTTATTGTGGTATTTTTAAAATTCCAATTTCATGATATCAAATAATAATCATTCCAATAATATTTTCTACCTCACCATGATCATTTACATCAAATTCATTTGATAATTGAGTCTTATACTTATTGATCCATTTCTCTTTAGACAATAAAAAGAGAATATAATTTACATTTATTAATAGGATGATATAAAAATTAATAAATTATGTGAATTATTAATATTAATCTAGGTTAGATCCCTAATATCAATTACATTCAATGGATGTATTGAATTTTTTTTCCACTACCTTGGTTCTTAATTTAGCTGACAAAAACTCTTATTATTATTATAACAAAATTATTCCTTCCCATACTAAATAAACCCATTTAGTATCAATATAAAGATATCCTCTCATATTTATCAACGTATGAAATTTTCATTAAATACATTTTTTAAAAGTATAAAATATTGTTTTCATAGATGCTAAATAAAACCATTAGAGTAGTTAACATGGTAGAAGGATATAAAATTATAATATAGTCAATACCCTTCTTCTATCATAAATCCTTCACAAAAATTCTTTCCCTATAATTTTTATAGTCATAATGTTCTTCTTTGACCTTGTGTAACTATTTTTTATACAATGACTTATTCCATAATGGGTTGTGATTTTTTCTTAATTTATATTTTTATGAAATTATGACATTTTATACCTCATTTCAAACTCTCACTTATTAAAATCATTCAACATCATTAAAAACTCTTAGGTTCTATAGTTCTAGTAAATAAAAAATTTAAAAGAAGACAGATATATTTATACTGACATACATACACTATTTACACCCTAAAGAAATATAATTTCACTAAGATTCCCTGTTTTACACTCTGGTTGAAAAAAACTAGGTATTTTTTCATGATCAATCTCATTTATCCAGAACAAACTTAGGCTACCCCAAACAAGGGCACCCGAGCCCATCCTTAAAAAGGGTTAAAGTGTGTTCTCAATTTTCATTGGCTAAAAAATAGCACCTTGACATCAATAACATACAATGGGAATGGTTTGGCTGAATAATCCATCAAGTAGGACCTAATTGTTAACATGAAACAACAAATTCATAACATGACTTGTCATGCTATCAAATAAATAGAACTAAATTAATAAAAAATTAACATGAAATAATTGTAATAAAATAAAAAATAAATGACAACTACTACAAAAATAATATAACAATACATTCATAATATAATCAAATTGAGGGTCAAACATACTATAAGACCATGGTTGGATGAAATAACAAGAGAGGGATGAATTTCCATTTAAAAATGAAGCATTATAAATGGATAATCACAAAATAAATATATCACAAGAGTAAATATGAGTATTTATAAGTCAATGTAAAAGATTAATTTAATTGGATAAATCAAAATTAATCAAATTTTGTGATAAATAGAATTGTTAGAGTAAGCACAATGGAATAAATTAATTATTATCACAATTAAATTAATTAAGTGTATAAAATATTATCAAAAGAGACTTAATTAAATTAGTTGATTAATTAAAATGTGTAAGTACATCATAATTATAAATATGCATTGATATAATTTGATTGAAGAATTTGTTAATATAGAATAATTCATATTGTAATTAATAAAGAGATAATGAAATGATGTTCTAATGTAAAATTTTAAATGATAGAGGGAGAGAGAGATTTCATAAAGGACTTCGAAAATAGCTGAGCCTGAGCCCCTATATCTCCTCCCCTTGGGTTAAGAGGTTATAAAATTTCTCCCTTGATTTTAATGGATATAAAGAAACCAATATCCATTTATTTTTTGTGAACATGGTAATAAAACAATCACTCGATATTTTTGGTTGTGATCACCCATGTTCCCTTACAATAGTAGTACTAAGCACTAGTCTCTCACATTGTGGTTGTAAGAACCTTTAAATGAAATAGATATGAGAAAATAAATATTTTTCTTGGTAAAAATATATAACAAATCCTCTCACTTATTAGTTGATATGGATAGTAAAATTTCAGAGGATATATAGATAGGTTCTTTTGAAGATATCATAAGAGATTGATAATTGAAATTGGATCCTGAAAATAGATTTGACATTGATGGGGATAATCATTTTGATTCATCATTACAATGATCTGGTTAATTTATCATTCCACCATTCTTATCTATGCCTCTATGTTTCTGTAGGTATAACCTCTAATAAGACTAGAAATATTCTTGAAATTTTTTATGGTCATTGAATTTTCCACAGACCAATTCAATGTATTTGTTACCATAATAAATGAGTCCTTATAATTCATGATTGTCTGTTATCTTAGTTTGAATAATGTATAATTAAATGAACATATTTATTCCATAAATTATATATAACTAAACTATTTATACACAACATGAAGTAAAATTAACAACATGACTACCATATGTTCAATATTCATTCATAGTGTGAGAAGAAATTCACAGTGTGAATGATAGTTATTTAATAATAACTCTCTCACAACTCATAAAAACCATTTCTAACATGAATCAAAATTATTGATGAAACCTTATAATTTGAACATGGTATTATGGAATGATGGATTTTATTATAACGTGAAAAAAATCCTAAAGATTTTAGAGTCCTCTTAATATCCAATCGGTTAGAAGGTGCTCATGTAATTTGATAATCTTTACTCTGGATTTCTAGACATAATTAAATGCTTCCATTCGACCCAAATTCTTAATTATATGAATTCATTACAATGATTATGATTATAATAGATTTTTAAGGTCCTAATAATAATCCTATTTATTCCTTTAATAAATATCCTTTAATTCCATTGTATCAAATCACAAAACCATGACATGGTATGCATCATAAACATTGAATATTATGTAAAATTAAATTTTTATCACCATAGTTATGTTTTTTTGATCATTAAAACATCTGATAGATAGATAGATACTACAATATCCCCATTTTTTATCAAAATCATTTAATATAAATGGATATATCCAGAAACTCAAAAGGGAAATTTTTATCTTGTAAATCATTCATGAAATGATATAGAGTTAATTTCTATTATAAGTCATGAAAAAACTCTATCCTTATAAAAAATAAAGATACGTATATATAAATTTCCCTTAGGATGTTTACAAAAATTAACCCCATTTTATGAGAGACAAAAATTCTCCACCCTTTGTGATTATCAAAAACAAAATAATGGATGTAAAATCAATAAGAAAACTACACAATGGATAAATAAATTAAATTCATTAATATATCCTCGTTAATGATTATCATAAACATAAAACCCAATTATTTTGGAATAATAAATATTAGGAAAATTCCATTAATACGGGATAAAGTAGAAATTAATTTGATATGGAGTATATATATATAATTTAATTTTAAATTACTCTGTATTAGAAAAAGAAAAATGAAAGAAATTAAAGAAAAGAATTAATGTAAAATATACGTGTGAATATAAATATTTAAAAAGATATAAGATTTTCAAAATGAAATTTAATTAAAATTTTTTAAAATGAAATACAAATTTAAATAATGTAAATTATTTAAAATTCAAAAGATAAAAAGAGAGAAACAAAAAGGATTGAAAAATAAATTTTAATAGAAACTTAAAAAAGAAAAAAAATTGATGGAAACAAACAAAAAATTATATAGAGAATATGTCAAATTAAAATGAAAAAAGAAATTTATTTTAAAAAAAAAATTGAATTCAATTAAATGAAAGTAATAAGAAATTATAAAAACTGAATTCTCCTTCCTATAGAAAATAAATCATTAAAAAATACATAGCTTTTCCTTCTCTTATCCTCCTAAATTTGGGAATAAATGAAAATGGAATCATATCTAAGAGAGGGATAGAGAGAGAGAGTAAGAGATTAAATAGATAAAGTATAATGAAACAATGAATTAAAAATATAAAAATAAATAATATATCTATATTTTTAATAGATTATGATAAACAAAATATCCAAAGATTTTGAAATAATTTTATTTATGTCTTTAATAATAAATGATACTAATAGAATATCATCTCGACGCATTAAAAATTTAATAATTTCAAATCAGTTCCAGATTTAAAGATACAAATTTCTATGAAAATGATTTCTTTGTTTAAAAAAGGTGAACTCTCCCTAAGTAAAAAAAATTAATAGATGCAAGTAAAAAATTAATTTTTCAAGGAAAAATGAAATTATATTTTTAAAAAATATATGTATAATATAAAATTATTGTAAAATATACATATCAAATCGAATTAATGATAAACATTATAAGACTAATCCTCATATGAAAATAAGTTACATCTTTTAAAAAATAAATTAATAATGACGCACTTTTAGAATTGTTCAATATTAATGGATCATCATCTTGAGACAAAAAAATACTTCAATGTTAAAAAAAATTCCCTTGATAAGGCACCATATAAAATTTCAATAAATTTTAGTGGAATAGTCTTGAAAATTATTAAATGGGTGTTCCTTTTTATATCAAAACATTGGTTCTACCAATGTTATTTAATAAAGATTTCGAAACCCATACAAATATTGTATAATATTTTCTACTATAAACATGAGATAGAAGATTAATTGATTATCGTCTCCCATATCTTTCATTCTTTAAATATCATCCATAAATTAAAATCCCATATTTTCTACAATAATTAATAATCATTTTTTAGAGCATCCCTTCAAAAATGGGGCAACTTAGGTATTTTTCAAAAATTTAGATGGATTTGAAAAACCAATCTGTGAATAAAATTTTGGAAAAACACTAAGAACCCAACATCATAAAAAGATATTAATCACCCTATGTAAATTGAGAAAGAGTATTTTTAGGCTCTTTGATTTGGGATTCTATATTCTCAATTATCAGTTAATCTTATAGTTTCAATAAAAATCATTTCTTTTTTTATAAAAAAAGATCAATTTCAAAAAAAAAATTATCTTTTTCACAAATAACTTCTTTTATTTCATGGAAACTTTTTGTATTTATAAATGAGTTGATTTAAATATTTTATAAAATAATTATAATTTAGTTGACCCAAAGGGAAATAGGAATAGGTAGAACCAGAATATGAGGAAGATGTAGAGTTATAAGATATAAGAGAATTAACCTCAACATTTACCTCAAGAAGAGTGAAGTGGAATTTGTATGATAAGGAGGTTGAGTAGCGGATTCATGGGATTCCTCAAAAGTATTCCAAGTCAAATAATTAAGAGCTTTATTATCTTGATTCTTCATTTTTATATTCATTTTGTGTATAGGGAAACTCGGCCTGATATGACCCTTTTTTATTGTATTCAGATATCACAATTTGGGGTTATACATTTTTTTTCTTTTTTAGAATGATGGAAGGTTTATTTATTCAAAATTTTGTTCAATTCTTGGGCCAAGAATCCAATATAAATGACATTATTTACTGATTTATCATTATCAATATCATTGAAATAAATTATTCTTTTGGATTCCATTACTTCATTAGTTTATTTTTTTGAATGATGTTTCAGGGGTTTTTTATAACAAGATGAATTTAATAAGCCCCTGGAATGATATATTCTTTATTAATTTAGATTCTTGAATCTTTATAACATTTTGTGTCATAAACCGTCACTGGTTGAATATAAATCTGTCACCAAATTCGGTCCACGAAATGTCCATAATGGAATTCCCAATCCCCAAGGTTTTAAAAATAGTGTTGGGACATAAATACAACATAATTGGGAATGATTTATGCCAAAAAAATAGAAACAATAAAAAAACTAGAACAGTAGAATAAAATTATAACTAGTCATATAAAAATATACAAGCTAATCTAAGTACAAAATAAAGCTAAATATGGAAAAAAAACTGAAACTGAGAGAAATACTAAAACTGGACCACACTATTGGGATACCATGTGACCTCTTGGTCACCTCCAACCAAAAGACCCAAACTACTCCAATAACAAGCACCTGATCAAAGAAAACTGAACCAAATATGAACTTTTAAAACAGCTCAGGTCTACCGACACTTTGTGGTATATGTACGGTGTGAGCTAGACATCTCTATAGGAAACCACCAAATAATCCAAATATTTCCTTACCCAAAACAATCCACTAACACTATCTTAAAATATTGTTTTAAAAATAGGTTTTTTAACATTTCCCTAAACTACACATTCCACATATTATTTCTAAAACCTTTTTTATATTTTACACTGAAAAACTAAAATAGTAAATGCCAAGGTTATGTTATAAATAATTATGTTTATAGTACAAAAGAAATTAATTAAGTAGAAAAAATAATAACCATGGGAGATCCTAAACATCCATAGAGGACCCCTGGACAAAATCTGTTCAAAACTACCTATCGGCGTATGGTGAAGCCCCTAAGTCAATAACCAACTAGCTTCTGTAACCTGTCCATACTAGTGGCACATCCCTCATGGGATGTCTATAAATCTAGGAGGATATTATCCTATCTAATCGAGTTATCATGCAACCATAACTCAATCATCTAAAATATTCCTAGGAATCAATGTTTGTATTAATATTGTGTAAGTAGGAGGCTAACACAGGCGTGAGTCATCTTACATGTCGTCACCACAGTTTCCTACCACAAACACATACACCAATTTGAGATCACCCACAAAGTGAAATCCCTCATATATAGGTGCCGCATATATATACATATACATGTCACATCAAACACGGTTCCAACTTGGCAACCATAATATATAACCCTTTTAGATATTTCATAAAACATTTCGATTTGCCAACTGGGCACACACATTTTCTAGACCACAATCCTTTCCATGTTCAATACAAAAAAAATCTATTAGAAATTTATAAATAAAAATGGTTCTTTCTAGATGTACACACTCAAATATATTTACCAAGAAAAATTTCTAAATAAAAACTTTTTTTAAAACAAGAAAAACACTTAAAACATATCAAACAACCCCTAGACCAAACACTTACCACAACACAAATACTAAGATCCAAACTGCCATACCCATTGTGATTTAATTTTATGAAATTTTTTGGAACCACCCAAAGGACCCAACATCATTTAGAAAACAAGAAAAATATAGGAAAACAAGGATTCGAGGGAACACCAATTTAAAGAACCATATTCATTTGAAGACATATCCATGTGTACACCTTGTGTGCCCATTGTTGAGAAAAAATCCAATGGAACACCAAAAATCCAAGAAGACCCTTGAAAACTATTATCATAATTTCACCATTTTAATTAAAAACATAACCCAACACTAACATTATATAGAAAAAAACCATCCCATTTAATCCCTATACCATTTTACAAAACAATTTAATAAATTTTAAAATCTATATCATTACCAAAATCAAAATTTAAAACCAAATTCACAAAAAATTCACACCATAAATACATAATGAAATTTAAATATTTCATAACCCCCCCCCCCCGCTCACTTTAAAAGGACAATGGAAGTTCATTAAAAAATATAGGTTCCATAAACCTAGACATTGCACAAAAATCACATTAAACCCCAATTTTTAGTAAATTCTACCAATAATAAAACACCATTTACATCATTCCATAGGTATATTAGATGTATGAAAATCATTTAAAATTTAATTCAAAGCACACAAGTGTTCATGGGTTGTGCGGGAAGGAAAAATTCAGAAACACTGACCTTACCAATGTATAGATGGAATGAAACATTTATAGAGGAGAGATCCAACCATTATAGACCAACCACAGACCCTAGAATCCAAATAAAAACAACCCACACCTTAACCCTAATATCTAGGTTTCTCCCGAACAATAACCAAGGCTAGGGGAGAAAATATGTGGCAGAGAAGAGGGAGAAAATGAATGTCAGAGATTTAATGATGAAACATAGACCATTGGTGATAAATATCCCAATAAGTGGTCTAAAATGATTGAGAATAATGGAGAGGTGCCTCAAGTCGATACCCAATATGTATGGCTTTATTTGGGAGGTAAAATAACTCTCAAGGTCAAACGTTCTTAATACAGTAATGGGTTGTATGGTTTTGCTTCATGATTCTCTAATCCATGGACAAACTGTACCACTAATACTAGAAAACATCTATAACATTGCAGGTTTAGGTTTCACAGTTTGGCAAAACCATTCCTAAACTTTGTGACATGAATATTCTTCAAAGACACATAAATGACACACCAAACACAAGGTAATCCCACCCAAGGATCCTTGAATGATTTAAACACAATTTAAAGATATTATAGGTATCACAAATAGTCATTCATTCAAAATTCTTCCAATAACATTCTCAATTACAATTAATAAGTAATGAAGAAAAACAAAACCACAAAAACCCAACGACTTTTGTTGGACACTCATTCCGGATATCACCCAAATGATCTAACATAAATAATTTAATAAAAAATTGAAAACTATGGTCAAGGTGTGACAACTCATCCCACCAAAAATTCTTTCTTCCCTAGAAAGTAACCCTTCTGAAAGAAAACTAAAATGAAAGTATGTACCTGACAAAAACTAAGATGATATAAGAGCCTCAGGGTAACTATTCACTCAACAAGTCACACCTATGTGATCAATAAGGAACCAAAACATAAGGATGAGTGAAAAACATGATGGGGTCCTCCTCACCATAAAGAATTGGATAATATGGAAAAAAATTAAATCCCAAAAAACACCCTCACCATAACTTGTAATAAGGGATTTCAATATTTAAATCTTCTTTGAAGCTCACACGGTTTACTCAACTTTGTGCCAACCATGCACAAACTAGTAGATGTAACGGGCACCACACATAGCATAGACGCACAGTTTCAAAACTCTACACCAAGTGTACCAAACACCTGTATCTGAAAACGATACCAAGACACAGGGTTTCCTAGGAAAGGTGCATGGTTTCTTTTAACTGTGTGCAAATCATGTACAGGATAAAAATTCACCCGAAACATCCAAACTTTGAAAATTTTAACTAAGACTCAACCCGAACATCCATTTAAAATATGGACACTACTGCCACCAAAATAGGGAACCTCCCACATTAATTATACCCCCCAATACATCAATTCTACAAAACACAATCATCTCCAAATGAGAACTACAAAAATTTCAAAACAGACTGGCCTACTCAAAGTCAAGACACACACAAAGGATATCCAAAAATTTCAAAGGCCACATTAATATGGAATCAATTACTTCAGTTACAATAAAATATGTCCATCAATATTTACAAAAAATGGTGGACATAATAATATATAAAAAACTAAAATAAATTTTTTTTAAATGACTCCATACCAACATGATGAAAAAACTAGGTCAAGGATTCACACACCCTTCGAAACTCCTGACTGTGTGTGAGATTCTACCTAAGACCTATGGATGAGGATCAGATGGTTGAATATTGTCTTATATCACAGTTTGGCACAGGCATCCCTCGATCATAAAGCCTTCTTTAGGGGATGCTTCCTACAAAACATCTCTAGATCAACCAGACAGCCTCAATTATGGCACATCTTCTGAGGATGCAATATATCAGCTTCGAGTTCCCAAATCGACCCCACTTTTGGCACACAAACGAATGGTCCGATGTACTAGAAGTCAGGACCAATGATGATTAATCCATTGAAACAGGTTCGTCTGGCATGCTCATCTTGACACATGGGGAACCTTCACGAGCAATTAGATACACTGGATTTCCAACCGTCTACACTATAGAAACCAACTTAGTAATGAATGTTTCAACAAATATCTTCTCTAAAATATGGTTCATAGAAGGTAGGACTCGTTCCTTGATCTTTGGAAAAATACCCCCAAAGAAGAGATCATTTTTCAAGAGATCCTATGATGATAGCTCTAGAGAAAAGGAAACTAATTCTTTAATATGGTCAACATAGTCCTTAACCATCTATTGGCCTTGTTTAATACACATGAGCTCTTCCCATTTCTTATTCTTCACATATTCAGGTATGAACCACCACATGAAGACAGATTTAAATACATCCCAAATCATCCCAACTTGCAATGATGATGGGGTAAAAAACTCTCATTTTTCCAAAGCTGGACCTTTGAACAGACCCAAAAGAGCATACACTTTAACAGCCTTTAGATTTCCCAACACCATGAAAACATGATCTACTTACTCAAGACACTCTCAGAATCTAGATGACCTCTATCACCACAATGGATATACAACATCTAAGAAGAATCAGAAGATGGGGTAGAATTATTAGACATTATGGGGACCTCTGGGTGGTATCCTCTAAAATTCATGAGAAAAAGGAAATTAAAACCAACATCAATACAAATTAAATCTGAAAGAATCACCTGATCTAAACAAATGCCACAGAATCGAAGTGAATTATAACACAACAAAAATTATCCATTATAAAAAATACCCATTTCACATCAATTTTTAACACCAACTCATTTCAATGCTACTTTCCAAATGAAAAAATCCAGCATGTTTACTTTCTAAATGAAAAATCCACCTTTCAAAAAACAAAACCCACAATAAATGATAAAAAATGGTTTCCGAAACCATTTTGACTTTTTAATGTCACATTAGAAATACAAGTCCAATCCTTGGATTTCAATCACCCACCCATGGAATCTCACAAACTGTCACATGTGTGTCTATCGAATTTCTCTCATATCATCTATGAAAAAGTGCCCCCACGCACTATCTGTAACACCCCGAGATTTTATGAAAAATATTCTTTTAATTTCATTAATGTCTTTTGTTTTATTCTACACCAAGATTACCTTGCGCTATATGCAACACCGTATTAGCTTGCAGTATACGCAACCCTATTCTTGGATCGTGTTACACACAATTTTGATAATAGTTATTCTACGCAACATTGAGTATATATATATATATATATTCAATGTATAAATGAAATATGGTTGGAATATGTTATACGAAACAACGAAGGATTCTTTCACAACACGCAACCCTGACTTGGCTTGCATTACACGCAATCTTGACCTTCCTCGATAGCGTGTGTTGTATGCAATATTGGGTTTTAATAAACAACAATATATTATTATAATATTATCATGAACTAGAAGTTATGAATAGTGTTAACTAAATTTTGAATTTTATAACATTATTATTCATCTTACACATTTCTAGAACATGGTATAAGAACAAAATAAATTTTTCGGGTAAAATAAGTATTTTTCCAAAAATGCAGTTTTGCCGCCTTTTGATGGCGCACCCACTTTAAATCTAGTTTTTGAAATGTTTATAAGTTCAATTTGACAAAATAAAATTCTTCTTTTGAATCAGGATATAAAAATTTACATTAGATAAAGTTTTGATATTTTTCTGATAACTTTCAGATTTTAATGAATAGTAAAAACACGCTATATTTTAATTAAAAACAACTTTTTTCACCGTAATATCTTATGTGGTTAAATTATAATATTTAATGGTTTTAATGTATAAATAGAATATATTTTTACCATTTAATATAATGTATGACAATAGCATTGATTTTACCTTGAATTTGTAGGTTAAATCAATTCAATCTTTTGCAATGTTTTAAAGAAAACCCGTTTTCTTTCGACAACAGGATTAATTTTAATTTAATTTCTGAAACTTTTGTGTATTGAATTTGGAAAAATGGATTCCATATTTGGAATTAGTGGATCCAAATTATGTTAATAAGCTACTTTTTATTTTTGGGAATTATGAATAGTAACTACGGTAAGTTTTATTTACCATAGTTAAAGGTAAATCAAGTAATTAAGGGTAAATATAATATTTTAAAATTACCCTAAAAAATGTCAAAATCTTATTGGATGACTAAAATTCGACCCATATCACCTAAGGGTCGGATTAGATTCATTTAATTAAATTTTTTCAATAAAAATAATTTAATTATTATTAAAACCAAAGAATGTGACAACATGTCACTTTCTTAAATCGTATAAGTATAATAATTTTAATCTAGTGATAAACTTCATGAAACTTCAAACATGAATAGTCTCCAGATATATAATACAATTATATACATCATAGGAATTTATTTTTAATTTTTAGGGATTAAATAATTATCATTTATTATGACACAAAGATGATGCAGTAATTGTCTTATTAATGAAATATTGACATAATTGATGTTATAAATGCCGAAATAAATGTAATTTGAGACTTTTTATGACTTACACTAATTTTATAGGTTAATATGACATGTGATTGTTGATTTAAGTAACTTGGTTCGAACTTATCATTCTGTTATGAATTTCATAAAAATCATGTACCAAATAGTGTCAAAATTGACATAAACTAGTTTTTAAAACAAATATTATATTATTAATTGTTATTTTATTCCTAAAAATCTAAGGTTCGGCCAAATGACTTAGATAAGCTTATATATGTTAATAATAAACAAATTGGGGTTCTTTTGGCTTGATATAGTATGTTTATTAACCATATAGCGTAAGAAAACAAAAAGACACGGTAAAAGATAAATTATTTATCTTAGAGTTAAATCTAATTGATAAGGTTAAAATATTAACCTAAACTTGTCTAAATCCTATTTTATGGGAGGATCTAGACCCATCCCCACCTTAGCCTCGAAATAAATCAATTTGGAGATATTTAAAACCGAACTTGGCTTTATAATAAAATAATAGTTTTAGTTATTCCAAAGGTGCCCCTCTCCTCCCTTATAAAAGGGCACCTCCTCCCTCTCTTCCTCACACAACTTTGAGCCTTAATGCTCTGCCAACCCCTGCCAAATTATCTTCTCCACTTCCTTAGAAACATCCTAGAGGTTCTGGTCTTCCTCAAAGACCAATTTTAGTGCCCTTATAGGAGGTCTCAAAGAGGCGCTTCAAAGAAGAGGTAGTTTCCGTTACCGATTCTTTCACCTTTATTTCTTCTTCCACTTCTTCTTCATAGGTTGTTTCATTATGAAGTAATAACATAAGTATAACTAATATACTTATATGTTATTATAAGTATTAAACAACCCTATTTCACCATCTATCCATCCTACGGAAAAACAAATCACCGCCCGTGCGTACGTACGGAATACCGTCTCCACGTCGTGGTGAAATCTATTTTCCACCACCACCTTACTTGGATGGGTATAATGGTGTAAATAATAACTATATATTATTATTTTAAAGTGATATTGATTCTTAAATAGTATACATACACTCCAATACAGTCCCACGATCATGAGAATGATATCATCGCTCGTGCGTATGTACGGACTACCGTCTCCACGACGCGATGAGATACATTCTCCACTTTGACCATTCATGAATGATTATAAAGTATATATAATAAGTAATCATGAAATATATGACATAATAATGATACTGGATTTATGTGTATATATATGTATGTCATCTAATTAATTCCGTTCAACTCAATAAGGAAACGAAAACAACGTTCATGCGTACGTACGGCCTACCATCTCCATGAACAGTGTATTTCTTCCCAATTACTGATTTATTATATATATGTATATTCTGAATATATATATATATATATATATCAGGTTTTATATTCTGGAATTAAGTAATCATGATCTAAGTAATCATATGAATAATTACAAGTCAAAACACGGACGACAAATGAAACAATTTTACCCAAAACGCTCTTTAACATGGAATTTACAAAAGAACGGGTAATATAATGTCATAAGTGAACCATATATGATATAATAACAATTAATATGATTCTGTAATAAGTCAATGACATTATTTAAATCATTATACAAGAGGTTCGGACACTTACGAAGCAAATCGGACCTAAGGTAAGGGAAATATCACAATCTCATTTTTATCCAAGATTGTTTATACTTTAGTATTTATTGGGGTGTATTTTATCATCCAAATCCATGTTTCCTCAATATGTAATATTATTTCCATCCACCTACAATTTTTTAAATCCAATTTTACCCTTCGGTGAGTTTTTAGTAAAGGATATGAATGGAATCTTTTGTCGTTTTTCGTACGAGGTACTTTTTGACTTTTCCGACAAAAGTACAAAGAATGTTTTTTTTACTTATACGGAATGAATGGATTTTTAAAACATTATTTCCAAGAAGCATCCTTTAAATGTTTTCAAGTTTATTTTTAATCAACTTCTTTTAGTTTAAAATTATATGACATGTTAAGAAAGGAAAAATGTTTTTGAAGTAGAAAGGATATTTTCCTCAACAATGGAGTTCAAGTGTTTTATCAAAATTATTTTCTATCTAAGATAATAAAGGGTTGTGTTTTTATCCCTATTATTACATTGATTTGATTATGTTGTGATGGAATTATTTTTATGAATTCCTTTACCGTATATGAATTGTTTTATGATGTCATGATGTTTAAGATTCCCATTTTTATTACATGGGTTATGCAATGGTGTATGGTTTATGATTTTGTGGCACACATAAGAATGGTATCATTATGAGATGGGTGGGACCTATATCTCCTTCCAATGCATTGGGTAAAGATTTTATATCTCATGAGATAGACATGGCTGGAACGGTAGGTTATACCAGTTCAGTGAAACAGGACTGAAACGAGGGTGACTCGGTTCAGAAAGGGACTTTGTCCACTAAGACAGTCTTGGCAATGAGTCTTGACTAACAAGAAATGATTCTCTATGATTATGTGTGTATGATACAAAGTTTCTTGTTTTAAGTTATGATTATTGTGATTACATTTCACTGCCATGATTTATCCCATGTTATGAAATTATGATCTCTTTTGCAGGTTAAGATTTCCAAAAGTTATGTTCTTATGTATATGATGTGATTGATATTTCTTTTGTTTACCCTTACTGAGCATTTGAGCTCACCCTTTTATGTTTTCTTTTCCCCAGGATATAAAGAAAGGTTTTAGGTATTAAAAAAAAGGAAGATCTTTATGGGAGATGTTGAAGATCTTTCACCAGGATTAGAAGACTATATTCCGAGTTTCCAAAGACACTAAACTATTACGATACTTGTGTGTGTGTTTTTGTTATGTACTAAGTATTCCGCAAATGTAATTTAATGTCAATGTACGTCAAGCTTCGGGTCTCTACAGTTGGTATTAGAGGAAACGTTTAGTCAACCTTTGGAAACTAGTATGTGAAAGCGTTAGTGAGATCCCTAGAGATATTTCTAAGGTATGTCTATGGATGTCCCTAAGGATAAGTATATGTATAAGATACAGTCCTAGAACTACAGTAACGATCATAGAATTTAACCTAAGAAGTTAGATATTGAGGATACTCCCCCTTTATAATGTTGTTTTCCCTAGCATGATTTTTTCCTCTCACACTATTCTTTTTGGGTTTTAGATGATGGCTGGAACCCGAAGGAACCGTGTTGATCAATGCAATGGACAATGAAATGATTTTCCTCATGAACAAACAAATGTTATGGGAGATGGAGTGAAAAATCTTATTGCTATACTTACACAAGCTATGAATCAATCTAGACTTCCAAATGAGCAGATAAGGGAACAATATTCTATTGAGTCCTTCATGAGGAAACATCCACCTTCTTTCAGTGGGACTTCCGATCCACTTGTTGCTGAACAATGGATCAATACCAATGAAAATATATTTTCAGTTCTTCAATGTTCTGAACATGATAATGTCATCTTAGCAGTATATCATTTGGAAGGTGAAGCTGATGAATGGTGGAATCTTATCAAGAATATAAGGCCAAGAGATGAAATTGAGTCCATGGAATGGGACGAGTTCAAGAACTTGTTTTTCAGTAAGTTCATCCCTCGTATTCTTCTAACAAAGATGGAAAAGGAGTTTCTTGAGCTGAAGCAGAAGGATGATGAATCTGTTGGTATATACGAAGTGAATTTTACAAGACTTGCAAGGTATGCATCTGGCATTATCATCCAACCTGAAATTAAATTTGATCGATTCTTCAGTGGCTTAAAACCAAATCATCAATGGACATTAGCTATAAGAGACTTCAGTAGCTATGAAGAAATTGTACGTTATGCTATCAAGGTATAAATGGAAGTTGGTGTTACTTATCCATCTCATAGTTTTGACAAGAAATGAAAGATGGAGTTCAAGGAGAAATCTCAGAATAATGGTAAAAAGAAGATGAATGTTTCCTTATGCTCAAAGTGTGGAAAGAAGCATGGTGGAGATTGTCTTAAAGGGACATGTAAATGTTTCAAATGTGGAAAGGAAGGTCATCGGGCATTTTAATGTCGCAATGATGAGAAGAAGATTCCTAATGATTTAAACAAAGGAAGGGATACACAGAATGAACCTACTACACTTCAATGCTTCAAGTGAAAGGAAATGGGGCATTATGCTAATAAATTCCCTAATCCAAGGGTTAGTGATGATCGACATGAGCAACCACTTAAGGCAAAGGACAAGGGGAAGTCACATGAGATCACCATTGGTGAGGTTGAATATGACAACGATGTGGTGGAATGATTAAGTGTTTATGTAATGGGATTCCAAAATAATGTTGTATCATGGAGTATTGGAATATTTATGTATTGGTCTAATGTGGTATTCAAAGTGATTGAGATATTTTTAATAAGATGATATGCGCATAATGAAGGTAAAATGAGAAAATGAAATGTTTAACAGTATTCATGACCTCATGATTGATATAAGGACTAAGTGATATCATGGTTTGAGTATATCGAATTTTGAGGATTTTGGTATGTGGAAAGAGTTAACTTTTAATAGAATTCATGTTTTCAATAAGGTTCAATGGGTATTCAAGAGAGTACATGATTAAGGCCTTTGAATGTTTGGAATGTGACCAAAAAGATATATCTTATGATATATGGGGATAAACGATGGTAATAAATCTCGGAGAGTGGACTGCAGTATTATGGATAAGCCTAAAGATTGGAATGGATTATGTTGGACATAAGTTAGTATTGCTTGTTTTTCGATATTATTGATGGGATGTTATAGTAATATAGTTTTAGAAAAAGCACAACCTGCAGGACGGGCGACCGCCCATCGCGTCGGACAAGGCTGTGGGAATCGAACCCACAACCAAAGTGCGACTGGCCTTTATCACCTACCCCTGGCCTACAGGAAGTCCCTGGTTAGTATAAACTAGTTTTATTTTATTAAGAGGTATGATATATGAAGTATAAGTTCATTTTTGGAACTATATACGATTAATCTAACAATAAGATGGACTTATAACTTTTTATATCCTTTTGTTTGAAAGAGATGGAATGACCCATCATTCTATCACATGATCTTCTAACACATCACGAATAACAAATTCAACTTCATTTCTTTAAGGGATGAAGTGGAAATTGTTCAATTCACAAACAACAGTGACATTTTACCAAAATCAAGTAAGTATTTCTTCTAATTCAAATTTTTCAACTTTAGGGAAATGATATTGAAAACCAAAAATGTTGTCCTAGTGATCTTATATCTGATGAATCGGATGGTACCCTAGATCATCACAAATTTTTGGCTTTGTAATTTTTGGCTTTTTCAAAGCAATGTTCTCTACCACTCTCCATCAGAACATGATGGTTAGATTTTTCTTCCATATCCATATTTTCATCTATGTTCTTCTACGTGGAAACCCAGTGATGAGTTAATTTGTGTAACCGTTACATTTCATACTTTAGTTTTTTAAATCCATGTTTTGGTATTCCTTTTTATGATGTGGGTTTTTATTAAACAAACTTTTGAGTAGTAAACCATTTATAACCCCGACGAATTTCGAGGGAGAAATTGATTTTAAGGGGGGGTAGAATGTAACACCCTGAGATTTTATGAAAAATATTATTTTAATTTCATTAATGTCTTGTGTTTTATTCTACACCAAGATTACCTTGCGCTATACACAACACCGTATTAGCTTGCAGTATACGCAACCCTATTCTTGGATCGTGTTACACACAATTTTGATAATAGTTATTCTATGCAACATTGAGTATATATAAATATATATATATATTCAACGTATAAATGAAATATTGTTGGAATATGTTATACAAAACAACGAAGGATTATTTCACAACACGCAACCCTGACTTGGCTTGCATTACACGCAATCGCGACCTTCCTCGATAGCGTGTGTTGTACGCAATACTGGGTTTTAATAAAAAAACGATATATTATTATAATATTGTCATGAACTAGCCATTATGAATAGTGTTAAATAAATTTTGAATTTTATAACATTATTATACATCTTACACATTTCTAGAACATGGTATAAGAACAAAATAAATTTTTCGGGTAAAATAAGTATTTTTCAAAAAAATGCAGTTTTGCCGCCTTTTGATGGCGCACCCACTTTAAATCTAGTTTTTGACATGTTTATAAGTTCAATTTGAAAAAATAAAATTCCTCTTTTGAATCAGGATATAAAAATTTACATTAGATAAAGTTTTGATATTTTTCCGATAACTTTCATATTTTAATGAATAGTAAAAACACGCTATATTTTAATTAAAAACAACTTTTTTCATCGTAATATCTTATGTGGTGAAATTATAATATTTAATGGTTTTAAATTATAAATAGAATATATTTTTACCATTTAATATAATGTATGACATTAGCATTTATTTTACTTTGAATTTGTAGGTTAAATCAATTCAATCTTTTGCAATGTTTTAAAGAAAACCCGTTTTCTTTCGACAACGGGATTAATTTTAATTTAATTTCTGAAACTTTTTTGTATTGAATTTGGAAAAATGGATTCCATATTTGGAATCAGTGGATCCAAATTATGTTAATAATCTACTTTTTATTTTTTGGAATTATGAATAGTAACTACGGTAAATTTTATTTACCATAGTTAAAGGTAAATCAAGTAATTAAGGGTAAATATAATATTTTAAAATTACCCTAACAAATGTAAAAATACTATTTCATGACTAAAAGTCGACCCATATCACCTAAGGGTCAGATTATATTCATTTAATTAAATTTTTTCAATAAAAATAATTTAATTATTATTAAAACCAAAGAATGTGACAACATGTCACTTTCTTAAATCTTATAAGTATAATAATTTTAATCTAGTGATAAACTTCATGAAACTTCGAACGTGAATAGTCTCTAGAAAGATAATACAATTATCTATATCATAGGAATTTATTTAGAATTTTCAGGATTTAAATAATTATCATTTATTATGACACAAAGATGATGTAGTAATTGTCTTATTAATGAAATATTGACATAATTGATGTTATAAATGCCGAAATAAATGTAATTTGAGACTTTTTATGCCTTAAATTAATTTTATAGGTTAATATGACATGTTATTGTTGATGTAAGTAACATGGTTCGAACTTATAATTCTGTTATAAATTTCATAAAAATCATGTACCAAATAGTGTCAAAATTGACATAAAATATTTTTTAAAACAAATATTATATTATTAATTGTTATTTTATTCCTAAAAATCTAAGGTTCGGCAAAATGACTTAGATAAGATTATATATATTAATAATAAACGAATTGGGGTTATTTTGGCTTGATATAGTATGTTTATTAACCATCTAGTGTAAGAAAACAAAAAGACACGGTAAAAGTTAAATTATTTAACTTAGAGTTAAATCTAATTGATAAGGATAAAAACATAACCTCAACTTGTCTAAATTATATTGTATGGGAGGATTTCGACCCATCCCCACCTTAGCCTCTAAATAAATCAATTTGGAGCTATTTAAAACCGAACTTGACTTTATAATAAAATAATATTTTTAGTTATTCCAAAGGTGCCCCTCTCCTCCCTTATAAAAGGGCACCTCCTCCCTCTCTTCCTCACACAACTTTGAGCCTTCAAGCTCGGCCAACCCCTGACAAATTCTCTTATGCACTTCCTTAGAAACATCCTAGAGGTTCTGGTCTTCCTCAATGACCAATATTAGTGCCCTAAGAGGAGGTCTCAAAGAGGCGCTTCAAAGAAGAGGTAATTTCTGTTTCCGATTCTTTCACCTTTATTTCTTCTTCCACTTCTTCTTCTTAGGTTGTTTCATTATGAAGTAATAACATCAGTATCACTCATATACTGATATGTTATTTTAAGTATGAAACAACCCTATTTCACCATCTATCCATCCTACGGAAAAACAAATCACCGCACGTGCGTACGTACGGAATACCGTCTCCACGGCGTAGTGAAATCTATTTTCCACCACCACCTTACTTGGATGGGTATAATGGTGTAAATAATAACTATATATTATTATTTTAAAGTGATATTGATTATGAAATATTATACATACACTCTAATATAGTCCCACGATCATGAGAACGATATCATCGCTCGTGCGTACGTACGGACTACCGTCTCCACGACGCGATGAGATTCATTCTCCACTTTAACCATTCATGAATGATTATAAAGTATATATAATAAGTAATCATGAAATATATGACATAATAATGATACTGGATTTATGTGTATATATATGTATGTCATCTACTTAATTCCGTTCAACTCAATAAGGAAACGAAAACAGCGTTCATGCGTACGTACGGCCTACCGTCTCCATGAACGGTGTATTTCTTCCCAATTACTGATTTATTATATATATGTATATTTTGAATATATATATATATATATAAATCATGTTTTATATTCTGGAATTAAGTAATCATGATCTAAGTAATCATATGAATAATTACAAGTCAAAACACGGATGACAAATGAAACAATTTTACCCAAAACGCTCTTTAACATGAAATTTACAAAAGAACGGGTAATATAACGTCATAAGTGAACCATATATGATATCATAACAATGAATATGATTCTTTAATAAGTCAATGACATTATTTAAATCATTATACAGGAGGTTCGGACACTTACGAAGCAAATCGGACCTAAGGTAAGGGAAATATCACAATCTCATTTTTATCCGAGATTGTTTATACCTTAGTATTTACTGGGGTGTATTTTATCATCCACATCCATGTTTCCTCAATATGTAATATTATTTCCATCCACCTACAATTTTTTAAATCCAATTTTACCCTTCGGTTAGTTTTTAGTAAAGGATATGAAAGGATCTTTTGTCATTTTTCGTACGAGGTACTTTTTGACTTTTCCGACAAAAGTACAAAGAATGTTTTTTTTAACTTATACGGCATGAATGGATTTTTAAAACATTATTTCCTAGAAGATTCCTTTAAAAATTTTCATGTTTATTTTTAATCAACTTCTTTTAGTTTAAAATTCTATGACATGTTAAGAATGGACAAATGTTTTTGAAGTAGAAAAGATATTTTCCTCAAGAATGGAGTTCATGTGTTTTATCAAAATTATTTTCTATCTAAGATAACAAAGGGTTATGTTTTTATCCCTATTATTACATTGATTTGATTATGTTGTGATGGAATTATTTTTATGAATTCCTTTACTGTATATGAATTGTTTTATGATGTCATGATGTTTAAGATTCCCATTTTTATTACATGGATTATGAAATGATGTATGGTTTATGATTTTGTGGCACACATAAGAATTGTATCATTTTGAGATGGGTGGGACCTGTATCTCCCTCCAATGCATTGGGTAAAGATTTTATATCTCATGAGATAGACATGGCTGGAACGGTAGGTTATACCGGTTCAGCAAAACAGTACTGAAACGAGGGTGACTCAGTTCAGAAAAGGACTTTGTCTACTAAGATAGTCTTGGCAATGAGTCTTGACTAACAAGAAATGATTCTCTATGATTATGTGTGTATGCCACAAAGTTTCATGTTTTAAGATATGATTATTGTGATTACATTTCACTGTCATGATTTATCCCATGTTATGAAATTATGATCTCTTTTGCAGGTTAAGATTTCCAAAAGTTATGTACTTATGTATATGATGTGATTGATATTTCTTTTGTTTACCCTTACTGAGCATTTGAGCTCACCCTTTTATGTTCTCATTTCCCCAGGATATAAAGAAAGGTTTTAGGTATTAAAAAAAGGAAGATCTTTATGGGAGATGTTGAAGATCTTTCACCAGGATTAGAAGATTATATTCCGAGTTTCCAAAGACACTAAACTATTACGATCCTTGTGTGTGTGTTTTTGTTATGTACTGAGTATTCCGAAAATGTAATGTAATGTCAATGTACGTCATGCTTCGGGTCTCTACACTATCCATACATACCCACACACATGTGACCTTCCATAAATAGTACTAACGGTCATACATCTCCCTTCCTTATCAAATCCAAACATATACCACGTTTTTCAAATAGAAACACATTCCACTTTAAAACCCATTTTACCAATTTCAAAAAAAATAATGGGAAAATTTTCATTTCAAAAACATTTTCATTTTCAAAAACAAACTTACTCCAACCAAAACAAAGACAACACTAAACTTAGATCAAACCACCGATGTGAGGGACTAGTAGTCATGATTGACCTAATGACATGGATGTGATCCATGCTCCAAGTATGTATGAATGACTATGACAAGCTCAAACAATGTAATGAGACTCCACATGGGTCACTACCCCATGTGAAATCACAATGTAACAATGCCTTGACTCCATTTTCATACCTCAATCCAAAACAAAAGTAGAAGAATCAAATCTCGTACCACCTCTGGTAACTCGTGGATCAAAGAAAGCAACATATAATTATGATATTCTTGAACCTACATCCCAAGACCCAATAGTCCTAATCTAAAACTACCGAACATCCCAAATAAAAATCACCTAATTTGATACCATTTTTTCACAAACCAACCCATGTTGACCTTCAACCAATCACTGAGCATCTATGTGGAATGTAATGAAGTGCATTCTTGATCCTCAAAGGATGGAAACTAGTGCTGGGAATAAAATACAATACAATTGGGAATGATTTCAGCCAAAACAAACTAGGAATGATAAAAAACCGAAATAACATTAAAAACTAATAACAGATCATAATAATGAATAATGTTTATCCAGAAACAAAATACAACTGAATAAGTGGAAAAACTGAAACTGAGGGAAAAACTAATATTGGACCATGCTAGCGTGATCACCATGTGACCTCTTGGTCACCACCAACCACAAGACCCAACCTGCTCCAACAATGAGCACCTCAGCTAGGAAACCTGAACAAAAGGTAAACCTACAAAACATGTTGGATCTTCTTAAACTGAGTTGTATAGGCAGGGTCTCAGATAGATAGATTAGTAGGAAAACTCCAAATTATCCACAAATTTCCTTTTTCAATATAATACATTGACATTGTTATGAAATATAGTTATAAAAATAGTTTTTTTAACATTTCACTAAACTACACATGCCATATATTATTTCCAAACCTTTTTTCCATTTTACATTGAAAAACTAATATAGGGAATTCCATGGCTTTCATAAAAATAAATAGGTAAACATTGAAAAATAATTTAAGCAATCAATTTAAATAATAATCATGGGTGATCCTAAACATCTCTAGAAGACCCCTAGATATACTTGGTTCAGAACAACCTATCAGTATATGGTGATGTCCCTAAGTCAATAAAAAACTAGCTTCCCTAACCTATCCTCAACAGTGGAACATCCCTTATTGCATGTCTAAAACTCCAGGAAGGTATTAACCCATCTATTCATGGATAGAAAGAAACCTTCACTCAATCATCTAAAAGACGCCCAGGAACCCATTGTGGTGGTATTAATGTGTTTGTAAAAGGCCAACTCAAGTGTGAATCATCTTACCTTTCATCACTAGAATTGCCTACCCCAAACACATACACAAATATATGATCAACCACAAAGGTAAATACCTCTTATAGAGGTTCCCCATATACATACATATACATTTCACATCACGCAAGGTGCCAACTGGGACACTATACTATATAAAAATTTAAAACATTCCATATAACACTTCAGGTTTCCAATCGAGAACACACATTTGACAAACCATAATCATTTCCATGTTTAATACAAAACATCTCTAAGAAATTCATAATGAAGAATGGGCCTTTCAGTTGTACACACTCAAATACATTTACCAAGAACAATTTCCAAATCCTCATTTTTTGGAAACTAATCAACTCATAAATCATTCCAAATTGCCCCTTAAGCCCAAACATTACCAAAACACACATACCAAGAGGAAAATGATCATACCCATTTAGATTTCATTTCAGACCATTTTTAGGAACCACCCAAAGGAACCAACATCATTTATAAAACATGAACCATTTTGGAAACCAAGGATTCATAAGAACCCCAATTTAAGGCACCATCTTCATTTGAAGACACATCCATGTATATACCTACTCCACCAATATATGACCCAAATCTTATGTAACACCAAACATACAAGAATATCTTCGATAACCATTTTCACAATTTCACAACTTTTTTAAAAAACATACCCCACCACCCACATTATTTTGAAAACACAGACCATCACATTGAAACCCTAAACCCTTTTCCAAAACATTTTAAAATAATTGAAAAATCTATATAATTACCAAACTCAAAACACCAAACCAAATTAAAGTAAATCTCATACCATAATAACATAATCAAGGATAATAATTTCATAAAAACCCGAAATTTCACATTAAAATGACAATGACAATTCAACAAACACTCAATGTTTCATAAACTTGTACATTGCACACAGATCTATTTAAGCCACTATTTTTATTAAATTTAACCAATAAGAAAACACTATTTAAATCATTCCATAAGTATATAAGAGGTTTTAAAATAATTTAAAAATTAATTAAAAGAACACAAGTGTTCATGGATTAAGATGGAAAGGAAAAAATATGGAAATACTTATCTTTCCAGTGTGCGAATGGAATTAAACCTTTGAAGAGGATAGATCTGGCCCTCATGGACCAACCACAAACAATAAAATACAATGAAAAATAACCCAAACATCAACCCTAATTAATATGGTTTTTAAAAAAAAATTAACCAAGCCATGAGAGAGAAAATAGGCGAGAAAACGGTGGGAGAAGAAGAATGAGGATGATTTGATGAAGAACCATGGACCATTGGTGATAAATCACCAAATAAGTGGTCTAAAACAATGGATAACATAGGGGAAGCCATCTATAGTTGATAAAAAACATTGGTGGATTCATTTTTGAGGTGGAATCACCTAAAATGTATCTCTATGTAAAAATTTATTAAGCCCATAGTGGACTGCATAGTTTTTTAAACCGTCCCCAAACCGTGTGACTACTATATGAAAACTTCATCAAATTTTCAGGTTTATGTTGCATGGTTAGGGAGAACCATGCTCAATCATTGTTACCTAAATAATTTTCCAAAAAAACACAAATGACACCACAAACACTACATAATCCTACCAAAGAATCCATGAATGATTTATAAACAATTTAAAGACATTGTGGGGGTCACAAACTCTCAGCCATGGAACATTATTCCCATAAAATTACCAATAAACATGAATAAGTATAGAAGAAAAATAAAACCACCAATACCGCAGGACTTTTGTTGGACACTCAACACAAACATCAAATAACATTTAAAACCCCAAGAAATACTTAAAAAAAGTAAAAACCATAGTCGGGGTGGGACATTTGGTGCCCAGGTACTTGGTAGTAATCAAAATATTTTATTCACTAGATTTTCCAAAATAATTTTATCACCAAGAGTCATTCATCTATTTCATATTTTAATAATGTGCTTAAAAATATCAGTAATAGATTCATTATGATACATACTAAAAAAATTATATCTGCCTCTATATATCAATTATTATATATTTAATTTTATTTGTTCCTTGATGTGTTACTTCATGTAATTTCCAAACTTCTTCAGATGTTTTACAATTATTGTTTTGATTATACTCATTATGATATAACCCACAATATAAATCATTCACTGATTTTACATCTAACTAAAAAGATGATGTTTCATTGGTAGTCCATTTATCCTCTATTTCATTAGTACATGTATATTGATAAATAAAAATTTACATATAGGATAACCAATACTTATAAAAAAATGTTGATATCTGATTTTTTTCAATAGCAAGATTCTATTCCATAAAAGAAATTTGAATGACCTATAGATTTCCATTTATGGGTAACAATTGTGTAGGAGGTTGAGACCATCCTATATAATTGATCATTTAAACCAGTTAATATTTATATATCATGGTTTTCTCTGATACAAATTATATCCCCATGGTTGGAAGTAATGTAAATAGGAGTGTTGGAAAATTTTCATCTAAAAAATCACTAAGAGTGAAGTACTATAAAAATATAAATTGATTACAATAATAAATATGATTATCCATAGTGGAGTAAAAAATTAACTTAATCTATGATTCATTATGTAATCAAATTAGGTGACAACTTAATTTGATTGAGTAAGAAAAATTTAATGAAGTAATGATTTACATAATTCAATTAATTAATTGTATAGAATTTAATAAAAAGAGACTTAATTAAATAAATTGATAACTCAAAATTATTATATTTTTCATGATTATAGAGGTGTTCTAGTAATATTTAATTGAAGCATTTAGGAATATAAGATATTTGATAATGAAATTTAGTATGTGATAATAAAATAAAGATGCAATGTGGAAATAAATAAATGAGTGTGTGTGTGTGTGCATGATTTGATAAAGGATTTTAGATATAGCTTAGTGTGATCCCATGGATCCCCTCCCCTTAGGTTGAGAGGTTTTTTATCTATCAATTTATTTTAATAGAGATAAATTAACCAAACTCCCTCGATTTTTTTAGGAATTAAATATATTCAATCGCCCTCACTTTTCTAATTTTGAGCAAATTTTATCCTGTAATTTTGTAGTACTAAACACCAATATCGAACATTTTGGTTGTAAGAACCCTTTATAAAGAGAGGGGTGAGACAACAAATATTTTTTGGCATAAACCCATTACAAAGCCTCTCCATTTTCTATTAATATAGATAGTAAATTTTGAGAGAATAAATAGATATTAAATTTTGGTGATGGCCTAAAGGATTGATAACTGGAATTGGATCTTGAAATGAGGCTTTGAGATTGATAGATCTGTTCGCATTCATTCATCATTGACATGTTAAAATTAATTTTTCATTCCACTATTCTTTTACAATCCTCCAAGGTATTATATTTATACCCTATATAAGTACTATGAACGTTTGGGAATTCATTCGGTGTCAATGAAGTCAAGGGAGATGAATTAATTGATTTTCTGAAAATAATAAATGCATCCATGAATACCTTTTTTTGTTTTCCTGGCGTATACTAATGTATGAGGCCATGAAAATATTTGTTCTATAAATACTGAAATACTGTTACATTTACTCATAATGTGAAATAAAATTCATGTAGTTAGTGAGAGTTATGTAATGATACCATCTTCACTACTACTTTTGAAAACCATTTGTTACAAGAAATAAAATTCTTATTGAACCTTAATGAGGTGAATATGGTTTTATGGAATTACGAAGTTAATCATGGTGTGAACATTTCTTTAAGATTATAGCATTCTGTAAATATCCCACTGAATAGATGATTCTCTTGTAGTTGTCCATTATTTACTTTATATATTTATACTTCATTTAATGCCTCCATTTAATCCAAGTTCTTTCTTACATGAATTAATTACATCCATTAAAACTTCAATATATATTTAATGTCATTTTAAAAGTCATATTTATTTCATCAAGAAATATCCTCTAATTCCTTTTCATTCCACCACAAAATCATGAATTGGTATTCAACATAAGCACCGAGACTCATGTAAAATGAAATCATTATGACTTTATTTAACTGTTTGTGATCTTAAAACCATATTGGTGAGAGGGAGGTACAACACATAGACATATAAAAAAATGAAAATATGACAATTTGAATAGGCAATACAAAATTATAATGAAAATCAAATATATAAAATGAGTTATAAATCACTTCCTATATCTCTGAGACATGAGGGCTATGTCCGATTGTGTCAGCACTACTAACATATGTTATAGAAATAAGGATACCCTTTATGACCTTTTGGTGACTTACCATTACTAATATCTATCAAAACACTCTCCACATATAACCATTAGGTGTGTGTAGGGTGTGAGAATGACTATCCAAGTATAGTCCCACCAACTATCTCATAAGAAACCATTTTCATATTAATAAAATAATTATCATTTTTAAATAAACCATATAAAAATATGTTTTCATTTTTTTAAAGATAAAATTCATATAACAGGATTAAAAATAGTTCAAAAAATGAATGTTACTTCCATATAAACAAACATTTTAAATGAGAACCAAGGGAAAACCCTAAGGTATCTAAGGTCAAGGGTAATATAGGATTGCCATATTATCTGAGGGATCTAAAAAAATAGCCAAATACACATAGTATTCTAGGTATATTAATTTCAATTCCTATAGTAAATGTTAAACCCTATAAATTTACAGTTTATAAATATTATAATAATGTTTAGTTAGAGTTTTGGTGTGAATTCAAGGCTTGGGTTGGCCTAAAATACATTTACATACTTGTCCTAGACTTCCCACCTAAGTACCTAGGGTTCCCATGTTCCATCCCAATTATATAGAATCCAAATATCATTATTTCCATAAATTTCCATTAAAAGGGTAATTTTATCAAACATATGTCATATAACTCTAATTTCCTTATACACACAAGTTTTTAAAATCAATTCGATTACAAATACGTGAAGGGTGAAATTTAAAAAAAATTATAACACATGTATCATCTTTAAAAGATTTTACAAATTTATATAAAATTATTTTAAATTATTTTAAAAAAATGAAATAATTCATGGTTCATAAAACAAAGGATATCTACTAAACCACCAACCATTATCAATGAATCCATTTTCCAATGGGCTGACTCCTTAGCAGTAGATATTAATGACTTATATAAGGAAATAGAAAAACCTACACATCAAAACACATATAATTTACTTTGGGTAACATAACCCCTAGGTTTTTACAGCCCTAGAGAAGAAGGAAACACATGAAGGAGAGTAGAAGAAAACCATGGATGAAGAGCAAGTTCAATGACCACGTGATTTCATGAATAATCTAGGTGAAGAATCTAAAAAAAACTAAAGCTAAAGATATGGAGGAGAGGATCACAACACACATGGGATATTTAGGGTTTGAGAATGAGGGGAAAATATTGTAATTATGGTTTTAGTTGTCTAGTACTAGTTAGGTAAATTCAAAATTTAAAAAATTTGGGCAGACTATATAGTCTAGCTATAGGAATAACCAAATCGTGTACTAAAAATATGTAGGACACTAGATTCCATAAGTTAAGGCACATATTTATGTTGTATAGTTAGCACCAATTGTGCTCTCATTATGTTTTCACAATTATAAACATTAGGCCTACACACGGTTGTGTCAAATGGTGTTAAGTAACCATGCGAAAACTATTTAATACCCAATATCACAAAAAAATTCCCAAATTTATATAGATAAAGGCCTGAAAATTTAAAAAATAAAAAACAATAAATTGAATACTTTTATATGAAAATGTATCATGGGTGTAAAAATTCTCCACATCATATAACTTTCTTCCTCAATAAAGTGTACTCGAATATTTCCTAGTGAATAAATGAGACAAATAATCCCACAAAAATGGTTCTCACTCTGAAGTATCACATGTGTAACTCCTAGGTTTCCATGTCACTCAAAATGATGGGATGGATCTTCCATAAGTCAATTTATTCTGGGAGTAAAAAAATCTAAATCATTTTCTTAGTCACTAATGCATTTATCTCTAATTCTAACTCTTCCCAATTCAGAACATGGGAAGAGTGAGGGTAATACTTCTTTAATTGAGATATGTGAAAAACATTATAGATCGTCATTAATAATGGAGTTAAATATAATAGAAAATAGAATTTACCACTCCTTTTAGTGATTTGAAAGGGTCTCACATACCACATATAATGATTTCCCTACTTCTCAAGTCATAAATGACCTAACTAAGCTGATACCTTTAATAACACTCTTCTAACAACTAAAAACTATAAAATACAATGTTAGTGGTCCCTATAATAATTATGGTGACTATAAGCCATGTGAAATCAATACCAAATCACATGATTTGTACATATAATACCTTTTAAAATTCTTAACCCCACCAAATAATTCTCACCCAATTCAATTTAGTATATGGGAATCTGACATGGATGGATTTACAATGCATCAAAATGATCTATCTATATCTAAGAATAATAACTATTTTTAAAGGAAAATTTTACTAGTAGTAAATTGTTATCCCATAATCCTCTAAAGTCTATGATGTATGATCCAATAATATCATCTGAAATCAAGATCACCCACTTTTTGGGCCCATTTTATTGTATATAGTAGTCCATACATAGCATTACCTCATATTCCATCACCTTTTTAAGGCCCTTTAGAAATAGAGAGGTTATAATGGGGTACCTATAATAAATTATAGCATATAGAAACCTTTGAGACCTCATGATATCTTACATATACATCTTCCAATGATCCCTCACCTAAATAGAGTTTCTGGTTAAAAAATGAGTATGTTTAGTCAATTTATCAATCACCGCCAATATAGAATTCTTCTAAAAAGGATTATAAGATAAAATAATGATAAAATACATGAATATCACATCTCATTTACAATTGTGTATATTAAAAGGTTAAATTAGACGAAATGGATTATGATTTTCTTCTTTATCTTGCTAACATGATTATTCCCTATCCCAAAGGACGTTATTTTTTTTAACTCAATAGTGACACTTTTTAATTGGCATGAGAGGGAACCCTTACATGACCTAAAAGCTCATAATACATAGTCCAGAAGCCCCAGGAAACTATGGTTTTCAATATATATACATGTGGCTTATATAAACATGGACCTAATAAAAATCTACCCCTACAACCATCATGATGTCCTCTAGTATGATTCCCTGATGTCACATCTATATCCCACCATCTTCACCCCACACTGAGGCTCTTGTTTCTACTTTGAAAGACCTTCAATGTTGTTACTAACTAGATGCACAGACGAAAAACTAGAATCTACTTTCACTTTTGAATACTATCATACAACTATATCCACTAATAGATTCTTCTCTAGATATCCCACAGTCCCTCAAATGATATCTTAATGGAATTGAGTCCTAAAGGACCAATATGTGCCCTGAAATCCCATTTTACATGAGTAGTACCACTGCTACATTACCCCTTCTATATTAATTTCTATGATAGTCACATAGCTACAATGATAAAATACTATAATAATACCAAATAAATTATCATGCAATGATATTTGAACTCAACTTCCATGCAGGATTATAGGGTGAAATTTCCACTTAGGTAAGCCCCAAACAATTTCTTACAAGTATAACACTAATATAAAAATTTATTTATATCTCATCTAATTCCCAATCATCAATACAATCATTTCATATAATAATAAATATTTTTATAATTGGGATAAACATACCACTTAGATTGATAATATTCCTCCAACACTGACTTCCCCATTGATAAGGGAACCACATTCCAATTCCTTGTGAAAATAATTGAATCCGAAGATAGATACCATTCATAAGAGGTCTAAACACAATTTCTTATCCTCTTGATCCATTTTAATTCCTCATCTCATGGATATTTCGAGTGAATATGTTCAAGAAGAGAAGGAATTAATTGAAAGAAATAAAGAAATATATCTATTTTATTTTCCTTTCCCACCAAATGAATTTGATCATAGAGACCCATAAGGTACCATTAATCACTAAAATCCTTGAAATATTAAGAGGGTGACTTCATCCTAAGATCATGAGTGACAATATTCTCCTTTCCTAGATAATAGTAAATTCCTATGTCATATTTTTAAAGGTATTCCGCCTATATCCTTCTAACAATATGTTTCTCATTATTTTCTTTTTAAATAACCCAAGGATCAACCATAGTAAGCTCAAGATCATGGGTATGGTAATTATCTTAATGTGGTGTGATTTGGAAATAACCATACACCTCAATGTGATCACCCTATGTAAGCACACAACCAATACTCATACATGATTTGTTATAATAAAAAATTTACCCCTAATAATACATTGGTATAATTATTATATGAGTTGATGTAAACCATTACATTAATTAATTTAAGGATTCCTAGAATTCATATATCCGTATAAAATCCACCCCTTTTAGGGTGAGAGAAGTTATAAGTGACACAATCCTATATAAATCCTTAAAAATAATCTTTAATAGATTTTTAAACCCCTAAATCTGCATATATCAAAGGTGTTATATGGTTCTTCCCAAGACATGATAGCTCTCACTTTCTCAAAATCAACTGCTATGCCATGTTCTGATACCAAATTCTTTTAGAATACTACATCATATATATATATATAAGATACATTTATATCTTAATTGAATGGTTATGGACACTAGGAGTTCTTAAAATAACTCTCAAATGATTCTCATCATACTCCTACCATGTCTTGTAATATACCAAGATATCATCCACAACTACTAAAACAATGGAGTGATGCTGTGGAAGGAATATTCGTTTCATAATTCCCCAAAAACATTCTAGAGAATTGGTTTACCAAAAACAACTCTAGGTACACATGGTGATTATAAATAATTTGAAATGCAGTCTTAGAAATATTATCCTCTTTCAACATGACTTCATGATAACTAGATCAGAGATCGATCTTTGAAAATCATCATTACCCCTTTAAATGATCTATGAAATTTTCTATACCAGAAAAAGATGTTTATTTTTAATATTCACTTATTTAATATTTATATAATTAATGAATTTGTGGATAGTTCCATATTATTTAACTATAAATTGAATTGAATCATCCCAAGGAGATACTCAAATGAATGGATCATTTAGATGATAAATATATCAACTTAATTACTAATTCCTTTAACTACGTGGGTGACAGGTGGTAAGAAGGAAATGACATAGGCTATATTCTGGGTGTCATTTGGATTGAAAATTTGAGTTTCTATTCTGATGGTAAACCATAGAAGTCATCTACTAAAACCTCGATAATCTACTTAACTATCATAGGAAGTTAACTCCAAAATATTATTCTATATTCCTCTTTAAAATGGTATGATACCTAACACATTAATCTACTATCCACTGGAAGAATGGATCCCACTTGGAAAGAACATGGGTACCACTCCCTGTGAAATACAAGATAGATCCCATTGTGGGTGAAAATGGCGACCCTTGGATGATACTAATCAACATGGTCCTTGACGGTAGCCATCCAGTTCTTCATGGTAATAACATTAGTGAGATAAATTTCTATAATTATAAAATCTCAGGATAGCTCCACTTCTAGTATAGAGACAATACATGATTGGAATCAAAGGTCGTACTCTTTATTCTACCCAAGAGTTATCAATATCTACATAATATAAGGCATGACAACATATATAATGTATAAAAAGTATACAAATTGATAAGATATAAATGAATTAGAGGTACCAATGTCAAATAAATCATCATCTCTAAATTAAGTAGTAATGACAATATCTCTCATAGTCAATATTCCCACCTATTTTACCATAGAAACCTCCTCTAATGTATGAAACTACCTCACCTTAAAATGGATCAGATATTTTCCACTATCATGAGAACCCGACCTTAGTTGAATCTACCTTCTGATGATCTAGTCCTTCCTCCCGACCCCTACAACCATAGAGGCATTAGAATCTACAATGGACCCCCTTGTAGATGAAGAGCCTAATCCACTTTAGTGAATGGATGGGGCTTTATAAAATCTCTAGATATAGCCTAGTCTCCCACAAGGATAATATTCATTAATGGCTTCTAGGAATAAACACTTTTTATGCCAGGTCTTTCACTATTAAAATATGTAATTCATATACTAACCCTAGATAATGATGAAAAATACTGAGATGATAGCCTGAAGCCATTGAAAATTTAGTTTCTATCATCATATCACTTCGTTTTCCTCTATAAATACCCAAACTCAGTTCTAATGGGCATGTAAGGAACCCTAATCTATATTGAAAAACTAACCTCGTCAATTTCCACCATCAAGGCCCGATATACCACCTCTTCATAAGTTTTAATCTTAAATAATATGATTAAGAACAAATTTCATATCACAAACGCAATTCAAAATGGAGGGATTTCTACTCATTATTTGAAACTATCTCAGGAGAAAAATGGAAAAGCTTGGTGAACCAATTAGCATACTCCATGACTATTTTATTTCCTTGATGATGGCATACAGACTCATGAGATGTTTCTATCACTAGAGTATTGGGATAGAATTTTCAAGTGAAAATAACCTTGAATTATTTCCACTCCAATTTGTGATGATACCAAGCTTGAACTACCATCTCTTACTATATTTGGATAACACCCACTAGAATAAAGGCAACACATTTTCCCTTGACAATATCCAAATTCTCAAAAAATTCAATGATTATTTTAATATTCTAATACCAATATTACACATCATTAGTATTATCAGTTCTTTTAATAGATGGAGGTGTGTGGAGAAAACATTCTTGAGCCCATCCCTAATCCTATTCAGACCTAGTCCCACATCATGATCTTCAATTAGTCTAGGGACCTATCCTTGATCTATATGTTAAAAATCTAAACTGCTACTTCAATAATGTTATGAACCTTCAGGGTATTAGCTCATGGAAATTCATCCACATGGTTCTTCAAAGAATTCATGGGAATCCTTCATGGGGTATGGCACTACATAAAATAAAAAAAATGGTAAATGCTTCACAACAACTGAACAAACTCAATTTCAATCACTATTATATGTTTATTTTTATTTGGAATCATATGAAATAATTTAAAATTGAAAAATTATATGATATCATAATGTTCATATCCATAATGGTTTCGATGTATAGTTTAGTAAACCATGCACCAACCCTATGGGCCTCATTAGAACTCCTCTAATTGGGACCCATGGTTTTGGGTACATGATCTGAAATGCATGTGTATAAACATTATTCCCTAGATGAAGTCCAATGAACCTCCATTTATGAGGAAAAATCTCTCAAAATACAAAACAAAACCAAAATACATCTCAAAATACACTTTTCCTAACATCCAATGAGGACTTATGGCTCGTTATGATGAAATTTTTCAATACACTCACCTAAAAACTAATCCTCAAGTCCCAATTACCCAATATCATGTATAAATTTGATTTAAAATATCATATATCAAAAAAATAGGCTCTGATAATTTTTTTTCATGGACCAACCTAAGCCACCTCTATCTCGAGCAACCGAGTCTGTTTGTGGAATGGCATGAAAGGCATTCTCAATCCAAATGGGGTGTAAACTAGTTCCTCGATATTGAGAACATATTGAGAATTGTCTTCGCTAGTAATCCAACAAGAATGTCATAACAAAGAACCTGAATTGACCTCAAAATTAATTTAACAGTCATTCACTAATATAAATAAGACTAAATAAATAAAAAATCAATATGAACTAATGAAAATAAAATCCAAAAGAAAAAAATATCATCAGAGAAAATTATTATAAATGATTTATGATATTATAAAATGGTGGGTTAAGAATACACATATACAAAAGGGGTGATATGAGAAGATTTATAGGTGATACAAAAGTATAATATAAAAACTGAAAGAAAAAAATAAATCAAAAACCACTACCCATATCTATTTGACATGAGGGATAATTCCCACTTTGTCATTACCACTGAACAATACTCCACTAAAAATAAAACCCACTACCACTAAGAAGTTCTTTTCCATTACCTTTTTTTAAACATGGTCTACATACACTCATTAGGTGTAAGTAGAGTGTTAGCATAGGTATCATAGTGGGGTCCCACAGTGTGTTTCATAAGAACCATTTTTTTATAAACTCAAGCATGATAATTTGATATAAAACCACATAAAATATGATTTTAACATTTTAAATATATGAAGTTGTTAATAGAATTTATAAATGTTGAAAACATGAAAGCAGTAGCCACATAAACAAACATTTTAAACCAAACCAATGGGGAATCCCTATGGAATCTAAGGGCAGGGAAAATATATAATCCTTATTATATCTCTGTGATTGAACAAAAAATAACCATCTATGCATAAGATATCAAGGATATAAATGTAAACACATAGTAGAAAGGGGAAACCATAGAAATTTTCATGCTATCAATATCATGATAATTTTTTTTCAATGTTCTGTTGTAATTCCAATGCTACGTATAGTGTAGATTTCCTAGCTATAATTATCATAGTGTTCCCAAATATGTACCATGGTTTCCCATGCATCATCCATATTTTTTAGATACTCAATCTTATCATTTCAATAAATTTCCATTGAAAGGTTAATTTTATCAAACACATATCAGGAAACCCTCATTTTCATATACAAAAAATTAATTTTAAATGAATTTGATTACTGATATCAAAATAAATAAATTCTAAAATATTATATCTCATATATCTTATTTTAATGAATTTTAACATTATTATGAATAATATTAAATATACATTATGAAAAAGAAACCACTAAGGGTTTATATGAAAAAAATTATAAATAAAAAGCGACTTCTGACACCACTTTCCTTTTTCAATGATTTTTTATCTAATAGGGTGACTCCTCAAGTAATAGAGAGTAAAGACCCTTGGAAGGAATGAAAAGAACCTACACATCACAACCCATACCATTTCATTTGACTAACATAAAACCTTGTCTTACATGGCCATAAAGAATAAGAAAAATCATAAATGAGAGAAGAAGAGAACCAAGGAAGATTTGTATGGTCACTTCCTAAGTGATTTATAGAATAATTTTGGTGAAAATTTCATAAAAATCAAGAAAATGACAGGTGGGATAGGAGTATAAAATTCAAATGAGGTGTAGGATATAATTATTAGGGTAAAACTCTGGAATTATGGGTTTAATGTTTAGTGGTAATTTACAAATTTTACAATTTTAAAAATCTACATAGACTGCATGATTTTGTTACATGATTCATGAAATTCTAACCAACTGGTATGATAGAACTGATTTTTCTAAGTGAAGATGCAGCATTTGGTGTATAGTTATCACTTAACATGTAATAACCATGACCCCATTATAATGAACAATATACCAATGTTCAGTTGGATCACATAGTTTTCACTAACCATGTTAAAACCTTGTGATTCCCATTTTTGACCTAAATTCACAAATTTAAATAGAATGAACACAGAAATGATATAAAATAATAAAAAAAATATTAGAATCCATACATGAATATGATACAATGGGTTTGACATCATCCTATGATAAGGGCTTTTTTCTCCCAGTATCAGATTCAATAGCATGTCTATCTTTATGAAGATCACACAAATTAAATATTACATTCCTACCTCTTATAATTTTTTATTCTCATCATCAAAGAAGTGATAAAAACACTTTTTTACCCTATGTATTGAAGAAAAAAATTTCATAATTAGCTTTTAGATTATCCTAAGCCAATGAATCAAAATGTGAACTGTTTATAAGGAATGGTGAATATTTAATGAAATAAGCATAAGTAATTATAAATCATTAATGAAAGATAAAGATTCCTTTAAAACTAAAACTAATAATAAATGCAAATAGAGGAACTTTATTACCTTACACTATATATTTCCATTATGTCTATCATTATCCATTCATGATGAAGATCACATTAGAGGGCTATAGAGTAAATCCCTTATCTGAAGGTGTGTATGGTCTAGAACATAATATCACATCATAAGATAATGATCCTATATCTTCCACAACACGACAGTTACACATGGTGTAAAGGAGGTAAGAAAGGAGAGTGATGGGTATGGGAGTTTTGTACAAGGTTTTCATAGGCTTACTCTTCATCTCATACTGAATCAACATTATATATCCCTATAGTATTCTCCTTGAGTGAGAATTCATTAAATCATATTTGATAGAATAATGCATACATAGAATGTAACTTCCTTTTAGTTTATGAAACTATGAAATGAATGTATTTGAATCCAATATGTTTCAATATACGAAATATCTCTTAATTGTTTCCATCATGGAAGATCTTCTCAAATTATAGTGATCATTATTCATCTTCCCATCAATTTTAGGTTTTTAGAGTGTATCATACCATACAATTTAACTTATAAAATTTTCATATAATATAAACAAACATAACTTCAAATTGGGATGTTCTAGTATCATATTAGCATGATTTATAATAACCCCAATCGTATATATTATATAACGACATGTATCACCCGTATAAACATCTTTAAGTAATATTTCTTTAAATTACCCACTTGTACAAAATATTCAGAAGAATAAAATTCTATTTCTTCTTATATCATATCAAAAACAATAAACTATGAAACCATACCCAGAAAACATTTTATATATATTTAAAAACACTTTTGGAAATCTATCATCAACTTCACCTTGTATCACATCATATGAAATATCTTGTGAGTTCCCATCCAAAAATATTTTGGATAAACTCTAAAGCAATTTTAGAGTATCTTTCTAATTTGTTCAACCACAAAGTGTGTCCTCATGGAACTTTGTAGTGTTGAAAATAATATGAATCACCATATACATAAATTTAAGAAAATATCATCCTATAGAAAAGAATCACTACTACTAAAGCTATAAATAGATAAATAGATTTTTTGTGATCTCCATCAAACAAAAGTATCTCTATAATTACATACGCTAGTTACATCACATGATAGCATGAATTCTTATATTTTCCCTTTTTCTTAAACATTGAGATACCATGGGACATAGAGTATGTCAATCCCATATTTCCAATTCACAAATCCCTAATTTTCTGCGTATAGACTAACATGGTCTATGAATACATATCATATCATTCACCTTTATAGATGATCATATTATATATCCCTCCTCTAAACAGATAAGAACACCATATATACTATATAGGTGTGGCCACATACTCCCTCAATCTATCTCAATCAACGGCCCATATGTTATACTCATCAAATAAGAGGAGAAATTTGATCTAAGATGGGCTCTATTTAATGACATGATTATGAACATACCCAATCATACCTTTATTGTCAAATACTTGAGGATTTTTTAAGAATGTTATTGAATTGTGGAGCTTCTCATGCTAGGTGTCTCACCAACCATAGGGGTGGGGAATCCAAATATGATCCATTCACCCCCAGTATACCAAATACAAAAGGTATACCACTCCATGTGGTATATTTAGTAGGCCATCCAGCATAAAAAACTCTTTTTATGCCTTATGATCATATTTCATATCTCCATAATATAATCCTACTCATCCTAATCTTAAAATTTCATAATAACATGTAATACTTCATTATGAACGTTTGTTAGGGATAAATCAAAGTCATACTTTGAGAGGACATTTTTCATTTACACTTCATAAAAGGTTTATCAATATATCCACATGTGAAGTCAATGTGAAATAATGGTAAATGTATATTACCTATTCTATGATAAATTATATATTCTTAAAATATTTTAATAATACATAACAAAACCCTTAATATGTAATTTTCTATAAAAAACTACTTTGGTGGATAGCATGGAGATTGAGTGAGATTGTATTATCATATAATGGTTAAGTAATCAACAGTTATACATTCTATAAAATGGAGTAGGATAAATGTAGTAAAATGTAAAATAGTGGAGTTATTCGTGTGGAAGAAGAATAGCATGTATTCAGTAGCAAGGACAAAAATATATTTTATTTGAATATGTCATACATTGGAATCATCAAACAAATTGGGAGTTAGATTATAAATTTTTTTATGTATCGATGAATCATGATTCATAAAAGTGAATTTTAGTAAATATTGTTATAACGGAGAACCATTCCTAAGGGAATGGTATGTAATACAATATTCATTGTCCTAGATCCTTTAAGGGTATTTTTGTAAATTATTATATTTTCTAATAAAACCACTACATGATAAAATGAAAATCCATTAAGGATAACCCTTTCTTTGGGTTAACACATTCATTTCACTGTGTCCTAATTATAGATGACATATTGTATGTAGTAAGAGAAAATAATGAGGGTATTTAGATTCAAGTTAGAGGTGTAAATATCTTCAAAATTGAAATAAATAAAATGAGTTCAAAAATATGTTTAATTTTGTTAATATACTTCATGTAACCTCATAATATTACATTTTTAATAAAACATTTACATATCTAAATTAAATATCAAACTAATTATATATATAATGGATTATCCACATGCTAATTCTACCAATCATGAGGAACAATAGGTTTCTTCACTTGTTGATGAATCCAATACATAGTAACAATAAATTGATAGTTTTGAAACTATGGAAATGATAGAATGTAAACAACCAATTATCAAAGAAAAAAATATAAGATCATTGTAGCATTATTGTACTAAAAATATTATTAACTAAATAAGTAATGGCTTAAAATTCATAGTTTTATGGAATGCATGAGGCCAACCCCCTAACCCCAACAAGTTCATTTTCATTATTTATATTAGGGTCACCACTCCAATATATGCGTTAATTGATATCAATTCTTGGGAAAATGTTGTAATTGTGATTAAGGCAATAATTTATAATATATTAGGGTATTGTTAATATATAATTTCTTTATTTACTAAAAAATACAATAATTAAACATTTATTTACTCTCCATTATCACATATAGAGTACATTAATATTAAATTAGTATTGAATGAAATTTATAAAAATGGTCACTGGAAAAGCTCATAGAGCCTTTAAAATAATTATTATGATTCATCATCTCTAGGATGTTTAAGGTAAATTAAATCCCCAGACACCACATATATATGCATAGTTGATAAACAAATATAAATGAAGTATTCACTGGTCATTTGGAGGGTGAATTGTTTCATGTATACTGTAATAGTTAATATTTTACTTTATAATACATATTAATCACATTTATTATGAATTATAAATTTAGTAAATTTCAATTGAGTTCTATAAATAAAGAGCATGCAACACAGATAATATACTCATACTGCAATATAAGTATGGGGTGTATTTCACTTGAAAAATATTATGTATTTTATATACACAGCAATATTTTTTTGTGATATGAAACAACAACATAATTATGTAACTTTTATTGTATTTGTATTTATAAATAAAAATCCAATGCATATTCCCTCTCACATCATGTGATGTGGAAGGAGGATTGTGTAAATAGAGAGGTTAAACTAGTTGATGAAAACTAAAAAAATTATGATCATCAAGAGTAAGTTTGATATAATAAAAAATTTATCTACTTTAAATAAATATTACATAACAATGAATACTTTTTTTCATATTTTAATTTAATTCAGACAAAAGAATCATCATTTATGGTACTATATGTATGTATACATTCAATATCATTAAATTTGGTAGAATAATATGGTTGTGTCATAGGTTAGGGTTTTAGATTATTTCCTCAAGTTTATTTTGAGAAATTATATGCACAAGGGGAGAGGATAAGAAAATATATGACAATCATAAATTGGTAGAATCTCTAAAAAAAATTAGAACATCGAGTTTTATGACATGTATAATAGAACAAATCAAGAGAAGAAACAACACAAAAATAGACACTACATGAAGAGACCACACCCACCCCTAGATTTGAGGATAGATATTCTCCTAAAATGTCTACCTTATTGGAGGTAATTGATTTTCCATAACAATTTCATGATATTTAAATTAGAGAGATTTTGATACTTCCCTTTACTAAAATTTTTTAGGGTAAAATTTATTGTGATTTATCTCTATCAACACCCACCAATTGCCTTGTTGTGAATAGTACAATATAAAATATATGAAGAGATAGTCAACATAATTAAAAACATAAAGAAGATCATGTGATAGTATGGATTCATGTAGCTCATGAGATGAGCATCGAGCTACTTATTTTTATTGATTTCTTGAATGTCCATACATTCAAACCTACTATTGGAACTTTTATAGCATGACTGCTAGATATTGTAAAATTACATGAGGATAACAAGGAATGGCCTTTCCAAAAAAATTATGAAAACCATTAAAAATAATGGAAAAAGGTCTAAATCAAGGAATGTTATTACAGATATGGAAAAGAAAGGGTAAATAGAATATTGAATCATAATATTATAAAGAATCAACTAATAAATCGAAACTACGACCCAATAGAATATTTACTCCGCCAATTCAATTTATAAATTCACTAATATTTCAAGATCAATTGGATACAACATTCAAAGATAATAATATGATATATCATTAATTAAATGAATAAATATATAGATTGTTCATTCTAGACAAGATTTTTTCTTGATATTATTAATGAAATTCTCAATCATGGATGGTTGGGAGCCTTAGTTGTGAATATATACATGAGATATATTTTCCTAATTTGTTAATAAAATAATTGATGTACTATGTAAATTATTGTTAAATAAAAGTAGATATTTTATAGGTTTATATCTCACTAATATGGGATGGGAAAACCATGTAAACAAAAAAATGGAATTATTAGTCCTCAAATTATTACTATCAAAAATGTTCACTGAAAAAAATTGAAATAATAGTGTACCAAGTTTCCAAAATGAATGAAAAGAAACTATAGAGGAATACTCTTCTTAATACCCACAATTTAGGAGGTAAAACACTACAACCTAATAATTTAAAATATATTCTCATTTCTTCCATTACTTATTTCCATTTTTTAAGAATCATTGGTTTCTCATTGAAATCATTTTGGATACTTGACAGTTTTATTTTTTAGATTTGAATATTTGATATATAACAACATGACCACATATTATGAATGGTATAAATTTATAATAAAATAATTTCCAAATTTCACAAATAAACTTCAAATTATATATTTTATAATATTTTTTAACAATGAAAATTATAATAATGTAGGGTTTCAATATCATAAAAATTATGGTATGAGGATGGTCCATGACCTTAAAAGGCATATAAATTTCTAAAAAATGGATAATTATTAGCATATATTTAACAAAATTTCACTATCAACAAATATATCAAAATAAATTACATAATTTTATTAATGTTTCTATAGTTTATGGAATAAAGTCGTGACAATTATTGTGGTTATTATTATTTTAAAATTATGAAAGATATCATATTCCATCAAAAAATGTATCCCTAAAGAGGTATTTCTGATGATAATTATAATTTTACTTAAAAAATTTAATCATTTTTTTATTTATATTTCTTCGCTACTACTTGGATGGTCAACTCTTGAAATGTTCAAAAAAGGAAGTAGATTATTTAGGAATGAGTGGACAGAATACATGGTGTTATAATTTCTTCAAGCATCATCAAGAACTGATTTCTTGTAACATATTTTTCATTTATCATGAATCATGATGAATTTTTTTCATCTTCTACTTATTTAAATAATTTTCATTTCATTTTATCTATTTATTTTTTAGTTATTAATCTTATCATTTTTATCAGATTCTTATTTAATTAATTTATACATAGACCATGAGAAGGTGATTTCCTACTAATTTTTCTCCTAGAATTATTTTTCCTATGAAGAGCACAAAAGGAATCCATATAGAATTAGTAATCCTTCATGATGGCTAAACCAGTTTCCATTGAGAAGATTCCTAAACTCTGAAGGGGAAATGATTTGTTTTCAAGAAGTGATATTCTGAAGGTGAAATTATATTATCGTTCAAGAAATACCCTAGACCTTATATGGAGGCCTTTTTGAAACATCATAGGTACAAAATTAAGGGATAAAAATAAAATATTGATGAATTATTTGGTAAGGATGATGCACTAAGGTAATGTCTAATGTTCTCATCATTGATTTGTTTGATCTTTATTTATTTTTTATGTTTATTAGAGATGAAATGAATTCCATTTTGGGTCCAAGACCATTTATTAATATGATGGTGAGGAAAATTTTAGATTATCTAACATGAAATCAAGTATCACTTGTATACAATTTTTCTATTAAAATTCAGAACTATTAAAAATTTATGCCTTCTCTCTTCATGATTAATGTAGTCAAATCTTAGAGAACATGCTCTTATTTTCTTCATAAATATTGAGTATAATCCATAATTTTTTTGATTTGTTTGAATCAACCACACATGAATCTAATAGACACCATATCTAATATGATTAAAAGTGTTTGTATTAATATAAAATCTACATTTAAAATCAAAATATACATTACATACGCAAAACTAAGAAATGTACATTTTATTGTCTTGATAATTTATAACAAAAATACATAGGTCATTTTTAATGTGTATGAATCAAAAACAAATTAATCTGACCCATGGTTTGTTAGATATGATCGAAAGTGAATGTATGTATTTAAAAATGTCATTATAATTCAAAACAAGAATAAAATAATAAAAACCTAAAAAACACACTCAAATTTTCATAATACATTAGGACAATGATACATAATTATTTTTTAATATTTATAAATTAACTAAAATTCAATATGATTCACAGATTGCTTTGTATTATTAAAAGATTGTGTTTTTATTTTGAAATAGGTTTTTTAATAAAGAACATGTGTTCCATACTCAAGACCAGATAAATTCTCTCAAATTTTCATCATGCATTAATAAAAAAACCATATATTTTTTTGTTTCGTAGGAATTAATTGCATGTCATTATTACACACGGTGGACCTGATATGATTAAAATAGCATGCTTTAATTTAAAAAAAATTAGTGAAAACCGTGACCACCGTAATCAAAACCAAGAAATCGTGCTCATGTTTATTTAAAGGTTTAGTGAAATTATACAAAAATTATTTTTTATGTGTGGGAATAAACCAGATGTAAATTTGACACACACTGCAGCTGGTATGACTTAATTTTTTTTAAATAAAATAGAAATTTATGATTAAAACTTATATCACATATTCAAACATAAGAAAATGTGATTAGAATGTATTGATACCTTAGGAAACATTATCTGAAATCCATTTGTGATGTGTAAAAATCCACTACATGTTAATCTATCTTATATTGTGATTGATATGACTCGATGTTCATGTCGTCTATTGAAACTTGATATTTTAGTTCAAAATATTTATTAATCACTAAATACTGAGAAAATTATCTCATATTTTCCTAATTCATTAGTAAAATGAACGATAAGTCCTTTACTTTGTATAGGAATAAACCACTTGTTAACAACACACACAACGTGTCCAGAATGACTCAAAATGCATGTTTTGAATTAAAATTGACATTTTAGGTCAAAACACATACCACATACTTATAACAGAGAAATAATTGTGAAATTTCCTTGATACATTATAAAATTATAAATAAATAATTTTTTTAGGGATCAACTGCAGGTCAATCTGACACATAGTGTGTCTGGTATAACATAAAGTTTGTGTTTACAATTTGAAAGTTAAATTTTTGTTCAAAACAATTGCCACTCACTAAAAACCTTTGAAATGAACTCTTATTATATTTATACCTTTTGAAAATGATCCATAAATGATTTTTTATGTATAAATCAATCACACATCAATCAGATACATGGTTTCTCTATAAATACTCAATGTGTGTGTTTTCAATTTAAAAGTGACATTTTATTTCAAAAAATTCATTACTCAATAAAAACTAAGAAAAAATACTCATATTTACTTAATAGTGTCAGAAATTCTTAATATGTGTAATCATAATTACACCAATCTAATGCACTATTTTCTTGTGAGGAATGAAAGTGTGTCATTTATTTAAAATTATAATTTTAGTTCAGAACATGTGCCACATACTCAAAACGTGGAAAAAATAATTGGACTATCATGATACATTAGGAAAATGATACATAAATCATCTTCAATGTGTAGTAACCAATTACATATAAATCTAATTCAAAATGTATCCATTATTATTCAAAATGCATGTTTCTAGTTTAAAAGAAATTTTTTATTTAAAAAAAATTGACCACTTACTAAAAACCAGGAAAATAAACTCATATTTTTTTCATACATTAAGAAAATAATACAATAGAAATTTTCGATGGTTTGTAATCTAATGAACATAAATCCAACACATGGTGTGGTCAGTATGAATTAAAATACATGCTTTTAGTTTAAAATTAATATATTAGTTAAAAACGTGTGTCACTCACTCAAAATTTGGAAAACACTCACAGGTAGTATTTATACATTTAGAAAATGATCTTTAATCAAATTTTCATGTGTAACAATCAACCACATGCAAATCAAGATAATGGAATGATCGGTATGACAAAAATTACATGTTTTCATTTGAAAATGACAATTTACTTCAGAATGCATATCATTTATTGAAAACCAATCAAATATGCTTGTACATATTGTCACTATAGAACATTGACCCATAAATAATTTAAGACAAGTAAGAATTAAATTTATGTCAATTTGACACGCGGCACAAAAAATCTTATAGAAAGTGTGTGAATTTATTTAAAATTGAGAATTTAGTTCAAATAAATTTCGCAAACACAGAATAAAGAAAAACACTCGATTTGTCTTAATATTTTTGGAAAATCATCCATAATTAATTTTTTATAAGAAAATTTACTTAGAGTATTAATTATTTTATAACCAACATTTTTGGAGGATTTATATGTTATTTTCCTAAATAACTAACATTGAAAGTCTTAACAGTTAGTTAAAATGATGATTTTGACACTAGTTTATATAACCGATGTTAAAAAAATACTTACAAAATTGGCTGAAAAAGAGACATTAAGACATAAAAACAATTTTTAAATGTATTATTTCACTTCTGATTCCTCATAGTTTAACAATTATTTTAAAAAAGTCTCCCCTTAATAGAAAAAAGGTGTAAAAATGATAATAAAATACATGGAAATTTATTTTTAAAACATTATCTAATATTATAAATTATTTTTTTCATGTATTTATAATATAAAACTTTCACATAAAGATATAAATTTGGATTTATTTTTCCCTTTTTTATATTTAAGGTAGCCTCATTTTTTTCATTTTCATTGCATTTGAGAATATTAATTCTAGTTCATCTTTATTTCTCTAAAAATGTGATCATTATTATCGATTAAATATCAATATATAGGTTTTAATCAAAAAAATAGTGCATCAATTGGTAATAATATATTTATTAAATAAAACAATTAAAATAATGAAAAAAAAATTGGTATATGGTAAATATATTCTAAATATTGAAAAATTGTGAAAAACCTAAAATTACAATAATAAAAAATATATGTGACTCATCGAAGCACTCACAAAGACCAAATAAATTATTTTTTTAAAAGGAGTGTCAATATGTACTTGGTTAGAACAAAAATACACCAGAAAAAAGGTGACCTCAATATATAGATAAACAGTAAAATAAAGTTTCATATGGTTAGGATGATTTTATACACAAATCATAATATGTTCAAAAAATATTGTAACCCACCTCAAATATCAATGGATAATAATTTAATTATACGACAAAAGGGATAATACATAATAAATGAATAAATATTTTCATGAAAATATCAATCAAGAAAATAAATTATTTTGTACATTAAAATCATAAAAACATATAGCTATTGAAATTCAAAAAGGGGCTAAATATGATAAATAATAGAAAACATATGAACATGAATAAAAATTATCAATTATAGTTTTTAATTTCATTTAAAAAAAATTAAACAGTAAATGTGATAGTAAAGTTATAACATCAACTAAAGAGTGAAATTTAAAATACACATGAAAAAATTAATCTTCTCATTGATTTTGTGAATCATGAAGCAAGAGAAGATGAATATGTGACATTAAATATGAAAATAAATAAACGTAGAGAATTTTCATTTTTTTTGTGAGTATAAAATATATCCAATGATATAGAAGAGAGATCCACTGTCTAGAGTCACCATATAGTATTTTATATATTCACACTCCTCAAATAATCATCACATGATGATTCAAACCAATGATGATATCATAGATCAAAGAACTAGTAAATGTGAGAATTATCATGAAACACGTACATTGTCATGAAATAATCCATGATGTATTGACCATTACTATGTCATGGTTAACCCTTTCCTAAACCATGATGTTGTTAAGACCACCACACAATGGTTTTGTTTTTAATTAATTTTTTTAACAATTTTCCAATATTTATGATGTTTGAAAACCCAAATTTAAAAATGAAAGGAACTATCATCTTCTACTCATGAAAATGGTCCAAATAATGCCTTTGTATATTTTTTGGGTTTCGATGATATAAAAAACAACACAAATGGCTTTTAAATGCTAGAAACAACCCCAAAAAAGCTGATATTCTCTAGAAAAATTTCCATCATGATTTATGCGGGAATAATTATAATATTAATTATAAATTTATTGAATTTGGAAACTAGAAAAAATTTATATATTTATTGATTTTAGATATTTTTTAAAATAATAATAATGAGACATGGTGGAATTTGGGAGATCACTAGAATGATTCAAAATTAGATATCATATATGTGACACAAATTTTTAGTCATGATGTTAAATTAAGATGAATGAATATTAATAAGATATGATAAAAATCACAAAAGGTATTATTCATAATTTATTGAATCAATTATATTGATATAAAAATAATATAAAATTTAGAATCCCATGGGGAACATCCACCACCAAAAGACCTCCAACATCTTATTATATATTTGAATTTAAATTAATTTACAAGAATAAATAATATTTTATTTCCACTTCTATTAAATTGTCATGGGATCACATAAATTAACTTCACCCAAAACCTACAATGCATCCCATGATCTCTTTTATGAATATGATTTAAATCGAAATTTAGATTTATAGTTTCTCCAAAAATAATTATAAATAAATTTATATATATTAAAATATGATTTTGGTTTTGTGGCCACATCATCTGCACACAGCCACAAAACTATAATCTTTAGGACACATGCCTCCCTCTAGAAATACCATGGTACCCCCTTTCCCAGTATAAACATCCTGATATAAGATCCTGAAAATCTAATGAGCTGCATTTTTTTAATTTATTTGGAACAACTCCTTTTAAATTGGTCAATAAAATACTTATCTATAGTATGGAAGGTCTCAGGTGTGTCCTAGGGGTTCTAGACACCAAAAGTGGGGAAATTGGGCCATCCAGTGCATGGGGAACAGTTAGTGAATGCATAGCACTAACTATGTGCCTTGGAGAAGGGTGGTTCATGGTTTTTAAAACAAGAAAGTGGAGTCTGTAAACCATGTTTATTAGGTTATATCCAAATATATGTCCTCTATATGCTTTGATAAACCATGTAGTCTCCTATGTAAACCATGCATCTATTTCCTCTTTGACAGAGGGAACTCCATGGTTGGTGCATAGTTTGGAAGATTGTATAGCCAAACCATGTTCCTCTTAAAAAGAGAAAAACTAATAAATTAACCGCCTAAAATGTATATTATTTTCACATGATTTCTCCCCCATTTCTTCTCCATTAGTAATAGTTATGAACCTAGATCTCCCTCTCCTCCCAAGGGTGATTCGACATCAGTTATTAGGCATTTGGGGGGCCATTTAGAGGGGATAAAAGATCTGCATAATTCTATAAGTCATATTTCATATATATTTTTCAAAAATATTTTGATGGTTTTTCATATTCTAAATAATCCACAAAACACCACTTTTTCTATGGATCCATTAACATTGGTGTTAAAAAAATTAGTTTGAATAAAAGGCCAAGGTTGGGTCAGATCTTGTCTAAGATCTTGAGGTAGGTAGTATGTAAAATTCCTCACAAAGTATTGATGTTGTTAATGGGTTTTTTATTATTCCATTTCACTACCCTACTACATATTTTGTTTCTTGAATAAGAAAAGTGAATTAATCCTTTTTGTGGAATGCTATACTAATCAAAATCCCCATAAGGATTGTCGATGAATATGAGGTAGGGTTTCGGGTCACCCATGAGGTGTTTCATTCCATTTGAAATGTTTAGTGGATTGAAAAAGGGTGACATTGAGAGTTTATATGATTAAACCTATTACAATTTTTTTAATAGGTTAACATGGTATAATGGGTTGTTATGGTTAATGTAAAATAAAATATTTTATGATAGGCATAATGAAATATAGGGTAAATGGATAAAAGAGTTTTAATATACTATTAGATGGATCTAAGAAACCCTTTTTTATTGTGTCGTATGAAAAAATGGTTAAATTTTTTAGTTATTAAATTTGGTTAAAGATGTTTAATGAGTTAGACCATGTGAATAATGGTGAATGGAATGAAGTTCACCCTTGTAATTATAATGTGTTTAGAATTCCATTTGTTTTGGTCCTTTTAAAATGTGAATTTTTGAAATGGATAGATATGAGGGACAAGATAACTCCCACCCATGGGGAAGGATGTTGTACATAGATCTACATATCATTGATTTTGGATGGATAGACATGAATCTCAAAATACTTGGTTTGTCTTGATAAAAATATTGTTCTTTATTATTGGTTAGGGTTACAAAATGACAATTTTAGAAGTAATAGGATTTGACATGGTGTTACCTATTCTTGGATAGGGTGTGAGCATGGTGATTCAAGAACAAATTTATAATTTTATGATATGGGTAAATGGACTGATGCACCTTAGTATGTGAAATTTAAATCATTAAAAATTACTCTTATTGATTAAAGAGAAATGTTAAACATTTATTATTCTTAGAGTATACTTTCATCAAGGATGATATAATCTTATTGCGTTTTGGTATCGGGGTAATACCAAATGAGACATATGGGTAATTGATAAATGTTAAATTTTGAAACATGTTTACTTTTTATACCATTTTTATTTTTTACATATACTTTCGAATACATTTTATTAGATTAGATATTACGTTAGACACCTTTTTGGGTGGCCTATTGTGTTTTACTCACTCCCATCTTAGGCCACCGTTGGTACTAAATAAGATATCATGTTTTTAGGTTTAGATAATGTAAAATAAACAATGTTATATGAATGATTTGGGATGTGTGATAGAGAATGGATGAGGGGGACAGATTGATGTTGGAACCTATTTTGAAGATTCTCATTGTGTCTTTTATTTTGGGTTTTCATGGACACATGAAAATATCATGACATGACATGTCTACTATATTTTTTGTGGGTATTTACCAAGTTTTTTTGAATTGATTACATTATGCATGATTATAATTTATTTCCACTTTGGTTATTTATTATAGTGTTTTTTTTAATTTTCATACTCTGGTAATTAGGATATAGTCTCCCAACACACCTCATTAGACCCTCATTGTTAATCAACAACCTATGCAATATGATGAGGCACACTATAGGTCATATGGCACACTAGATCATGTCAATTGCTTATTAGACCATACGTTGAGATGTTACAAAGTGGTACCAAATGAGTTTTTTCTATTTTCTTACTATTTGGGAATGGTAGAGAAGAGTCTAGTATTTTTAATCATTGGAAATGATCTCATATGTGGGATTAAACTCTCATATGTGGTAGTAAGACAATTTTCCCAGGGTGGGATTATTGTTCTTTATACTTTCTTAGTATAATATAATGTTATTTACCCTTTTCTGATGCACTTATTTTGTGAAGATATAGTTTTACGATACTGTACTCATGGTTTTTTTCATAATATTGTATATACCTACATCATTCTAAGAACTTATGGAATTATTTTATATGAATCATATTAGGAACACATGGGAGAGCATGTATAGTTGGTGAAAGGGAGATAAAATGTTTTCCTATTTTTTGGGATTTGGAATGATAATTCCTAATAAATAAGATAAAATTTTGAAAAGTAACCAATTTAAAATTGAAATGGTTAAAAAATGGATTCAAATAGAAATATTTTAAATATGAATGTTTGGTTTACCCTAATTTTACTATGACACAAGAATGGGATGGTTGATTGTAGCGATAATATTGCAATTGTATCCATTGAGATAATGTATGAAAAGTTACTTGATATAGCTAGTTCTAGAACCCCCTCTATTTTGTGTAAATGTGAAAGAGATGTGTTATGTGTTATAAGACATGTGTTTGTCATTGTAGAGAAATGAATCCAAGAAGTGGTTTCATAGAGGGTAATAGGATGGCATTACCGAGAATGTTCCTTCGGTAGAAGGACCAGTTCCCATGTTGTTTCTAGGTGGAAGGGAGAAGTAGAAGCTCTATGAGAACTACATTTGTTTTATGGAATTTTTTGAGAGAGACTCATGGTATAAAACTCCATGTATTTTCTATCAGATGTTTGATGGTCACCTGTATAACTCTATTACATTTCATATATAGGGTGGACCTGAGTTTAAAAAATCTCTTCATTGAGTCTATCCGGAAGATTCTGGATCAGTTGCAGATTTGTCTCAAAATTAGAGTGATGTGAGATGCTTACATGTTGTATAGACCAGTAAAGCACTGGTGATACATTTAGGTTCAGTATATGCAGTTGGAGAATATTGTATGGAAGGAATTCTAGGATATGTTCATGGAACACTTTTACTCCCAGAACCTATGGAAAGAGAGATCTATAGAGATTATACATTTAACACGTGGAGATATTTAAATGATGGATTATATTGGACACTTCCCTAACCTTCATATAGAATTGGTGGGAGATGAGGTCTCCATGTATAAATGTTTTTAAGAGGGGCCTATATGTTAGATCAAGTCCCATGTGAATATATTCCATTAAAAAATATTTTTAAGGTAGTGAGTCATGCTCTCATTTCTATGGGGAACCTGAAGGAGGATTCTAGGGGTAGACAACTAGGACCAGTTTTGTGATCTGGTTCCACTTCCTTAAATAGTATATAGAAGGGTTATGATAATTTTCAACAAGTCTATGGTAGGAAGAGTAGCTGGGGGAGTGGAAAGAACTCCCATAGAGGTGATCAAGTGGTTTTCTATCAGTGTGGAAGTACTGGTCACATGCATGGTTAGTGTCTTCGACCACATGTGGAGTTCCTATCATGTGAAAGAATGGGAAACCAATAGTGTTTCAATAGGAACCCCCAATTTAAAGCTGCTAATGGTGGATATTGGCTGATGTAAACTATCAGCAGAGTATCTGCTACCCCATATCTATTTGGAAGTTGGATTTCTGCTAGATATACAAGTTATGGTGGACTATGTGCCTATCCATGATAAGAGTGACAATATTATAAGAGTAGTACATTTTATTGGACTTGAAAAAGGGATCAATCTTGGGGAACATGTCACATTCATGTAGTTTAGCATGCACCTGTTGATGACGAGGCAAGATCATCAATATTATGAGGTATTATTCTTATATATTTCACACTTCTAGTGTTTTATTTAGTAAAGGAACTTCTCTCTCTCTCTCTCTCTTTTGTATATAACCGACTTGTGAGTGGTTTTGATCTAATAGAGGAGTTTATATGTGGGGTTACATAGATTGAAAAACCAATGGGGATGCAATCAAATGGAATCTATCTCTGTAAAGGGTGTTCCCTAATGGTTTATGACTACTAGTTTTCTTGGGACTTGTACGTGCTTGAGATAATAGGTTTTGACATGATAATTGGAATTTACTGAATGATGTTGTATATATCTCACATAAATTGTTATCATAGGGGAGTGATGTTCACATATCCTCTAGGTAACACTTATTTTTTCATGGGGAATGGAATTCCAAGGTAGGATGTGTAAGGGAAATTATCCTGTATCTAGGTGAACTCACATCCTTGGTTTCAAGTAAATTTCTTGATGATAAGGGAGTGGGTAAGGATGGAATGCCTCTGATAGTGGTTCAGTTTCAGGATGTGTTTCTTAAGGAATTATCTAATATACCACATGATAGAGAGTTTGAGTTCAAGTTTGAGTTAATACTTGGGTTTGATCCAATTTCTATTCTGCTATATAGAATGGAACCAATAGATATTCTAAGATCAAGACTTTGCTGGAGGATTTGAAGAATAAACGGTTTATACATCTGATTACGTCACTTTGGAGATATCTATGTTTTTTTTCAAGAATCCCAATGAAACATTACATTTGTGTGTGGATTAACAAAAGATAAACATGGTGAATATAATGAACTAGTACCCTCTTCCACATATTGATGATCTTTTTTACAATTTCAATGATTCTTTTATGTTTCCCAAAATCAATTTTAGGTTTTCATATCACTAGATGCGTGTGAGACCTTTTGATTTATGTTACACTACTTTTAGAATTAGGTTTAGCTTTTATGAGTTTTTTATTCTATTTAGGTAGATGAATGATCATTCCATGTTTATGGATTTGATGAGATAAATCATTCATTTATACTTGTATTAGTTTGTGTTCACTTTTGTAGATGAAATCTTAGTGTACTCACATACTCTTGATGATCCATAAAAAGATATAGATAGCATCCTAGATACACTAAGAGAGAATATTTTATATGAAAATATATCTAATATTCATTTTTCGATAAACAAGGTATGTTTCTAGGGCCGCATCATCTCTATGGAAGGTGTGTTAGTGGACATTAATAATCTTTGAGAATTTTTTTTCTTTAGAGAAGCCCAATAATTTTTTTGATATTCAAACATTTTTGAAATTGGTGGGTTATTACCAAGGGTTTATAAAATACCTTTCCCACTTGATGGCTCCACTTTAGGGCCAAAACAATTACAGGATATGTTTGAATGGTCTTAGGTATGTGAGAATTTATTCTAGTACATTAAGTGGTATTCGACCTCCACATAGATCCTGATCTTACCCAAACTAGTTGAGGAGTATACCATGTAATATGATGGATTAGGATTAGAATTAGGGTAATACTAATGTCGGGATATTGATTTTTGATGTATGGATCATGATATTTGAGGCCATAAGAACAGAACTATCCTAACCACAATATCGGTTCATCCATAGTGGTTTATGATGGTTAATATTAGTGGATTTACCTTTTGAGTGATAATTTTGAAATATATACAGATCATAAGATACACAAATATATATTTTCTAAATGATATTTGAATCTCTGACAACATAGATGTGATAAATACCTATAATCCTTCGACTATGAATTGGCTAATACTCTAGGGGAATAGAATAGAGTTGCTGACATGTTTAGTTAGAAGACGCATACCTAGGAAGTCTAGAAGTCTAGTTCTGTGTGAAATATGATGGATTTTTTTTGTTTAAATAAATATTGGTGCTCAAGAGGAGAAATAATATAAGAAAATCATATATCAATTGGATGTGACCTCTTTTCTGAACTGGGTAAAGAGGGGGAAGTATGAGGAATCAGAATTCCTATCTTTTAGAGAAAATTTTAAAGATGAGTACTTCCCTCCTTATTTAACTATAAATTATGATGAGATTATTTTCATTCATGTTCATGTAGATGTACATATATTTATATAGGGGAATTTGATGTCAGATTTTTATTCCTCGAAGTGGGAGTTTCTCCTTAGTATAACTAAGATGTACTATAATCTTTATAGATAGAATTGGTGTCTAGGGGTGAAAAAAGATAGTTGGTTTTGTGACACCATACTACACCTATCAGTAGGTGAATTCTAGGTATCAACAGTTCAATGGTCATTTATAGCTGCTTCCCAATACATAGTATAGTGGGATGATGTTACCACAGAATTCAGGGTGGGTTTACAAAGGAATAATAGGAATATTGATGATATATGGTTGATCATGTATTAGTTGAAAAAGGAATCCCATTTCTTTCTGATTTGGGAACCTTTCACAATTGATCAATTTGGTGACTTATATTATTTGTAGATAGTGTGTTTTTATGGGGTGTCTCAGAGTATTATTTCAAATTGTGTCCCATTTTTTAATCCAATATTTTTTAAAGTATTTAGGAAGTAATTGTGTACTTGAGTTATTCTAAGTATATATTTTCACCCATATACATATAGTAAATTAGAACATTATTTCCAATCCATGAATGACATGCTAAGAGAGTGTGTCTAAGATTTTGGAAAGGTCGTGGGAGAGGCACTTAGTGCTTTTTGAGTTCAACCATAAAAATATTTATCAAATTACTATATAGAGTTCACTATATGATGAAATATGTGATATACCATGTAGATAACCATTGTGTAAGATAGAGGTGGGAGAATAAAAGTTGTTGGGACTAAGTCTTGTATAGGATACATCATATCATTTTCAGTTGAACATGAAATGTACAGCTATAGTGTAGATTATAAAGATTTCATATAATAAAGATTTCATTGATCTCTTGAGTTTATAGTGTATGAACATGTTTTCCATTGGGATTCACCAAGATTGGGTCACCATCGAATTCAAGAAATAAGGAAAGTAAGCACCCATGTTTGTGGGGTTGTTTGAGATTGTGGAGAGGATCAGACTGGTAACATATCGGTAGGCTCTTTCAAAATGGTATAGTGTTATGAATGATGTTTTTAGTTTGTCACAACTTCGATAGTATAACCCCAACATATCTTATGTTATTGATGTTGATGATTTCTATATTGATGATGATGAGTCCTTTGAGGAGAATATGATTCTTGTTTTGGATTATATTGAGAAGATTCATTGAGGTGAGAACATGTCCTCGGTTTCAGTGTTATGGTATCATAGCCATATCTTGGAGGAAATTTGGGAAAGGGAAGCTGAATTAAAGGATTAGTGGACAAATATTTTTATTTATAAGGCTTTCTGATTCTTGGGAGAGTAATTCAAGGATGAGGTTTTATACGGTGGGTAGGTTTCGAGGTCCTAAACTTCTGACGAGGTATGTTTGGTTTAATTTATTTATAACCCTCTTTAAAATGAAAAATAAAATACCTCCTAAGATTTGGGAAGGTATAAAGAGTCTCATGGGTGTAGATATATTAAAATAGGGTAAATAGGTCTATTTAGTGACTAAATAATAGTTGGTGCATAGTTAGTACTAACATTGCTCCAAAATTGAAGATTCTGAAGAAGGGAGGTGCACAATTTATACACCAGGAAAGGATCGTCTATAAACCATTTAGATTTGGGAAGATCCAACCATAGTATCTACCTATAGTTTGATAAACTATGTGGTATCCCTATAAAACCATATGGGTTGATTTCATTTTAGAAAGAGGGAACCACATCGCCAGTCAGTAGTTTGGAAAACAATAAACCTCTTAAAATGTGTAAAATTTAAAAACAATTCCTACCAACCTTTATATGTTTTTAACATAATTTACCCCCTATTTCTTCACTAGAAGAAAGGGATGCGAACTTAGGGATCCCTCCTCCCTCAAGGGTGATTATCAATTATTTCATAGGTGTTTAGAGTGATGTTTAGTGTGTATATAGTATATGGGAAAGTATATCAGTACTCTTTCTTATATTTTTTAGAAGAAGATTTATACAGTTGTTCCTATTATTTTTAATCTCTTAAACACCACTTTTTATATGGAATACTTATCTTCTGTTTTAGCTGTTGATATAATTCAAACTAAGGGAGATGTTTTGGAATCTTCATATCTACATTCTTGAGGAAGGTTTTCTAAAATATTCCTCTCATAGTGTTGATGTTTTTCATGTGTATGAGGTAGTTCCATTTCACTTCCCTACTTATTATTTGGGTTCTTGACTAAGAAAATAAAATTAGACGTTTAAATGGTATTGTAGACCACTCATTTCCTCATTCGAGACTATTTATGACGATATGATCTGGTTTAGGGCCACTGATAAAGTGTTCCAATTATTTGAAAATGGTTAATGGGTTGAAAAAAATTGATATAGAGGGTTTAAATGATTAAACTAATTTTATTTTTTAACAAGTTAGTATAAAATAAGAGATTGTTTGGATTAATTGGAAATTAAATAGGTTATGAAAATGATAAATAAATAAATAGTAAATGGTTAAATGGGTTTGAATGTCTTATTATATGTCTCTAATGAACACTTTTTATTATGTCATATAAACAATTGGTTAAATGGTTTAGGGGTTTAATTTTGTTAAATATGTTTAATGGGTTATACCATGTAAATAATGGTGAACAAAATGTCTCCCACACTTGAATATGCAATATGTAGAAAATTACTTATGTGCTGGTCCTTAAAAAATATGAATTGATGAAATTTCTAGTGATGAGGGACATGGTGTCTCCCAAAAATGTGTAATAATGTTATAAAAGGTGCTACTTATCGTTCATTTTGGATGGATAGATATGATTCTCGACATCCATAGCGTGGAATAATGGACATAACATTCCTTCTTATTGGATAGGTTGTTCAATAGACAATTCAACACTATTATAATTTGACATAGTGTTCCTTATTCTTGGCTAGGGTTTTAGCATGGTGATCCAGGAACTAATTCTCATTTAATGATATGGGTAAATGGATTTTTGTACCTCAGTTTGTGAAATTGAAGTGATTAATTAATGGTAATATTGTTTATAATGAAATTTTAAGCACTTTTTATTGTTAGAATAGAATTCTTACATGGAAAAAACAATAATAGTGGGTTTGGGGATCATTGTAAAACCAAAAGAGACATATGGATAATTGATATATGTAAAATTGTAAAGAATGTTTAATTTTTATCCCTTGTTTATTATTCACAAGAAATTCATTAAAAATTATTATTAGACAATATATTTCTTTAGACACCATTTGTGGTGGCCTACTAAGTTTTACTTACACCCTAATAAGACCACCATTGGTACCTGACCAGATTTCATAGTTATAGGTCATGATAAGTGAAAATACCCAATGTTAGATGAATGATTAACGATACAAGACAGATCATGATTATGAGAAACTGACTCATGTCATAAACCATCTAAGGGATTTTTAGAATGACTTTTATTTTGGGATTTCTTGGACATGTGAAACTAGTATGGTGCGACATGTTTCTGTATTGGTTGTGGTAATTTACCCCGTTTTTTGGGAAATGATAACATATTTCGTTATTACCAATTATTCCCTCTTTAGTTAGTTCTTATATTGGTTTCATCTATTGTATTAATCTATTAAAGTGGGTATAGTCTACCCACATACCTCATTGAACCTCATTACCAGTTGGAAGTCTATCGCATACAAAGAGGTGTGCCTAAGGTCATGTGGAATACTGACTCAGGCCACCAGTTTAGTGGTACTCTTATTAGGATAGAACACTTCAAATCTGTGGTTACCAAATCTTCAGTTTCTATTTACCTGCTGAAATAACCATGGTAAAACTCTCATCTTTTATGGAATCCATCAAATGTTGGTTATGAACTACACTAAAGCATCATTCTTCCCATCATCTCTCTTTATTTAAATTTTTGTGACACACACCTTGTAGATGATGTAGTCATGCATAACAATAAAAAAATCATAATATAATAAAAATAAATAAACTAATCCTAAAAATCCTCAAGGATGTCCTTCCTATACACCCATATAAAACATCCCACTTCTGCATCTCACCCACTACTATTGATTTCACTATATTCACTACTACCCTTTATCAGTGCTAAAAATTATCACTACTATGGTATATAATTTTATTAATTCAAACTAAATGTGTGGATAAATGTGAACCGTATTACTGCTAAAAAATAATTCATAAAAAGACACCCTTAATAAATTATTTTTTTATTCTTGATAAAGATACCCATTCAAATAGTGATTTTCTTATCTCTGATAAAGATGTGACCTTTATCAGTATTAAAACATTATTAGTGCGGATTAATGGTTTAGTTAATAAAAAATAATTTGAATAAATTTACTATAAAAATTTATTACATAAATAAATTAATATTTATATAAATAAAATATATTTTGTTAAATATTACTTATATAAAAATTAATATGTATTTACACTGAATTTATAATAGATTTATTGAAAAATCTTTTACAAACAAATTCATAATTAATATTAATAATAAATTTACTAATTGGTACTGAGTAATAGAAATTTAATAACAATTTAGTGATATAAGAAATTAATAAATTAATCAATACCTTGTTATAATTTGAAAATTATACTTGAACTTCTAACGACCATAAATTCTGATCTGTGTGTTCGTTGGGTCACTAAAAATATTAAATTGAATCTTGTGAAGAGAACAATGATATTTATTATTATTTTTTCCTAGTACCCTATTTTTTATTAAAAAAATAGCTTAGAATCCCTCCAAACTAATATTTTAGTTAACATACCCTAATATTAGAATATTCAATGAAATTTTACTTCATTTTAGAGGGATTTCTTGTCTTTTTTCTCTAAAGATTTAATTTATTCTATGGGATTACAATCACATGGATATTTTTATTATGAAATTTTAATGTTTTTATTATTCTAGTGTTATTTATAAATTAAAATATAAGTATAAATATTTATAAACACATATATATTTTTTCATATATTTATATATTTAATTAATTAATTTTGTAAATAAATATTGAAACATATTTACATGTAAAATTTATTTTAAATTTAAAAAAATATAGAACTAAACATTTCTTATCGATTTTCTTTACCATATAAAAATTTAAGAATATATATATATATACTTATAAATGTAAATATCATGTTTATATATAAAAATATGTGTGTGTTCTTAAGTACAAGTATATATTTATTTGTATATAATAATAATATATTTATATAAATATTAATATATAAAAAATTTAAAATTATTTTATATTGCAAAATAAATACACAAATATATAAATATGTCAATATATAACAAGTAATATCCTCTTGGAAAGTGTTATGATTGATCTTTGTGTGTCAATATGTATGTCAGTTTCATTACACATTACAATATATATATATATATTTATTTATTGTTACACTAGAAACAACATTAACCTTGAGCAAGTGATTATTCTACTACAATGTCACAAGATATAAGAGATTTCACCTAATGAGACTAAATAGTTTATCAGTCTTGGAATACTAGATACTTACATGATTTTCACATTAAATTTGAAAACATGAAATAAAACATAATATTCTAGTAAGGAATTTATTATTATTTTTATTATATATTTATAATCATTCATAAATCCCTTCATGATATCTTAGGGAATGGAAAACATAATAAAGGATGAGTTTATATTCTTAGAAATGTGGAGATATAACAAAATCTATTTTGGGAAAAATCATTAAAAATATGATAGAGATGAAAAATAATAAAATATTCCATAAAAATATGACCATTAGGTGAATATATTCAAGTATGAAATAAAAAAATTAATAATCACATATATAACAATAACTATTTTCATAATGGTATAATTCATATTTCAAACATCATAATCTCACCAACAAGGCATTATGCCAAGATATCGTACTTATATAAGTAAGGTATACACTATATACCAAAACTAGTTTGTCTCTTGAGACTTACTGATGAATCAAGGGGAAATAATGGTCCTCTCATGTCACCGACTAAAACCAATTCCATTATAATTTTAAATAAATAAATAACAATTCAATACATAATCAATATAAAAATTAATTTTGAAAAACTAGAATATTAAATATTAATATTTTTCACAGTCAATAAATATATAATACTGATCATAATTTTTTCATAGAAATAAGTTGGATGGTATCATTATTATATATCCCTATTAAATCATAATATTCCTCAAAATAGTTTTTACATATATGAAAATACATTTAAAATATCACTAGAACATTTCTTGAAGAGAATACCCTATTTATTGTAAAAAAACTGATTTGAAATCTAAATACTAGAATAATATTAGGGAAAGTATCATGAAAAAGATCATTAAAAGTTTTTAAAGGAGTATTAGAAGAAAATAATAGACATGATGGTGACAAAATTCATTTGTTCGGTAAGTGTTAAAACAAATATAGCATTAACACCATCGATAAAAATTTCTTCATCCAGAAAATGATAAGAATATTATTTTTAAACATTTTTATATAAAGTTAATCATGGGTAAAAATGGTTATAATAAATCATTGTATAGTAGTAAAAAAATTCTCTAAATTATTTTAAAGAAAATATGGACATGGAAGAAAAATATTCTTAGCCGAATAGAAAAACAAAGTCACATTTCCATAAAAAACATTCATTAAAATTTTGTGTACTTGTATAGAGGAAAATGAAATGAAAAGATCAAATTTACATAAATAACTAAAGGGTAAGAAAATATATGTCGTTTCATATATAAATATCATATAACTCCTCTAAATAAAATGTAGACATAAAAAATCCCGACTAAGGATTAGATTGTAAACAAACCCCTACAACTTTGAAAAATTTTGAATCATAACACCCACAAAATAAATAACAACAAATGATTTGTTAAATAATAATAACATAAAGAGATTAATTATATAACATATAAAATGGTTAGTATATATAAAACATTATGGAAAATAGTTGTGAATATGGAATATATCTCACAGAAACAAAAGTGAGACAAAAACCCTTAGAAAGATCATAATATTGATGTGAAAATAATAATTTAAGTGATTATGTATAAAAATGTGAATACACAAATAATAATTGAATGTAAAACATAAAATAATTATATTCCATTACACACATAATCTTTGAATAATATGGTCAATGAAAAAGTAATATAACCCAATAAAAATTAAGTTAGGAAACCCCATTTGGATTTTGTAACTTTTTAAACAAAAGGATTTGAAGAAGAAAAATTGAAATAGATTTTAAAAATAAATTATTTTTAGTAATTAAATAATAAAATAGATCAATAAGGTAGTTTTGAAACCATATAATCATATGGTAAAAATGTTATAAGTTCCAAGGAAGGGAAATTGAGATAAGAAATCTCTTAACTCAAGTTCGACAAGCCTCAGAAGTTCCTTTAATCTACTATATAATAAATTTAATATTATTATAAATATATAATATGAAAATATTAATACTTATAATACCATACATGGTTTAATTATAACATCTTATCACCCATTCATTAACAATTATTTATTAAAATCATTGTTCCTGGTGATAATTATTTATTTTCTCATGCATGTTTCAGTTTGTAAGTTTCATTCCGTGTACCTTGATAACATTTTAATTATCTATATAACCTTAATAATTTCATAATTATCATATTTAAAAATTTTATACACTTCTATAACAATTCATATAAATTAGTAATGAAAAATTAATTGCATCCCTTCATGGAGATAGCAGTTCGTAGGTACGCACATGTGGTGTTTCAACTCTTTAATGGATGTATTGGAAAAAAGTTAAATGATAATTCACTTTTAAAGATTAAATATTATATCATAATAATAATATATATTAATTAAATAAATCATCATTACAATCCATGTAAATAATAAATGAAAAAAAAAATCGCATTTCATTATAGTGGTAGTTGTCCTCAAAAATAGACGAGCGATGTTATCCAATCCCAACAGATGGGATGGTAAAAAGTAATAGAATATATTATAATAATATAAGAATAATTATTTCATAAATATGATATATATTCATTACTTATATATTTATATCCATCCAAGTAAATTGGTGATGAAAAATGAATTACACCACTACGTGGAGATGGTGGGTCGTACGTACGCATGAGCAATTTTTTTATTTTTCATTAGATGGAATGGAGGTGAAACTTTTTTATAATATAATGATAATAACATATAAGTATATTTATTATACAAGATTAATTATTTTAAGGTATATACAACTGATTTATAGGAATTATAAGAATAAATAAACTTTGAAAGATTTTGTAAGGTGGATTATCTATTCTTTGAGATACCTCAATTTCATTACACATTAATCCTTCATATGATCGAATTAGAATAATGATAGAAGATTAATAACTAGGCTAAGGATCATATTATGTGTTTTATATAGGTATTTTCTAATATAAATTTCTCTAGCGGTGTAAATAGGTGAATAGAGGATGTTCCCTTTTATAAGTGATGGAAAAGACACACTTGGAATTTCTTGAAATATTTAAATATTACATATATCATAAACATTTAAATTTGAACTAAATTTACTTAATTTAAAATTTATAACATTATAATATCTAAATATATTCAACAAATAAAATTTATACATTTTTAAGTTGTATTTTAAACCTTATCTTTCAGTTTTACCCCTATGATAACCCTTTTTAACCCTAATCATAGTAACACATTTTTAGTATTTAGGGGTTTTAAATTTCCCTTTAAGGTGAAATGTGGCTCAAAATGGCCTAGGGATAAAATTTTACACCATTTACCATTTCAAATATACTCTTTAAAGATGTTTTTTATTTTAAAATCATTTAATAAAGAACTATATAAAATAAAATATCATTCAATTCATTTTTTGGTACTAATCAATTAATTTGAATTTGAATTCACAAATATAACAATGTATTTAGAATATAAACGATTTTACCATTAATTTTACATTATTATTAACTATAAAATTCATGTAACATGATAATTTATCCTAAAAAATTTTCTTTTAATGTTTTTAAAATCATTTAAAAGATTTTTTCTACCGCATGCACAAGTGTTTTGTGGGCATTTCATAAGTGTTAAATGAAATTATACAATCACTAAGTGTTCAATAATACCCATTTAGAACCAATATTAACATATTTTGATCCATGTAATAATATGTTATAGATACTAAAAGTAAGGTAGTGACTTTCTGTGTCTATTATTTAGTTAAAATAATATATTCATCTTTATCAAAGAAAAATATAATCATGTGTACATATATTAAAATATTGGATTATTTTGGGCAAAATAAACTCATAAAATATAATAAAGGTAATATTTAGATATATTTTTAATTCCTAGTAACATTTTTCTATCCTTAGTTACTTTATTTACCCTTAACTGTGGTGAAAAATATTTACCATAGTTACTATTAATAATGAATAAATATAAAAGAGAAACATTTATGAAATTTCAACCTCTTAATTCCAAATATGGAATCATTTTTTAGTTTTAAATTTATTTAACTTTTTGAAATCAATATTAATATAAATTCATAAACAGAAACAAATTTTTTTTGAGAAATGTTTTCATAGTCCCAAAAATAATGTTATAAAAAAAATAAAGTATAATGTTAATTAATATATAATTAATTAGATTTTTTATAACTAAGTTAAACTTACATAAGTTTATGAAAAAATTCAAAACATAGTGGGACATTAAAATTGATGGTTTTGACTATAGAAAACTGTTTATCAAGGTCGATCCTAACGTTGTGATTGTTGAATTTGATGGATCATTCACATTTTTCCAAGATATAAATATCATGACAAATGAAATTTTTTCAAGGAATATTGATTAGATAAGAAAATAGAACAAAGATAAGATACTCTCACGTAAAATTTATAATTAATGTAAATATGATTAGAAGAAATAATGCCTCATATTATGATCTTTCTTTGATGATGTCATTGATCATCTGAAAAAACCCTCTTTGAAATAACATCATTACTCTTAAAGGATTATATGATAACAATAATTTATTCATTAATTATTTCAACTTATATTTTTAAATAAATTTTTAATATATATACCATAACTAGATTTAGACAACCTAGGGATCCATTTTGTTGATCCTGTTATATAGAATATGGTTTCTTCTTTAAGTAATACTTGGAGAAATTTCATTCCTTACTCTTAATATACAAGTAAGAAACTTCGATTCTTTTCATATGATATCAAAATATTTATCTTGTAATCTTATACCACTCCCACTAACCTATTAGAGAAATATGTTACACATTTATTCTAAGCAAATATTATATGATCATTATGCATGAATTATTCATAAATGAATTTATGTCATATTCATATCTTATTGGAATTTATTTATGTTTCAAACACATTGTAGTTATTTTATATAGAAGTATACTATATTTTACCCATTTAATTATGTCATATATGAATCTACATATGGTTTCCCTAAATTAAGTTTCCATAAAAATCAATAACCCTATATGATGATCAGTGAAATAGGAATTAACACGTAAAATTTATAAATTATTTTAGTCATGATAAATGTTGTATGGGTTTTTAATACAATAAACCATTAAATAATCAATCATATTTTATTGGAACTATATTTTGACATACATGTCCAATTTATATCAAATAATCACCAGTAATATGAAGATGTAGAATCATTCTAAATATGGAGTCCCTGAATCTTGATACATGGAATCCATTACATAAATTAATACATACTTTTAAACCTTATATTTTTCCATTTTACTGCTAATTTGAAATTATATATTATTCTAAAATAATAATATATATATCATACACTATAATTACAATAAACCACCTCTTTGGTTAAAAATTCATACGTAGTATGTGTCTATTGGAAATACTACTCCCACTTAGCTCAGTGGAGTCCATTATTCTTATGCCAACTCATGTGCATCCAAAACCTTAACATGTATAGATTAATTATACTCCCATTATATATTAAAATACATAATTCCATTATGAAAATATAGTTGGTCTTGACTAGACATGAATTTCCATAGTATCGATAGGATTATTATCTAAAAAATAATCCATAGTGTTTAATGTTAATTTGTAGTAGATTTTAAAAAATGTTTTGAAATAAACCCATGTGGTATTGTCCTTATATATTATTTTCATATAAAAATGACATGACATCTATTAGACAATATAGGGTTTATATGGTTAGTTTTTTCATTAATATTTTCAAAACAATCCTTAGAATAAATAATATCTGGTTTCCAAGATATATAAGAAGAAACATTGATCATCCTTTTACTGCCATAATGAAGTTGATGTATATTTTTAAATATGAATTTGGTATTACATTTACTCTATTTGTGTAATCAATGATTACATAAATAATATTTTCCATGAAAAGCCAACTTGGTGATTCGTCAATATTTTCCAAGTTCACCCATTTAATTCATATAGAGTTTATCATATTTATTATAGGAATCTGATAAAGCATATGATAGTTCCATTAGCCAGAAATTAGTTCACATAACCATGTTGAACTAACCCTAAAATCATTGTAATGTATCTTTATTTATAATTTTTTCTTTATCTAACATATGATAACTAGTTTATTTGTATACACTGCATCTTAGATCAGTTAATATTAATCACTTTTATGAGTATAAAATAATAAAATAATTTCAATTTTATTTGATATATAATTATCTTTAAATAATTGGGTATGAGTCATATATTTTATTTACCTCATTCATTGTAATGAATATTGGTGATTCATGAGTAACTGAACCATTAGTTTCCTACTGAAGTATGATAACAAAAATTTTTAAAATTGTGAAAAATAATCTTATTTCTTCTAGTTATACACTGTGATAAATGATTTTGTATCACTTATTACAAACAAGAATCAATCCAATCTGAAAATGAGAAGTAATTATTTCCCCTTGGATGATGTAGTAATCTATTTTTCTCATCTCATTTTACATTAACTCTATAACTATTATATTATTTTTTTCCTTCCATTAATTTAAATACATGCATATTGAAAATAAGTTGATTTAATAAAAATGTGGTGAATATAAACTTGATGAATTTAGCTAATGTTCATGAAAATTATTACCTATTCAATTCATTTCAATTTCTTTCCATGTTTCCATTATTTCCAAATAAGATGAAAATAGCATCTTGCTCATTCTTTTAGGTTTAAATATTTTTTCTCATTTAAGGAAAATGTTTCAGATGTCATATTTTTAGATTATCCATGAGGACTTTCGAATTTTCATTCAAATTTTTCACAATAAGGGATGGAGAAATATGTTTCAAATAATCCTTATATTCTTGGTAAAATATGGACAAAAGTTTACCAAGAAACTTATCCATTTTGATCATCTGGCCATGGATGAATAAGGATAACATTGGTGATAAGAATAATAAGATATGATTAATGGTAAATTTATTATCCAAGTGGAAGACCAAATCATCTAACTCATCTATGTAACCATTTATATCTAATTAATTATTAGTATATATATTACCTTCTTCAATTTTACCTTGATATACTTCATTGGAAATCTTATTCATTTTAATCCATTTTTTTCTCAATAAAAATAAGATTAGAAATTATTATGTAAGCATCCACATCATAATGTTTTAGTATCAACTCTCACAACATAGTTTTAAATATAATATAATGAACATAGGAAGTATCCTCATCATATATCGAGTATGATTCCTTTTCCCTTCATTCACATATTGGTGTGGTAGAACAGGAATGGGGGATACAATACATAATACATACTTTTTCAAAATAATGAATTGCATAAACAATTTTACAATATATAAAAATTTGTATTTGTAAAGAGATACCCTATGTTAAATAATCATACCACTTTTTCATGGTATTTCTTTCCATTTTTTTATAATAATTATAATATATTATTATTAATTTTTATTATTAGAAATTATGTCATAGATGATAAATTCAATATTATTAAGTCTGCCACTATTTTTTCAAGTCTCAACAGCCACTACAATTGAACTCAGATGTTTAGTTTATTGTAAATTATAGTGAAAATGATCCATTTTTCCCTTATTATAATCCAAATGGTGGTCATGAAAATTATAATAATGTATTTAGATAAGAGGTATTTCAAACTGAAAACTGGTAACTCCATAATTTGTTGAGTGGACTCCCCAATCTATAAATTCTAACTCAATTTCTTCAACACATGCCTCCAAATTTTTATTGCATAAATAGAGTCCATTAAACCCAATATAGATTCATTTTAGTCAACCTACCATCTTAGATAAGACATCATGATAATTAAAATTTCACCCAATAGAGGCTAAACTGACACTTTAACTACTGGTTCATCTTAATCAAGACAATGTAAGGCTTAATAAATTAATATTATGTTAAGGGTTTTTGTTTTATTATAAGTAAATTTTTCTTGTTTTATAGATTACATGACTTTTGAGTATTAAGTAGATTTTACTTAAATTATTAACCATGTTTTGGTAAAATATTTATGAATAATCTATTTATTTAAATTCCAGCTTTTCATATTAATCTATTTATTTATTTTATCGTGGTCATGTATCCATAAAATAAATTATGCATAAGAAAGAAGGAAATAAATGAATGAATGACCTCATAATTTTATTATCTTACAATTTATTTATTTATTATAATATAAATCAACCTCTGAAAATAAGTGGAAAATCATTGTTTTAGTCAATACATGAGTTGCAACATTCCACATACCTAAATGTGTATCATCTTAGTTGGGTTCATCTTGAACCACCTCCATTCACCATGGAATACTACTTTTATTTCATATGTTTATTACTCATACACATTTGATGTGATATAAATGATTGGTAAATGGGTATTCCACAAACAATTATAGACACTCTTTTCCAACATAAAAAAAAGAGGGATGACTAACAATCCATTAAATATAATTTAATAATTAACAATTAAAAAATGAAATAATATTAAATTAAATATAACAAACACAAACACAGTTCTGATCAATGCTCACGAGTTTTCATATACATGAAACAAATATGAAAAATTAACTATATAGACTTCAATTTAATTCATTCGTTATTATTACTGTAAATGTCCTTTTATTAATTAATTAATTAACTTCATCTTAATGATCATATGAATTTTCTTGGAGATTCCCATCATAAATTCATTTATGGAACGTAAATGGCATGACTAATGATTTCATATATTTACAATAAATTATTTGGTAATTAATTTATTACTAAAAATCATTATTAACTATTCAAACACATCTGGTTCCAACAGTTTGATTTGGATTTAATTCTAGAATTAATAATTTTAATGTAATTTTATTTTTCCCTTTATTGGGATACAACACAATGTGTACTTATGATTTACCCATTGTGTTCCTTTATTACCATGTATTGATGATAAACACATGTTTTTGTAATGTGTATCTAAACCAAACTACATGGAATGTACTAACCAGCTACATTGTGTCTGCTTAACCCATCGATTAACTCAGCGTGTTCTTCAAATGATGAACCACGTGATGTGTACTCCATCTATACATCATGTGTTTCACTAGCTATTTGTCTGTGTAACCCTCCAAATAAATCAAAGTGTTCAACTTATGGGGAAACTACTGAGTTACAGACCGTGTATTTTGGATATGCACCATGTGTTTCATTAATTATACATATATTTATTCTCACACCGTTAGAAGCCTTATATTTTAACAAAACGTTAGGATGAATTTCACCACTAATATGTGCATCCTTCACTACCTATAGAATAGCTACATGTTGTGTAATCCAATAAACCCAGTTCTAGGTTATCCTAGTCCATATCTACTGTGAAATAAATGCACTTCATGTGATAACTACTTGTTATCTCGTGTATCCCATAAACCATCAAGCTGCAATGAACATGGGTACATGACGTGTACTCTGGCTACATTCTGTGTAACCCAATCTACCAGCCAGAAATCATTGGCACCACTTAATATAATCATTGATCATCTTCAATATGTTCTTAGTCTTGAATAAATTTTGAATATTTAATAAAGGATATTTAAAGGAGGAAATCGGGTTAATAAAACATCTGATTAATGAATGAATAAATTTTAAATGATATATTTAACCACTATTTCACACCATCAATAAAAAATAAAATAAATAAATATAAATTTAAAACATAAACTTTCTCTAATACTACTTGTTGGTTGAGTTTCCAATGGAAGTCCATACAAGGGTAAATCTTGACTTAGTTATTTTTTTGGATTTGATGGATTATTCACATAATGTAAATGTCATGAGAAATTATTTTTTTACAAGAAATATTGGCAAGATAATTTACCTAATCCATGACAACATCTTCTCATGTTAAATTTATAATTAATTAAAATATGATCAGAAGAAATAATGCAACATCTCATCATTTTCATTGAAAATGATATGGATTATCTAGAAAAACCCCCATGTTTGATTAACATCATTGTTCTTGTATGATCTAAATGTAGAAACCCTCTAGCGAGGATCCACATGTCGTCATTTGATCTCTAAACAATGTCGATTATTTATGGGTGTTAGCATGGTGGATCAATCATCTTATGGTGTTTTCCGGATCACTACTACATTTCATTTTGGCTTAAATATTTTTTCTTACACTCTAATTCATGGGTGTGTAGATGAGAGGAAAAATGTCTAGAGCATTATTCGATCATGAGAGAGTGCTCTAGATTTTAGTGTGTACAATGATTCTCCAAAATGTTTAATCTCAATCAATAACTATATAATAGATATAATGATATGTTTATAGAGATATGTATTAGGATAAAAATATTAATTAATTTCACATTAGTCCTTAAATAATATATTAAAACCTATTTGAACCTATGCCATTTAATAATAATATAATTTTTATTTCTATAGTGTGTGAAATCTGGTACAATGAAAAATATTTTTTTACCAATATGAAAATTTATATTTATCATCTGACTTAGTCTTGGTCCACTCATCCTCCTTGGACTTTATCAAATACCTGAATAAATATTTATTTATAAAATACATATTTTATTCATTGTTCGGTGATTAAATATTTATTAAATATTTATGTAATTATAAAGATAATTTATCAATGAATAAAAAATTATTTATTATAATATGAATAATATTTTCTATCGATAATGAAACAACCAGAAAATTTACAGATAAATTTAATATATCCTATATTTTAAGAAACATTAAATATCTGTCTAATAACACTTTGTTATTATAATTATCTAAAGAAGATGGTTATAACGTAGATAATAAACATTGTAATATAAATAGTAATGATAAATATTAAATTTTTTATAAAATCGTATCACATATACAAAAAAATATTTATAATGAAATGTATACTTTTTTGTAAAAAATGTTTTTTTATTTGTATGGTCAAAATTAAGTTAGGGTGAATTTTTAGTATTTTCCTTAGAAGTTTCATTTTATTAAGAATAGTGAAAAATATTGACTTATAGTTAAAAACTGTGTTTTTAGTTTAAATATGTATTATAATTTATATTTTTTTCTTAATTTCACAATATATAAATTATACATATATTAATCCAATGTATAATATTGGAATCTGTTTATATATATAAAAACATAATGAACTTTTGAACAGTCTTTTTTACCGCCTTCTCGCCATACATGTGGGATTAGCATTAAAAATAATTTTTATGCTTCTATGAATTTAATTTTGAAAACTGGTAATACATGATTGTGATTAGTAGGATATTTAGAGTCTAATAGGATCAACTTAATTTTTTCTGAATAGTTACCTAACCCTGTGGAATTATAAAGCTACCCTTATAAATATTAATATGACCCTTATGAACAGTAAACCTGTCAAATGAATAGTAATTTCACCCATGAAAGTATAAATATAATTTATTCATCTTATAAATTAATTTATGATATATTTATAATATAGTATAAGTAAATAAAAATTTTAAAATTTATTTATTGAGTGTGGGTATTTGTGTATGAAATAAATATTTATTTATAATTTTATAATTAATTTAATCATTTAAAAGAAAAATTGTTTTCATTAAATGGATTAATATATTTATATTTTTTGGTCATATTATTATAGGTCAATCTCATAATATCTTATTTAATTTCTAAAAGTGCCATAAGAATAGTTATAATATTAAAATCGGTATTTCATGAGTAAATGGTGATTTTAATTAAAAAAAATATATCATATTTAGAAAATTATTTTCGTAAACTGAGGACTATTTTTTAATTCTGCAGGTTTAAAATGGTTTGGGTGAAATTTTTTTATTTTTCAAAGATACTTGAATTTTTTTTAGTAGTAAAATACGTTAATTTTCTCTAAAAGCATAATTCATTAATTATTGGGTCATATGTGATGTACAACTGATATAGTCCATTTATCTCTACCCATCCTTAATAATTTTAATATATTTGATGATAATACTCAAACTATTTATAGTAATGATCCAAAAAATAATCAAATGAATAAATTATTCAAAAATCACTCATCTCCTCTACTATAAAGACCACCCATCACCACCACATCTTCTCACACCTCTAAGCCTTGAATCATGTCCAACTTCTTCACAAATCCTCCTCCAAATTCTCTCCCACACTTCTTGGAGGTTATAGTCACAATAAATAGAAAAATAAATGTTCATTGTGGAGGTTCTCTTAGAAAATAATTCAAGAGGTAAATCCTCATTCATTTTCTTTTAATTTCCTTTCAATTTCCTTTTTTATTTCTTATCCTCTCCTCACCTCCTCTATACAACTGAGCATGATAAACACATTATAATATATATACTATAATGATATCATTTTAATGGAATATCCTTCATCAATATCCTTTCTCTCTCTCTTTTATTTTTAAAATGAAACCAGCGTCTGTAAGGTGTTGATTTACAACCTTCATTGACAATGGATTTTCATTCTCTAATTTCTCTTTCAAGGCTTGTCATGAAAAAAAATAATCATTGAACCAGGATATAAAATATTTATTAAATCCCATTTAATGTTCTGTAATAATTATATATACATATTATTAATTAATTAAACAAAACTAGTGTGTGATGAAAAAAAATTTTGAAAATAATCTATGAAATTAGAACTAAAATTTTATCTAATGATTCATCACTACACCGTACAACCAAATGAAGTATATAACCATTTAAACTTATTTATTTTAATTAATAACATATATTTCTAATTTTAAAGAATTATACCCATTTTAAATGAACATCATAACTTATAAATATGTGAAGTGATCATGAGAACCAAGGAAATAAGCACTCTTGAACGATGAAATTGTATCTTTTAACTCATCAAAATGGCCATAATTGATCTTAATAAAATTATAATAAATAAAATAATTATTTAAAGGTTATGATATAATTAATTTATTTAATCTTTTAATATAGGACATCAATATCATTTGAAGAACACATTCATACATAAGCTAAGGGTTTTCTAAACCAACATTCATTTTTGTGAGATATGCCTTACTTGCAACTAATTATTCTGTGTGGTGTATGTATAATAAACATTTATCTATCATATCACAAATATATTTACATTAATGGTATTATATGTTTCATATTATGATGATTAATTTTGGGGAATAAGATTTTATTGATTATAAAGTGGTAAGGGATTCTACCCGAACCCTTATTTTTTCCATGAGGTTACTCATTCACTATCAATAATTAAATGTAACGATTTCTTTTTTTTTTATATTTCTTATAAATTATATTTATATGTTACCAAATCATATATATTTATTATATAATCCTTATTTTATGGGGTTATACATGTTTTAAAAAGTTTCCCTTCTCAATTATTCACGATAAACAAGCCCAGTTCAATGGAACGTCCTGATTACATACTCATTTTTAAGTGCACTCCAAAATATGTTTTAAGCCATCATAATTTTTCTAAAATACATATTTTTATCTGGATGAAATATCTTTGATGATTTATGGATTTATGAAATCAAATAATCCTTTCCTCCTCAAAATCACTTTAAAATTTTCCGTAAACCGTACAAAAATGTTTTGTTTCTAAAGATTCTTAAAAACTCTTTTTATACAATTTCACTTATGTGGGACATCATTTATGCATAAAATATAATTTAAATGTTATTAACATTTATTTTTTTAGATATAATGGTTTAAAATTATATTCTATGACAAATATATATGATTTTCCAAAATAACCCTTCTTTCTAAAGTAAAGAATGGTTTTTCTCGTCTTACTTTTACTTCAATGACATATATGCCTTGTTCAACACATATTCCTTACATATGGTGAATGTGGTTTACTTTGATATATCAAATCATCAGCACTCTAATTCTTACAAGATTAAATATCAATTATTTATAGGGGATTAAGATTTAAATATTTTCAAGTAGTATGAGCGAAACATTGTAATGTTTATAGATTTTATTCTGTAATGAGTTTATCAATGATTTTATTAGAGTATTTTCTTCGATGATTATGATTCAAATATTTCAAAGTGGTATGGGAAGATTTTATTAAATGTTATATTTTTATTAGAAATGAGTAATGCATTGGACTTAGATTGTGATTAGTGGGGAACTGTATAGCCCCTTGATGTGTTGGTAGGTCTCATGAGACAGAACATATATGGATTTTGACTAAGGCCTTAAACTTTATTTTCAAAATCCTTGTTTAAGGCCTCGATGATAGGATTATGATTTCTATCATATCTATTCCATCATTACGATATTACAAATTAAAAAATAATGTGATTATTTTAGTAGTAGAATATCCATGGTGAAGTTTCATATGAATATTTATATGGAATTATTTATTTAGATTTTATTCCTTCTATATTTTGCTCGAGATTATGTTTAATAGAATGTGTTATTACTCATTCACCATTCCTTCATTTTTTTGTTCTATCCTCCATTATATTTCTTATCCTTATTGAGAATTTGAGCTCACCCCTTTTATATATTTTCATTTCCTCGTGATTCCAATAGGTATATTATATATGACATGTTGGGTTATTCTAAGAGTACATGGGTGTTATCAATGTAGATTCTATGTTATTTTTCATTTAAAATTGTAACATAATGTTCATGTCTGTAATATTGTTTCCTAAACATATAAATGTATTGGTCCATTGGGATGTGATTCCTTATAATCATACCAATGAAATAAAGTAAGGCACCAGCTCCGGACTACTGGGGTCAGGGTATTTGTAGTTGGTATCAAAGAAAGTTTAGTAGAAACCTTGGAAACTAGATTTAGAAATATTAGATTAGATAACATAAAACTAAGATAGAGTTTAAGGATAAGTATGGAATTACATCCTAGAATTTTGTTAAGATATAGATTACGAGGTTCTTTTTAGAAATAAATTATTATATGGATACTAAAAGTGGATGTGGTTCTATAACAGATGTACCTAGGGGTAACAACTCCAACAAGTTGTCCCAGGCCTGACTTGGGGTAACCTGGTACATGAAAATAGGCCTTACTTTGCACCTGGTTTGACATTCTAGGTGGATATTCTTTGGGTAATTCATATTTTATTTATAAACCATTATGAAGTATTTAAAAGTAAATATTTCCTCAATGAAACCATGTTTTTGATTATGAGATAAACTATGCATAATATTTCAATATTTGTTAAGTGATTTGATCGAAAATTAATTTTTTATTCAAATAAGGGTGTGAAACACGGGAACCAAAAGGAGTCACGATGGCCTAATGTGGTGGATCCCAAGGGAGTCCCCTTGTAAAAAATTACTACATTCCTTGGGCAGTGATCCCAGACTATGAAACACTAACAATGGATCCTCCAAACTACTCCCTCGTGACAAAGAGTCTGCAACAAAATTAGCCTCTATAAAGGTGTGGCGAACCGAGCATCCATTTCGGATTTCCAACGAGCAACTTCGAACTAGGTAATTCATGTGCCAAGGGGCATCGACCTGCCCATTTACCACCAAGATAGTCATCTCACAATTCGACTCCACTTCAGAAAAACTCAATGAAATATTCTTTCAAAGTGTGACACCAGTGTGAATTGCTTTCATTTCCTCACCCAAAGACCTCCTCAGACCATAAATGGGGCTTAGCAGAAAGAATCTAAGCCTCACCAATATACATCATCAGAAGAGGCTGAATGATAATATATTTTAAGAGATTAATCATATCTTTCCCAAGGAAGTAGTCTCCCAAATATTCTCATCATATGGGGAAATAATATCATGTTCTAATATGACAGAGAAATAATTACCCAACTATTATGGCATCAAAAGGAAGAAATAGAAAAAGTTTATAGTTGAGAAAAAGACAAATAAAGGGAAGAAGTGAAAGAAGTATTTTCTCACATATGATAACTATAGAAGGAAACACCTTAAAATATACTTAATAGGATGAGTAGTTTGACTAAAATGTGGATAAGAAGGCCTTCATTATTATGATTGTAAGGAAAGGAATGAATTTTCCAATTTAAAGTGCTTCAAATATAAGTAGATAGGGAACTATGAAAATCAATGTCTCGAGTGTCAAAGGAATATACCATAAAAGAAAATAATGGGGAATTGTCATGATTATGTTACTACCACACATGAAGAGAAATGATTAATCTTCTTTTTTATATTCAATAATTATGTTTTTTGAGTGTTTTATCAATGATGTATTGGTTATAAGAATTGAAGAATATATAAGGATTGTACTGGAGTACTATTTCATTATTTATTTGAGGTTGTATGATGAATGGTACAAAGGAAAAGTGACTAGGTAGAAATCTAATCTATTGGTAAAATATATTGACGAGGGATCGATAACCCTTAAAATTTTATTGATACCAAGATATTTTTTCGATATAGATATGATTTAATTGGATAATGTGAATTTGATAGCACTTACTATCATGGATCCAAATAATGGATGGTCGAAAAAGTTGTTTATGATATTATTGGTAGAGTATACAACATTTTGGATTTACGGAATATATAAAATTTCTTATGAGTACATAAGGGATAAGGAATTATTGAATGTATTCAATAATATTTTTTGTTAATTCATGTTATTATTATGCTTCAAGAGAATATAAATAGAATTTACTCACATGTTGGTATGTAATGATTAATATCCACTTCATGTTGATTAATAAGTTCATTATGGTAATTCAAATAACATTTTTGTAATGTCTTGAATCATGGTATTTTTTAGAATTTAACCATTTTTGAAATGGTTGAATTTTATCATTGGAAAAGTATTTAGAAATTATTTTATTACATCACCCTTGATAGAACTTGTACCCTAAAATTAGGAATGAATAGTTAATGGTACAACCAAAGGATAAAATTGTTTTTCTATAAAAGTATCAAGTACTTATATTTCCTTACATTATTATAGAGTGAAATAATTTTTCAAAATTAGGGAACAGGTCTTGAAACCAAAAAAATGTTATCCTAATACCTTATTTTTTTCAATAAATCAAATGGTAACTTATATCATCACGGATTTATGGCCTTGTGAATGATAACTTCTTCTTAACCAGGTTCTCTATCACTATCCATCATACCATCATAGTTATTTTTCTTTTTCATGTCCATATTTTCATAAACATTCTCCTATTTCAAAATCTTTTTTTTGTGGTGACCTTCGCATTTCTTCTTACCCTCTAATTAAGAGGATATTTTTATTAACCAATTTTTCATGTGTGATCACAAAAAGGAATTCTATACTATCAACTACTTTTTTCTCGAAGTAAAATTTAAAATTGTGAGGACACAATTTATTGAAAGTGGGAAGAATGTAACACCCCAATAATTTAAAGTTATATTTAATATATCCAATAATAAACGCAACACTAAGTTTTTACGAAAAAACGCTGTTATTATAATTGATTAAATGAAGTTTTTTTAATATATACATTAAACATAGTAATAAGAATAGTAATAACTACTATTAAATTTTATTTAAAAAAATTTCACTGAAATAAAAAATAGTTATAATGAAATGTATAACTTTTTTTAAAATAAATATAATTTTTGAACTTGTAATTTAAAAATAAATTTAGGGTCAATTTTTAGTATTTTTCAAAGAAGATTCATTTTGTGATGAATAGTGAAAAATACTACATTGTAGTTAAAAACTACATTTTTTATTTTAAATAATTTTTATAAATTTAATTTTTTATTAATTTTACAATATATCAATTATACATATATTAATCCAATTTATATCATTGGATTAATTTTTTTAGGTATAAAAACATAATGAACTTTTGAACATTTATTCCCCACCAACTCACCACACCTGTACAATTAGCATTAAATGTGTTTTTTCCACTTATATGAATTGAATTTCAAAAAATAGACATACGTGGTTGCAATCAGTATAATATTTAGGGTTTGATAGGATCAACATAATTTTTTATGAATAGTAAATAGACCCTTTGAAATAGTAATGTTACACTTATGACTAGTAATATGAACCTTATGAACTATAAACTTTCCATATGAATAGTAACCTTACCCCTGAAAGTATAAATAAAATTTAGACATCTTAAAAATGATTATAGGATATAATTATATCATATTATATGTAAATAAATATTTTATAAATTATTAATTAAGTGTAGGTATTTTTTATGAAATAACTATTTAATTATAATTTTATAATTAATTCAGTCATTTAAAAGAAAATTTATTTTCATAAAATAGGTTCATATATTAATATATATTTTTCTAAGGATTATAGTTTAATTTTATAATATCTTAGTTAATTTTTGAAAGTGTCGTAAAACAGTAATAATATTAAAATCTGTATTTTTTGAGTAAATGATTATTTAAATTAAAAATTAAACTTTTCTTATTTAGGGAATTATTTTCCTAAAATGACATTAATTTTTTAATTCTACATTTAAAAAAATGGTTAGGGTGTATTTTTGTTATTTTTCTAAAATACTTGAATATTTGGTGAATAGTACAATATGATAATTAACAACAAAAAAAGCTAAATGCATGAATTACTGAGTCATAGGTGATGTATGGCTAATGTAAGCCCATAATCTAGAACCATAACTAATTATTTTAATATATTTTATAATAATTCTCAAACTATGCGTAGTTTTGAGAAAAACTAATAATCAAATGAATAAAATATTCAAAAAAATATCCCTCTCCTCTACTATAAATACCAATCCTCGCAATAGCTTCTCTTCACACCTCTAACCCTTGATGATTATCCAACTTTTTTCTAGATCCTCTTTCCATGTACCCTCCCCCCCCCCTCCAACTTCTAGGATGTTTTTTTCAGAAAAACAGAGAAAACCAAGGTGCCTTATGGAGGTTCTCAAAGAGAAGAATTCTAGAGGTAAATCCCCTTTCCATTTCTGTTAATTTCTTTTCAATTTCCTTTCTAATTATTTATCATATCATCACATTATCTATACAAATGATCATGATAACTCCAGTATCATCTACATAATGTAATTATATCAGGTTAATTGAATATCATTCTTCAAAATTATTTCTCCCAGAATTTTATTTTAAAAATGAAATCATCGTCCATGAGGTGCTGATTTACAACCTTTATAGATGAAAGATTTTTTTTCTTCAATTTACCATTAATGTATTTTCATGAAACCATTTTTATTAATTAAACATATTATAAAATATTTATTACATCCTAGATAAGGTTTTGAAACCGTTATTTATATGTAGTATAATTAATTAAACGAAACTACTGCATGATGATAAAAATGCCAAAATAATCTATGAAATTTTCACTAAAGTTGTATCTAATGATTCAACCCGAAAACATATAAAAAATGATATATATAACCATTTACACTTATATATGTTCTTTAATATCATAGAATTCCAATTCTTTAGAATTATACCCATTTTACATGAACTTCATTACTTATAAATAACTGAACCAATCATGAGAACCAAGGAAACGAGCACTCTTGAATGGTAAAATTGTTTCTTTTAACACATCAAAAATGGTCATAAATGAACTTCATAAAACTGTAATTAATAAAATACACGTATTTAATTTTTTTAATAAATTAATTAATGTATTTAATCTGATTATCTGGGACATTAAGATCATCATTAGAACACATTCGGACATAAGGTAAGGGTTTTCTCAACCCAATTTCTTTTCTAGGAGATATGCCTTACTCGCCACTAATTTTTGTTTTTGGTGTATTTATACATCCCATTGATGTATAATATCATGAATTAATTTAATTTCATTGTATTATATGTATAATTTTATGATTGTAAATTTTTGGTCAGATGATTCGATTCATTACAATGTGGTAAGTGATTCCACCCGAACTATGGTTTTTTTATGGTTACACTTTATCTATCTTTACTCAAATGAAATTCTTATTTATTTTTTTTATATTTATTAAAAATTATGTTTTCATATTAAAAACTCTTATATCCAGATCATATCATTCTTATTTTATGGGGTTAAAATGTTTTAAAAAGTTTCCCTTCTCAATTCCTCCCAATAAACTTGACTGGTTCATGGGAACTTCTCGATTTATTTCATGGTTTCAAGTGCACTCCAAAATATGTTTTAATCCACCATTATTTTTCTAAAATAACACATTTTTTCTTGATGAACTATATTGGTTAGTTTATAGTTTTATTTAAAAAAATATTCCTTTCTGCTTTAAAATAACATTAATATTTTTCTTAAACTACACTGAATTATTTTTCTAAAGTTTCTTAAAAACACTTTTCACATGATATCACGTTAGTGGGATATAATTTATGGATCAAATATAATTTAAATGACCTTCTCATTTTTTTTCTGAGGTATAAATGTTTAAAATATTACTTTCTGACAAAAAACAATATTTTAAATGTAATATTCTTTCCAATGTAAAAAAGTGTTTTTCTCATCTCACTTTTAATTCTATGAGATATATGCCTTATACACCACTTATTCCATACATGTGGTATATGTGCTTCCCATTCATGTATAAAATTATAAACATTCATATTCATATTACATTATATGTTATTCCTTCATAGGGTATTATTATTTAGATGTTTCATAGTGGTATGGAACACTTTGGGATGTTTAATGATTATTTTCCTCAAAACAATTATCGATGATTTTGTTAGATTATTTTAATATATTATTAACATTAAAATAATTAAATTGGAATGGGAAACATTTATTTAAATATTACATTTTATTATACATATAAGTAATGTATTGGACTTATCAACTAATAATTTAGGCCCACATCAGCCCCTCGATGCATTGGTAGCTCTAATGTGATAAAACAAAAATTGATATAGGTTGTGGCCTTAATACATTATTTTCATATATCTTGTACAAGGACTAAATGATAGGTTTATGATGTTTTTCATATTCATTACCCCATTTTGATATTAATAATTGATAAATCCTGTTATTATTTAACTTGTATAATATCCATGGTGAAGTTTCATTTCATTATTTATATGGAATTATTTATTCAACTTATATTCCTACCATATAATTCTCAATGTTGTGTTAAACAGAATATGTTATTATGCATTCATTATACCTTATTCCCTACTAAAAAATATTCTTTTAAATGAACTAAAAATTTCCTTTGTCAGTGCTAGAGAAGCATTGACTACTGGAGTGTGATAAAAATCGTGAGTATTTTTTCAGCGCTAAAAATCACTGATAAAGGATCCCTTTATCAGTGCTTATAAAAGAGAAGATAAAGGGGAATATTGTGGTTTGTTGTTAAATCACACAGCAGCACTAGATATATTGTTCTATAACAAGATACTACATCACCAAAAAGAGTATGCAATATGAAAAATAAAGTACAAATACATAATTTTAATGAAGATAAAACAATCTAATCTCATTTTCTTAATTTGGGTGAGGAGATGCATGTTTAAAACTAAAATTATACTGTTATATTGAAATAAAACACATGGAGTCATACCAGTCACACCATGAATCACATTGAGGTGCCTATAATTCTTACACATCTCAAATGACTTATGGATCATTTTTTCTAATGTATCAAAACAATCCAAATGTGTTTTCTCAGTTTTGAGTACGTTGCTTGTCTTTTATACTAAAATGTCATTTTGAATTATAAATATGCATTTTTACTCATAGTGGTCATATTGTGTGTCATTATTATGTTATAAAAATTCATACATGTAAAAAATCACATATTAATCATTTTCCTAAATTATAATGGAAATCTAAGCGTGTTTGCTGGGTTTTCAGTGAGTGATTCTTTTTGAACTAAAATATTGATTTTCAACTAATAATAGACACATTGAGTCATAATAAACACATCATGTATCATATTGATGTGATTTTATTTCTACAAGTCAAAAAATACATTTCGATCATTTTACTAAAGTTTCAACGAAATCCAAATGCATTTTCTCAATTTTGAGTACGTCAATTATGATTTTTATTAAAGTTAGGTAATTTTTAAATTAAAGGATGCACTTATAATCATACATCTCACACTGTGCATTTTATTGAGGTAAATATTATTCCTACTTTTTAAAAATGACATATGGATCATTTACATAATGTATCAACAAAATATAAATGCATTTGCTCAATTTTCAGTAGTTCAGTTGTCATTTTTTTAAAATTAATGTCATTTTTAAATAAGAAACACACATGGATTCATACCGATCACACCATGTTTTTAATTGAGGTAAGTCTAATTCTGACATTTATAGAATTATATATGGAATGCTTTCCAAAAGTATCAAAACAATACTAATGTGTTTTCTCGGTTTTGAGTAGGTCAATTATCTTTTTTTTAAATTGAGGCTAATTTTAGATAAAAAGACACCCTTGGAGTCATACCTGACACATCATGTATCAGATTGAGATATGGATGATTCAATCCTGAAAAAAAATTACAAATGTATCATTTCCCTATAGTATCAAAACAATTGGAATGTGGTTTCTTGGATTTGAGTAAGTCAGTTTTCCTTTTGATTAAAATTTATGTCATTTTAAATAAAAAGATACAATTAGAATCATACCGGTAACATAATGTATCAGATTGTGGTGTAGATGATTCCTAAACATCTAAAATAGATTATAGAACATTTTAACTAAAGTTTAGAAACAATCATAATGTATTATGTCATCATTAAGTAGGTAAGTTTCCCTTTTCCATAAAATTTATGCCATTTTTAAATAAAAAGACACACTTTGAGTCATACCAGTCACAGAGTATATTGTATTTATGTAAATCTAACTCTTACACCCTCAAATGAATTATGGATCTTCTTTCTAAAGTATAAAAATAATCTAAATGTGATTACATGTTTTTTAGTGCTGCACTTTTTTTTACTAAAATGTCATTTTAAACTGGAAACATGTACATTGAACTATAATAATCACATCCTATATCGGTTTGACATGAGACTAATTTCTACATGTCATAAATTTCCAATGAATTGATTTTTAAAATTATGAAGAAAATCAAATCACCTTTTCTTTGTTTTTAGTGAGTTAAATATTTTGAACTAAATTGTCGATTTTAAATTCATAACAGTCACATTGATTCATAGTGGTCTGACTATAAGTCGAATTGAGGTGCGACTGATTCCTACACATCTCAAATTACTTATGTATTTCTTCCCTAAAGTATCAAACAATCAGAATATTTTTTCCCAGTTTTGTATATGACAAATTTACTTTTTAATAAAATTAATGTAAATTTCAAATAAAAATAATCAATGGGAGTCATTCTATTCACACCGTGTGTCGAATTGAGGTGTGGCTGATTCCTACCCATCCCAACGCCCCCCCCCCCAAAATCCTAACTACAAATTTCACCACGTTTCTATTTCCTTTATATGTTGATATTAAAACACTACATATTGAATCAATGTTCTTAGAAAAAAACATTCTCGTTGTTGGAATTTAGAATACCAGAAGCTTTCAACAACGATAAATTTTTTTCATCTAAGAACATAGAATCAATATATGGTTTTGGTAGTTTTACAAAAAAAAGTAAATGAAAATAGAAACTGTGTTAACATTCCTAAAAATAATCATTTTATCTCTTTTTTTTCTTGTTGTAGATAGTTGAAAAAAAAATATGACTTACCAAAATATCTATGAAAAAAATTATAATTAGATAAAGTGATAACAAAATTAACTTTCAAATAGTATATAAAATGATGAGAGAATTTATTAAATAATTAGTAGGAATTCACCATTTCTGGATGGTTGTATGCGTTCCTGGCGTATTTCCTTATTGTAATTATCTTGGTTGTAAGCTCAAAAAAAGAATCCACTTGTAAAAGAAAACAATTATTATATGAGTAATACTAAAAAAAATTAAACATAAATATGAAACAATACATTAATTTTATAGATAATGATGGTATTTTGAGAATATTGTTGACCATAGGGATGTGATGATGATAAATCAATAATGATGATTAAAATTTCAAATACATCTCGGAAAATAATCAATCATTGAGGGAGGAGGATGATGGGAAATTAATCATCATTAGATTGAAGCGTTAAATCATCTGAGATAAAGTAAATATATCCCATTGGGTTCATAAAATGTTAATTTTTTAGGATTAATAAATAAATACACATAATATATTCATTACCAAAGGTGAATATCACCCATTTGTGAGAATTATATGGCTTGTAATTAGAGATTCCAAAGGGTGGAACCAAAAGGAAATGTTAAGGAATTGCCTATTTTTAGATGGATTAAAGTAAAACATATATTGTGTTTATTAGGTTTATAAAAAAATAAATTAAGTGATTTTGAAGAAGTATTAATGAGTGGTGAATAATTTCAAAAGTGGGCTATATTTTTATCATCTGTAAGAATCAAAAGAATGGATGAAATCAATGAAAAATATTACATTGTTGATCGGAAAGTTTCTATGAATGCTTGGAGTAAGACTCTATAAAAAACCTCATTTTTCCAAAGTAGAGACAAAATCATTTGGAGAGGTAGACAATGATGATAATTGGATCAAATATTTTCTTGAGGAGATTGAGTTGAATAATAACAATGTGTTATGAGGAGCTTTATCTGTATAAGAACAATGAAGGATTCTTATGGATAAATTTGTTTCATATAATTTTCCAAAAAATTTCTATTAGTTTTAAAAATACATGAGTTATTTATTTAATATTTTTTCCTTATTTTGTAAAACACTAAACATAAACGTTTATTGTAATGTATTGAAAACAAATATTATTTTATTTCATGTAATTGATATAGTTACATCTATAGGGAATAATATTACCTCTATGACATAAAAATAGATTTAGTTTTATTTCACTAAATTATAGAATTTAATAAAATTAAGAACCCATAGTGAAAATATTATGTCATTATATTATTAAATCCATACTAATAAAGTTTACATGAATTGGTATTTTAAAGGTGTAATGATTTTATCCATGAAAAAATAATATTTCAAAAAATTGATTTTAATAAAACATATTTATTAAATTTACATCAATAAATGTTAATATTTTATTTTATCAAACTTTTTTAACTCGTGTGGTATAAGATTTATTATAGAATGATTTAAAATATTCTATAAAATATAAATAATCGAAAAATTTTCTCTATAAATAAGTTACTTTTCAAAGAAAATATCAAATTTAGAAAAATTTTGATTAATCTTAAATGATTGAGAACAATAAATTCTATAAAAAAACTACACTTGTACAAAATTTTACAAAACTGTGTTTTGTTTCTTAAAACTGCATGATGCTGAGGTATTTCCTAAAAAATGACTCATTCTAAATCATTATTTTCTAACTAAATTTAAATGAAGAAATCAAAATATCAATTACATATATCTAAAAATATTTTTTTCTTGTGTAATCTAGTCCAAGGATTATAGAACCATAAACCTCTTTTATTTTTCTTTTTATATCATTTGAGTCATATTATTTAAATTAAAATTGAGATATTTCAAAAATAAAAATGAGAAACATTATATTTTTTTGAAAAACTAGTAAAATAAATAGGATAAAAAATCAAGCATATATAATTTTTTTCAAAATGATTCCCAAGAAAATATTATAACTCAATGATATCAGATATTTCATCATCCAACTCATTTTCAATTTAATATTCCAGTATAATGACAACACCAACCACTATAAGGATGAATGTTTTCAAAAGATGACAATTAAAAGGAGGTAGATGTCATGGAATATAGGTATTGAGTGTAGATACCCGAATCTTGATGTACATTGACATTACATTACATTTGCGGAATACTTAGTACATAACAAAAACACACACACAAGGATCGTAATAGTTTAGTGTCTTTGGAAACTCGGAACGTAATCTTCTAATCGTGGTGAAAGATCTTCAATATCTCCCATAAAGATCTTCCCTTTTTTTACCTAAAACCTTTCTTTATATCCTGAAGAAAATAAAACATAAAAGGGTGAGATCAAATGCTCAGTAAGGGTAAACAAAATAAAAATCAATCACATCATATTCATAAGAACATAACTTTTGGAAATCTTAACCTGAAAAAGAGAGCATAATTTCATAACATGGGATAAATTATAGTAGTGAAATGAAATCCCAATAATCATAACTTAAAACATGAAACTTTGTGGCATACACACATAATCATAGAGAATCATTTCTTGTTAGTCAAGACTCATTGCCAAGACTATCTTAGTGGACAAAGTCCCTTTCTGAACCGAGTCACCCTCATTCCAGTCCTGTTTCACTGAACCGGTATAACCTACCGTTACAGCCATGTCTATCTCATGAGATATAAAATCTTTACCCAATGCATTGGAGGGGGATATAGGTCCCATCCATCTTATAATGATACCATTCTTATGTGTGCCACAAAATCATAAACCATATATCATAGCATCACCCATGTAATAAAAATGGGAATTTTATACATCATGACATCATAAAACAATTCATATAAGATAAAGGAGTTCATAAAAATAATTTCATCACAACATAATCAAATCAAGGTAAAAATAGGGATAGAAACAGAACCCTTTATTATCTTAGATGGAAAACAATTTTGATAAAACACTTGAACTTCATTCTTGAGGAAAATATCCTTTCTACTTCAAAAACACTTTTCCTTTCTAAAAATGTCATACAATTTTAAACTAAAAGAATTTAATTAAAAATAAACTTGAAAACTTGTAAAGGAATCTTTTTTGAAATAATGTTTTAAAAATCCATTCATGACGTATAAGTTAAAAAAAACATTCTTCCCGTACTTTTGTCGGAAAAGTCAAAAAAATACCTTGGATGAAAAACGTCCAAAGATTCCTTTCATATATTTTACTAAAAACTCACCGAAGGGTAAAATATGATTTAAACAATTGTAGGTGGATAGAAATAATATTACATATTCAGGAAACATGGATGTGGATGATAAAATACACCCTAGTAAATACCAATGTATTAACAATCTCGGATAAAAATGAGATTGTGATATTTCCCTTACCTTAGGTCCGATCTGCTTCGTAAGTGTCCGAACCTCCTGTATAATGATTTAAATAATGTCATTGTATTATTACAGAATCATATTAATTGTTATGATATCATATATTGTTCACTTATGACTTTATATTAACCGTTCTTTTGTAAATTCCATGTTAAAGAGAGTTTTGGGTAAAATTGTTTCATTTGTCGTCCGTGTTTTGACTTGTAATTATTCATATGATTACTTAGATCATGATTACTTAATTCCAGAATATAAAACATGATTTATATATATATATATATATTCTGAAAATACATATATATAATAAATCAGTAAATGGAACGAAATACACTGTTCATGGAGACGGTAGGCCGTACGTACGCATGAACGCTGTTTTCGTTTCCTTATTGAGTGGAACGGAATTAAGTTGATGACATTCATATATATACACATATATCCAGTATCATTATTATGTCATATATTTCATGATTACTTATTAAATATACTTTATAATCATTCATGAATGGTTAAAGTGGAGAATGAATCTCATCGCGTCGTGGAGACGGTAGTCCATACGTACGCACGAGCGATTATATCGTTCTCATTATCGTGGGACTGTATTGGAGTGTATGTATACTATTTCATAATAAATATCACTTTAAAATAATAATATATAGTTATTATTTACACCATTATAACCATCCAAGTAAGTTGGTGGTGGAAAAATAGATTACACCACGGCGTGGAGACGGTATTCCGTACGTACACACGCGCGGTGATTTAATTTTCCGTAGGATGGATAGATGCTTAAATAGGTTTGATTCATACTTATAATAACATATCAGTATATGAATGATACTGATGTTATTACTTCATAATGAAACAACTAAATAAGAAGAAGTTTAAGAAGAATGAAATTGGAAAAGATCGGTAATGGGTATTACCTCCTCTTTGAAGTGCTTCTTTGAGACCTCCTTTTAGGGCACTAAAATTGGACTTTTAAGAAGACCAGGACCTCTGGGATGATACTAGGGAAGTGGAGAAGAGATTTTGGCAGGGGTTGTCCGAGCTTTAATGCTCAAATTGGTGTGATGAGGAGAGGGAGGAGGTGCCCTTTTATAAGGCAGGAGAGGGGCATCTTAGGAAAATCTCAAAATAATATTTTATATTAAGGTCAAATTCGGTTTATAATGGTTCCAAATGGTCTTATTTAGAATATAAAGTGGGTATGGGTAGAAATCCTCTCATCCAATAGGATTTATACAAGTTTAGGTTATTATTTTAACCTTATCAATTATATTTAAGTCTAAGTTAAAAAATTTAACTTTTACCATGTCTTTTTGTTTTCTTACACTATATGGTTAATAAACTTACTATATGAATCCAAAAGAACCCCAAGTTGTTTATTATTAATATATCTATCCTTATATAAGTCATTTTGCCTAACCTTATATTTTTAGGAATTAAATAACAATTAATAATATAATATTTGTTTTAAAAACTAATTTATGTCAATTTTGACACTATTTGGTACATGATTTTTATGAAATTTCTAACGGAATGATAAGTTCGAACCAAGTTACTTAAATAAATACTAACATGTCATATTAACCTAGAAAATTAGTGGGATTCATAAAAAGTCACAAATTACATTTATTTTGGTGTTTATAACATCAATTATGTCAATATTTTCTTAAAAAGGTAATTACTGCATCATCGTTGTGTAATAAATAAATTAAATTATTTAAAGTATAAAAATTACAAAATAAAAACCATTATGTAGGAAATCTGTTTATCTTTCTAATGAATATTTATAGTCGAAATTATATTATGTATAACCCTATATTAAAAATGTTTTAGTAAATAATCTTTGATTTTGACTCTTTTAACCCTTCTTTGAATTAAATAATAATAAATGTCCTAATTTAATCCAAGTGGGCATAAATGATAATATTTTACACTTAAGGTTGTTTTTGGTCGAGATACACTTGTCCAATAGGATTATGACATGTGTTAGGGTAATATTAATATCATTTTTACCCTTAATTACCCTATTTACTTTTAACCGTGGTAATTAAAAGTAAAAAAGTTACTATTCACCAAAAATTATTTTAATCTCATTGAACCACATTTTACTTAAAGACATCAACCTTGTCTCTCGAATTTTTGAAATTCCATTCATAGAAGCGGTAAAATTAAGATTTATGAAGAAAAATTAATTTTTTAACTACCACTTAGTAGTTTCACTATTCATCAAAAATTGAAGTTTTTCAGAAAAATGCCAAAATTTCACCCTAAGCTATAATTGATATTCCGAATCCAAAAATGATTTCTATTTTACAAAATTCACAACATATTAGTTTCATTAATTAATTTTATAATTAATTTCCACTGTCAGAACAAATAGCGTGTTTTAAGAGATAATAACTATCAAAAGATTAACACTTGTTTATGTCTAGTGTAAATGTGAAATTACATCCAATGACCAACATTGTATTAAATTGTAAAAATATATTCTAAATATACTTTAATACCACTCAAATTAATAATTTATCACTATTAATTATTTCGATTAAAAAATTTGTTTTTAATTATAATTTAGTAATTTTCACTATTCGTCAAAATATGAAAGTTATCCGAAAATCACCAAAATTTCACCTTAGGCTAAATTCGATACTCCGAATCCAAAAATGAATTCCATTTTGAAAAATAAAATTTACAATATTTCAAAAAGTGGTTATTACTATTCATAACGACTAGTTTTAATAATATTTTAATAGCATATTGTTGTTTAGTGAAACTCGTTATTGCATACTACACACGCTATCGAGGAAGGTCGTGATTGCGTGTAATGCAAGGAAAGTCAAAGATGCAAGCTCCTTCTGGTGTAGCATACAACATAAGACATTAGTGAAATTAAAAAGAATATTTTTCATAAAATCTTGGGCTGTTACATTCTAACCCCCTTAAAATGAATTTCGCCCTCGATATTCATCGGGGTTATAAATGGTTTACTATTCGAAAGTTTCTTTAATCGAAACCCACATCGTAAAAAGGAATACAAAAACCAATCTTTAAAAACGAAAGTATGAAACGTAACGGTTACCCAAATAAACTAATCACTGGGTTTCCACATAGGTGAAAATATTGATATGGAAGAAAAATCTAACCATCATTTTCTGATTGAGAGTGGTAGAGAACATGGCTATGGAAAAGCCAGCAATCACAAAGCCATAAATTTGTGACGATCTAAGGTACCATCTGATTAATCAGATATAAGAGCACTAGGACAACATTTTTGGTTTTCAAGATCGTTTCCCTAAATTTAAAGAATTTGAATTAGAATAAATACTTACTTTATTTTGGTACAATCTCGCTGTTGTTCGTGCCTTGAACAATTTCCACTTCATCTCTTAAATAAATGAAGTTGAATTTGTTATTCATGAAGTGTTAGCAGATCATGTGAGATAATGACGGGTCATTCCATCTGTCTCAAACAAAAGGTTAGAAAAAGTTATTAAATATACATAAGTCATTCTATAGTGAGATTAATCATATATGGTTCCTAAAATGGACTTATACATCATATATCATACTGCTTAATATAATAAAACTAGTTTCTACTAAACAGAGACTTCCTGTAGGCCAATGGCAGGCGATAAAGGCCAGTCGCACTTCGGTTGTGGGTTCGATTTCCACAACCTTGTCCGACGCGATGGGTTGTCGCCTATCCTGTAGGTTGTCCTATTTCTAAAACTATATTACTATAACATCCCATCAATAATATCGAAAAAACTTCTATCCTTAAACAATACTAACTTATTTCCAACATAGTCCATTCCAATCATTATGCTTATCCAAAATACTGCAGTCCACTCTCATAATATAGTGATAACAATTACCAGAGATTTAATACCATCGTTGATCCCCATATATCATAAGATATGTCTTGTTGGTCACATTCCAAACATTCAAAGTCCTTAATAATGTATTCTCTTGAATACCTTAGTGAAAACATGAATGCAGTTAAAAGTTGACACCTTCCACATACCAAAATCCTCAAAATTCTATATACTCAAACCATGATATCACTTAGTCCTTATATCAATCATTAGCTCATGAATACTATCAAACATTTCATTTTCTCCTTATCCCTTCATTATGGGCATATTATCTACTTTACAAAATATTTGAATCACTTTTCATGGTTACCGGAACCTTAAAATTATTGAAAACCACAATAGACCAATACATAAATATTTCAATACACCATAAAAGTAGATCAACAACATTATTCCTGAATACCAATACATAAACACTTCAGTCCATCCACTTAAATGATTGTCCTGGAAGAAGTCCTTCCTTGATTTAGAAGTAACTTTTTATGTCAGGGCATTGAGTTGGGTAATGCCTATGTTCTCCACAAATAAGACATTGAACTCCATAACAGTCTGTCACTCTATGACCCTTTTCTCCACACAGATAACATGGGTCCCTCCATTTGAGGTATTCCTCAAGGTTCTTCTTCCCTTCTTTAGAAATCTCAATCTTCCTTTCTTTATGCTCCTCAACATGCGAACATGCATAATAGTCTATCATCTTCTTCTTTGATGAATTAGGCAAACCACTAAATTTCACCTTGTTAATCATATATGGCGATGACTGATTCGACATAATCACAACATCTTTCTCTCTAGGCATTACACAATTTTGTTTCTCATAGTCACCAATTTGTCCATTGGATTTAATATTAACCGAATTCCTTTTGGTTCCCTCCATTAACTAAAACAAAAAAAAATTTGTGAGAGGCAAAAATCATGCTAGAGAAAACAACATAGTAAAGGGGAAGTATCCTCAATATCTAACTTCTTAGGTTAAATTCTAGGATCGTTACAGTAGTTCTAGGACAGTATCTTATACGTACACTTATCCTTAGGGACATCCCTAGACATACCTTAGAAATATCTCTAGGGATCTCACTAACGTTTTCGCATCCTAGTTTCCAAAGTTTGACTAAACCTTTCCTTTGATACAAACTGTAGAGACCCGAAGCTTGACGTACATTGACATTACATTACATTTTCGGAATACTTAGTACATAACAAAAACACACACATAAGGATCGTAATAGTTTAGTGTCTTTGGAAACTCGGAACGCAATCTTCTAATCGTGGTGAAAGATCTTCAATATCTCCCATAAAGATCTTCCATTTTTTACCTAAAACTTTTCTTTATATCCTGAGGAAAAGAAAACATAAAAGGGTGAGCTCAAATTCTCAGTAAGGGTAAACAAAAGAAAAATCAATCACATCATATTCATAAGAACATAACTTTTGGAAATCTTAACCTGCAAAAGAGAGCATAATTTCATAACATGGGATAAATTATAGTAGTGAAATGAAATCCCAATAATCATAACTTAAAACATTAAACTTTGTGGCATACACACATAATCATATAGAATCATTTCTTGTCAGTCAAGACTCATTTCCAAGACTATCTTAGTGGACAAAGTCCCTTTCTGAACCGAGTCACCCTCGTTCTGGTCCTGTTTCACTGAACCGGTATAACCTACCGTTCCAGCCATGTCTATCTCATGAGATATAAAATCTTTACCCAATGCATTGGAGGGAGATATAGGTCCCACCCATCTTATAATGATACCATTCTTATGTGTGCCACAAAATCATAAACCATACATCATAGCATCACCCATGTAATAAAAATGTGAATTTTAAACATCATGACATCATAAAACAATTCATATAAGATAAAGGAATTCATAAAAATAATTCCATCACAACATAATCAAATCAAGGTAAAAATAGGGATAGAAACAGAACCCTTTATTATCTTATATGGAAAATAATTTTGATAAAACACTTGAACTTCATTCTTGAGGAAAATATCCTTTCTACTTCAAAAACACTTTTCCTTTCTAAACATATCATACAATTTTAAACTAAAAGAAGTTGATTAAAAATAAACTTGAAAACTTGTAAAGGAAACCTTTTGGAAATAATGTTTTAAAAATCCATTCGTGCCGTATAAGTTAAAAAAACATTCTTCCCATACTTTTGTCGAAAAAGTCAAAAAAATACCTCGTACGATAAACGTCAAAAGATTTCTTTCATATCTTTTACTAAAAACTCACCGAAGGGTAAAATAGGATTTAAAAAATTTTAGGTGGATAGAAATAATATTACATATTGAGGAAACATGGATGTGGATGATAAAATATACCCCAGTAAATACCAAAGTATTAACAATCTCGGATAAAAATGAGATTGTGATATTTCCCTTACCTTAGGTCCGATTTGCTTCGTAAGTGTCCGAACCTCCTATATAATGATTTAAATAATGTCATTGTATTATTACAGAATCATATTCATTGTTATTATATCATATATGTTTCACTTATGACTTTATATTACCCGTTCTTTTGTAAATTCCATGTTAAAGAGCGTTTTGGGTAAAATTGTTACATTTGTCGTCCGTGTTTTGACTTGTAATTATTCATATGATTACGTAGATCATGATTACTTTATTCCAGAATATAAAACATGATTTACATATATATATATATTCAGAAAATACATATATATAATAAATCAGTAAATGGAACGAAATACACCGTTCATGGAGACGGTAGGCCGTACGTACGCATGAACGCTGTTTTCGTTTCCTTATTGAGTTGAACGGAATTAAGTTGATGACATTAATATATATACACATAAATACAGAATCATTATTATGTCATATATTTCATGATTACTTATTATATATACTTTATAATCATTCATGAATGGTTAAAGTGGAGAATGAATCTCATCAAGTCGTGGAGACGGTAGTCCGTACGTACGCACGAGCGATGATATCGTTCTCATGATCGTGGGACTGTATTGGAGTGTATGTATACTCTTTCAGAATCAATATCACTTTAAAATAATAATATATAGTTATTATTTACACCATTATACCCATCCAAGTAAGGTGGTGGTGGAAAAATAGATCACACCACGGCGTGGAGACGGTACTCCGTACGTACGCACGCGCGGTGATTTCATTTTCCATAGGATGGATAGATGGTTAAAAAGGGTTGTTTCATAATTATAATAACATATCAGTATATGAATGATACTGATTTAATTACTTCATAATGAAACAACTAAAGAAGAAGAAGTTCAAGAAGAAAGAAATTGGAAAGGATCGGTTATGGGTATTACCTCTTCTTTGAAGTGCTTCTTTGAGACCTCCTTTTTGGGAACTAAAATTGGACTTTTAAGAAGGCCAGGACCTCTAGGATGATACTAGGGAAGTGGAGAAGAGATTTTGGCAGGGGTTGTCCGACCTTGAATGCTCAAATTGGTGTGAGGAGAAGAGGGAGGAGGTGCCCTTTTATAAGGGAGGAGAGGGGCATCTTAGGAAAATCTCAAAATATTATTTTATATTAAGGTCAATTTCGGTCCATAATGGTTCCAAATGGTTTTATTTAGAAGCTAAAGTGGGGATGGGACTAAATACTCTCATACAATAGGATTTAGACAAGGTTAGGTTATTATTTTAACCTTATCAATTAGATTTAACCCTAAGATAAATAATTTAACTTTTACCGTGTCTTTTTGTTTTCTTACACTATATGGTTAATAAACATAATATATGAAGCCAAACGAACCCCAAGTTGTTTATTATTAATATATCTATCCTTATATAAGTCTTTTGGCCAATACTTAGATTTTTAGGAATTAAATAACAATTAATAATATAATATTTGTTTTAAAAACTAATTTATGTTAATTTTGACACTATTTGGTACATGATTTTTATGAAATTTCTAACAGAATGATAAGTTCGATCCAAGTTACTTAAATCAATACTAACATGTCATATTAACCTAGAAAATTAGTGGGATTCATAAAAAGTCACAAATTACATTTATTTTGGTGTTTATAACATCAATTATGTCAATATTTTCTTAAAAAGGTAATTACTGCATCATCGTTGTGTCATAAATAAATTAAATTATTTAAAGTATAAAAATTACAAATAAAAAACCATTATGTAGGAAATATGTTTATATTTCTAATTAATATTTATAGTCGAAATTATATTATTTATAACCCTATATTAAAAATGTTTTAGTAAATAAACATTGATTTTAACTCTTTTAACCCTTCTTTGAATTAAATAATAATAAATGTCCTAATCTTATCCAAGTGGGCCTAAATGATAATATTTTACACTTAAGGTTGTTTTTGGTCGAGATACACTTGTCCAATAGGATTATGACATGTGTTAGGGTAATATTAATATCATTTTTACCCTTAATTACCCTATTTACTTTTAACCGTGGTAATTAAAAGTAAAAAGTTACTATTCACCAAAAATTATTTTCATATCATTGAAACACATTTTACTTACTGACATCAACCGTGTCCCTCGGATTTTTGAAATTCCATTCACAGAAGTGGTAAAATTAAGATTTATGAAAAAAATTAATTTTTTAACTACCACTTAGTAGTTTCACTATTCATCAAAAATTGATGTTTTTCAGAAAAATGCCAAAATTTCACCCTAAGCTATAATTGATATTCTGAATTCAAAAATTATTTCTATTTTATAAAATTCCCAACATATAATTTGCATTAATTAATTTTATAATTAATTTCCACTGTCACAACAAATAGCGTGTTTTTAAGAGATAATAACTATCAAAAGATTAACACTTGTTTATGTCTGGTGTAAATGTGAAATTACATCCAATGACCAACATTGTATTAAATTGTAAAAATATATTCTAAATATACTTTAAAACCACTCAAATTAATAATTTATCACTATTAATTATTTCGATTAAAAAAGTTGTTTTTAATTATAATTTAGTAATTTTCACTATTCATCAAAATATGAAAGTTATCCGAAAATCACCAAAATTTCACCTTAGGCTAAATTCGATACTCCGAATCCAAAAATGAATTCAATTTTGAAAAATAAAATTTACAATATTTCAAAAAGTGGTTATTACTATTCATAACGGCTAGTTTTAATAATATTTTAATAGCATATTGTTGTTTAGTGAAACTCGTTATTGCGTACTACACACGCTATCGAGGAAAGTCGCGATTGCCTGTAATTCAAGACAAGTCAAGGATGAAAACTCCTTTTGGTGTAGCGTACAACACAAGACATTAGTGAAATTAAAAAGAATAATTTTCATAAAATCTTGGGTTGTTACATTGAGAGCCTATTATACCTCACCACAACATGACATAACTTTGGGTTAGATATATTTCAAGTCTCGTAGTACATATGGTATCCCAAGGAGACCCACATGATATTGGGGAAGAAGATGATTAAATATATATAAAACAAGGAGTTTTTAGTTTCTCTTTTATATTATAGTGCAACTAGACATGTTAGGATAATTGGAAGTTGGATGAGATGGTTCAGTGGATAACCATGGAAAATTTGATATATTGAAAAATAGAGATTTTTTTCGAGTTGTGGTTGTGTTCAACCCTTGAATCACTCAAGACTTGGACTCATGCCTTGGAATAATTGGAGCCTTGATTCTAGCCTATATTTGAGGTTAAATCAACAATGAGGAGTACTGATAGTAGAATGCTTCCTCAGAGAGTTTCAGATATCACATACTACTTCGCAATGTTTAGGGTTCTTAATGTAGATCATGAAACTTTTATTAGCGCTTCTGAAAAAGAACTGATAAAGTACTTTTTATCAATGATAATTAAATAAGCGCTGATAAAATTAGTCTTTAAATAAATTGATGATAAATACTTATAAATTTTTTTAAAAAAATTAATACTTTTTTGAAAAAAGTATAATTATTATATATATTTATAATACTTATAATAATATATTTTATAAAATAATAAATTTATAATTAGTTTAATATATATTTAATTGTTTATGATTATATAAATAATTTTTTAAAAAATAATAATTATATCATTATATATTTATATAATTTTTTAAAAATATATACCTAGTAAATATATTCATTATTTAAATAAATTTATTATAAGTGTATAATTATTTATTTATAATTATATAAATAATTTTTAAACAAATTATATTTTTGGTTTATAATTATAAATTTATAAAAACATTTAATATAAATTTATAATTATATTTATTTAAAAAAATTATAAATGTATTTTTAACAATATTAATGGATATTTAATCTTATGTTCATGCATGTTAAAAATGAGTAAAATTGATTAATTCAATGAGTTCAATATTAAAAATTTAGAAAATTTTGATTAATATAAACCATGAAAATTGATATATATATATACATAAATAAAGATGAATACATATATTAAAAATATTAAAACATAATAAATAAAAAACAATATAATAAATAATATAAATTGAATAAATTCAAAAAATTATTTATGTGTGTGTGTATGTATATAAAATGAATTAATTATGCATATGTGAAATCAGTAAAATATGTTTGATTATAAATTGAAAAATCAAATGACATTCAATTATGTCCATTACTCAATGAAATTAATCATAATTTTTAATTCATATTAATTTTTAATTATAAACCATTATTTAATAAATATATTACAATTTAATATAAAGAATAAATAATGTTTTTTATTATACCAATCATATTTATATACATTAATATATATCTGTATATTTAGAATATACTATTTATTATCATTTTCAATAATTGTTTTTATTAATAAAATGTATAATATTTTTCTCAATTTACTTATTTTTAATTTTAATTTGTTTAATTTTTATTATCTATATATCTATATCTATATATTTAATACATAATATTTATTTGGATTTATAATTTATTTATAGTATAATCAATTTATTCATATTTATTAATAATTATTTAGTAAATAGAATTTTAATATTTGTATATAAAATTGATTTTCATTTATTATTTATTTATTTATTTCATTTTATTGATGTGGACAGTTATCAATGATAAAAAATCATTGATAATGGATTCCATAATGAGCACTAAAAAGCTAACACTAATAAAGGGTATCCTTTATTAGCGTAAAAAGAAAGTGCTGATAAAGGGTTAAAATTATCAGTGCTCTCTTTGGCATTGATAAAGATGTCATTTATTAACCTTTTTTGATAGATCTGATAAATATCAACACTGTTAAATGATTAATTTTTAGAAGTGATTGTTTATGTTATATCTTTCACTGTATTTCGAACCCTTACTAATAATCTGTTATCACCTCTTTTATATGTTTGTTTTTTCCCAGGATACCGAAAGGTATATTATGAATGACTTACAGAGTTAATCTAAGAGTTCTTGGGTGTTATTAATGGATTTTTTTTGTTGTTTTCTTTCAATTTGTAATGTAAAGTTAATGTTTGTTATCTGGTTTCAAAAACTGCAAAACTAATTGGTCACTCAAGACATCATTCATTATAATCATACCAATTAAATAAAGTAAGGCACCGGCTCCGGGCTATTGGGGTCGGGGTCATTATAGATAAATCCTAAAAAATAATTTCATGTTCTTGAGAATAATATTTATTCAAATATTTAAATTCAAATGCAATATAATTGAGAACAACATAAACACTTAGTGTGTGGCCCTCTCAGATTCATTCTCATTAGCAATAGGTTATCTTTTCTAATGTCTAGGATTACTATCTAGAAATGGGTCAAGGCCCCCAAGAGAAAGGAATTAATTTCACAGAAATGACAACAAAATTTGAATTCTTACTTTTGTAATATAATCCAATTTTTAAAATATCTCATCAGGAAGGTTCCACACACATTTTATTATCCAATGTTCTTGACAAGACTTTCATTGAATATATAAAATCAACTCTCCTTACACAACGGATATGGAATTAAATGTGTTTATTCGACTTCTTCAAAAGGGAAAATATATAAAATTCTAAAAAAATGAAAATCAAAAAATCCCTCCTTAACTAATTAACTAATGACATGTCATTCACGATACACCCAACGTACCCAACTTCACTATGAACTATAATCATCATTGATTTTGACAATACATCTAAGTGTGTAAGTCTTGACATGCATTAATAATAGTAGTCAATTCTAAGGACAATTACACTCACTCATAGATAGGAATATTTAATGATGCATTAAACATGTTATAGTATTATTGGTGGTTATGTTCTCATAATCTCCTATCATGGAGATTTCCAAGTGAGAACATCATGAGAAGAAGTCTCATCTTCTTATCAGTACTCACATCTGATATTAAAAAAATTATTTTCCCCATAATATAACTTTATCCAGCCATAGAACTATAATTTAAGAGATATCATCCTATAATTTCAAGGTTCTGAACATAGTAGGGAACTGTTATAACCAATTTTGATGCAACAAATACTATGTGAAATTAGCACATCACTATTATGAAGAATAATAATCAATATGTAATAAGATATTTAAATTAATGTTCACTTCTTTTAATATAAATATAATCTAATGTACTATGTATCATGTTTTACGACATTAACTTTAACATAAATTACTTTACTTAATTAAAATAAATAGTTGTTATACAAAAATCTGTATTTTCACTATTTAGTTGAAAATAAATATTTTCATAAAAACCACAAAAATTCACTGTAAGATAATATTGACAAACAAATTAATAAAAATTATATTCATTTCTAAAAATTAAATTTAAAAAAATAGTAGAAATTAATTTAACTGTTTGAGAAAAAAATGAAATAAAATACATTTTTGTTGAAATCAAATTTTTGATTCATAATATTACTCTATTAGAAATTGAGTGTATTTTTATTATGAATTAATAAAAACATTTTATATATATAAAAACATTATAAATACTTTTAAAACGAGGTTATTCCTATGCATATCATTAATCTAATGTCTAGGTTAGAATAGTCACGTTGATATAATAATATTTTTACAGTATATCACAGTTCTCTTAAAGCTCGGTGTTTTGTGTTAAGAAAAATATGATGATTATAATTCATTTAATGTAAATTATCGATTTTTTATATACCCCATAAATAATTTTCATTCTCATAATATTTTTTATCTTGGTAATAAATGGGTAAATATCGAAAAATAACTTGTTTCAAAACCTACATCATATAAAGGAATAATAAAACTTCATTTGAAATGTGGAAGTGAGAAACGTAAAAGTTGCCTAAAATAACACATAATCATGTTTCTATATAAGGATAACATTAGTAGAAATTGAAAATATAGACATGGAGGAGAAAGATAGTGTCTAAAGAGTAATGGAGAGTTATAGATAACATGATTATGAGATATTTATTGATTACAAAAACATAAACCATTAAGGGAATGAAAAGGCCATAAATTAATCAAAAATGAAGGTAGTTGGATAATATTTTTATTCCAAGTTATTTTTCCTATAGATGAGGGATTATTTTTCCATCAGTATAGAGAACATGAGAAAAAAATTTACTTTATTTATTTATATTTCATAAATATAATTCCTTCCATTTGTTGTGCTTTCAACAATTTCCACTTCTATCTCATATTTATCTCAATGAAATGAATATTAAAGATGAATTTTTTCATGATTGAAGCACTGTAAATGAATTTCGGTGAATTATAATTTACATTAAAGGATACCAATTTATTCTTACATTATCTAGACATAGCCAAAATAGTTTTCACATGTTAAGAAAATATCCAATGTGAATAAACCATTATATTAATACATACTAAATTAATCTACAAAGCATCATAAATAACAGATAATGTTCAAGATAAATTATTCCTTAAATAACTAACAATAAAGACCTTCTAAATATTCCTCAAAAATGAAACTCAAAGATTATAATGGTTTGATTTCATATTATTCGAAGATCAACTTAACACTAATCTCCAAAAAACATTAATCACTCATTAATACAAAAAATGTATATTCTATAATCATATAATCTCAAAATTAACCATAATTACCCTCAAATCAAATACTCAATGGTTATATTCATCCATGAGGGATATTATTTTATTTACATTCATCATACAAATATCAATAGATGTTTCATCCATAGAGGAAATGTTTCTAAGAAAAGAAACAACCTCTAATGAACATTTATACATACTAAATTTCTAATATAACTTCTTTCCCCCTAAAAGTTTGAGGAATGATTGTCAATTGATTCCCATATTCTTATTATCCCTTTTCGTATCTGAAGATATAACCAATAAATACAGATATATAATTATCAGGGTAATCCATTATTCATGGGGAATTTGTTTTCTTAATTCTACATATCTTTATACTGAAATAACTTAACATTAATATATTATTTTTTTATGTTTCAATTAAAATAATGATGACTTTTTTATCTAAAATTTTAAAAAACTCTCAGTAAATTTAATAATATACCTGAGGGATTCTTCCCAATTTTTGAGATGTGGTATATTGAATCTTTTTCCTTTCCATGTATTTGTCACCTGAACATCCATGAAACCCCATTTTTCTATTATATTTTGTTTTAGGAAGTTCAGCTAGGTTCAAATTGTTAGTTAAAACTCAAGATATCTAGTTAAGAAAGATCATAAGACCATTTAATCCTTCTTATTTCCTATTTGGTAGCTCCATATAACCAAAGATGCTAATCATAATCTAAATTATTTTCCCCAATATTTCTATGATCTTATCAGCTCTAACACATGATGTATTTCCATGCTCAATAAGGTAATCCATACATTTTATTGTTGTTGTTGAAACAGTTCAAATTATAGAAAATGGTAACTATCTCTAAATTATTAAATATAATATATTAGATCAAACCATTATAAATTTTAAATAATAAATTATAATTCAAAATCTACTAAAACGCTAAAATAAATTTTTTATTTTTCATATCCAATCTCGTAATCATAAACATAGTTACTTTGGGAATATTTCTAAACCATAAAAAAATTTCTATGTCCGTCACAATGTTTTTAAAGAGTTCGTGAATTAACCTAATCGTATCCCCTCAGAGTATCAAGCCATGTGTTAATTCATAGGCCTTATCAGGCACTGATGATGCTCGAGTTAATTCTTGATCGAACCCTTTTAGAGTTTTAACCCCTAGTTGCATAATTTCCACAAGCACATCAATATTAAATCATTTAAATAGGGATGATTTTCTATTAAAACCACACATTATATAATATATGAAAAAATTAGGATATTATCCTATACTTATACTTATCTCTAAATTCATTCATATGATTATGTTCTCAAATTGATGTTTCCTTAAATATAGATCTTAAGAGTCTTACTAAACAAGCTCTAATTCAAACAGTAACACCTATGACTCTTGTAACTCATGGAAAGTGGTTATCATACTACATTGGAACAAGATACAAGAGATCACATCGAAAAATATCTATAAGAATCCTGGCATAAAATTACATAATTTAGTGTCTTTAAACTATAATTCACTTTATTTCATTCATAAAGTTCTTTTAAGTTCATATTTTTACAGAATTATGTCATAAATATTACATCAAAAACCTATATATTACAAATTGGACACATCTACTTAGTATCTATTTTTTCTATAATATAAAACATTAAAAATAAAACATGTTTTCTTTTCATGAAAAATATTTATGAATCTCAACTTGATTTCATATTTTTTTTATTCATCCTTAAACCCAATGAAAAACATTTAAAAACATGGGATGAGCCCAAAAAATTTCATTAAGTGACATAAAAGAAATAAAAATGTTAATTTAGTGAGAGAAATAAAAACCCATAAAGTGTTTAATATTATCGAAATATTCATTGAGCATAAGAAATATATCATAACCACATGAGAAATTCACAGTTTTTTCTCAACGAAGTCCTTTAAAACCCATAACATGAAAATTGAAAACCTTTTTGGAGATTTAATGAAACATATTCATAACCCATGTTAGAATCATGTGATAAATGACTAGAGTTGAGTTAAACCCAGAGGAGAAACCTCCCAGGTTAACTCCCACCTTATTTCCTATAAAGAGGTGGAATATTAACCAATGCATTGGAGAGATAAATCAGGCTCAACCATTTTATAATTTGTATCAGGATCACTCATTCATATAAGCTATTTCTAGATCATTCATCATATAATATGTATCAAGATCACCCATGTAGAGAACCAAAGCTTGAAGTACATGGACATTACATTACTTTAGAGGAATACTTAATAAATAACAAAAATAGACACACAAGGACCGTAATAGTTTAGTGTCTTTGGAAACTTGGAACGTAATCTTCTAATCATGGTGAAAGATCTTCAACATCTCCCATAAAGATCTTCCCCTTTTTTTCTTACCTAAAACCTTTCTTTATATCCTAGGGAAAAGAAAACATAAAAAGGGTGAGCTCAAATTCTCAGTAAGGGTAAGCATGGATAAAATAAAACATACCATATATATTTGAACTTAAAAACATGAACATAATGTTTAAACATAAAATGCTTGAGAAATGACATAAAACATGGAAGTACATAAGGAATAGATCATAAATAAACATTAATAATGGTAAAATAGAATGGGAATAAAACATGTAATTGTGGAAACCATTAAGAACATGATTTGATTTCCATATTAGCCAAGGCATTACTGCCAAGACCATCTTAGTGGACAAAGTCCCTTTCTGAATCAAGTTCACTCCTCGTTCCCGTCCTGTATTACTGAACCGGTCTAACTTGCTGTTCTAGTCATGTCTATCTCATGAGATATAAAATCATTACCCAATGCATTGGAGGGAGATATAGGTCCCACCCATCTTATAATGAAATCATTCTTACTTGTGCCACAAAATAAACATACATCATTCAAATAACCCAATAAAAAAATGGGTTTCATAAACATCATCCCATAATCACATAATCCATATAAAAGAAATGGATGTCATTTCATAATAATAAAAGTGAAACCATGTAAATCATATAAACATGTTACTTGAAACACACACATATGAAATAATGTCATCTTAGATGAAAAATGGTATTGATAAAACACGTGAAATGAACTCTTGAGGAAAATATCCGTTCTTCTTCAAAATCATTTTCTTTTCACAAAATGTCATTCAATTTTAAAAGAAATGGATTTTGTTAAAAATATTCATGAAATATTTTGGAGGAAGCTTCATGAAAATAAGGATTTATAAAACCATAAAAAGTCCTTTCATTCCGTATAAGTTAAAGAAAACATTCTTCTCGTACTTTTGCCGGAAAAATCAAAAAGTACCTCATAATATAAAGATTCCATACATACCATGGAGTAAAAGTCAAAAATGGGTAAAAAAGACTTTAATGATACATGAAAACACTTTTATAAAACATGGATATGGATTATAGAAATAACCCCAGTAAATACTTACGAATAAGCAATCTCGGATAAAAATGAGATTTGCAAAATTATCCCTTTCCTTTGGTCTGATATGCTTCGTACGTATCCGAACCTCCGGTATAATGATTTAAATAATGTTATTAACTTATTAAATAATCATATTAATTGTTATGATATCATATATGGTTCACTTATGACTTTATATTACTCGTTCTTTTGTAAATTCCATGTTAAGGAGCGTTTTGGTTAAAATCGTTTCATTTGTCATCCGTGTTTTGACTTGTAATTATTCATGTGATTACTTAGATCATGATTACTTACATCCAGAATGTAAAACATGATTTATATATGTAGATACCCGAAGCTTAAAATACATTGACATTACATTACTTTTGTGGAATACTTAATACATAACAAAAACACACAGACAAGGACCGTAATACTTTAGTGTCTTTGGAAACTCAGAATATAATCTTTTAATCGTGGTGAAAGATCTTCAACATCTCCCATAAAGATCTTTTTTTTAAACATAAATCCTTTATTTATATCCTTGGGAAAAGAAAACATAAAAGGGTGAGCTCAAATGCCCAGTAATGGTAAACAAAATAAATATCAATCACATCATATTCATAAGAACATATCTTTTGGAAATCTTAACCTGCAAAAGAGATCATAATTTCATAACATGGGATAAATCATAGTAGTGAAATGTAATCCCAATAATCATAACATAAAACATGACACTTTGTGGCATACACACATAATCAAATAGAATCATTTCTTATTAGTCAAGACTCATTTCCAAGACTATCTTAGTGGACAAAGTCCCTTTCTGAACCGAGTTCACTCCTCGCTTCAGTCCGGTTTCACTGAACCGGTATAACCTACCATTCCAGCCACGTCTATATCATGAGATATAAAATCATTACCCAATGAATTGGAGGGAGATATAGGTCCCACCCATCTCATAATGATACCATTCTTATGTGTGCCACAAAATCATAAACCATACATCATAGCATAACCCATGTAATAAAAATGGGAATCTTAAACATTGTGACATCATAAAACAACTCATATAAGATAAAGGAATTCATAAAAATAATTCCATCACAACATAATCAAATCAATGTAATAATAGGGATAAAACAAAACCCTTTATTATCTTAGATAGAAAATAATTTTGATAAAACACTTGAACTCCATTCTAGAGGAAAATAGGCTTTCTACTTCAAAAACACTTTCCTTTCATTAAATGTCATACAATTTTAAACTAAAAGAAGTTGAATAAAAATAAACTTGATAATATTTAAAGGAAACTTCTTGGAAATAATTTTTAAAAAAATCCATTCATGTCGTATAAGTTAAAAAAACATTCTTCTTGTACTTTTGTCGGAAAAGTCAAAAAGTACCTCGTACGAAAAACGACAAAATATTCCTTTCATATATTTTACTAAAAACTCACCGAAGGGTAAAATTAGATTTAAAAAATTGTAGGTGGATGTAAATAACATTACATATTGAGGAAACATGTATGTGGATGATAAAATACACCCTAGTAAATTTCAAAGTATAAACAATCTCAGATAAAAATGAGATTGTGATATTTCCCTTACCTTAGGTCCGATATGCTTTGTACGTGTCCGAACCTCCTGTATAATGATTTAAATAATTTTATTGACTTATTACAGAATCATACTTATTTTTATGATATCATATATGGTCATATTCTTAGCTACTTAGTAGTAATATTTCATTGCTACTTGTTATTCGGGTGTTTATAACTTTTTGTTCTTATGCGTGTTTTGTCGAATAAATTCTTATTCATCTCTTTAGGTTATAGATACCTCATTTCCAGAATGGTATTAGTGTAATATATATCATATTCATTCATTCAATTCATTTATATAATCATTATGAAATTAAGATCATGTAGAACGAGTCGCATCACATCGTGGAGACGGTATTCCGTACGTATGCACGAGTGATGATATCGTTCCTATGGTAATGGAATAGTATTGGAGTGTATGCATACTATTTCAGAATAAATATAACTTTATAATAGTCTTATATAGTCATTATTTACACCATTATACCCATCCATGTAATGTGGTGGTGGAAAATAGATTACACCACGGCGTGGAGATGGTATTCCGTACGTACGCATGTGCGGTGATTTCTTTTTCCGTTGGATTGATAGATGGTGAAATAGGGTTGTTTCATACTTATAATAACATATCAGTATATTATTGATACTGATCTTATTACTTCATAATGAAACAACTAAATAAGAAGAATTGGAAGAAGAAATAAAGATGAAACAATCGGTAACGGACATTACCTCTTCTTTGAAGTGCTTCTTTGAGACCTTCTTTTATGGCACTAGAATTGGTCTTTGAGGAAGACCAGAACCTCTAGGATGTTTCTAGGGAAGTGGAGAAGATAATTTTTCAGGGTTTTGCCGAGCTTGAAGGCTCAATGATGTGTGAGGAAGAGAGGGAGGAGGTGCCCATTTATAACGGAGGAGAGGGGCACCTTTGGAATAACAAAAAATTTTATTTTATTATAAAGTAAAGTTAGGTTTTAAATAGCTCCAAATTGATTTCTTTTGAGGATAAGGTGGTAATGGGTAGAAATAATCTCATCCAATAGAATTTAGACAAGTTTAGGTATCAATTTTAACCTTATCATTTAGATTTAACTTTAAGTTAGATAATTTAACTTTTACCGTGTCTTCTTGTTTTCTTATACTATACGGTTAATAAACTTACTATATCAAGACAAACGAACCCCAAGTTGTTTATTACTAATATATATAACCTTATATAAGTCATTTGGCCGAACCATAGATTTTTAGGAATAAAATATCAATTAATAATATAATATTTGTTTTAAAAACTATTTTATGTCAATTTTGACACTACATAGTAATTGATTTTTGTGAAAATCATAACAGAATTATTAGTTCGAACCAAGTTAATTAAATCAATAATAACATGTCATATTGACCTATAAAATTAGTTTAATTCATAAAAAGTCTCAAATTACATTTATTTGGGTATTTATAACATCAATTATGTCAATATTTCATTAATAAGATAATTATTTCATCATCGTTGTGTCATAAATAAATTAAATTATTTAATTTCTAAAAATTACAAATAAAATTCCATTATGTAGGAAATATTTTTATATTTCTAATGAATATTTATAGTCTAATTTATCTTATGTATAACCCCATATATTAAAATTGTTTTACTTATTAAACTTTGATTTTAATTATTTAACCCTTCTTTAAATAAATTAATAATAAATGTCCTAATCTAATTCAAGTGGGCCTAAATGGTCATATTTTATTCCTAAGGTTGTTTTTGGTCGAATTACACTTGTCCAATAGAATTAGGACATGTGTTAGGGTAATAATAATATCATTTGTACCCTTAATTACTCTATTTACCTTTAACCGTGGTAAATAAAAGTAAAAAGTTACTATTCACCAAAAATTATTTTCATCTCATTGAACCACATTTTATTCCTTGATATTAACCGTGTCTCTCAGATTTTTGAAATTCCACTCACAGAAACGGTAAAATTATGTTTTATGAAAAATTCAGTTTTTTTAACTACCACTTAGTGGTTTCACTATTCATCAAAAATTGAAAGTTTTCAGAAAAATACCAAAATTTCACCCTAGGCTAATTTCGATATTACGAATCCAAATATGAAGTCCATTTTGAAAAATAAAATTTATAAAATTTCAAAAAGTGGTTATTACTATTAATAACGGCTAGTTTTAATAATATTTTAATAGCATATCGTTGTTTAATGAAACTCGGTATTGCGTACGACGCAAGCTATCGAGGAAGGTCGCGGTTGCGTGTAAAGCAAGCCAAGCTGGTGTTTTGTGTATTAAAAGATTCTTTTGATGATTTATGAAACCAAAATATTTCTCATAAAAGTCTCGGGCGTTACATTCTACCCCCCTTAAAATGAATTTCGCCCTCGAAATTCGTCACTTTGTAACAAACAGATGAGGATACCTCTCCCTCATCATATCCTCAAGCTCTGATGTAGCTTCTTATAATTTTTGGTTCCTCCATAAAACATTCACCAATCAAGTGGTCATATTTTGTAGGACTTTTTCGCTACGATCCAGAATCTCTATCGGTTGTTCTTCATAAGAAAGATCTTGCTCCAGCGGTACAACTTCTGAGCTAATTACATGTGAAGGATCAGGTATGTACTTTCTCAGGAGAGATACATGGAACACATCGTGAACTTTAGAGAGATTCGATGGAAGCTCCAATCAGTAAGCTACCTTCCCAACACGATCTAGTATTTTGAAAGGACCGATATATCTAGGGCTCAACTTCCCCTTCTTTCCAAATCTCATGACCCTCTTCCAGGGAGATATTCATAAGAACACTTTATCACCCACTTCAAACTCTAGGTCTTTTCTTCGGTTGTCGGCATAATTTTTCTGTCGACTCTGAGCTGCTCTTATGTGTTGTTGAATAGATCTGACTTTTTCTGCCATTCCATCAACGAGATCAGGTCCTAATAGCTTTCTTTCCCCAACTTCATCCCAGCAAGTTGGAGTCCTGCATATCTTTCCATATAGAGCTTTATAAGGAGACATCTGAATACTGGAGTGAAAGCTATTATTATAAGAAAATTCCACCAAAGGTAGGTGTTGATCCCAACAACCTTTTAAATCCATAGATCAAGCTCTCAACATATCTTCTAGAGTTTGAATTTTTCTCTCAGACAAACCATCTGTCTGAGGATGATAAGAAGTGCTGAAACTCAACTCTGTATCCATAGTATGCTGAAGACTTTGCCAGAACTTCGAGGTAAATCTCGGATCCCGATCAGATATAATAGAAAGTGGTACTCCATGCAATCTTACCACTTCCTTTACATATATCCTGGCAAGCTGATCCAGAGAGAAATCCTCTCTAATAGCAATGAAGTGTGCAGACTTTGTAAGACGATCAACTATGACCCAGATAGCATTATTGCCTTTGGATGTTTTAGGAAGTCCTGTGACAAAGTCCATAGTGATGTTTTCCCATTTCCATTCGGGTATGGGTAATGGTTGTAACATCCCCTTAGACTTCTGTCTCTCAGCTTTAACTTGCTGACAAACCAAGCATTGATAGACATATTCAGAAACATCTCTTTTCATGCCATCCCACCAGAAGTACTCTTTCAGGTCCCTATACATCTTCATGCTTCCAGGATGAATAGAGAATGAAGAACTATGAGCCTCATCCAGCAGCTCCTTCTTTAATTCGGGGATGGGAGGAACACAAACCCGATTCCTGAACTTTATTATCCCATCACAATCAAGGTTGAATTCAGGAACATTTCTCACCTTCTTTTGTAACTCGACAACTTCTTTCTGTGCCTCTTTAATCTTCACATGTATAGATGGTCGAACATTCATTTGAGAAAGATAATATTTTTCCCCTTCCATTATAATTCCATGATCCATCCGTTGTGAATCCATAAATATTGGATCTTTTGTGATCCTCATCATGGATAAACTGGCATGGTCTTGTCGACTTAATGCATCTTCCACCTTGTTTTCTTTCCCATTGTGATAATGGATTGAGAATTCATAATCCTTAATCAGTTCCAACCATCTTCTTTGACGCATATTCAGCTCCTTTTGTGTGAAAATATACTTTAAACTTTTATGATCAGTATAAATTTCACACCTTTCTCCATAAAGATAATGCCTCCAAATCTTTAATGCAAAGATTACCGCAGCTAACTCCAAATCATGTGTTGGGTAATTTTTCTCATGGATTTTCAACTATTGTGAGGCATAAGCTATCACCATATCATTTTGCATAAGAACACACCCCAATCCCTTCTTGGATGCATCACTGTATATCACAAACCTTTCTCCACTACAAGGTAGTGTGAGCACAGGTGCACTGGATAACCTTCTTTTCAACTCCTTGAAATTATCTTCACATTCTTCCGTCCAGACAAACTTAACTCCTTTCCAGGTCAACTTGGGGAGTGGATTAGATAATCGTGAAAAATCTTTCACAAAACGTCGATATTATCTAGCCAAACCAAGAAATCTTCGAATCTCAGTTACTGTTGTTGGTCTCGACCATCTTTCGATAACCTCTATTTTTGCTGGGTCCACAGATATCCCCTCTTTGGAGATTATGTGACCCAAAAATGCAACTTTTTGAAGCCAAAATGCACACTTGGTAAATTTGGCATAAAGCGTCTCCTTTCTCAGGGTCTTAAATATAATTCTCAAGTGATCTTCATGTTCTTCCTTACTCTTTGAATATACAAGAATATCGTCTATAAAGACTACCACAAACTGATCAAGAGAGTCTCTAAATACTCTATTCATCAGATCCTTGAAGATAGCAGGGGCATTAGTAAGACCAAATGGCATCACTATAATTTCATAGTGTCCATACCTTGTACGGAATGTCGTCTTTGGTATATCCTCCATTTTGACCCTTAATTGATGATACCCTGATAGAAGATCAATCTTGGAAATGTATTGAGCTCCGCGTAGTTGGTCAAATAAGTCATTAATGTGTGGGAGAGGATATTTGTTCTTGATAGTGATCTTGTTATGTTCTCGAAAATCAATGCAGAGTCTCATTGATCCATCTTTCTTCTTAACAAATAGAACAGGTGCTCCCCAATGTGACGCACTAGGGTGTATGAATCCCTTATCAATATTCTCTTGGAGTTGCTTCTTCAATTCCTACAACTCAATTGGGGCCATTCTATAAGGTGTCTTTGAAATAGGCAAAGCACCTGGTACGAGTTCTATTGAAAACGCAACTTCACGATTCGGTGGAAGACCTGGTAATTCCTCCGAAAAGACATCATCAAACTCCCGTACAATGGGAATATTCTTAATCATGAGTTTCTCACCAACCATTTGAGATAAATATCCTTCATTTAGTGGAATAAAGACCCATAAAATGGATGAAATTTCCACTGGATGGTTATCTTCATCCTTGCATCGATAGATGATCATAGATTGATCTGGAATATGAAATGTGACTTCCCTTATTTGGAAATTGATATGATCTCCATGTAGAGAAAGCCAATCCATGCCAAGAATCACATCAAATTCCACTATAGGAAGGATCACAAGATTTGCAGGAAGCACATTCCCACAAACTTCAATCGGAGAAGAATTATAGACTTTTGATGTGACTGTTGTTCCATTAGGTGTTGTCACAGATTGCTCAACATCTAATTGTTGAGGTAATACGGTGATACCCTTAGAAAATTCTTCAGATATAAAAGAGTGGGTGGATCCAGAATCAAATAAAACATTTTCTACTTTAGAGTGGATGGTAAGTGTACCTTTCACCACATCGTTATCGTACTCCACATTGCTGATAGAAATTGCATGTGACTTTCCTTTTTCATTAGCCTTAAGAGTTTGTTGACGTCGACCATCATCATCAACCCTTGGATTTGGGCATTGATTGGCATAATGCCCCATCTCCTTTCACTTGAAACATTGAAGTGTAGTAGGTTCATTCTGTGTATCCCTTTTTTTGTTTGCATCATTAGACATCTTATTCCCATTATTGCGGCATTCAAATGCCCGATGACCTTCCTTTCCACATTTGAAACATTTACTTGTCCCTTTAAGACAACTCCCTCCATGTTTCTTTCCACACATTGAGCATAAGGGAAAGCTCATATTCTTTTCAGTGTGCTCTTTATATTTTCCTTTGAATTCCATTTTCCTCTTCTTATCAAACCCATATGAATGATGGGTTACTCCAATCTTCATCTCAACTTTGAGAGCACATCGAACGATTTCCTTATAGCTATTGAAGTCCCTTATGGATAAGGCCCTTCAAAGACTTGGTTTTAAGCCACTAAAGAATAGATCGATCTTACTCTCAGGTTGGATAATAATACCAGAAGCGTACCTTGAAAGTCTTGTAAAATTTTCTTCATAGGTACCAACAGATTCATCATCCTTTTGCTTCAGTTCAAGAAACTCTTTCTCTATCTTTGTTTGGAGAATACAAGGGAAGTACTTATTGAAAAATAAGTTCTTGAACTCTTCCCATTCTATGGACTCAATTTCATCCATTTGCCTCGTATTCTTAATAATATTCCACCATTGATCAGCATCACCTTACAAACGATACCCTGCTAAGATGACTTTATCATGCTCATAACATTGAAGAACTGAAAATATCTTTTCAGTAGTACTAATCCATTGTTCAGAAACTAATGGATTAGTAGACCCACTGAATGAAGGTGGACGCTGTCTCATAAAAGATTCAACAGAATGTTGCTCCTTCCTCTGCTCATTTGGAAGTCCTGAATGATTCATAGCTTGAGAAAGTTGTGTGAGCATGTATACAAGATTTTTCATTAAAGCTCCCATAACGTTTGGTTGCTCAGGGGTACAATCATTGCATTGCCCGTCACATTCCACATTAACATGGTTCCTTCGGGTTCCAGCCATTGACTAAAACCAAGAAGAATAGTGTGAGCAACACTAATTATAATAGGAAAACCACATAATCAAGAATAAAATTTCACACTTAAGTTATTATCTTAGGTTATTCATTTCCATTTCTAAAACACAAATATTGTGTTCTATGCTTAGACTTATCCTTAGGGTTCTTACTAAGGCTTTCGCATCCTAGTTTCCAAAGGTTGACTATACCTTTCCTCTAATACCAACTATAACGACCCGAAGCTTAACATACATGGACATTACATTACTTTTGCAGAATACTTAATACATAACAAAAACACACACACAAGGACCGAAATACTTTAGTTTCTTTGGAAACTCGGAATATAATCTTCTAATCGTGGTAAAAGATCTTCAACATCTCCCATAAAGATCTTTTTTTTAATCCTAAATCCTTTCTTTATATCCTGTGGAAAAGAAAATATAAATGGTTGAGGTCAAATGCTCAGTAATGGTAAACAAAATAAATATCAATCACATCATATTCATAAGAACATATCTTTTGGAAATCATAACCTGCAAAAGAGATCATAATTTCATAACATGGGATAAATCATAGTAGTGAAATTTAATTCCAATAATCATAACATAAAACATGAAACATTTTGGAATACACACATAATCATAGAGAATCATTTCTTATTAGTCAAGACTCATTTCCAAGACTATATTAGTGGAAAAAGTCCCTTTCTGAACCGATTTCACTCCTCGTTTCAGTCCTGTTTCACTGAACCGGTATAACCTACCGTTCCAGCCATGTCTATCTCATGAGATATAATATCTTTACCCAATGCATTGGAGTGAGATATAGGTCCCACCCATCTCATAATGATACCATTCTTATGTGTGCCACAAAATCATAAACCATACATCATAGCATAACCCATGTAATAAAAATGGGAATCTTAAACATCGTGACATCATAAAACAACTCATATAAGATAAAGGAATTCATAAAAATAATTCCATCACAACATAATAAAATCAATGTAACAATAGGGATAGAACAGAACCCTTTATTATCTTAGATGGAAAATAATTTTGATAAAACACTTGAACTCCATTCTTGAGGAAAATATCCTTTCTACTTCAAAAACACTTTCCTTTCTTTAAATGTCATACAATTTTAAACTAAAAGAAGTTGATTAAAAATAAACTTGAAAACATGTAAAGGAAGATTCTTGGAAATAATTTTTTTAGAAATCCATTCATGCCGTATAAGTTAAAAAAACCGCTTCTCGTACTTTTGTCGGAAAAGTCAAAAAGTACCTCGTACGAAACACGACACAAGATTCCTTTCATATCTTTTAGTAAAAACTCACCAAAGGGTAAAATTGGATTTATACAATTGTAGGTGGATGTAAATAACATTACATATTCAGGAAATATGTATGTGGATGATAAAATACACCCCAGTAAATTTCAAAGTATAAACAATCTCGGATTAAAATGAGATTGTGATATTTCCCTTAACTTAGGTCTGATATGCTTTGTACATGTTTGAACCTCTTGTATAATGATTTAAATAATTTTATTGACTTATTACAGAATCATACTTATTTTTATGATATCATATATGGTCATATTCTTAGCATCTTAGTAGTAATATTTCATTGCTACTTGTTATTCGGGTGTTTATAACTTTTTGTTCTTATGCGTGTTTTGTCGAATAAACTCTTATTATTCTCTTTAGGTTATAGATACCTCATTTCCAGAATGGTATTAGTGTAATATATATCATATTCATTCATTCAATTCATTTATATAATCATTATGAAATGACGATCATGTAGAACGAGTCACATCACATCGTGGAGACGGTATTCCGTACGTACGCACGAGTGATGATATCGTTCCTATGATCATGGAATTGTATTGGAGTGTATGTATACTATTTGAGAATAAGTATAACTTTATAATAGTCATATATAGTCATTATTTACTCCATTATACCCATCCAAGTAAGGTGGTGGTGGAAAATAGATTACACCACAGTGTGGAGACGGTATTTCGTACGTACGCACGCGCGGTGATTTCTTTTTCCGTAGGATGGATCGATGGTGAAATAGGTTTGTTTCATACTTATAATAACATATAAGTATATGAGTGATACTAATTTTATTACTTCATAATTAATCAACTAAAGAATAATAAGTGGAAGAAGAAATAAAGATGAAACAATCGGTAACGGACATTACCTCTTCTTTGAAGTGCTTCTCTGAGACCTTCTTTTAGGGCACTAAAATTGGTCTTTGAGAAGAACAGAACCCCTAGGATGTTTCTAGGAAAGTGTAGAAGAGAATTTGGCAGGGTTTGGCCGATCTTGAAGGCTCAAATTTGTGTGAGGAAGAGAGGGAGGAGGTTCCCTTTTATAAGGGAGGAGAGGGGCACCTTTGGAATAACTAAAAATATTATTTTATTATAAAGTCAAGTTCGGTTTTAAATAGATCAAAATTGATTTATTTCGAGGCCAAGGTGGGGATGGGTCGAAATCCTCTCATCCAATAGAATTTAGGAAAGTTTAGGTATCAATTTTAACCTTATCATTTAGATTTAACTTTAAGTTAGATAATTTAACTTTTACCGTGTCTTCTTGTTTTCTTATACTATAAGGTTAATAAACTTACTATATCAAGCCAAACGAACCCCAAGTTGTTTAGTATTAAAATATATAACCTTATCTAAGTCCTTTAGCCTAACCGTAGATTTTTAGGAATAAAATAACAATTAATAATATAATATTTCTTTTAAAAACTATTTTATGTCAATTTTGACACTACTTAGTAATTGATTTTTTTGAAAATCATAACAGAATGATTAGTTCGATAAAAGTTAATTAAATAAATACTAACATATCATCTTAACCTATAAAATTACTATAATTCATAAAAAGTCTCAAATTACATTTATTTGGGTATTTATAACATCAATTATGTCAATATTTCATTAATAAGATAATTACTCCATCATCGTTGTGTCATAAATAAATTAAATTATTTAATGTCTAAAAATTACAAATAAAATACCATTATGTAGGAAATATTTTTAGCTTTCTGATGAATATTTATAGTCGAATTTATCTTATGTATAACCCCATATATTAAAAATGATTTACTTATTAAACTTTGATTTTAACTATTTAACACTTCTTTAAATAAATTATTAATAAATGTCCTAATCTAATCCAAGTGGGCATAAATGGTCATATTTTATTCCTAAGGTTGTTTATGGTCGAATTACACTTGTCCAATAGAATTAGGTCATGTGTTAGGGTAATAATAATATCATTTGTACCTTTAATTACCCTATTTACTTTTAACCGTGGTAAATAAAAGTAAAAAGTTACTATTCACCAAAAATTGTTTTCATCTCATTGAACCACATTTTTGTCCTTGATATTAATCGTGTCTCTCAGATTTTCGAAATTCTACTAACAAAAGTGGTAAAATTAAGTTTATGAAAAATTCAGTTTTTTTAACTACCACTTAGTGGTTTCACTATTCATCAAAAATTGAATGTTTTCAAAAAAATACCAAAATTTCACCCTAGGCTAATTTTGATATTACGAATCCAAAAATGAAGTCCATTTTGAAAAATAAAATTTATAAAATTTCAAAATGTGGTCATTACTATTCATAACGGCTAGTTTTAATAATATTTTAATAGCATATCGTTGTTTAGTGAAACTCGGTATTGCGTACGACGCAAGCTATCGAGGAAGGTCGCGGTTGCCTGTAAAGCAAGCCAAGCTAGTGTTGTGTGTAGTAAGAGATTCCTTTGATGATTTATAAAAACAAAATATTTCTCATAAAAGTCTTGGGTGTTACAATATATAATATATATTCAGAATATACATATATATAATAGATCGATAAATGGAAAGAAATACATCGTTCATGGAGACGGTAGGCCGTACGTACGCATGAATGTTGTTTTTGTTTCCTCATTGAATTGAATGGAATTAATTGGATGAAATACATATATATATATACATAAATCATGTATCATTATTATGTCATATATTTCATGATTACTTATTATATATACTTTATAATCATTTATGAATGGTTAATCATTGAGAATGAATCTCATCGCATCATGGAGACGGTATTCCGTACGTACGCACGAGCAATGATATCATTCCCATGATCGTGGAATTTTATTGAAGTGTATGTATACTATTACAGAATCAATATCACTTTACAATAATCATATATAGTTATTATTTACACCATTATACCCATCCATGTAAGGTGGTGGTGGAAAATAGATTACACAACGGCGTGGAGATGGTATTTCGTACGTATGCACGCGCGGTGATTTCATTTTCCGTAGGATGGATAGATGGTGAAATAGGGTTGTTTAATAATTATAATAACATATCAGTATATGAGTGATACTGATGTTATTACTTCATAATGAAACAACCTAAGAAGATGAAGTGGAAGAAGAAATAAAGGTGAAAGAATCGGTAACAGAAATTACCTCTTCTTTGAGGCGCCTCTCTGAGACCTCCTCTTAGGGCACTAAAATTGGTCTTTGAAGAAGACCAGGACCTCTAGGATGTTTCTAGGGAAGTGGAAAAGAGAATTGGCCAGCGTTTGGCCGATCATGAAAGCTCAAAGTGGTGTGTGGAAGAGAGGGAGGGGGTGCCCTTTTATAAGGGAGGAGAGAGGCACCATTGGAATTCTTAAAAATATTAATTTATAATAAATCTAAACCCACTTAAAAACCTCAAAAATGACTCATATTAGAATATTAGATTATATAGGGTTGTAATCTCATCAACCAATAAAATTTAGACATGTTAGGTAATTATTTTAAACATTATCTACTTGATTTTTCCTTAATCAATTTTATTTTATTTGTGGTAATAACATTCTAAATTTTAAATTATAACAAATAATTACTTATTTGTTGTGAATTATATATAATTGGATACTTTATAACATTTTAGACCATATAAATTTAAATTTATAATTTTTATATATTTTTGTGATTTAAAAAAATTATAATATGTTATTTTTATAAAATAACAATAGTGTCAATTTTGAGAGTATTCATTTATTTGATTTTAAATAAAATATATACAGATGATATGTTCAAACTTTAAGATTTAATAGATTCATAAAAGGTCATATTTATCTATAAAAGTAGTGGAGAACTTTAAAAAGTTCATATAATATTTTTTTATTATTTTTAAAACCATTTATTTGGTTTATCTCTTAATAAAATAATTACTACAACATTTTTTTAATTATTTAATATACTGATTTGTTTCATAAAAATAAAAACTAAAATCCTATGATGAAGATAAATATATTACCTTTCCCAATAATACTTTTACTCAAATTTATCATCTTAAAATCACAATATTTAAACTGTTATATTTTTTAAATTATGAAGGTGAGAACTTTGGCATCATTTAAAATAAAATAATATAAGTGTCATAATCACTTTTATAAGGCTCCAAATGGTTATATATTGGGTCATTGGATGATTAAGGTGTAGATATATACTACCAATAAGTTTTGGTCAGGTTTTTGGGCCTTTTAATGGGTATTATTATTTCAATAAAAACTATATTACTGATTTTTCACTTATTAAATAATTTCTGCATCATTAATGTATCATCATTAATGACAATTATTTAATCCCTAAAAATTCTCAATAAATTATCATGATGTAGATAATTTTATTATAATTCTGGAGACTATTCCTGTTCGATGTTTTATGATGTATATCACTAAATTAAAATTATTATACTTATAATATTTAAGAGAGTGACATGTTGTCACTTTCTTTGGTTTTAATAATAATTAAATTATTTTCATGATCAAAAGTCCATAAAATGAATCTAATCTGACCCTTAGGTGATATGGGTATACTTTTAGTGATCCAATAGAATTTTGGCATGTGTTAGGGTAATTTTATAATATTATATTTACCCTTAATTACCCAATTTAACTTTAACTATAGTTAATAAAATTTACCGTAGTTACTATTCATAATTTCCAAAAATAAAAAGTACCTTATTAACATAATATGGACCCACTGATTCCAAATATGGAATCCATTTTTCCAAATTCAATACACAAGAGTTGCAGAAATTAAATTAATATTAATCCCGTTGTCGAAATAAAACGGGTTTTTCTTTAAAACGTTGCAAAAGAATGAATTGATTTAACCTATGAATTCAAGGTAAAATCAATGCTAATGACATAAATTATATTAAATGGTAAAAATATATTCTATTTATACTTTAAAACCATTCAATATTATAATTTAACCACATAAGTTATTATGATGAAAAAAATTGTTTTTTATTAAAATATAGCATGTTTTTACTATTCATTAAAATATGAAATTTATCAGAATAATATGAAAATTTTATACAAGGTAAAATTTTATATCCTGATTCCAAATAATAATTTTATTTTTTAAAATTGAACTTATAAACATGTCAAAAACTAGATTTAAAGTAGTTGTGCCATCAAAAGGCGGCAAAACTGCATTTTTTTTAAAATACTTATTTTACCCGAAAAATTTATTTTGTTCTTATTCCATGTTCTAGGAAATGTGTAAGATGAATAATAATGTTATAAATTTCAAAATTTAGTTAATTCTATTAATAACGGCTAGTTCATAATAATATTATAATAACATATCGTTGTTTAGTAAAACCCGGTATTGCGTACAACACACGCTATCGAAGAAGGTCACGATTGTGTTTAATGCAAGCCATGCCAGGTTTGAGTATAGTGAAAGAATCATTTGTTGTTTCTTTGTAATATAATCCAACCATTTTTTATTTATACATTGAATATATATATATATACACTCAATTTTTCTTAGAATAACTTCTATCAAATGAACATGAAATTGTGTATAACATGATCCCATATTTGTGTTGCGTATACTGCAAGCTAATACGGTGTTGCATATAGCACAATATAATCTTGGTGTATAATACAACAGAAGATATGAAATAAATCAAAACGAATATATCTTATAAAATATCAGGTTGTTACATTCTACCCCCCTTAAAATGAATTTCTCCCTCAAAATTCGTCAGGGGTATAAATGGTTTACTACTCAAAAGTTTGTTTAATAGAATCCCACATCGTAAAAAGGAATAACAAAACATGGCTTTAAAAACTAAAGTATGAAATGTAATGGTTACCCAAATTAACTCATCACTGGATTTCCATGTAGGAGAACATATTTGAAAATATGGATATGGAAGAAAAATCTAACCATAAAGTATTGATGGAGAGTGGTAGTGAACATTGCTATGAAAAAACCAACAATCACAAAGCTATTGATTTGTGATGATCTAAGGTAACATCTGATTCATCGGATATAAGAGAACTAGGACAACATTTATGGTTTTCAAGATCATTTCCCTAAAGTTGATGAATTAAAAGAAATACTTGCATGATTTTGGTACAATCTCACTGTTTTTTGTGAATTGAAAAATTTCCACTTCATCCCTTTAAGAAATGAAGTTGAATTTGTTATTCGTGATGTGTTAGCAGATCATGGTTTTTTTAAGGTCGGGGCCGAAGCCTCATTTTTTATTATTAAATCAAAGGAAAGTCCTCTTTTAACTGGGTAGAGGGAAACCCATTACATAGCCCGAAGGCCCAGTGGGCATGTAGCCCATTACATAGCCCATAGGCCCAAATTCTAAGCCTAATTCACATTCTGTGAATAGTAACCTACTGCTACAGTACCACACAGTATCGCCGCCGCTATAGTGCCCTGCCGCCGCTACAGTGCCCTGCCGCTGCTACAGTATCCGCTGATGAACAGTGCCGTCGCTGCTACAGTACCGCTACAGTACAATACAGTATCCTGCGCCCCATGGGTTAGCAGATCATCTGATAGAATGATGGGTCATTCCATCTCTTTCAAACAAAAGGTTATCAAAAGTTATAATTCCATCTTATGGTTTGATTAATCATATATGGTTCCCAAAATGAACTTATACTTCATATATCATACCTCTTAATAAAATAGAACTATTTTCTACTAACCAGGGACTTCCTGTAGGCTAGTGGTAGGCGATAAAGGCCAATCGCACTTTGGTTGTGAGTTCGATTCCCACAGCCTTGTCCGACGCGATGGGCTATCACCCATCCTGCAGGTTGTCCTTTTTCTAAAACTATATTACTATAATATCCCATCAATAATATCAAAAAAACTTCTATCCTTAAACAATACTAACTTATGTCCAACATAATCCATTCCAATCTTTAGGCTTATCCATAATACTGTAGTCCACTCTCATAATATAGTGAAAACGATTACAAGAGATTTAATACCATTGTTGATCCTCATATATCATAAGATATGTCTTGTTGGTCACATTCCAAACATTCAAAGGCCTTAATAATGTATTCTCTAGAAAAATGAATACCCATTGAACCTTAGTGAAAACATGAATGAAATTAAAAGTTAACACATTCCATATACCAAAATCCTAAAAATTCTATATACTCAAACCATGATATCACTTAGTCCTTATATCAATCCTGAGCTCATGAATACAATCAAACATCTCATTATCTTCTTATCCCTTCATTATGCGCATATCATCTGCTTTCCAAAATATTTGAATCACTTTTCATGGTTACCAGTACCATAAAATTATTGAAAACCACAATAGAATAATACAATAATATTCTAATACACCATAAAAGTACCTCAACAACATTATTATTTAATGCCAATACATAAAAACATCAATACATCCTCTTCAATGATTGTCCTGGAATAAGTCCTTCCTTGATTTAAAAGTAACTTTTTAGGTCAGGGCATTGAGTTGGGTAATGGCCATGTTCTCCACAAATAAGACATTGAACTCCATAACAATTTGTCACTCTATGACCCTTTTCTCCACATAGATAACATCGGTCCCTCCATTTGAGGTATTCCTCAAGGTTCTTCTTCCCTTCTTTAGAAATCCCAATCTTCCTTTCTTTATGCTCCTCAACATACGAACATGCATAAAATTCTATCTTCCTCTTATTTGATGAATTAGGCATACCACTAAATTTCACCTTGTTAATAATGTATCATGATGACTGATTCAGCATAATCACAATATTTTTCTCTCTATGCATTACACAATTTTTTTGCTCATAGTCACCAATTTGTCCATTGGATTCAATGATAACCGAATTCCTTCTGGTTCCCTCCATTTACTAAAACACAAAATGAATTCTGTGAGAGGAAAAAATCATGCTAGGGAAAACAACATCGTAAAGGGGGAGAACCCTCAATATCTAACTTCCTAGGTTAAATTATAAGATCGTTACCTTAGTTCTAGGACTATATCCTATTCGTATACTTATCCTTAGGGACATCCCTAGACATACCTTAGAAATATCTCTAGGGATCTCACTAACGTCTTCGCATCCTAGTTTCCAAAGGTTGACTAATCTTTTCCTCTGATACCAACTGTAGAGACCCAAAGCTTGACGTACATGGAAATTACATTACATTAGCAGAATACTTAATACATAACAAAAACAGACACACAAGGACCGTAATAGTGTAGTGTCTTTGGAAACTTGGAACCCAATCTTCTAATCGTGGTGAAAGATCTTCAAAATATCCCATAAAGATCTTCCCCTTTTTTTCTTACCTAAAACCTTTCTTTATATCCTGGGGAAAAGAAAACATAAAAAGGTTTAGCTCAAATGCTCAGTAAGGGTAATCATGGATAAAATAAAACATACCATATACATTTGACCTTAAAAACATGAACATAATTTTTAAACATAAAATGCTTGAGAAATGACATAAAACATGGAAGTACGTAAGGAATAGATCATAAAGAAACATTAAGAATGATAAAATAGCATGGGACTAAAACATGTAATTGTGGAAACCATTAAGCACATGATATGATTTCCATATTAGCCAAGGCATTTATGCCAATACCATCTTAGTGGACAAAGTCCCTTTCTGAATCGAGTTCACTCCTCGTTCCGGTCCTGTATTACTGAACCAGTTTAACATACCGTTCCAGCCATGTCTATCTCATGAGATATAAAATCTTTTCTCAATGCATTAGAGGGATATATAGGTCCCACCCATCTCATAATTAAATCATTCTTACTTTTACCACAAAATAAACATATGTCATTCATAATAACCCAATAAATAAAATGGGTTTCATAAACATCATCCCATCATCACATAATCCATTTTAAAAAAATGGATGTCATTTCATAATAAGAAAATTGAATCCATTTAAATCATAGAAACATGTTACTTGAAACATACACATATGAAATAATTTCATCTTAGATGAAAAATGGTTTTGATAAAACACGTGAAATGAACTCTTGAGGAAAATATCCTTTCTTCTTCAAAATCATTTTATTTTCATAAAATGTCATTCAATTTTAAAAGAAATGGATTTTGTTAAAAATAGTCATGAAATATTTTGTAAGAAGCTTCATGAAAATAAGAATTTATAAAACCATAAAAAATCCTATCATTCCTTATATGTTAACGAAAACATTCTTCTCGTACTTTTGCTGGAAAAATAAAAAAGTACCTCGTAATAGAAAGATTCCATACATACCATGTAGCAAAATTCAAAAATGGGTAAAAGGGAATTTATACATACATGAAAACACTTTTATAAAACATGGACATAGATGATAGAAATAACCCCAGTAAATACTTACGAATATGCAATCTCGGATAAAAATGAGATTTTCAAAATTATCCCTTACCTTAGGTCCAATATGCTTTGTACGTATCCAAACCTCATGTATAATGATTTAAATAATGTTATTCACTTATTACAAAATCATATTAATTGTTATGATAACATATATGGTTCACTTATGACTTTATATTACCCGTTCTTTTGTAAATTCCATGTTAAAGATTGTTTTGGGTAAAATCGTTTCATTTGTCGTCCGTGTTTTGACTTGTAATTATTAATATGATTACTTAGATCATGATTACTTACATCCAGAATGTAAAACATGATTTATATATAATATATATTCAGAATATACATATATATAATAGATTTATAAATGGAAAGAAATACACCATTCATGGAGACGGTAGGCCGTACGTATGCATTAACGTTGTTTTCATTTCCTCATTGAATTGAATGGAATTAATTGGATGACATACATATATATATATATATATCTAGTATCATTATTATTTCATATATTTCATGATTACTTATTATATATACTTTATAATCATTCATGAATGGTTAATCATTGAGAATGAATCTCATCGCGTCGTGGAGACGGTATTCCGTACGTACGCACGAGTGATGATATCGTTCCCATGATCGTGGAATTTTATTGGAGTGTATATATACTATTACAGAATCAATATCACTTTAAAATAATCATATATAGTTATTATTTACACCATTATACCCATCCAAGTAAGGTGGTGGTGGAAAATAGATTACACCACGGTGTGGAGACGGTATTCTGTACGTACGCACGCACGGTGATTTCGTTTTCCGTAGGATGGATAGATGGTGAAATAGGGTTATTTCATACTTATAATAACATATCAGTATATTAGTGATACTGATGTTATTACTTCATAATGAAACAACCTAAGAAGAAGAAGTGGAAGAAAAAATAAAGGTGAAAGAATCGGTAACGGAAATTACCTCTTCTTTGAAGTGCCTCTTTGAGACCTCCTCTTAGGGCACTAAAAGTGGACTTTGAAGAAGACCAGGACCTCTAGGATGTTTATGGGGAAGTGGATAATAGAATTGGGCAGGTTTTTTCCGATCTTAAAGGCTCAAAGTGGTGTGTGGAAGAGAGGGAGGAGGTTCCCTTTTATAAGGGAGGAGAGAGGCACCTTTGGAATTCTTAAAAATATTAATTTATAATAAATCTAACCCCACTTAAAAACCTCCAAAAATGACTCATATTCGAATATTAGATGATATAGGGTGGTAATTTCATCAACCAATAAAATTTATACATGTTAGAAAATTATTGTAAACATTATCAACTTGATTTATCCTTACTTAATAAATTTTATTTTATCTGTGGTAATAACATTCTAAATTTTAAATTATAAAAAATAATTACTTATTTGTTGTTAATTATCTATAATTGGATACTTTATAACATTTTAGACCATATAAATTTAAATTTATAATGTGTATATATTTTTGTGATTTTTAGAAAAAATATATAATATGTTATTTTTATAATATAACAATAGTGTCAATTTTGATACTATTCATTTATTTGAATTTAAATAAAATATATACATAATATATGTTCAAACTATAAGATTTAATAGATTCATAAAAGGTCATATGTATCTATAAAATTAGTGGATAACTTTAAATAGTTCATATAATATTTATTTTATTATTTTTAAAACCATTTATTTGGTTTGACTCTTAATAAAATAATTACTACAACATTTTTTTTAATTATTTAATATACTGATTTGTTGCCTAAAAATTAAAAAATAAATTCATATGATGAATATAATTCTATTCCATTTCCCAATAATACTTTTACTCGAATTTATCATCTTAAAATCACAATATTTAAATTGTTATATTTATTAAATTATGAAGGTGACCACTTTGGCATCATTTAAAATAAAATAATATAAGTGTCATAATCACATTTATAAGGCTCCAAACGGTTATATATTGGGTAATTGGATGATTAAGGTGTATATATATACTACCAATAAGTTTTGGTCAGGTTTTTGGGCCTTTTAATGGGTATTATTAAAAAAATAAAAACTATATTACTGATTTTTCACTTAATAAATAATTTCTGCATCATTAATGTATCACCATTAATGAAAATTATTTAATCCCTAAAAATTCTCAATAAATTATCATGATGTAGATAATTTTATTATATTTCTGGAGACTATTCGTGTTTGATGTTTTATGATGTTTATCACTAAATTAAAATTATTATACTTATAATATTTAAGAGAGCGACATGTTGTCACTTTCTTTGGTTTTAATAATAATTAAATTATTTTCATGGTCAAAAGTCTATAAAATGAATATAATCCGACCCTTAGGTAATATGGGTATACTTTTAGCCATACAATAGAATTTTCGCATATGTTAGGGTAATTTTATAATATTATATTTACCCTTAATTACCCGATTTACCTTTAACTATGGTAAATAAAATTTACCGTAGTTACTATTCATAATTTCCAAAAATAAAAAGTAGCTTCTTAACATAATTTGGACCCACTTATTGAAAATATGGAATCCATTTTTCCAAATTCAATACACAAAAGTTGCAGAAATTAAATTAAAAGTAATCCCGTTGTCGAAAGAAAACGGGTTTTTCTTTAAAACATTGCAAAAGATTGAATTGATTTAACCTACGAATTCAAGGTAAAATCAATGCTAATGACATAAATTATATTAAATGGTAAAAATATATTCTATTTATACTTTAAAACCATTCAATATTATAATTTAACCACATAAGTTATTACAATGAAAAAAGTTGTTTTTAATTAAAATATAGTGTGTTTTTACTATTCATTAAAATATGAAAGTTATCAGAATAATATGAAAATTTTATACAAGGTAAAATTTTATATCCTGATTCCAAAGAATAATTGTTTTTGTAAAATTGAACTTATAAAAATGTCAAAAACTAGATTTAAAGTGGGTGCGCCATCAAAAGGTGGCAAAACTGCATTTTTTTAAAAAACTTATTTTACCCGAAAAATTTATTTTATTCTTATACCATGTTCTAGAAAATGTGTAAGATGAATAATAATGTTATAAATTTCAAATTTTAGTTAATACTATTCATAACGGCTAGTTCATAATAATATTATAATAACATATCGTTGTTTAGTAAAACCGGGTATTGCGTACAACACACGCTATCGAAGAAGGTCACGATTGCGTGTAATGCAAGCCAAGTCAGGGTTGCGTATAGTGAAAGACTCTTTTGTTGTTTCTTTGTAATATAATCCAACCATTTTTTATTTATAAATTGAATATATATATATATCTATACACTCAATGTTGGGTAGAATAACTTCAATCAAATGAACTTGAAATTGTGTATAACATGATCCAATAATTGTGTTGTGTATACTGCAAGCTAATGCGGTGTTGCGTATAGCACAATATAATCTTGGTGTAGCATACAAAAGAATATACGAAAGAAATAAAAACGAATATATCTTATAAAATCTCGGGTTGTTACATTCTACCCCCCTTAAAATGAATTTCGCCCTCGAAATTCATTGGGGTTATAAATGGTTCACTACTCAAAAGTTTGTTTAATAGAAACCCACATCGCAAAAAGGAATACCAAAACATGGCTTTAAAAAATAAAGTATGAAATGTAACAGTTACCCAAATTAACTCATCACTAGGTTTCCATGTAGGTGAACATATTTGAAAATATGGATATGGAAGAATAATCTAACCATCATGTTTTGATGGAGAGTGGTAGAGAACATGGCTATGAAAAAACCAACAATCACAAAGATATTGATTTGTGATGATCCACGGTACCATCTGATTCATCGGATATTAGGGAACTAGGATGACATTTTTGATTTTCAAGATCATTTCCCTAAAGTTGATGAATTAAAAGAAATACATGCATGATTTTGGTACAATATCACTATTGTTCATGAATTGAACAATTTCCACTTCATCCCTTAAAGAAATGAAGTTGAATTTGTTATTCATGATGTGTTAGCAGATCATGTTTTTTTTAAGGATGGGGCCGAAGCCTCATTTTTTATTATTAAATCAAATCAAGGTCCTCTTTTAACTAGGTAGAGGGAAACCCATTACATAGCCCGAAGGCCCAGTGGGAATCTAGCCCATTACATAGCCCGTAGGCCCAAATTCTAAGTCTAATTCACATTCTTTGAATAGTAACCTGCTGCTATAGTACCGCATAGTATCATCAACGCTACAGTGACCTGCTGCCGCTACAGTGTCCTTCTGCCGCTATAGTACCCACTGATGAACAGTGTCGTCGCTACTACAGTACCGCTACAGTGCAACTACAGTAACCTGCGGCCCATGGGTTAGCAGATCATGTGATAGAATGATGGGTCATTCCATCTCTTTCAAACAAAAGGTTAGAAAAAGTTATAAGTCCATATTATGGTTAGATTAATCGTATATGGTTCCAAAAATGAACTTATACTTCATATATCATACCGATTAATAAAATAGAACTAGTTTCTACTAACCAGGGACTTCCTGTAGGCCAGTGGTAGGCGATAAAGGCCAGTCGCACTTTGGTTGTGGGTTCGATTCCCACAGCCTTGTCTGACGTGATGGGATGTCACCCATCCTGCAGGTTGTCCTTTTTCTAAAACTATATTACTATAACATCCCATCAATAAAATCGAAAAAAACTTCTATCCTTAAACAATACTAACTTATGTCCATCATAATCCATTCCAATCTTTAGGCTTATCCATAATACTGCAGTCCACTCTCATAATATAGTGGAAACGATTACCAGAGATTTAATAGCATCATTGATCCCCATATATCATAAGATATGTCTTGTTGGTCACATTCCAAACATTCGAAGGCCTTAATCATGTATTCTATTGAAAAATGAATACCCATTGAACCTTAGTGAAAACATGAATGCAGTTAAAAGTTAACACATTCCACATACCAAAATCCTCAAAATTCTATATACTCAAACCATGTTATCACTTAGTCCTTATATCAATCATGAGCTCATGAATAAAATCAAATATCTCATTATCTTCTTATCCATTCATTATGCGCATATCATCTGCTTTCCAAAATATTTGAATCACTTTTCATGGTTACCGGTACCATAAAATTATTGAAAACCACAATAGACTAATACAAAAATATTCTAATACACCATAAAAGTACCTCAACAACATTATTCTTGAATTCCAATACATAAAAACATTAATCCATCTTCTTCAATGATTATCCTGGAATATGTCCTTCCTTGATTTAGAAGTAACTTTTTAGGTCAGGGCATTGAGTTGGGTAATTCCCATGTTCTCCACAAATAAGACATTGAACTCCATAACAGTCTGTCACTCTATGACCCTTTTCTCCACACAGATAACATCAGTCCCTCCATTTGAGGTATTCCTCAAGGTTCTTCTTCCCTTCTTTATAAATCTCAATCTTCCTTTCTTTATACTCCTCAACATGCGAACATGCATAAAAGTCTATCTTCATCTTATTTGATGAATTAGGCATACCACTAAATTTCACCTTGTTAATAATGTATCGCGAGGACTGATTCAGAATAATCACAATATCTATCTCTCTAGGAATTACACAATTTTGTTGCTCATAGTCAGCAATTTTTCCATTGGATTCAATGTTAACCGAATTCCTTCTGGTTCCCTCCATTTACTAAAACACAAAAAGAATTCTGTGAGAGGCAAAAATCATGCTAGGGAAAACAACATTGTAAAGGGGGAGTACCCTCAATATCTAACTTCCTAGGTTAAATTCTAAGATCGTTACCTTAGTTATAGGACTATATCCTATACGTATACTTATCCTTAGGGACATCCCTAGACATACCTTAGAAATATCTCTAGGGATCTCACTAACGTCTTCACATCCTAGTTTCCAAAGGTTGACTAAACCTTTCCTCTGATACCAACTGTAGAGACCCAAAGATTGACATACATGGACATTAAATTACTTTAGAGGAATACTTAATACATAACAAAAACATACACACAAGGACTGTAATAGTTTAGTGTCTCTGGAAACTTGGAACGTAATATTCTAATCGTCGTGAAAGATCATCAACATCTCCCATAAAGATCTTCCCCTTTTTTTCTTACCTAAAACCTTTCTTTATATCCTGGGGAAAAGATAACATAAAAAGGGTGAGCTCAAATGCTCAGTAATGGTAAGAATGTATAAAATAAAACAAACCATATACATTTGAACTTAAAAACATAAACATAATGTTTAAACATAAAATGCTTGAAAAATGACATAAAACATGGAAGTACGTAAGGCATAGATGATAAAGAAACATTAATAATGATAAAATAGCATGGGAATAAAACATGTAATTGTGGAAACTATTAAGCACATGATATTATTTCCATATTAGCCAAGGAATTGCTGCCAAGACCATCTTAGTGGACAAAGTCCCTTTCTGAATCGAGTTCACTCCTCATTCCAGTCATGTATTACTAAACCAGTTTAACTTATCGTTCCAGCCATGTCTATCTCATGAGATATAAAATCTTTACCCAATGCATCAGAGGGAGATATAGGTCCCACCCATCTCATAATGAAATCATTCTTACTTGTGCCAAAAAATAAACATAAATCATTCATAATAACCCAATAAATAAAATGGGTTTCATAAACATCATCCCATCATCACATAATCCATATAAAAGAAATGGATTTCATTTCATAATAAGAAAAGTAAAACCATGTAAATCATAGAAACATGTTACTTGAAACATACACATATGAAATAATGTCATCTTAGATGAAAAATGGTTTTGATAAAACAAGTGAAATGAACTCTTGAGGAAAATATCGTTTCTTCTTCAAAATCATTTTCTTTTCACAAAATATCATTCAATTTTAAATGAAATGGATTTTGTTAAAAATAGTCATGAAAAATTTTGGAGGAAGCTTCCTGAAAATAAGGATTTATAAAACTGTAAAAATCATTTCATTCCGTATAAGTTAAAGAAAACATTCTTCTCGTACTTTTGCCGGAAAAATCAAAAAGTACCTAGTAATAGAAAGATTCCATACATACCATGTAGTAAAAGTCAGAAATGGGTAAAAAAGACTTTAAAAATACATGAAAACACTTTTATAAAACATGGACATGGATGATAGAAATAACCCCAGTAAATACTTACGAATAAGCAATCTCGGATAAAAATGAGATTTGCAAAATTATCCCTTACCTTAGGCCCGATATGTTTCATACTTATCCCAACCTCCTGTATAATGATTTAAATGCTGTTATTGACTTATTACAGATTCATATTAATTTTTATGATATCATATATGGTTCACTTATGACTTTATATTACCCGTTCTTTTGTAAATTCAATGGTAAATAGTGTTTTGGGTAAAATCGTTTCATTTGTCGTCCGTGTTTTGACTTGTAATTATTCATATGATTAATTAGATCATGATTAATTACATCCAAAATGTAAAACATTATTTATATATAATATATATTCATAATATACATATATATAATAGATCGATAAATGGAAGGAAATTCACCGTTCATGGAGACGGTAGGCTGTATATACGCATGAACGTTGTTTTCGTTTCCTCATTTAATTGAATGGAATTAATTGGATGACATAAATATATATATATATATATCCAATATCATTATTATTTCATATATTTCATGATTAATTATTATATATACTTTATAATCATTTATGAATGGTTTATCATTGAGAATGAATCTCATCGCGTCGTGGAGACGGTATTCCGTACGTACGCACGAGCGATGATATCGTTCCCATGATCGTGGAATTTTATTGGAGTGTATGTATACTATTATAGAATCAATATCACATTACAATAATCATATATAGTTATTATTTACGCCATTATACCCATCCAAGTCAGGTGGTGGTGGAAAATAGATTACACCACGGAGTGGAGACGGTATTTCGTACGTAAGCACGCGCGGTGATTTTGTTTTCTGTAGGATGGATAGATGGTGAAATTGGGTTATTTCATACTTATAATAAAATATCAGTATATGAGTGATACTGATGTTATTACTTCATAATGAAACAACCTCAGAAGAAAAGTGGAAGAAGAAATAAAGGTGAAAGAATCGGTAAAGGAAATTACCTCTTCTTTGAAGCGCCTCTTTGAGACCTCCTCTTAGGGCACTAAAATTGGACTTTGAAAAATACCAGGACCTCTAGGATGTTTCTAGGGAAGTTTATAAGATAATTGGGAAGGGGTTGGCCGATCTTGAAGGCTCAAAGTGCTGTGTGGAAGAGAGGGAGGAGGTCCCCTTTTATAAGGGAGGAGAGGGGAACCTTTGGAATTCTTAAAAATATTAATTTATAATAAATCTAACCCCACTTAAAAACCTCCAAAAATGACTCATATTATAATATTAGATGATATAGGGTTGTAATATCATCAACCAATAAAATTTAGACATTTTAGGAAATTATTTCAAACATTATCAACTTGATTTATCCTTACTTAATCAATTTTATTTTATTTGTGGTAATAATATTCTAAATTTTAAATTATAACAAATAATTACTTATTTGTTGTGAATTATCTATAATTGGATACTTTATAACATTTTAGACCATATAAATTTAAATTTATAATTTTTATATATTTTTGTGATTTTTTTAAAAAAAATATAATATGTTATTTTTATAAAATAACAATAATCTCAATTTTGACACTATTCATTTATTTGAATTTAAATAAAATATATACAGAATATATGTTCTAAATATAAGTTTAAATAGATTCATAAAAGGTCATATATATCTATAAAATTAGTGGAGAACTTTAAATAGTTCATATAATATTTATTTTATTATTTGTAAAACCATTTATTTGGTTTATCTCTTAATAAAATAATTACTACAACATTTTTTATAATTATTTAATATACTGATTTGGTGCATAAAAATAAAAAATAAAATCCTAAGATGAAGATAAATCTATTAAATTTCCCAATAATACATTTACTCGAATTTTTCATCTTAAAATCACAATATTTAAATTATTATATTTATTAAATTATGACGGTGACAACTTTGGCATCATTTAAAATAATATAATATAAGTGTCATAATCACTTTTATAAGGCTCAAAACTGTTATATATTGGGTCATTGGATGATTAAGGTGTATATATATACTACCAAAATGTTTTTGTCAGGTTTTAGGGCCTTTTATTGGGTATTATTATTTCAATAAAAACTATATTACTGATTTTTCACTTAATACATATTTTCTGCATCATTAATGTATCACCATTAATGACAATTATTTAATCCCTAAAAATTCTCAATAAATTATCTTGATGTCGATAATTTTATTAGCTTTCTGGATACTATTCATTTTCGATTTTTTATGATGTTTATCACTAAATGAAAATTATTATACTTATAATATTTAAGAGAGTGACATGTTGTCACTTTCTTTGGTTTTAATAATAATTAAATTACTTTCATGGTCCAAAGTCCATAAAATGAATCTAATCCAACCCTTAGCTGATTTGGGTCTACTTTTAGCCATCCAATGGAATTTTGGCATGTGTTAGGGTAATTTTATAATATTATATTTACCCTTAATTACCCGATTTACCTTTACCTATGGTAAATAAAATTTACCGTAGTTACTATTCATAATTTCCAAAAATAAAAAGTAGCTTATTAACATAATTTGGATCCACTGATTCAAAATTTGGAATCCATTTTTCCAAATTCAATACAGAAAAGTTGCATAAATTAAACTAAAATTAATCCCATTGTCGAAAGAAAACGTGTTTTTCTTTAAAACATTTCAAAAGATTGAATTGATTTAACCTACGAATTCAAGGTAAAATCAATGCTAATGACATAAATTATATTAAATGGTAAAAAAATATTTTATTTATAATTTAAAACCATTAAATATTATAATTTAACCACATTAGTTATTACGTTGAAAAAATTGTTTTTAATTAAAATATAGCGTGTTTTTACTATTCATTAAAATATGAAAGTTATCAGAATAATATGAAAATTTTATACAAAGTATAATTTTATATCCTGATTCCAAGGAATAATTTTATTTTGTAAAATTGAACTTATAAACATGTCAAAAACTAGATTTAATGTGGGTGCGCCATCAAAAGGAGGCAAAACTACATTTTTTGAAAAATACTTATTATACCCGAAAAATTTATTTTGTTCTTATACCATGTTCTAGAAAATGTGTAAGATGAATAATAATGTTATAAATTTAAAAATTTAGTTAATACTATTCATAATGGCTAGTTCATAATAATATTATAATAACATATCGTTGTTTAGTAAAACCCGGTATTGCGTACAACACACGCTATCGAAGAAGGTCACGATTGCGTGTAATGCAAGCCAAGTCAGGGTTGCGTACAGTGCAAGAATACTTTTTTGTTTCTTTGTAATAGAATCCAACCGTTTTTTATTTATATATTGAATATATATATATATACTCAATTTTGCGTAGAATAACTTCTATCAAATGAACTTGAAATTGTGTATAACATGATCCAAGAATTGTGTTGTGTATACTGCAAGCTAATACGGTGTTGCGTATAGAACAATATAATCTTAGTGTAGCATACAACATAAGATATGAAAGAAATCAAAACGAATATATCTTATAAAATCTTGGGTTGTTACAACCCATCAACATCTCTAATGATCATGTACCATATCATGAATTAAACATATTATGCCTTTACTTTTTCATCTTTAAACACTTGAAAAACTCATTTGATCCCTAATTCAAATCATTTTTAGATTTCAAAATACCATTTCCTTTTAAAACCCCATTTTCACAACCCAAATACAAAGAACAAAAATAGAAAGGTGTTCTTTTGAATAAAATATATAACATTATAATGGAATAGAAATATCAAATAATGGTTTTAGTGGTAGGAAAAGTCATTTTCATCATATACATTAAAATAGCACATTCTATTTTTCCTTTTATATAGAATGACAAAACGTTCCATAAAAATACTCCTTTTAAAAAAAATTGAAAGAAAGTTAAAAGAGACATATATTTTTATATAGTTTATTTATATCCATATAATTATATCTATAATATAATTTTAATAATATTTATATGGAAGAAAAAGGGTTAGAAAATAAATCATTATAACATTTTAAAAAAAATGTTATTGAAAAATGTCCCTTACCTCAAGTCTGACTCATCATGTAAATTTTTTAAATTCTAGAATAATCAGTATAAGTTACTTTTTTATTTTATATGAAACTTTTACATGTTTATTATTCCTTTATTTTTTTATTTCCTTGTTATATTCAATTAGCTGATTATTTAAGTTCATGTCAAGTGTTTTGATGATATTCGGCTCGTATATCTAATATGACTTCGGTTGGTTAACTATAGTCAAAGATATCATTATTCCATCAACTCCAAAATAATAATCATGAAATATTTATTGTTTTTATAAATAAATTAAACTATAAAAACAAACAATGAAATATGTTTATTAAAAAATATCTAGGTTACAATCATGGATATGGAAGGCTGTATGTACGCATGAGTAACATTTCTGTTTTTCAACGATAATAATGGGAAGAGGGGAAGTATTATTTTATCATTAAATAATTATTATTATATCATAAATATAATATAATATCTTTAAATAATCTTATATATGATATCCATGTGAAGTAGGATGTAAAAGGAATCACATCGCTTTGTGGATGTGGTAGTCCACACTTACACATGAACGAAGTCATACTTTTTAAATGAAAGGAAAGATGAGAAAATATATTATATATTACTTTTAAAAATTGATAATTTTTTAATGTATATAATATATAAACATTAAATATATTATTATAACAAACCATTAGAGGTGGTGATGTAAAAAAATTACATCAGTTCACGAGGCGGTAGTCCTCCATACAAACAAATGATGGTTTCATTTCTCATTAGATGGAAGAAGAGACAGATATAGGTTATTACATTATCATAAAAATATATAATTATATGTAAGATACTTTTTTATTATTTAATTATGTTTTAATAATATTTTTAATAATAATAATAAATAAAATGTAAAATATTGGTTACTAATTATACCACTTCTATGGACAACTTCTTTAGGTGTACACCTGAAGAAATCCTAAGATGGATTTATGATCAAAACAGGTCATCAAGAACATAGTTTCAGATGTAAGAAATGTATTTTGAGATATATTGTCTGAACTAAAAGGCTCTTTATGTGTGTAACTGAGAGGATATGGGGTTTCCTTTTATATGTGGGGGAGATGACACACTTGGAATTTTTAAAAAGAATAAAACAGATTAATTTCATAATCAATAAAAATGGATCTAACAAAGAACATTTATAAATAATAGACTGTATATGGTAATAATATTGCAATAAAATATATTTCATACATGTTTCAATGTCATTTTAACCCTTATCTATTGAGCTTAACTCCTGGAAAACATGTTTTAAACTTAACCATGGTAACCAATTTTTACTATTTTACTATTCCTTTTGACCAAAAATTTAGTTCAAATTATTAAATAATATTAATTATGATGAATATTACTTTTTAAAACATTTTTTAAAATTAAATTCATAAATTTTTCAGAATTAAATTTAAATCTAATCCATAAAAACACGAAGAAAAACTTGGTTTTCAGACAAATTTATTTTTAAGTATGACAATGCTTCTATACTGAATTCAAGTATAAACTTAATTAAAAATACCATAACAGAATTATTAATAATATAATTGAACCAATTTTTCTTTGAAACCATTTTGAAAAAAAAATATTACTTTGTAAATTCTTGAAATGAATATACGGTTTTCAATAAAATTTTGAATTTTTCAATATTTATTGAAAAATCAAGATTTTTAAAAATTTATAAAAAATAAATCCTTAGATAAATTTGAAATTATGAATTAAAAAATGAATTTAATTTATTCAAGTTAATCTAATATAATTTGAAAATAAAAAATTTAAATAAGACAATATAATGCACGCACATTCAATTTGGTTAGAAATAATGCTTTTTCCTTTTGATTGAAAAATTACCAAATATTTTTATAATGTGTATAAATAAATAATATATAATTAGTGAATGTTAATAATATATTAAAATGATTAATTTTTACATTACCTGGGTTTTTTAGGATCTAATAGTTTATTAGACTTGGAATAAAATATAGATACATTATTCCCACACTACATTTGAAAACATGAAATATAACATAATACTCTACTAATACTATTATTATTTCATCAATTGTATCCCTTAAATAATTCGTAGACACCATCTTGATATCCTAGGTAATGGAAAATATAATAAAGGGTGATATCATATTCGTAGAAAGGTACAATAGAAGCTTTCATAGGACAAAGCATGAATAATATATCAGAGACAAACACTAATCAAATGTACCATATAACGAAGACCATAAAGAGAAATACATATATGGATGGGATAAAAACATAAATAATCACATGGATAACAATAACTAGTTTCATAATGATATAATTCATATTTCAGACATCATAATCTTACCATTATGACTTCATGTCAAGACACCTTACATGAGTAGTTATGTCATACACTAAATAACCGAACTAGTTTGTCTCATGAGACTTACCGATGCATCGAGGAGATAAAATGAGCACATACCATCACAAAATTAAAAACCATTCATTATGGAAAACAAATTCATACCAATTCAATAAATTTTAAATATAAGCATTCATATTAAAAAAGTTTCACACGAAATTGTAATATTTTCCCAATTCAATAGGTATAACAACAAGATCATAAACCATCAAAAGAAATAATAAGATGGTATAAATAGAGTATAAAGCTAGTAAATCATAAGATTCATCAAATTATGTTAACATATATTAAAATAATTTTATAATTTCAATGGAACATTTCTTAATGAAAATACACTTTTCATATTGAACACACTTATTTTAAATCTAAAAATTTCTTAAATATTAAATAAATATATTATTTAAAAATAACCATAGAAAATTTTGAAGGAATATTAAAGGAAAATAAGATTCATGATGTCTAGAAATGTAGTTTTTTTGGAAAAATTAAAATAATTAGTCTATTCACACCTTTAGTAAAACGTTCCTCATTCATAAAATGACAAGAATTTTCCTTTTAAAAAAATTATAGAAAGTCAAATACAGGTAAAACTAAATTTAACAAGTCATTATATAATACTATAAATATTATTTAAAATAATTTAAAGAGAAACTGTACATGGAAGAAAAATATTCTTAACTGAATAAAATAACAAATTTAGTCTTCCATACAAACATTATATTGAAATTTTGAGTACTTAGAGAGAGTAAAATGTAAGTAAAATTTGTGATTTCAAAAAAATAACTATCGAAGAAGAAAACATATTGGGTTTAAGATAGAAATATCATATAATTTCCCCAATGAATCCTTCAACATAAATAATCCTAAATAAGGGTGAGATTGTGAAACAAACCCCTACCGATTTGGAAACTTTTCATTCATAACCCCCATGAAAGAAATAACATCAAATGAAACATTAAATACCAAAAATATAAATATATTCATGATATAACATATCAAAGGGGTAGTATATACACCACATGATGGTTAGGAGTGTTTAGTATGTCCTATGTATCATAGAAATAAAAGTGACATGAGAAACCATTATAAAAACCATAATATTGAAGTGAGAATTAATCAATGAAGTTATTATGTGTAAAAAATGTAAATACATATAAAATAATTTGAAATAAAAAATAAAATAATTAAATTTCATTACACGTATATCCTTTTCATAACATTGTCAATGAAAAATTAATATAACCCAATGAATAGAAATTGATCCAAGAAACCCCTTATGCATTTCAAAATGTTGAAATAAGAGGAAGTTAAAGAAGATAAATTGAAATGTATTTTTAAACCACAAGAATTTTCAGAAATTAAAGATAAAATACATCCATAAGTAATTACATAAACCACACAAAATAATACATTGGGGAAAATGTTAGAAGTCTTAACAAAGGGAAATTGAGATGAGGATTCCCTTGCCTCAAGTTTGACTTACCGTGTAATTTTCATAAACCGAAAATATAATAAATTTAATGTTACTATAAATATATAATATAACCATATTAATACTTATAATAAAACATATTTTTTACTTATAACATCTTATAACCTAATTATTAAAATTTATTTATTAAAATCAATGTTCATGGTGATAATTGTCACATTTTTCATGCATGTTTTGGTTTTCAAATTTGGGTCCTTGCACTTTGATCATAATTACATCATATTTGGAAACTTAATAATTTTAGAATTATAATATTTAATCATTTCATACACTATTATAACTATTCATATAAATCAGTGATGAAAAACTAATTACATCACTTAATGAAGATGGTATTCTTTACTTACGCACGAGTGATGTTTCCACTTTTTTTTGACTGGAAATAAATATAGGCAAAAAATAATTCAATATTATAAAATAATTATTATATCATTAATATCATATAAATTCAATAAATATAACATTATTATCATCTATATAAATATAGAATGAAAAAATACACATCTCTTTGGGGAGGTGGTAGTCCACGCGTACACACAAGAAACATTATCATTTTCCATTTTATGGGAAGGTAAGAAGGTAGATAGCATGTTATAATTATAAAATAATAATTATGTCATAAATATCACATATATTAATTATTTCCATCTTAATTTCCATAAAATTAATGTGATGATGAAAAATGAATTACACCTCTATTTAGAGATGATAGGTCATATGCATGGACGAGTAATGTTTTCCTTTTTCATAGGATGTTAAGAAGAGGGAAAAGGTTTTACCATAATCATAAAAAATATCAGTATTTTTAATATAATGAACCAACCTAGGTCAACTAGACTAGCCACCCATACTGGCTCATCACATGATATGGGTAAAAATGAAAATAAAAGTCAATCTTAAATACAAACATGATAAGACATAAAACTAGAGTTTGAATCAGAAATATGTAATATTACACAAATACATATTATCCAAGAAAACCAAAGCTAAACCAAAAAATATTTAAAGTCTTCATGTGATCAATAGTAACCTCTAGATCAACCTGAATCAAAAGAAACATCAACAAGATAAGCCTTTATATTATGAGATGCTCTTTCTTTTTCTTGAATCATGCAATACAACTTCTAAAAATTAACTAAGTCATGAGTAGGGTGTGAGAAAAAGACCATTAGGATACCACTATAGTTTCTATACAAGGAATAATATCACTATTTAAATATTTCAGTCTTTAAAAAAATTAGTTTTTTGAAGACTTTTCATAAATCCAAACCATTTATAAATAGTTTTCCCTTTTTCTTCTTTTGGTTTTCAAAAATCTTATTATATTCTAAAACTAGTTATATAACATGTAAAACTGATTAAAAAAACTGGAATGTGTATCCATGCATGAAGAGGTAAAAAGGTAAATAGATATCCATGAATCAACGTATCATGAAAATCTATGTAATGTAACCTCATAAAAAAATATATTAGAAAAAAACCATGATAAAAACAATAATGCGGTCAATAACCATAAAGGAGAAAACACCCCACATATAAGGCTCAATCCCCAAGGACACTACTTACTAGACACAAAATCATAAATAGGCATACATTAGATCCAATAGATATTGAGTCTTATTAGTTGACATCACAAAACAATTTCCTCTTATTGGTGCAACACACACTAAGGCTACTCATATCTATTTCTCGATGCACCCAAGGTTCCTAATGTGAAATTGTCCAACACATTTTCAAAAGCATGTTCCCAATTTCATAATATATTTACAAATCCATTCCAATTCCCTTAGAAATTTTAAAACCCATTTCCAAATCAAGAAAACACATTTCAAAGTAAAAACCCCCTTTTGAAAACATTTTCCTTTCCAATAAATCATTCAAAACAATTTGTAACTTCAAATAAATGAAAAAAAAAAATTGAATTTATCAAGAAAAATTAGAAATTCATCAAGTTAACCCGTTGTATAGAAACACCTACCACATCATGGTAAAAACCTAACTGCAATTGACAATTGTGAACAGAAACCAAGAAGATGGCCTTAGAAAGAAAATTCATTCCAAGAAACTGAAAAGGATCGATAGAAAACACTATCTGATCACAAATAAATAGCCAAACCATAACTATAACTAAAAATAATGATAAATAAAAATTATTACATACCTGGTGAGAATCAATAAAACTATAATGATGATCAATATCTGAAAAAACGTTCTAAAAGGGAGGGAGTCACCCAAAATTTCATTGGAAGAGCCTCTAGACCGAAAGAAAGGAAGTCTATATGAATGAAATGATAATTTCAAATGAAATTCTAGGTTAAAACCAACCTTCACGAATTTACATGTCATGTAAACCCATTACACATCGTGTATCCCTCAAGTTCAACATATGGAAAAAACCCATCAATTTTTATTAAAACCCCAATACTTTTTCATTAAATGATGTTTAACCATTACAAGGCATGTAAAATTTTCATGATGTGTATCCATTTCATAGATTGTCTTTGAAATCTATTAAACATCATGTATTCCAATTGCAGGTCATATAACTACCCACCAATCAATAAAAACTATAGGTTTTATGATGAGAAATATAAAAAATACTTTAATACACCATTAGAGGTATCCTCCCAATTCTTTCATGGAATTACACAACAAAAAAACCAAACAATTGTTGAATCATACCAAACAGAAAGTTAACAAGGAGTTAAAATCTCACCGTAATAAATGATTTATATCCCCATAAAGCCCTCAAGATCCTAGATCCTCATAAATAAAAGGAAACTACAACCTCATCAATTACTCTCCCTGCTACATCTCAGGGATATTTTTTCTGTACTTCAACAGTAGTCAGACTAGGGGATTATTTTTCCCTGCAATACCTTATACTAGAAATCCATAATCTGAACTAGTTTCTCATCCAAAGTGGTATACGAATCAAGATCAAAATCCAATCATTTAATCACATGGGAAGTTTTAGGTATATACTTACTTAACTAGGACACTTGAAACATGTATTATATAGAAGTCATGAAATATATAAAGTGAGCCCGATATGGCATCTACTATAGTCTTACAACAGTATCAAAGGGGCCCATAATCCTCAGTGCCAACATACCCTATTTATCCAACCGATGTTGTACCAATCAAGGTGAAACTCTAATAAAGACCTGATCACCAAAATCAAACTATAGATGCTGACACTAATAGTCCACAAGTGAATTCTAAAGAATTTGTTCCATGATCAAATTCCTCCAGATCAACTGCACCATTTTCACCATCTCCTAAAAAATACTCGATCCAACCATGGAATGATCTCTCAACTCGAACCATCACAAGTTATATCTATATATAAACCCATAAAATGCCTCACAGAGTGCCATATTTATTAATGATTGATAACTATTGTTATAGAAAAATTCTTCCAAAGGTAATTGTATTTCCAATGATCCTTTGAAATCAATAACACTGGCCTACATCATATCCTCTAAAACCTGGATATCCCTCTCAATATCTCCATTAGTCTGTAAATTATAATATATTCTTATTTTAATATAGGAACCCATCGCTTCCTTCAAAACACTTCAAAAACGGTGAGTAAATCTCAGATCCCAGTCAGAAAAATATCCAAAGGGAAGCCCATGAAGTCTCACAATCTCTCAGACATAAAAGTCCACAAGATGTTCCACTATCATTTCCTTCTTAATGGGAAATAAATAAAGAAATTTTCCATGTTGATCAATGATCACCCAAATATCATCCATCCTAAGAGGATTCCATGTAAGATAAATGATTTCATACATGGAAATATCATCCCACTTCCATAACAGGAAGGGTAATGGATGAAACAACCTCACATGTCTCTGGTGTTCCACCTTAATTCTCTAACATGTACGTAACTATGAAATTAAAACTGTTATCGACCATCTCATCCTATTATATCGATATCGAAATATCAAATCATGATACATCTTGGTATACTTAGGGTACATGGAACAAAAAGAATGGTTTCCACTGTTTAAAAACTCATATCTCAAGGGAAACAGAACAACCAACATGCTATAAATGCATAGAACTCCACTGGGAGACTGAGACCACTCATCTAAGATCTTCCCACAATTAAGAATTTAGGTAAATCATTTTTACTCAGTGTCTTCCACCAACATTATCTGAAATCGCATATCAAAATAAGATTCATATTTCATCAAATCCAAGAAAAAATGTACATCAACACTCTTGTACTACCAAGCTTATCTTAGCTAAAAAAACTCATAATATAGCACTCTTCAACTGATTCATTTACAGATTATGCCGGTAATTTTATTCAAAAAACATCAGAAACCGCATTTCCTTTCTCATTGGTATATGAAATTTCAAAATCAAAAGCTTAAAGATACTACTCCCAGTATCTATATCGCAAAATCCGATACCTCTAAGTAAAAAATATTTTTCGGACACATATGATCAGAATATACCATAAACCACTCCCCAAAGAGATAGTGATTCCAATTTTTGAGGTGTTCATATGATCAATCAACTTAGGACCATGGTTGGTGTAGTTATTCTCATGGGAACCTAAATTGTGAGAGTTATAATCCATACCCTATTTCCCAGGCATCAGTAAAGATCTAAACCCCATACTAAAAGCGTTGTATAAAACATCATAACCTGACCCTAGTATCAAAAGAATCAAAACTGGGTTTGAATCCAATCTCACCTTTAGCTCCTCAATAGAACTTTAGAACATTTTATTTCATTCATAATTTACACCCTTATTGGTTAAATCTATCATTAATGAAGCGGTCTTGGAGATGTCTGGAACACAACGTCTATAGTAACTAGCTAGACCTAATAATCTATAGATCTAAACCTCATTTTAGAAATTTTCTAAAGATATAACTTCATGAACCTTTTCATAATCTAGTAATACATACTTTTTAGATAAAGCATACCCCAAAAACATCACCTCTTAGATCTAAAACATACACTTGGAAATTTTACCATACATATAATGTTATATCAATGATCGATGAATGATATTCCAAATGTTCTATATGCTCCTCCTCTAACATAGAGTACACCAAAATATCTTCCATGAAAATATAAAAAAAAGTGTCCATGAACAAATGAATGATATGGTTTATAAAATCAATAAACACCACAGGATCATTAGTGATATGGAATGGAATAATCAAAAACTCTAAATGACCATATTGACACCTAAATGATTTCTTTGGTATTTCCTATTCTCAAACTCTCAACTGGTGATATCCTGACTAAAGTTCAATCGTTGAAAACCAAAAATCTCCTATAAGCTAATCAAATAGATCATCAATCCTCTTTAAAGGATATTTTTTCTTAACAGTCATCCGATTCAACTCTCGATAATAAATTAAAAGCATAAGGTCATTGTCTCCATCTTAGAAAATAGTACAAGTGAAGCCCATAGTGATATACTAGGATGAATAAACACTTTATCCTCTATGTTTGTAATTTGGACCTTCTATTCCACTAACATAGCAGGTTCCATATGGTAAAATGGAACATAAATGAGAAATATACCAAGGAGTGGGTCAATAGTAAACTTAACCTCTCTTGGTGGTGGTAGACTAGAAAAATCATCTAGAATGACCTTATGGTATGGACACAAAACTGTAGGAAGTTAACCACCCCAGTAAGGTTCAACAGCCTCAAGAAACATCACTGAAAACTTGTATGATCATACCCTAGAATATGGAAAAACATAAGATTCTTTTACTGTACTAGAGTCCCACTCACCCTAGAAAACATGTGTGACTCCATCACCATATACGAATTGAACGCAAGGATGATAAAATTATATCTGGTCCTTAACACTAAATATCTAATTAATTATGATAATCAATTCAAAGATGTCAAGGTCAAGAAAAAATAAGTCTCACAACACCTCAATTTTGGTAACCATTACTAGACACAAAAGGCATCTGAAACCTTGGTCGCACCTCTTTCCTAATGTTGTGGAAATATCCAACAAGAAAAAAATAAATGGAGACAAAAACAAACTAACTTTGAAAATATAAAATAATGTGTATCACCAATATTAAACAAATCAGGCACTGTATATGATGAGATAAACATAGATCCTTTAACAGTCACTATACCTATATCAAATTCCATTATCACATACACCACTACATAAATTAATCTCATATTAGCCACATGAAAATATCTCTTTTTCTAAGCATTGCACCCACCTCCCTTGGAAACATATTCACAAACCTATGAACACATGGTGAAAGTGTACCATGCCCTACTACCCTGATATATATTTTTACAAAAGAAATATAGATGGACAGATCATCCAAAAAGATGACAATTCTTAGGATCCTCTTCATATTTAGGTTTAGTATCACCTCGCCTTCCACACAAGATTTAGAAAAGCTAATAGTACCCTATCATCTCTTCTGATAATGGTCTTGAGGAAAACTGACCACTCTTAAACTTACTTTTCCATCTATAAGATACACCATGGACAACCATTGAAAAAACTGATGCTCCGCAAAAACTCACCTTCCAAGTTATGTATACATTAGCTAAAGATGACTTGTCAACTACCTCTTCAAATGTAGGAAGGGACATGAGTATCAAAATCAAATGAATATAACTTGTTTGTAGTAACTCTATCTTTTGATCCTTCAGGTACTCAATATTGATAATATTTGGTGACAGATGCACTAACTCTCTAAAATGGTTAGAATACTCAAAAATAGTGTAATCCCACTGCTCTAGGTTCATGAACTCTCAGGTATTTTCTCCATGAAATTTCTCAAGGTAAAACTACTAGTTAAATATTTTCTTAAAGAAAGCCTAGGTAAGATCCTTGAACAACATAACATTCACAATAGATTCCCACCATCTTATTCCTAGTTCCTCGAGTATATATGCAAAAAAATACACCTGAGAGCCTTCAAGAGTTCTCAAGAAGTTGAAGATCCTCTCTATCCACTCCAGACACTCCTCAGATTCTTAGGTTCCATTGTCAACATCAAAGATGGGTGAATTGTACTTAGTATATTTTGGGTCATGATCCACCACATTTCCTGGGTTTCTGACACCCGCTTAACCCATAGTCTAAACAGATCAGATAACAGCTTCTCCCAAAGTAAGGTCCACTAAAGGGATCACCTGTAGAACTTGTATCACAACTTCCTCTCTCGGACTTGGAAGATCTATTATCTAATGAATTATCTAATAAAAGAAAGAAACCAATTATTCATGATAATATTCCAAAATCATAGGACCAACTTTAGGTATTGATGACAAAGATATAAAAAATTAAATCATTTAACGAAACTGTGAAAAACATTAAACAAAAAAGAAGAGTTTCATTTAATTAAACATAAAATATATTTCATTAAAATGATCATGAAATCCAAGTCTGAAACTTGGTAATGATCCCTGACTACCCATGGTAACTTTGTTTCAGTCACAAAAGTGAGCTGGCCAATCCCATTTTCCACACCTACTATCTGAATTCCGATAGTCCAAACTTTAGTCTATCCAAGACATTGATCCAAAATATGGCAGTGCTAACAAACATTAGGTTGAGCAACCCATTTATTCCAAATTGTAATGAACAAACCCTAGTCAACTAAACAAGCCACCTGAACAAGACCAACACATGATATTAGTAAATTAGGATAACATAAACCAGTCTTGAATATAATCAAAATAAAGACATAAAACTATAGTACGAAGTGTAAATAGGCAATATACAAAGAATACATATAATACAAGACAAAATAGGATAAAACAGAAAGTAATTCAATCCCCCACATGACCACAAGTGACCACCAGACCAACCTAATTCAAAAGAAATAATAACAAGGGAATATGATATATTACAAGATTCTCTACCATTTTCATGAATACTATAATAAAACATATAAAATTCCCAAAATGAATATGTAGTGTGTGATCCAAATCCTAGTAGGATACCACCATAATTTCTATATAAGGTAGAATATAAAGAATGATGCAATTCAAAATTTCAAAACAAAACATTTTTAGAAAGAATTTTCACAATTCCAAACCATTTATAAATCAATTTATCTTTTTCATACCGTTGTTTTCATAAATCCTTTCATATTACAAAAATATTAATATGAAATATAGAATTGATAATGAAAACAGGATTAACAATGAATTAATTGGTAAAAATGTAAACACATATCCATGAATCAATCTATCATGTGAAGATATGTGATACAACCACATATACAAATCTATGAGAAATAATCCATGATAAAAAAATCATGAGATAAATAACCATAAATGACAAATAAAACCATATATTTGGATAAAGCCTACGAGACACTACATACTACACGCTCAAAAACATAAATAGACATACATTGGATCAAATATATATCAAGTCCTTCTGATTGATTGTCACAAAACGTTACCTCTTATTGGTACAACACACACTAAGGCTACTTCTGTCTCTTTCCAAATGCACCCAAGGTCCCCAATGTGCAATTTTATAATAAATTTTCAAAACTATGACCATAATTTCGAAAACCATTCTCAATGCCTTGAAAATAAGCTTCAGAGTTTAAAAACTCATCACCAAATTAGGAAAATCCATTTCAATGCAAAAAATCCATTTTGAAAAAAAAAATTCTTTTCCAAGAAATCATTCAAACCCATTTATCAATTCAAATAAATAAGAAAATCCAATGGAATTTATCACAAACAACATGAAATTCATCAAATTAACCAATTATATAGAAACAACTACCTCAACATGGTACAAATCTAGCTGCATTTAACAGTGGTGATTGGAAACCCAGAGAATGGACTTCAAAAGACAAGGCATGCTATGAAATTTAAAAATAATAATAATAAGCTCAATCTGATCACGAAAAAACATCTAGACCACAGTCACAACCAAAACTGAAGAAGAACCATACATATTACAAACTTATAGACAACTAATCTAAACACAACATCAATCAATCACTGAACAAAGAAACATGGAAGGGAGAGAATCACCCAAAATCACATTGTAAGAGCTTCTAGGTCTGGATCAAGGATACCTATATGAATGAAATGATAATTTTAGTTGAAATTATTTTTTAAAGCCAACCCTTGGAGATTTAAACATTCTATAACCCTATTTCACATGTAAACCATGAGTTCCACATATGCTAAAAACCCCATCTCTTTTTAATAGAAACCTTATATTTTCTCCTTATATGTCCTATAACCATTACACAATGTATAAAATTATAACTCTATATATCCATTTCATATTTTCTATCTAAAATCCATTACATATCATGTATTCCAATTAAATGTGACATAACTTCCCAATGAACAATAATAACAGTAGTTTTTATACTAAAAATTACAACAAATCCCCGACTTCCCCATTACAGGTATCCTCCAAATTCCTTCTTGGCATTACACAACCAATGAAAACAGAATACAAAAAAATGGTTAAAACATACCTTATAGAATGGTAATGGGCTGTTACATTTATGAGACTATATTCATTATTTTAGCATGTCTATAATATATTTAGATGAAGTGTAATATGAAATAAACATTTAATGAGTTGATAAAGATGATTACCTATTCTTTGAGAGACCACCATTCTCTTACACCTCATTCCTTCCAAGGATTCTCTTTAAAGAAGACGGAATGACAAAGAATGAATGGAATGAATCTAAAAAGGTTTCCTGTCAGGGAATTCCTAGTCTAAATGGATTAATTGCAGTGAATAATATATTAGAAGAGGTTCCCTTTTCTAAATGGTGGAAATGACACACATGGAACTTCTTAATACAATTGCATATAATAAATACCATAATCTTGTAAATTGGTGCTGAATGGAAATAATTTTGATTTTAGGACATGATATGGTACAAAATGTATCATTAAATAAAATTTATACAAGTTTTAGTTGCATAAAAAATATAATCTTTTAGTTTAATGTTGTTATTAACCCTCTTTAACCATAAACATGGTAATATATTTTTTAGCATATAAGCATAATAAATTAACTTATAAAGTGGAAGGTAGATCAACAAAGGTTCATGGATGAACTTTTAGGACCATTTACAGTTTCATGTGTCCTCCTTCATGATTTTTGGGGATTTTTAAATCATTTAATAGAATATTATTTAACATAAAATATCAGTAAAAACATATTTGGGACTATTAATCTAATTTTACTTTAAATCCATCAATATAACAATTGATTTAGAATTTAAAATCCATTACCATCAATTATAAATTATTATTAGTCATAAAATTCATAGAATGCCATAATTCATCTAAATCACACTACTTTTATTGATTTTGAAATCATTTTCTAGATTTTTTTTTGACTACTAGTATAAGGCCCAAGCCTTAAACATTAAAAAATCTAAAAATAAGTTAATAATTCACAGGGAGTATCCTTTTAGGATTATAGTTTAAGAGAATTTGGCCATAACTATTACATTACACCTCTAATATTACAAAGTAGACACTTCTACTCTATATCCATTTTTTCTATAAAATAAAACCTCTTATAAGAAAATAATAATTCTTTTCTTGATATATATCTTCTTGAATCATTCCTTTCTCTTACCCTGCCATATACCCTATGAAAAACATTTCAAAAACATGGGATGAGCATAAAAAACTTAGTACGGGTTATATAATAAAGAAATAAATCATTATTCCATCAATACATGCAAAAAATAATCTCTTTAACATGCCTCACAAAATCATAATATTTATGAATAATATATTGAAATCATACATCACAAAGGTAACTTGTGGAATCCATAACATACTTACATTATAGCTTTCACAGCATGATAGGAAGTTACGTTATTAATAACCATCGTAATATATTTCTTAAATATCTTAGGAGAAACATTAACGTTTACCCCCATCACATTTCCCAATGTGTTGGAGCTCTATCTTGGGATCACCCAACCTAGGTTTATCACAGAACCACCTATATACATAAACAATTCCCAAGAACTATAACATAATCATAACCCATGAACAAGAAAAATGGAAAGATAATATTTCCACATTTCAATCACAATATAAAATTTCAATACGTTGATATAATCAATCCATTATCAAAATCATTTTCAATAAAAAAATACATTAAAAAGAGAATACTGTATTTATTTTCATTTTTAAAAATATTACTGCTTGTTAAGGAAGCCAAAAATCAAATAATGCTAGTGGCGGCGGAAAAGTCGCTATCACCGCGTATGTTAAAAAGAAACATTCTTTTTTTTTTAATTTAGAAAAATGCTTCATATATAAATGATTATCTTTTATTGAAATTCAAAGTCTAAGGGGCTATATGCCATATAATAGAATTTCGTGTATAAATCAAAGTATGTCTCAATGAAAGAAGACTGAGATAAATTCCCATACAAAGATCATTGTGTAAATAAAATAGGTCGAATATGTGTATTAACAATATACAAAAATATATAAAGTAAAAATAAAAGATAATATTTCAAAATTTGATTCTCACATAATCATAGCACTACATAATAAAGAAGTTGTAGCTCAACCCAATGAATGGAAATTGGGTTAAGAAGTTCCATTACCTCATATCTGACTTCACTCGTTCATTATTTAATCACCTAAATAAAAAAAATAAAGTTAATTTTTACTTGATTCATATTCATTTTCATGTTTATTATTCCTTTTATATAAATTATTACCATGTTATAAACATTACATAATCATTTAAGTTAATAATGGTCGTTCTGTCGATATTTGGTACTCAAGTCCAAAATAAACTTCTTATAATTACAAGTTGTCCATGTGGTCAAAATTACATTATCTCTAGAATTTTATTAATGATTTAGATATCATATATATCATATATATCCAGTATATATATGTTTTTATAACAATACAATACATTTTGAGATAAAAAATGAAATGCACCGTTCATGGAGATGGTAAGTCGTATGTACGCATAAACGATATTTTCATTTATATTTCATATTTAATGAAATTAAAACATAATGATATATAGGTATATTATAATTACAATATGATATTTTATATAATTTCATTAAATCTATCCTTTATACATTCCACGTATGGCAAGAAAAAGTCATATCATTTTGAGGGGGCGGTAGTCCGCACTTCCTCAAATGAAATTATCATATTTACCTATTATGGAAACATTAATGGTATGAAATAAATGAAAAATAAATAAGCATAGAGAAAATATAAATATAATATATATCACATATATATATATATATATATCCAACATAATGGCCACCATGAGAGGCGGTAAGATATAATTTAATAATCATTGGTTCATGAGGAAGTAGTTCGCCATCCGGAGAAACAGTATGTTCATATCCATTAGATGGAGGTGTGTAGATGTGTATATCGAATGATTCTCATAAAAAAATTATATTATATTTAATATAAAGTTTTTTCATAAAATAATGGATGAAAGAGAGTTTAGGGGTTGGATAAAGAAAATAAAAGAAAAGAACTTGAGAGAAGGTTTTACCTTTAAATCGGGTAACACCCTTTGGTTTGAACGAAATGGATTTCTTGAATTACCTTAAACCATGAGGAAGGATTCTAGGAGAAAGATAGGGATGTTGAGATATTCTTGGATTAGATATTTGATGATCCAGGGGGCTTTAGAGGTGTGTGTAATGGGTTAGAGGTGGTGGCCTTTTATTAGAGGGAGGAGGGGATCTTTACGAAAGTCTGAAAGTATTATTTTATTATAAAATTACATTCACATTAAATTCAAAGATAAGATGAATATAAGTTGAAATAAAATCATCCAATAAGTATTTTATAGGTATTTGATATTTTTTAATCTTTATCTTTTTTATTTAACCCTTTGTTAACTTATTTAATTTTTATCATGTCCTCTTATATATTCATACTATATGGTTAATATATTTACTATAAAATGCCAAGCGACCCAAAATGGATCATTGATTCCATTTGCGACATCATATATGTCAGTTGGCCAAAACATATATTTTTAGGATTATTTTATCATTTAATAAAAAATTAATTGTTTTAAAATTTCATTTTTTACAATTCAAAAACTATTCATATCAAGACTTTTAAAAAAATCCATAACAACATGATTATTTCAAACAAATATACATTTATTCAAATATAACAAGTCATTATTATGGTCAAAATATTTCTATGTTATAAAAACGTTCAAAATAAATTTATTTTAATATTTATAATATCATTTATTTTAATCATTTATTAATGATGCAATTACTGCATCGCCATTGTGTTATAATTAAATTTATTTATGTAATGTCTAAAATTTATTAATAAAATACCATGATATATAAAATCATTATATATTTACAATTAATATTTATATTCTAATAGATCACTTATATAAACCCATATATTAATTGTTATAATTAAACATATATGTTTAGGTTATATTTTCCAGAACATAAAATTAATTTTTATAAAATGACATTTTCACTTACAAGAAGCCCGATGGGGTTCCAAAATCGACCAAAGGAATCCCTTGGTCAGACATGAATCATCCAATAGGATTAGGACACGTGTTAGGCTAATTTAATATTATTATAATATTATTTTTTACCCTTAATAACCAGATTTACCCATTAACCATGGTAAATAAAATATTTACTGACGTTACTATTCATAATGTCTAAAAATAAAGGCTACCTATTTACACAATTTGTTCCTCTTGATTCAAAATATGGAATCTATTTTTTTAAATTCAAAACATAGAATTTTCAAAAATTATTTTAAAATTAATTCAGGTTTTCAAAACCAAAAAGTGTGTTATTAATAAATAATAACTATCAAAATATTGACACTTGTTTTTGTCAAATTTCAAAGTGAAAATACCTCCAATGACCAAACTCGGATGAAACTATGAAAATATAAATTAATTACACTTTAAAACCAATTAAAAAGATAATATAACCATATAAATAAATTATATTAAAAGGCAGTTTTGAATTAAAATGTAGTATTTTTAACTATTCATTTAAAAATTAACTTTATCAGAAAAATACCAAATTTTCGTCCAAGGTAAATTTTGATGTCCCTATTCTAAATAAGAAGTTTATTTTGTCAAATATAACATATCAAACTGAAGAAAACTATATTTAAAAGGTGTTCTCCATCAAAAGGCAGTAAAAGGACCTTTAAAGAATATTATAGTATTTCATGAATAAAATCATATTTTTTATTATTTAAGCCTCTAAAATTAATTGGATAAATATAAAGGCATTTATCAAACAAGTATAATAAAATTTTAGATAATTCTATTCATTCCCACTAATACAATGACTATGCATTAACTACCATTTAAAATAATAATAGTATTATATTACTTTTTGGTATAACTCAATGTTCTATGCAATGTAAGACTTCAAAGAAACTTGTTATTGTGTATTGGGTATTTCATTGAACATAGAATCCCCCTTAAATTAAAATTAAAATTTAATTTACAAATTTTAGTAGATATGAAAATGTCATATCCTTTATTTATCTATGATGTTACATCCTTCCCCCCTTTTGAAAATTGTGTCCTCGCAATTTTATTCACACATCAAATAAGTTGGGGTATTTATCCCTCATATAATTTTCAGATTCTCACATTACCTCTTCAAACATATTGTTTTTTCGACAAAACTATTACTTGATAGATTACCTTATTCCACAACACTTTCTCTCTATGGTAAAAAATCCGGGCTAGTTATTCTTCATAAGAAGGATTATCTTCCAACTGAACTACCTCTGCACTCCAAACATGAGATGGATCCTGCATATACTTTCTCAAGATTGAAACATGATAAACATTTTGTACCTGGGATAAACTTGGATGAAAATTCACTCTGTTTGCAACTGATCCAACATTCACTAGGATTTCATTGGGTCCAATGAACCTCAGACTCAACTTTCCCTTCTTACAAAAATGCATCACAAGTATCCATGGAAAAACATTGAGAAATACATTAACACCAACCTCAAAATAAAGATCCTTTCTTCAGTTATCGCTTAACTTTTATGCCTACTCTGAGATTTTCTCATGTGATTCTGAATCAATTGATATTTTTCTACCATCTGTTATACATATTATAGTCCCATCAATTTCCTTTAACCTAATTTATCCCAAAATGAAGGAGTTTGAAACTGCTTCCCATATAATGCCACAAATTGAACCATCTGCATACTAGAATAAAAACTATTATTATAAAAAAATTCAACCAAAAAAGATTGTTAGTCCCAAATTCCTAGGTAATCCATTGAGCAAGCACATAGCATATCTTCCTATGTTTGAATTGTTCATTCTGACTATCCATCGTATTGATGATGAAAAGTTGTACTAAAATTTAATTCAGTACCGAATGACTCCTAAAAGCCTTTCTAAAAGATAGAAGTGAAACTCAGATCACGATCAGATATAATGCAGAGGGGAACTCCATGTAACCTGAATATCTATTTAACATATAACCGATAAAGTTGATCTAGAGACAGAGTATCTTGAATATGAATAATATGAGTAGATTTATTCAATCGATCAACAATAACCCGGATTGCATTGTAACCTCGAGATATCTTCGGTAATATCACAATGAGGTCTGTGGATATATTTTCCCATTTCAACTAGGCACTGTTAAAGGTTGAAACATCCCTTTCGGTAACTATCGCTCTACTTTAACCTATTTACAAGTCAAAAACTTAATTATAATGTCAGCAATATATCTATTCATTCCATTCCACTAGTAATACTCCCGAAGATCTCTTTATATCTTAGTAATGTCAGGATGAACTAAAAATGGAGAACTATGAGCTTCACATAACAACACTTTATTCAAATGTGAATTAAAAGGAACACATAATCTCTTCCCAAAATACAAAACACAATATTTATCAATACTAAATTATGATAACTAACTCTTCTGAACCAACTCTACCTGTTTCTGCAACTCACTGTCTTATTTCTATGCTTGATTATTCTTTCTGCTAGGGATTATTTCTCTTACACCAGAAACAAAACAGAGGAATTTTATGTACCAAAAAATTCTATGAAAAATTTCATATAATAATTAATCAAAGGATCTTGGTCCAAATGTAACATGGTTAGTGTATCATTACTTTTTTGACTCAAAGTGTCAACCACTTTATTTTCCTTTCCTATATTTCAATTAATTGTGAAATCATAATACTTGATTAATTCCAACCATATCCTCTATCTCATATAGAATTATTTCTGAGTGAATATATACTTCAAACTTTTTTGGTCAATATATAATACACATTTTACTCCATACAGATGATGCCTCAAAATTTTTAAAGAAATAATAGTAGAAGCTGATTCCAAATCATGTGTAGGGTAATTTAACTCATTAGGTTTCAATTGATGTGAAGAATAATCATTTACCTGATCAATATGCATTAGGACACAACCAAGTCCTTTTAACGAATCATCATTGTAGATAACAAGCTCACTATTTCTAGAAGGTAGAACAAAAATTGGATCGTTCACCAATTTTCTTTTCAATTCTTGAAATCAATCATTATAATATTTTATCCAAGTAAACATAACACCTTTTCAAGTGAACATATTCATTGGGTTAGATAACCATGAAAAAAATTAAACAAACCTCCGGTAATAACCTCTTAAACCTAGAAAACTACGGATCTTGGTTATATTTGTGGGTCTTGGCCATTATTCAACAACTTTTGTTTTATAAGTATCAACAATTATGGCGTTTTTTTTAAATGTTACCAAGGAATGAAATTTGTTATAAACAAAATTCACACTTGCTGAATTTCCCATACAGTTTCTTTTGTTTTAAGGTTTATAAGACAACCCTTAAATGACATTAATGCTTTTATTTAATTTTAGAATAAACCAAAATATCATCAATAAACACAACCACAAACATATCTAAGAACTCAGAAAAAAATCTATTAATAAGATCCATGAATACAGAAGGACCATTTGTTAACCCAAAATCCATAACTTCAATTTCATATATATATCTAGTTCAAAATGTGGTCCTCGGAATTTCTACTAAATTTACATTAAACTGATGGTACCACGACCTCAAGTCAATCATCAAAAATTACTGAGCTCCCTGGAGCTGATCAAACAAATCATCGATATGAGGCAAAGGATACTTGTTCTTAATAGGGATGTTATTCAAGGCTCTATAATCAAGGAAAGGTCTCATTAAACAATATTTCTTTTTAACAAACAAGACTGGAGCACCCAATGGTGATATTCTAGGTCGAATGAAACCTTTATCTAGTAACTCTTTCAATTGATTCTTTAAGTCTAAAGGTTCAATTTGAATCATTTGATAAGGTGTTTTTGAAATTGGCTTAGTATCAGGAACTAATTCAATAGTAAATTCAACATCCCAATTAGGTATTATACCTGGAAACTCATTAGAAAAAACATCATGATACGCATTTACTACTATGACATCATTAATATGAATAGTTCCTTTTTTTCAAAAATATGTGCAAGGAAACATTCATTTCCACCTTTTACTAATTTCTCAGCATCCTGCTATATTATCAAAAGTAAGAGTTCATTTTTGTACATAAACTAAAATTATTTCTAAAAATAATCATATTCATCTCTCTAGTCAATCTTATACTGATAAAAGGAAATCCAATCCATACCCAAAATAACATCAAACTCTACAAGAGGATAAACAATAAGGTTTGCAGGTATATTCTTTCTCCACACAAGGACTAGAAGGTTCTTATAATTTCCTTTTTCTCAACTTTTCCTCCCTTTGTTTTTACCATAATTTTGGGATTCATATCTTGAGATTGAATTCCAAATTTACAAAAAAAAACTTCTCAGAAATGAAAGAATGTGTATACCCAAAATCAATCAACACATTTTCATAATCTGAATAAAAAACAGTGTACTTGATACTACTTCATCCGATGGAACAACATCTGTAGAATTAGTTGAAAAGGATTTAACCACCCCATTCTAATTGTATTCTAACATCTTTCCCTCAGTTTAGTTCTCCTTTGGAGACTCATTTTCATATTGACACATTTAATTACACTTAAAACATTTTTCTGACTATAAAAAAGATTTTTTTTACCATTACCCTAATCTTTTTTAGTGCAATTATTATCCTTATGTCACCTTTTACCACATCAGTAGCACTTACCAACATTTAAAATACATTCCCCAATGTGCTTTTTACCACAATTTTCACAAAATTTGATCTTATATTTCATCAGACATTTTTGAATAGTTCTTCCCTTTCATCTGCCACCTCGACCTCTTATTCTATTTCTTGTCAAAGAAGAACAAATCATCGGAAAACTCAATTTCCACCTTTTCCGCACATCGAACAAGCATTTCATAACTCTTGGACACACGAGAAGCTAAATCCCTTCTACACTTTTGCTTTAATCTAGAATAAAAAAAATATTTTACTATCACGGTATCATATGAAATTTGGATTAGACCTTTATAGTCGAGTGAATTTTTCTTCATAAGTGGCCATTGAGTTATCCTCCTACCTCAAATCCAACAATTGTTTTTCCATCCTAAGACAATCCACCTAAGGAAAATATTTCTTAAGAAACATACCTTTGAATTCATCCCAATAAAAAGTATCAATCACCTCACAATCCTTGATATTTTTAACCATCGACCACCACTGGTAAGCTTCACCATCAAAACAGTAAATAGATAGACTATCCTTTTGATGTTCTGAATACCCCATGACTTTGAAAATCTCCTCTAGTTTGTTAATCCCCCATTCAGCTAGAACATGGTAAGATGGTCCTCTGAATGATGGTGGGTGTTTCCTCATGAAATGATCCACTACTAACATGTTCCTTTTTGATGTATATGGATAATCTCGTGCATGGGAATAACCACCATTTATATCATGAGTCAACTATTCTATCACAGAAAAAAACTATTCATTTATGATTCTAACCATCTCAGGTTGCTTATTTGGAAGTCTATTTCCTCCTGATGTCATCCCATCCAAGAATACATGTTTTCTCTATGGAAAACCATTATGAACATAGAAATATATTAGGTGAAGAAACATGAATATATGTAAATGCTATATCATTTCAATATTAAAATAAATTAATTTATGGATATTAATTTAACAATATCTTAACTCCTAAAGTTGTCTAAAATGACCTTTGAGACCAAATATAAGGCCCCATCCGTAAACATTACATAATCATAAAATAATTTCATAATTAACATTGATTATATTTTCAGGTTTAGAGTTTTAGATAATTAGTCCATAACTATTACATTACATCTCAAATTTTATAAATTAGAAACTTCTACTCAGTATACATTTTTTCTATAAAATAATAGCTCTTAAAATAAAAAATAATAATTCTTTTTCTGATATAAATTTTCCTTAATTCTTTATTTCACATACACTACCTTATACCCTATGAATGAAATTTCAAAAACATGGGATGAGCATAAAAATCACCGTAATAGTTATAAAATAAAGAAAGAAATCATTATCCCATTAATACATACAAAATATAATCTCTTTAACACACCTCATGCAATCATAAGATTTATGAATAACACGTAGAAATCATAAATCAGAAAGGTAACTTGTGGCATCCATAACATACTTACATGGTAGCTTTCACAGCTACGTAGGGAGTTACATTTTGAATAACCATCACAATATATTCCCTAAATCTATTTGGATAAACATTAACATTTACCTCCATCATGTTACTAAATTTATTGGAGAGCAATCTTGGGATCACCCACCCTAGGTTTGTCACGGAACCACCCTTATACATAAAAAATTCCCAAGTACCATAACAAAATCATAACAAATGAACAAGAATAAAGGAAATATAATATTTAGACATTGAAATCACAATATAACATTTAAATATATTGAAATAATTCATAAATTCTAGAAAAAAAATTCAATACCAAAATACATAAATAGAGTATACGATATTTATTTTCCTTTTTAAAAATATTACAGCTTGTTAAGGAATCCAGATATCAAGTAATGCTGGCAGCGGCAGAAAAGTTGTTGTCACCACATACGTTAAAAAGAAACCATCATTTTGACATTTAGTAAAACACTTCTTAGATAAATTATTCCCTTTGAATGAAATTAAAAGTCAAAGGGGTTTATACACCGTATAAAGGAAATTAGTGTATAAATCAAAGTATGCCTCAATGAAAGGAGATTGAGACAAAATCCCTTACAAAGATCGTTTTGTAAATAAAAAAGACCGATTATCTGTATTCTCTGTATGATCATATAAAGAAATTACAAATTCAAGATAAGAGATCAAAATTCATTTTTCACATAAACATTGCACGACATAATCAATAAGTTGAAGTTTAACCTAAAGAATGGAAATTGGTTTTAGAAGTTCCCTTACCACATGTCCGACTTGACTCGTTCATTATTCAATATCTGGAATATTAACTAAAGTTAATTTATAATTTCTCCAGAATGTTTTTCAAGTTTATTATTCATTTTATATCATATAGACCACATTATAAACATTACATAAAAATTTAAGTTAATAATGGTTGTTTTGTCTATATTTGGTACTTCAGTAAAAAATAAACTTCTGATAATTAAAAGTTGCTCATGTAGTCAAAATTCCATTATCTACAGAATTATATTCAGGTTTTAGATATCATTTATGTATTATATATCCATTATATATATTTATTTATAATAGTACATAACATTTTGAGATAAGAAATGAAATGCACCGTTCATGGAGATGGTAAGTCATACATACGCATGAACGCAACTTTCATTTTTATTTCATATCTAAATAAATGAGAACATAATGATATATTGGTATATTATAATTATATTATAATATCTTATTTAATTTCATTAACTCAATCCTTTATACGTTCCACTATGGCATGAACAAGTCATATCACTTTGAGGGGGCGGTAGTCCTCACTTCCTCAAATGAAAGAGTCGTATTTACCAATTATAGAAACTTTAAAGGTGAGATATAAATGAAAAATACATAAGCATAAATAAAATATAAATATAATGTATATCACATATAAATACAGTGTTATTGTAATGGTCACCATGAGAGGTGGTAGGAGATAATTGAACATTCATCATTTCGTGAGGCAGTAGTTACCGTACACATAAATAATATGTTAATATCTATTATATGGAGGTGAGTGGATGTGTAGTTAGAATAATCAACATAAAAACATCATATTATATTGTAGATACTGGTGTTGTTATAAAATAATAGAATAAATAGAGTTTAGGGGATTGGATAAGGAAAATAAAAGAAACGAACTTGAGATAAGACCTTAACTTTAAATAAGGTAACTCGCATTGGTTAGAACCTAAAAGACTCCTTGAATTGCCTTCTACATAAGGGAAGCCTTTTAGGAGGAATAGAAGGATTTTGGGAGATTTTTGTTTCCTAGTTTGGACGATCCAAGGACATTGATATGTGTGTGTAATGGGTTAGAGGTGGTGGCCTATTATAAGAGGGAGAAGGGGCTCTTTAGACGCATTTGAAAGTATTATTTTATTATAAAATGATTCTCAGTTTAAAAAGGTCAAAAACACATTAAATTATTATATAAGATGAATTTATTTCAAAATAAAATCGTCTAATAAGAATTGGATATTTTTTGGATATTTTTTAATCCACATATTTTTTAACCCTTTGTTAAATTATTTAACTTTTACCATGTCCTCTTATGTATTCATACTATATGGTTAATATATTTATTATAAAATGACAAGAGACCCAAAATGGATTACTAATTACATTGTTAGCATCATATAGGTCATTTGATTGAAACTTAGATTTTTAGTATTATTTTATCATTTAATAAAATATTAATTGTCTTAAAAACTAATTTATACCAATTTATAATCTATTCATTGAATGATATTTAAAAATTCTATTACAACAGGATTCTTTCGAAGAACCTTCATTAATTCAAATATAACAAGTCTTTATTATTCTTAAAATTTGTGTATGGCATATAATTTTTTAAAATAAATTTATTTTAATATTTATAATATCATTTATTTTTATCTTTATTAATGAAGTAATGACTACATCACCATTGTGTCATAATTAAATTTAATTACTTAATGTCTCAAAATTATAAATAAAATACCATTATGTGTGAAATATTTTTATATTTCCAAAAAGTATTTATATTGTAAGAGATCACATATATAACCCCATATAAAAAAATTTATTATAAGATATATGTTTAGGTTATATTTTCCTTAAATTTAAATTAATTTTTATAGTGTCATTTCACTTACAAGTGGCTCCATGGGGTCCCAAAATCGACCAAAAGATGACAATGGTCAGACATGTATCATCCAATTGGATTAGAACACGTGTTAGGGTAATTTAATATTCTTATAATATTGTTTGTTTACCCTTATTTACTAGATTTACCCTTTAACCATGGTAAATAAGATATTTACTGAAGTTACGATTCATAATGTCTAAAAATAAAAGTTACCTACATACACAATTTGAACCGCCTAATTCTAATTAAGGAATCCATTTTTTCAAATTCATAACATAGAAGTTTCAGAAATTAATTTAAAATTAATTCATGTTGACAAAACCAAAAATAATTTTTTAAGAAATAATAACAATCAAAAGATTGACACTTGTTTATGTCCAATTTCAATCTGAAATTACTTACAATGACAAAAATTGGATAAAATGGTAAAATAATAATTTAATTACTCTTTAATACCAATGAAAATGGTAATCTATCAATATAAATAAATTATATTAAAAGGTTTTTTTGAATTAAAGTTTTGTATTTTTCACTATTCATAAAAAATGAACTTTATCAAAAAAATACCAAATTTCATCCAAAGTAAATTTTGATGTCCCTATTCAAAATAATAAAGTTATTTTTCAAAGTGGAATATATAAAAGTGACAAAAACTAGATATAAAATGGTTTCTCTTTCAAAAGGCTGTAAAATGACTTTTGAAGAATATTTATAGTTTTTCATATGTAAAATCAGATTCTTTCTTATTTTAAGACTTTTAAATTTATTTGATAAATTTTAAGACATTTAAAACATATGTATAATCATATTTTTGTTATTTCTGTTCATTCCCTCCAATACAATGACTATGCATTAACTACCATTTAAAATAATAATTTTATTATATTATTTATTGATATAACTCAATGGTGTGTGTAGCGTAAGATTTAAAAGAAATTCGTTATTCCATATTAGGTATTCCCTCAAACATAGAAACCCCTTCAAAGTAAAATTAATATTTAATTCACAAATATTAATAAATATGAAAATTTCATATTCTTTATTTACCTAGGATGTTACATCCTTCTCCACATTTGGAAATTGTTTTCTCTCAATTTTAGTCACTTATCAAATAAGTGGAGTTATTTATCCCACATATAATTTTATGATTCCCATGTTTCCTCTTCAACTATATGGTTTCTTCACAAAAACTTTACCTGATGGAATAACTTATTCCGCAACACTTGGTCTTTGTGGTCAAGAATCTGGACTGGTTGTTTCTCATAAGAAAGATACTCTTCCTACTAAACTACCTCTAGGCTCAAAACATTAGATGGATCTGGCGTAACATTCTCAATATTGATACTTGAAAATCATTGTGTAATTGGGATAAACATGGAGGTAAATCCAATCTGTATGTAACCAATCCAACATAATCCAGGATTTCATAGGGTTCAAGGATCCTTGGACTCACCTTTCCCTTCTAATCCAAATGCATCACGTTTTTTCATGGAGAAATGTTAAGAAATACATGATCACTAACCTTGAAAGAATGATACTTCATTTGGTTATCCTCATAAATTCTCTACCTACTCTGAGCGGTTATCATGTGCTTCTGATTTAATTAAACTATTTCTGCCATCTCTTCTACTAATTCTGGTCCCATCAGTTTCCTTTCATCTACTTTATCCCAGGAATCTGGAGTTTAACACTGCTTCCCATATAATTCCACAAATAGAGCCATTTTTATTCTGGAATGAAAACGTCTATTATAAGAAAACTCAACCAAAGAACGATGTTTGTCCCAACTTCCCTATTAATCCATTGACCAACCACGTAGAATATCTTCCAATATATGAATTGTTCATTCTAACAGCCCATATAATTGTGGATGAAAAATTGTACTAAAATTTAATACAATACCCATTGACTTCTGTAGACCTTCCCAAAAGTTGTAGGTGACCCTCAGATCACGATTAGATATAATGGGTAAGAAAACTCCATATAACCTAACTATATCTTTAACATATAACCAAGAATGTTGATCTAGAGAGAGAGTATCTTGAATAGGAAGAAAATGAGAAGATTTAGTCAATAGATCAACAGTAATCCAGATTGAATTATTACAACAGGATGTCATCAGTAATCCCAAAATGAATTCCATGGATAAATTTCCCATTTCCACTTTAACACTGGTAATGGATGAAGCATCCCTTTTGGTAACTATCGCTCTACTTTAACCTATTGATAAGTCAAAAACTTCACAATAAAGTAAGCAATATATCTTTTCATTCCACCCCACCAGTAATATTCCGGAAGATCTCCGTACATATTATTACATCCAGGATGAACTGAAAACATATAACTATGAGCTTTACATAACAACTATTTCTTCAATTTTGAATCAAAAGGCACATATAATCTCTCCCAAACCCACAAAACACAATCATTATCAATGTTAAACTCAAGTAACATACCCTTATAAACCAAATCTAACTTTTTCTGCAACTCACTATCTTCTTTCTATGCTTCCTTTATTCTGTCAACAAGGGATGATTTCACTAACACCTGAAACAAAACAGAGGGATTTCTTGCACAAACAAATTCTATGAAAAGTTTCATCAAATAATTAATCAAAGGATCTTTTTTCAATCATAACATGGTTAATGTAGCATTACTTTTTTGACACAATGCATCATACACTTTATTTTCCTTTCCGGGATAGTAATTAATCATGAAATCATAATCCTTGTTTAATTCCATCCATCTCATGTATCTCAAGTTCAATTATTTATGATGGAATATATACCTAAAACATGTTTGTTCATTATATATTTCACATTTTACTATATACATATGATGCATCCATATTTTTAATTCAAAAAAATTCAGCTATTTCCAAATCATGTGGATAGTAATTTAACTCATGAGGATTCAATTGATGTGAAGCATAAAAAATTACTTGATGGTTATGCATTAGGATACATCATATTCCTTTCAACAAAGAATCATTGTAGATAAAAAAACCCACCATTTCTGGAAGGCAATGCCAAAACTGGAGCATTCAACAATATTATTTTCAATTCCTTAAAATAATCATCACATTATTTTGTCCAAATAAACATAACAGCTTTTTGAGTTAACTTAGTCATTGTGCTAGATAACCATGAAAAATTTTCAGCAAACCTCCAGTAATAACCTGATAAACCATGAAAACTATAGTTCATGGTTATATTTGTGGGTCATTTCCATTCTTCAATAACTTTTGTTTTAGCAAGATCATTAGTTATGCAATTTTTTTAAATAATGTGACCAAGGAATGAAATTTGTTGTAACCAAAAATCACATTTTCTAAATTTCCTATACATATTCATTTATTTTAATGTTTACAAGAAAACACTTAAATGGATTTTATGCTCCTCTTTACATATAGAATAATACAAAATATCATCAATAAAAACAACCACAAACTTATCCAAGAACTCACAGAAAATTCAAATCATAAGATCTATTAATGAAACAGGTGCATTGGTTAACCCAACAGGCATAACTACAAATTCATAATGGCTATATCTAGTACAAAATGTGGTCTTCAGAATGTATTCTTCCTTTATTTTCAACTAATGGTACCCAAACCTCAATTCCATCATCAAAAAATAATGAGCTCCCTGGATATAATCAAACAAATCATTGATATGAGGAAAAGGATACTTTTTCATAACCGTGATGTTATTCAAGGCTCTATAATCAATGAAAAGTCTCATTGAACAATCATTCTTCTTAACAAACAAGACTGGGGCACCCCACGGTGATGTGATTGGTCAAATGAAAACATTATCTAGTAACACCAACAATTACTTCTTTAACTCTAAAAGTTCAATTTGAGCCATTCGATAAAGGGTTTTTGAAACAGGATTAGCATCAGGAACTAAGTCAATAGTAAATTCAACCTTTTAAATAGATATTATACCAGGAAACTCATCGGAAAAAACATCAAGATACCAATTTACCACTACAACATCATTAATCTGAATAATATATTTGTTTTCAACAATATGTTCAAGGTAACATTCAGTTGCACCGTTTATTATCTTCTCAGCTTCTTGATATGTTATCTTATGTAAAGGTTCCTTTTTTTTCAGAAACTGATATTCATTCTGAAAAGAAACCTTTTTAGCTCTTCCGTCAATCTTATTATAATAAATAAAAATCCAATATATACCCACAATATTATCAAACTCTACAAGAGGAAAAACAATAGTTTTTGCAGGTGGATTCTATTTGTACACAAGGATGGGAAGGTTCTTATAATTTCGTTTTGAATCAACATTTCCTCCTATTGTTTTAACCATAAGTTCAAGATTCATATATTGAGATGGAATGCCCAATTTACTAGAAAAATTCATTGAAATGAACAAATGTGTAGAACCTGAATCAAAAAACACATTGGTATAATCTGAATAAACAAAAAGTGTACCTGATGCTATATTATTTGATGGACCAAAATCTACGAAATTTGTTTTAATGAATTTCACCACCCTTTTCTGATTGTAGTCCAGCTTCTTTCCCTAATTTGAGTTCTTTTTTGGAAAATCATTTTCATAATAACCTATTTCATTGCACTTAAAACATTTTACTGACTGTAAATCATATTTTTTCTTACCATTTCCCTAACCTTTTTCAGTGAAATTATGAGCCTTATATCCCATTTTACCACATCAATAGCACATAACAGAATTCAATAGAAATTCCATAGTCTGCATTTTACCACATTTTTCAAAAACAATAAACTTTTGTTTCATACCATCATAATTTTTTGAAGAGTTCTTACCATTTTTCTGCCACCTAGACCATTTATTTTATTGTTTTTCATAGAGATCATGATCATCAGCACACTCCATTTCCACCTTCTCTGAACATCAAAAACGTTGTTCATAACTATTGAACTAACAAAAATCTAAATCCCTTTGATACATTAGATTTAATCCTGCGTAAAAACAATTGATTTTACTATCAAGATCTCGTATGAAATTTGGAGCATACATTTCCAGCTGAGTGAATTTTGTTTCATAACCATCCACTGAGTCATCCACCTACCTCAAATCTTGTAATTTTTTTATATCCAAAGACAAACCACCATAGGAATATATTTCCCATGAAACATACCTTTTAATTCATCCCAATCAAGAGCATCAATCTCTTCACTATAACTGATATTTTTAACCATCTACCACTACTTATAGGATTCACCTTCAAAACGGTAAAATAGTAGACTAACCTTTTGATGTTCTGAACACCCCATGCCATCGAAAATCGTCTCCAGTGCTTTAATCTTTCCTTCATCTAGAACAAGGTTAGATGATCCTCTTAAAGATGGGGGATGTTTCCTCATGAAATGCTCCACTACTGAGATTTTCCTCTACAGTTTATTTGGATGATTGTGTGCATGGATACCACCAACATTTATAGCCTAAGTCAAATGGTTTGTCACTGCAACAAACTATTCAGTTCTGATTCTGACCATCTATGGTTTCTAATTTGGAAGTCTATCTTCCTCCTGATGTCATACCATTATAGCTGCCTTGTTTCCTCTACGAAAAACCATTTTGAATACAAAAAAATCTTAGACTAAGCACCATGGTAATCCTTAAGTGCTATATCATTTCAATATTACCATAAATTACATAATAGATATTAATTTAACAATATCTTGAGTCATGATGTTTTCTAAACTGAAATTAGATACCAACTATAAAGCCCCATCCTTAAACACTATGTAATCTTGAAATAAGTTAATAATTAACATTGAGAATCTTTTCAGGTTTAGAGTTTTAGATAATTAGGCCATAACGATTACATTAGATCTCAAATATTACAATGTAGGAAATTCTAATAAGTATCCATTTTTTCATAAAAACACTTAAAAAACAATAATTCTTTTCTTGATATAAATATTCTTGAATTCTTTCTTTCTCTTAACATGCCTTATACACTGTGAAAAAATATTTCAAAAACTTGGGATGAGCATAAAAAGCTCAGTAAGGGTTATAAAATAAGAAATAAATCATTATCCCATCAATAAATAAAAAAAACAAGCTATTTAACAAACCGAATTAAATCATAATATTTATGAATAACATATAGAAATCCCAAATCATAAAGATAACTTGTGGCATCCATGACATACTTATGTTTTAGATTTCACAATTACGTAGGGAGTTATGTTCGGAATAACCATCATAGTATATTCCCTTAATATATTAGGAAAAACATTAAATTTTACCTCTATCAAGTTACACAGTGCATTGGAGAGCTTTCTCAGGCTCACCTGCCCATGGTTTATCTCTAAACCACTCGTTTACGTAAACAATTCCCAAGAACCATAACATAATCATAACAAATGAACAAGCATAAAGAAAATATAATATTTCCACATTACAATCACAATATAACATTTAAATATATTGACATATTCAATCCATTACTTAAACCATTTTCAATACTAAAATAAGTAAAAAGAGTATATGGTATTTATTTTTCTTTTTAAAAATATTACAGCTTGTTAAGGAATCCAAATATCAAATAATCCTCACGGTGGGGGAAAAGTCATTGTCACTGCGTACATTAAAAATAAATAATATTTTTTTCATTTAGTAAAATCCTTTGTTGAGAAAATATTCCCTTTGAATGAAATTAAAAGTCAAAGGGGGATATAAACCATATAAAAAATCATGAATAAATCAAAGTATGCCTCCATGAAAAGAGATTGAGACGAAGTCCCTTACAAAGATCATTTTTTAAATAAAATAGATCGATAATTTGTATTCAATATAAGAAATAATAAAGCAAGTACAAATAAAATATAAGATATCAAAATTCATTTCTCACATAATCATAGCATGGCATAATCAGGAAGTAGAATTTTAACTCGAAGAATGGAAATTGGGTTAAGAAGATCCCTTTCCTCCTGTCCGACTTGACTTGTTCATTCTTTAATATCCTTAATAATAAACCAATGTTAATTTATAATTTCTTTAGAATATCTCTCAGGTTTATTATTCAATTTATATCACTTATGACTATGTTATAAACATTACATAATCATTTAGGTTAATAATGGTCATTTTGTCGATATTTAGTACTTAAGTCAAAAGTGAACTTCTTATAATTACAAGTTGTTTGAGTGGTAAAAATTAAATTTTATCTATAATTATATTCATTATTTAGATACCATACATATAATATATATTCAGTATATATATATATTTATAATAGTACATAACATTTGGAGATAAGAAAGGAAATGCACCGTTCATGGAGACGATAAGCATAACATACGCATAAACGCTACTTTCATTTCTATATTGTATTTAATTGAATGAAAAAATAATTATAAATAGATATATTATAATTATAGTATAATATATTATATAATTTCATTCAATCCATCCTTTATAAGTTCTATTTATGGCATGAATGATTCATAGCCCTTTGAAGGGGCGGCAGTCCGCACTTCCTCAAATGAAATTTTTGCATTTACCCATTATGGAAACATTTAAGGTATGATATAAATGAAAAATACCAAATAATAAAGAAAATATAAATATAATATATATCACATTTAAATATAGTTCCATCATAATTTCCATCATGATAGGTAGTAGGATATAATTGAACAATCATCGTTTCATGAGGTAGTAGTTCGTTGTCCACAGAAATAGTATGTTCATATCCATTAGATGGAGGTGTGTGGATGTTTACTTAGAATACTCCTCATAAATAAATCCTAGTGTATTTAAGATACTGTTTTTTTTAAATAATGGAATAAATATATTTTAGGGGGTTGGAGAAGGAAAATAAAACTAAAGAAATTTAGAGAATATGTTACCTTTAAATCAGGTAACTTCCTTTGGTTTGAACCAAATGGCTTTCGTGAACCGCCTTCTTCTTAGTGTAATGATTCTAGGAGGAAGATAGGGATATTGGGAGCTTCTTGTAGAAGATTTTGGGCAATAAAAGGGAATTGATATGTTTGTGTAATAGGTAAGAGATAGTGGCCTTTTTTAAGAGGGAGGAGGGGCTCTTTAGGAAGGCTTGAAAGTACTGATTCATTATAAAATAATTTTCTGTTTCAAATGCTCCCAAACTAATTAAATTCAAATATAATATTAATATAAGTCTAAATAAAATCATCCAATAAGAATTGGGAATATTTTGGATATTTTTTAATCCTTATTTTTGTTATTTAAACCTTTGTCAACTTATTTAACTTTTACCATGTACTCTTATGTATTCAAAATATATGGATAATATATTTACACTAAAATTACAAGAAACACAAAATGGATCATTATTGTAATTTTTAACATAATATATTTTATTTGACCGAATAATATATTTTTATTATTATTTATCATTTAATAAAATATTAATTGTTTTAAAAACTCATTTATGTCAATTTATAAACTATTCATATCATGACTTTTAAATAAAACTATTACTACTTGATTTTTTTGAAAAACATTCATTAATTCAAATATAACAGGTCATTATTATCATTAAAATTCGTGGATGGCATAAAAAGTTTCAAAATAATTTAATTTTAAAATTTATAATATCATTTATTTGAAACCATTATTAAAGAAGTAATTATTTCATCACCGTTATGTCATATTTAAAATTACTTATTTAATGTCTAAAAATTATAAATAAAATACCATGATATAGGAAATCATTTTATATTTACAATTATTATTTATCAATGAAGATATCACTTATATATCCCCATATAAAAATTATTTTTGTAAAAGATATAAGTTTTGGTTATATTTTCCTTAACTTTAAATTAATTTTTATAAAGTGTCATTTTCACTTACAAGAGGCTCCATGGGGTCCCAATATCGACCCAAGGATACCCATGGCTGGCATTGTATCATCCAATAGGATTAGGACTCATGTTAAGGTAATTTAATATTATTATCATATAATTTTTTTACCCTTATTTACCAGATTTACCCTTTAAACATGGTAAATAAAATATTTGCTAATGTTACTATTCATATTGTCTAGAAATAAAAGATACCTATTTACACAATTTGGACCTCTTTATTCTAAATATTGAATACATTTTTCCAAATTCAAAACCCATTAGTTTCAAAAATTAATTTAAAATTAATTCTCGTTGTCAAAACTAAAAAGCATGTTTTAAAAAAAATAACTATCAAAATATTGACACTTGTTTATGTGCAATTTCAAAGTGAAATTACTTCCAATAACTAAAATTGGATTAAATTGTGAAAATATAATTTATTTTCAATTTAAAACCGATTAAAAAGATTATATAGCCATATAAATAAATTAGATTAAAATGTAGTTTTTAATTAAAATGAAATATTTTTTGCTATTCATTTAAAAATGAACTTTATTATAAAAATATCAAAATTTCATCCAAAGTAAATTTTGATGTCCATATTCTAAATAAGAAGTTTATTTTGTCAAATAAAACATATAAAAGGGACAAAAACTAGATTTAATGGTGGGTTCTCCATCAAAACGTGGTAAAATGACCTTTAAATAATATTAGAGTATTTCATGGTTAAAATCAGATTTTTTCTTATTTTAAGCCTCTAAAATTTATTTGATAAATGTAAAGACATTTAACAAACCTGTATAATCATATTTTAGTTTTTTCTATTCATTCCATCCAATACAATACTATGTGTTTACTACAATTTAAAATAACAATATTATTATATTATTTTTCTATATAACTCAATGTTGTGTGCGACGTATGATTTCAAATAAACCCATTGTTTCGTATCTAGTACTCCATCGAACAAAGCATCCCATTTAATGTAAAATTAACATTTAATTCACAAGTATTTATAAATATGAAAATGTCATATTCTTTATTTACCTGGGATGTTACAACTTACAGAAGCCTTGTATCGGTGTTACATAAGCGTTAAATGTAATTATAACCTCTCTAAAAATTAAAAAAAAATACCATAAAGATAATTTATTAATATTAAAAATAACTATTTATAAATAATCTTAAATTTTTTTAACCCCGTGAGAATTTTTTAGAAAATTTTAATGAACGATAGTGATATTTTTTATTTTTTCATTACATAAAATAATATATAATTCATTATAAACGAAAAATGGAACTAATTTTACATATATTTGAATCCTAGATGAGTATGGTCATAATAAAATCAAAAAATAAAATATATTCAAGAGTTAGATTTATTTTTAAAGCCTTATCATATTATTTTTAATATTAAATACCTAGTTTACCCTTTATTAAGGGGAAAAATCCTTACTGATGATTCCAAGTATGGATTCCATTTTTATTATTAAATTTTTATAAGTAGAGGAAATAAATTTTAATATAAATTTTTAAAATGAAATTAAAATTGGTTTTATATAAAAATATTTTTTTAATCGAAAAAATAAACTTAATCCAAAATCTGGTATATTACAGATTCTAATATAATTAATTGGATAATTTTTAATTAAATTAGACTTATTTTACATTATCATAATATTAAATACATAATATGACTTTTAAATTACTTTGTTAAATGAAAATAAATGGGTATTTTATAAAAATTCATATTTTTCACTATTTAATTAAAAAAATACTTTTTAGAAAAATCTCAAATATTTACACTAAGATAATATTAACATGATTATTTAAAAATTATATTCATTTAAAAAACAAAATTTCTAAAAAATAATCAAAATTAATTATTATGTTCTTGCCCAAAATTCAATAATAAAAAATTTGAAGCATAAAATGGTTTTAGTAATAAATGAATAATTATTTATTTGGATTTAAAAAATACATTTTCATTATATAAAAACATTATAAATATTTTTTGTAATGTGGTTATTCATATTAATACCATCAATTTAACATCTTGGTTATAATGGTCACATTTAAATAATAATATTTTCATAATATATCAAAGTTCACTTAAAGCTCGGTATTATGTGATAAGAAAGCTATCAAGATTTTTATTCATTTAAAATATATTTTTAGGGTTTTAAAAATACATTCATATATATAGGCACACGCACACCTGTACAAGTGGTATGTGTTCTTGTTGTCTATATATATATATATATGTCTTTATCTTTGTTGATGGCCTTGTCATCAAAATTGAGGGTGTAGTACGATCATGTTCGCCTACTGGAATAGAAAGAACCACATGATCATGGGAGTGTACTTGGACCTAAGGATCAACACCAAAATCATTAGTGTCAGACAAAATGATGAAAACGGTATAAAGATACTAATTGACAACAGCATCATGAGGATCTGTAACTAGCAGCGGCACCTTCTAGATAAAGTGATACACTTCCTTGGTTGGTTATACAAGCTCTGACTCGATATTGTGTAGTCAATATGATTCTCAATAAAGGACTTAGAGGATTCATGGGGTTGTAACATGAATAATGAGAACCTAAATTTCTACCCTCTACACTAGCTTAATCAAAGTGATTTGGTATGGGGGCTATTGCGGGCTGATCAGGTCGATCAAGTCTGCAACAACCACCTCTGTTAGAAGAAGTAAAAAAGTTCCTTTCCCTATTAAAGAGATGAATCATGTTGTGAACTTCCTAGTCCTTTTCCATGATGACCTCTGTGGACCGGTAATGCCAATAATATCGAGTGGTTTCTGTTAGTTTCTATTACTCATGAATGATATGACTTTCTATATATGGCTTGATCATGTTGTGAGAAAGGACCAAGATTCCAAATTGATCAAAAGCTTTAATTACATGGTGGAGGTGGAGATAGGGTGTAATTTAAAGGTCCTCCACAGTCACAATGATGGTGAGTTCACTTTGGTTGAATTCGGTGAATTCTACATCATGCACGATGTACAATAATAGCTCATGACCCCCCCCCCCTCATTCACCAAAGTAGAATTGGATCATTGGACACCAAAACAAGACTATGGTCACTATGAATCAAAACATGATATAGGAAAAGGGTCTCCCCGAGATGTTGGGGGGTGAATTCATCTACCCTATTATTTTTATCCTCAACCACATGACGATACAATTATTTGATGGGTTGACATTTTACATGATGTAGCATTGCAAGTAGCTGATGGTTCACTTTCTATTCACCATCAATTGAATCGCATATGCTAATAGTATAAAGACCCATATAAAGTAGCTAGATGAACATAAAATATCATTAATATTCATCCTATACACACCTAGGTCCAGGGCTTACCATGTTTATGACCACATTGGAAAGTGATTTCACGTAAAGCATGATGTCATCTTTGACTGGCTAACACAATGGGAATGGAATTCCAGTGATGAACAAGGTATGTTGAGTAGTTTGATTCCATTTAATATAGAGCACACTATGGTTCATTTACCAGAGATGATAGAGACCAGAAACACTTCTACAGAGTATGAATTGTCACACACACCCACTAGTGCATTCTATGGAGACACAAAAACACCAGGTATAGACATGATAATGTTCACTCCATCAATTGTAATGTAATTTACCTCGCTAACTTCCAACTTGGTAGAATCACTCAATGTAAATCACATGATTCTCTCTATTAATTCCACACCATCAATAATTTCTTCAGGGTGGAAGCAACACCTAGGTTGGAATTAAGAAATATCAAATTTGGTGGACTACAATTCACTACTGCCAATGTGCTAACATTATTAATGAAAATAAAATACCATTGTCATGATGACCGTAGTGTTCCATGGAATATAGGTGGCTCAGGTTCTGGGATAACTTCTCTACTCAGAGATAGGTTTGTTAGTTCTCATGTTGTAAAACAATTCCACCATTTCCTTAAGTAAGAAGCATGTATTCCATTAATAAAACAAGCACATTGACACCCAATTCCAATTCATCTAGGTGTTCATTAATAGAGGAATGATTTTTCAAAATAACAATTAAACCAAGGATCATCTCACATACATTATCAGGAATTACCTTATGTGTGAAAATTTCCATTAGTTGCACAAAAATATATACGTCATTGAGATCTAAAGAATGTGATAGAAATTATTGGGTCATAATATTGAATAATTACAACATCGACTATATTTTTCCCTTCATTATTTCTCTCTATGTGGTTTGACTAAGCTACATGGATATGATGTTTTAATTAAATAATAATTAGGATTTGTTTTTTCAATGTATATATATCAATGAAACACCACAAGAAAATACAATTTCTACAATAAATATCACTCTAGTGTTTTTTCTCACTCCTTCAAAATTTCAAGAATTCATATGTGTTCATGGAAGTTGACCCACTATCATTGTTGACATATCTGACCTCTTGAAAAGAACCACTATTATATGATCTATTATGAGCCCCCACTATTTTACAAGCCCCCACCATCCATGAGGCTCTCTATTCTACAATATCTCATGAGTGGTTGTGTTATCTTCGGTGGAGTTTTACGACTGTGTCCCTGTCTTTCACGATAATCAACTCGGGTGACCACCACACATATGGGACTTTTTATTTTACATCTAATTAATTATAATATTTTCAATTATTTTTTAATATAAATTTGATATGAGTTTTTAAAAATTTTGTTTCATTTGTTAAATTGTTAAATATAGGTTTTTTAAAGTGTTAGGGTTTTTTTATAATTTTTTTTATCTAGTTTAATTATATTAAAATTGTGAATTAATGTTTTGAAATTTTTTTAATAAAAAATTTGTCGGGTATATTGGTTAATTTTAATTTTTGAATATTATTACAGTTTTTTAAAAAAAATTCTGTTAGTTTTATAATATTTTAAATTGGTTTTAGAATTATATGATAAATTTTTATGGTTGTCTTATTTTATTTAATTTTTTTTTTCAAAAAAAAATTTATTGTAGTTTTATTGCATGAATATTTGTGTAATAATTTTTAAAAAAATTTGAATGTTTTTGGAATTCGTAATGAGTTAAAATTTTTGAAATGAGTAATAATCTTGATGTCATTTTTTTTAATTGTGGTAGTTTTTATTTTTTTGAATTGTTATTAAATTTTATATTTTTTAAAATACATTAAAATTCATAAATAAAAAGTATATTAAAGACACATTTTTAATTTAATAATTTAATATTTCTAAATTTATTGATTTGTAATTAAATAATTCAATGTAATAAAAATATTATAAAAATTAATGATATTTTATATTTGATAACAAATTACATATTTTGTGTTCAATTTTTTCATTCTCGTGACAACCTGGCCTACATACAATCATAACCCTTTGTTACATCACAGTCCATCATTGTCATCAGTTTATACCCCTCTTGGAATGGTAAATTTGAATTAATTTTTAGTTAATTTTATTATTATTATCAATTAATATTTATAATAATTTTATATTGTAATAAATTTTTATGTTATTTTTTTGTAATGATTATTTGGTGTGGTTTTCAAAGTTGAGTAATAATTTTATTATATAACAAATAATTTATATTATTTTCTAAATAATTAAACAAACTATATTTTGAGAAAATATAATCATAATAATAATATTTAATTATAGCTACAGGAAAATTATTATCACCACCCGACGTTGCATCATCATCCATCACATAATAAATGTGAAATAATTTTTTATCCAAATAATTAATATATTTTAGAAAATAGATAATATTTAAGATATATAAAAATTTATACATTATTATATAATTAAATAAGGACTTATTTTATAGTTAGAAAATAATTAATTAAAAACTGTAATTTAATATTTATAGGTTTTCAAAAGTACAATGTTAAATAATTTATATTATATTTTAATAAATTATATAATGTTTATATGGAGGAAATATGATCATAAAAAAATATTTAATTATAGTTATGATAGAAAAATTATTATTGTTTCCACATGTTACATCGACTTCCATCTTGTAATAAATGGGTAATAATTTTATTAGGTGATTAATTAATAATATTCTTCAAATAAATAATATTTAATATATATATACATACATACATAACAATTAAATTAAATAATGAATAATTTTTTATTAGAAAATAATAATTTAAGAACACTAGTATAATATTTATTGTTTTTCAAATTTGTATATGTTAAATAATTTATGTTTTATTTTAAATAATTAAATAATGTACATATATAGAAAATATAATGACAATAATATTACTTAATTATATGATGATTTGATTTTATAAATTTATATTTTTAAAAAATTAATTTTCTTTCAATTCTAATTAATTAAATAATGTTTATATTGAAGGAACATAAAAAAATAAACTCAACCAAACGTAGATTCTATTCAGTCACAAACTATGAGATACAGAAAAAGTATGAGATGAGATCACCTAAAACATCCGAAGAATGACCTAATCATCAGGGGAAACATTATTTACTATAGATAAGGACTTTATTAGTGATAAAATGCTGATGCAATTATAAGCACCTTTAAAAAATACAATGATTTATCAATACTAAAAAATCAATGATAAATGATTTTCGAAGTTTGTTTATGAAAAATATGGGAAAAATATATCATTGTATGTGACCCCACCCCACCACATTTGGGACACCACAAACAAGTGACTCCACCCCACTAGGCCCAATACAACACCTCCCCATTGATGCTTGAATTATGTCTTAGGTTTTGTGATTTAAACCTTGAAAACTCACTTTCTCAGATTCCACCCTTACCAATTGGCCAATGAATTTTCCTTAATCTATATAGTAAAAAATATTTTTATATATTAATATATATTTAATTATTTCAATTTTGAGAAACTGATTCTCTTTATCCCTGAACTGGAAACCCGAGCCGCCATTTGGCAAGGTCTGAAAAGAATTCTCGATCCCCACGGGCTAGAGATAAGAATATGGGAATCAAGAACTATCTTTGGGAATGTTTTCAACCACAACAATAACCAATGTAAAAAAACAATGTCATATATGTAAAAGAAAACTATCATGAAAATATAGAGTCATATAGTTGAAGATAAAAACATACAAGGAAAAATAAGTTCCAAACCAAAACAATATATTACCAAAGTACTCAAAATGAAAGGCAACCCATATTCATGTAATATTTGGGTCAACATCCAACCAAGACACCACCAAAATACCACAACCCACTAACATGGATACCCATCACCATCATCCAATAACTTAACTTTACCTACATTAGATAAAACTAGATCTACACACACCCAAAGGTATGTGTAATGTGTGACAAAACAAGCCTAATTAGATTCCACCTAATGATTCATAAATAGTATTTTTAAAAATAAATCTTTTTGATGAAATAAACAAAATCAAGGAATGAGATACAGTTTTCATAATTATGTAACAAAACATGAAAATTCACCTCATTAAACAGTTCGCAAGTACATTCCAATCAAACTAATTCTCAAAAAATATTTAATGGAACCATTTTCTTTTAAAATAATTCAAATCATTAATAATAATTTAAAAAATTTTAAATATCCAAATCATAAATAAACAAACATTTCTCAATTGGAAACAATATGGAAACTAAATCTTAAGAGATAAGATGTTTGGGTTTCTAATAACCCATCATTTTTATCAATGGAAATTTCCTTCCTATAATTATTTCATATATTATAAATCACATTAAATCACATAATTAAAATAATATAAACTTTATAATGAATAATTAATTAAATATGAATTATTTCTAAATGATAAAGAAACCTATATCAATAAAATATAACTTGACCTTTTGAATAATAATTTGACCCTTAGGAATAGTAAATCAGACAATATAACAGTAACTTCACCTAGGAAAGTATAAATAAAATTTAAGAATACTATAAATGATAAAATGATAAAATTATATCATTGTATAAGTTAATAAATGTTTTTGAAATTATAAATTAAGTGGTAATATTTTTATAATACATAAGTATTTATTAAAAATATTATATTTAATATACAGTTTTAAAAGAAAATTAATTTCAATTAAATGTACTCATAAATTAATTTTTTTTTATATAAGGATTATAAGATAATTTTATTATACCTTAGTTAATTTTTCAAACTCTTATTAAATTTTATATATTTTTAAAATCCATATTTTTCGAGTTAATTATGTTTTTAATTAGAAAGTAAAATTATCATATTTTGAAAATTATTTCCAAAAAATGGATTTAATTTTTTAATTCTACACAACAAGAAATGGTTAGGGGAAATTTTTCATATTTTTATAAAATACTTTAATTTTTATTAATAGTAAAATACAGTAATTTACAGTATTTATACATTATAAGCTAAATACACTATTCCTTGAGTCATAACTGATGTAAGAACAATAATATCAAACTTACAATCATTATTTTATTATATTTGATGATAATTCTCATGAAAATAATATTCTTGATCCAAAATAATAAACAAATGAATAAAATAATGAGAAAACATCTCTCTCCACCACTATAAATAACACCCCTCACAACCACTTCTCGCCACACCTTCCAAGCTTTGAAACATGTCCTTATTATGTCCAAAAATCTTTTCAAGCCCCATAATCACATGAATAATCTCATTTCCTCATAAAAATATCAAAAACCTTTCTCAAAGAATGTTTTCAAGAAGGGGAAACTCAAGAGGTAAATTCCACTTTTCTTTTCTTTTAATTTTTTTGCAAGTTCTTTTATTATTCTCTCCTCACCTCCCCTCATCAAAATGTTATGATAACTACAGTACCTCTGATATACTATATTTTTATAATTCTATTGGAATAATACATCATTAAAAACCTCTCCTCTATCGTTTATTCTCAAAATTAAAATGTCATTCATGATGTGTTAATTTATTTCCTTCAAGAATGAAAAATATTCACTTTCCATTAATGCCATCAAGGCTGGTCATAAAACCATTTGTATGGTTAAAAAATATTATATATTTATTACGTACTTTTTAATTTTCTATAATAATTATATTTAAATGATGATAATTAATAAAAAACAAGTCAGTTTTGAGTGAAAACCGCCCAAAATAATCCAATTGATTATCACTAACATTTTAATTAATGATTCATCAACAATCAAAATAACCAATTGATTTATATTATAATTTACACTTTTTTGTGTTCCTTATTTACTTATAAATTCAATTCTATTTTTCTATTTCAATTTTACATGAACTTACACACTCTTTTATAGGTGAACTGATCATGAAAACTAAGAAAACGAGCACTCATGAATGATAAAATTGATCATATAACTCATAAAAAGGTTATAAATGAACTTAATAAAATTATAATAAATAAATTACATGTATAAAAAGTTTGGTAAATATTAATTAATGAATCTAATTTTATTACTCATGATATTATGATCAAGTGCAAAACCATTGTAGACATAGGGTAAGGGATTCTACCTGAAACCCCATTTTTCCTTCGAGTTACTCTTTCTTTATCTTTACTCCTATGTAATGATTATTTATTTTTGTGTACTTATTAAAAATTATTTTTATATGTTCCAAAATCCTATATCAAGATCATATTATTCTTATTTTATGGTAAATACATGTTTTAAAAAAGTTTCTCATCTCAAAATGTCTCAATAAACAAGGTCGGCTAAAGGGAATTTCCCAATTTCATACCCATTCTCATGTGTTGTACATAATATATTTAAATCCAAAATTATTTTATCATGAAAAAATATCGGGTTTCATTTATTTTTTTAGGAAACCAATTATTCCTTTTCCATTTTAAACTCTCTTTAATATTTTCCCTTTAAACCGCACTAAAGTGGAAAATTTCTAAAGTTTCTTAAACACTCTTTTAAAATGATTTCACTTCAGTTGGACACTATTTATCATTATCTATGACTATTTTCGTTTATTTATTTTCATTTATGTTCTAAATCCATTGTTTCATGGAAACTTTAAGGATACCCCCATTTTTAATTCCTTGTGATATAATTATGATACCCATTTATTTAAATGGGTAACCCTTAAGTTATGTTTTATTCCTCATAGATAATTATTCATGTGGAACACATATTCAAGAAAATGTTATGATAGTATTGCCCAGATAGCTCTCCAATGCATTGGGTAATTTTTATTCTCATGATTCATCATGTTGGGATCCGGAGTGAACATAATTCCTTTATGGGAAATTGTCCAAAATGTTATATAGTCTTGGTGGTTAGCTATGATGCATGTTTGTGTCATGTTATATGTTGTTTCTATATTCCTATAATGGCATGATTATGTGTTCCCATGTTATAAATTTCATTCTTCCTTGTGTTTATTAAGGTTTCATTCCTTTTATGCCTTAATGTTATGCCTTCAAAATGATGTGTTATGTTTTATTCCTATTAAAATATCCTTACTGGGTATTTTAGCTCATCTATTTTGTTCATGTATTCCCCAAGTTATCCTATGTGAAAATATGAGCTCAATGGAAGATAAAAGATCATTGTGTAGTTTAAATAAAATATTTTCTCATAATGATTAATTATGTACTTAATATTCTAAATACACTATAAATTATGATCCTTGGCATGTAATTTGTGGGTTAATTATGCTTAAATCATGTAATGATATGTGTAAAATTCTTGGGCCACTATAGTCAGTATCAAAGGTAAGGTCTAGTTATTTTTTGGATTAGGATTAGATAATTCAAGTAAAATCATTTTAGATAAGAATATGTGTGATAAAACATCCCTAAATATTGGTTAGTATAGAGTGAGTGGTTTGTCAATAAAATATATCCATGTATAGATACTAAAAGTTGATGTAGTTTTGAGATAGATGTTCCCAAGAGTAACAACTCTAACACGGTGTTTTATGCTTGACTTGGGGTAACATGGTACATGACAATGGTCTTTACAATGCACTTGGTTTGACACTCTAGGGTTATATGCTTTTCTAAATTAAAAATCTCATTACGAACCATTATTAAGGGGAAATCAGAAAAGAATATATGTTAGGAAATAGATCAAGGATAACATAGATTAAAATAAAGGGAATCACAAGTTAGGATATACATTTTATTTACAATTTTATCCTTCTATGTTCAATGTTTTCTTTTTAAATTCTTATTAGATGAGTATTCAATCCCCCTTTTATGCTTTATTTTTCTTATTTAATGGATGTAAATAGAAGAACATGTCGAAAAAATAAATGTGATAATAAATGTGATGATTTACCAAATGATATGCCAAATATGATGGGATCAGGTGCTCAAAATATTATGATATTACTTTTTCAGCTAGATCAAGTTAGTAATAATCACTTGAATCATGTGAAATTCACTCCCTCTCTATAAAAAGAGTACGTTATTGTCAAAAAAAATCATGTGGAAAAGGCCTCTCATGTTTAGTAGATCTTCTGATCCCATACTCATATCATAATGGATTGAATCTATTAAGAAGATATTCTCTATTATCTATTTCTCAAAAGAATAAAATGTTTTTCTAGTAGTCTATCTTCGTCTTGGGGAAGCTGATTAGTGGTGGACACTAATCAATAATACAAATTCCAATGAAAAAATTGATTCCATGGAATGGGAAGATTTCAAGAAAATATTTTTTAATAAATATTTTACATGAACCCTCCATCTTAAGAAGGAAAGGAAATTCTTTAGACTCATGAAAACGGAAGATGAGTCAATCAGGGAATACGAGGTAAAATTCACAAGGATTGAAAGATACACCTACATCTTTTTCATGAACACTGAATGCAAGTTGTATTAATTCTTTAGCGGAAAAAAGAAGAGTTTATGAAAAGAGTTAGAGATTTTAGACTTTTATATTTATGATGATATTGTCTATTATTCCCTCATGGTTGAAATGGGGATTACATAGTGGTCTTGTGGGCCTGGGGAAAAAAGGGGAAAATGGAGTTTAATATTGGTGATAAATCCCATGAAGGAAGGAAGACCATACATCCCACATGTCAAAATTGTGGGAAGAAGAATCCTAGAAACTGCTTAAAGGGAACCAATAGATTATTCAAATGTTGAAGGGAAGGGAATATTTCTAATAATTATTGAAGGTATATGAATAATTACACTAATGAGGAAGAAGAAAGGAAGGTTCATATCAACACTCAACCTATTGTGCATAGTTTCAACTTTAAGGAACATGGGCATTATGTAAACCATTTCCCTATGACTTGGGTTGTTATAGTAAATCAACAAAAACAACCTCTAAGGTGGCAAGGAAGGTCATATTCTAGCAATAATACTGAGGTGGAGCCTGAAAATGATATTGTGATAGGTATGCTAGTTATTCATTCAAAAATAGTGAACGTACTGTTTGATTTTCACTCTACACATTCTTTCATATCTTGAATGTATAAATTTTAAATCACCACCTCAAAATTTAGAGGTTGAGTTAACTATGTGTATAGTAAATGTAAAAAATTTTACATCCATCATTTATAACTCCTCCTAGTTAATGTTTCTGGAATATACCTCCCAGAAAATATTTTCATACTCCCTTTTGTATCGTTTTTAGACATATTGGTCATGGATTTTTTATCATTATATAAAGACAACATCAATAGTTTGGAAAGGGTGATTACTCTTCACATCCTAAAGAATCCCCAAATTTCGTACAACTATAAGGAGTAAGTTGAATCTCATTCATAATAATCGACTCAATTGTGTATATTTTTTCATTATGAGAAAGTATGTGTAGCTCAAATTCTTAAGATAAATGAGAGATTCATACTAGAAGATATTCCCATCGTGAGGTTTTACACTGATGTATTCCCAGAATAATTGATCTGTCATCCTCCTTATCGATATGTTTAGTTCTCAATTGAAATTATTCTTGGATCTTTGAGGATAACAATGACACCTTATAGAATGGCCATTGTTGAGTTAGAAGTACTAAATAAGCAATTGTTGGAGAAGTTGGACAAGGGTTTTATATACCCGAGTGGTTCACCATGGGGTGCACTAGTCCTATTCATTAAGAATATGTATGGATCAATACACCTCCACATTTCTTATCATGATCTCAACAAAATCATGATAAAGAAGAATTTTCCACTACCATTTACAGTTGACTTGTTTGGTGACCTATGTGGGGCCAATTGTTTCTCTAAGGTGGACCTTTGGTTGTGATATCACCAATTAAAGGTGAGGATGGAAGATATTCCCAAGATTGCCTTTCGAATAAGGTATATACACTATGATTTCATAGTGATTCTATTAAGACTCTCTAATTCTCATGTAAGTTTCATGGAATTACTGAATAGATACTGTTGATATTACCTAGGAAATCTTTTGGTAGATGTTATTAATGATATTCTAATATACTCCAAGAGAAAATAGGAACATGGGGATCACTTGAATACTATATTGAAGACTTTGAGAAGGGAGGGACATTATGAAATGAATAGTAAATGTGAATTCTTGAGGGAGGAAGTATCATTCATGTGTCATATAATCACCAACAAAAGGATATATGTGGACCCTTCCAAGAAAAAGGAAATCTAAGAGTGGCCCAGGACAACATTTTTATTGAAGATCCCTAGTTTCCTTGGTCTAGTTGGGTAATATTGATGATTTGAGAAGAGCTTCTCATAATTTTCAAACCCAATAAGCATGTTGAATCAGAATGAAGAGATGTTCTTCTGGACTCAAGAATGTGAGAAAGTTTTAAGGATCTAAAAACAAGGCATAACACTGCACGAGTACTCACACTCCTGACCAGTGGGAACCTCATTGTGGTGTACAGTGATTCTTCAAATAAGGTATTAAGTTGTGTACAAATGAAAAAATGATAAATTAATATCTTATTCCTCAAGTAAGTTAAAAATTCTTGAGAAAAAACTATCTCACTCGTGATATGGTGTTGGCATCTATGATCTTTGCATTGAAAATCTGGTGGAATTATCTCTATGGGAGAAGTGTGAGATATATATCTATCATAAGAGTATTAAATATATATTCACACAAAATGATATTAATATGATCTAGAGAATATGGTAAGAGATCAATCAGACTTATGACTTCTCAATCCACTACCATAATAGTAAGGAAAATAAGGTCATAGATGCGCTAAGAAGAAATCATCATTCATCCTTATCAATGATGAAATTTGAGTAGGATCCAATCATCTTAGACCTTTAAAGGATTTACGTGCGAATTATTAAGGAAGGAAAATAATCAATCCTTTATCAAAAAATTTCTCAACCATCCCTTATGGATAAAATAAATGATTCTCAAAGAAATGATGTGGAAATTCAGAAGAATGTGGAATCCATGAGAAAAGAAAAATCCTCAGAATTTAAAACGGATGAGGAAGGTGTCATGAGACCTGGGTCATGACTATGTGTATCATTCAATCAAGAGATAAAGAAAGAGATTCTAAATAATTCACATATATCAACCATCTCTATTTACCTAGGGAGAATAAATATGTATCGATGTCTCTGAGAAAAATACTGGTGGACAATATGAAAAAGGAGATCATTGAGTATACATCAAAGTGTCTGGTATGTAAAAAATTGAAGGAATAAAGGAAAAATTCTAAGGGGATGATGAAATCATTATCCATAACTACATGGATATAGGAAAAATCACCATTTACTTTGTCTTTAGACTTCAAAAATTATCCAGAAGAAATAATTCTCTATGATTTCTTGTGGATCATCTTACCAAGATATCTCACTTTATCACAATTCAAGAGAATTTCTCACTCGATCAACATTCAAGGATATTTATCAAGGAAGTTTTAAGAATGTGAGGATTATCACTATATATTATCTCTGATAGATATATCAGATTCACCTAGAAGTTATGGGAAAGTCTCCAACATGTTCTAAGCACTCAGACGAACATCATTACAACCTATCATCATCAAACTAATGGTAAATATGATAGGTATATTCAAAAACTAGAATACATGTTGAGAACATGTTTGGTGGACTTTAAAGGAGGTTGGGAAAAACATATTCCTCTGGTGGAGTTATCATAAATGAATAGTTTCCACCTGAGCATCCAAATGACTATATATGAAACTATTTATTGGAAAATATGTAGAACATTGAAATGATTGGATGAAGTTAGTGAATGTAAGCTTCTAGGACATGAAATAGTTGAAGAAATGGTGGAGAAGGTGAAAACCATTCAACAGTACATCAAGGCTTCCCAAAGTCAACAATAATTTTATACATGAAATCATCGATAAGAACATGTGATTATAGTCAGAGACATGGTATTCTTATGCATAACTTCATGGAAGAGAATCGTGATATTTGGGAAGAATGAGAAGGTAAGTCTCAGGTATATATCCCCCTTGAAGATTCTTGATCATGTTGGAGTTGTGGTCTATAAACTAGAACCACCACCTAACATTTGATAAGTACAAGATGTATTCCATGTATCCCTCTTAAGGCAATACATATCTAATATTTTACATGCACTAAATTAAAAGGTGGTATAGTTATAGAGTGATCTATCATTCGAGGAGTAGCCAGTGAAGATCTTGGATCATAAAGATAATGTTCTATGCAACAAGACTACTCTCATAGTCAAGGTATTGTGGTAGAACCATAAGTATGAAGAGGTAACATGGGAACTTGGGGAAGAGATGAAGGAGAAGTACCTACACCTGTTTTCAACTTAGAATGTAAAATGAACTTTTGAGGGAAAAATTTCATAAGGGGGGAAGAATTTAACGACCCAAATTTTTTATCAGTGGGAATTACCTCCTTAAAATTATTTTATATTGTATAAATCGCATTAAAGACAATAAATAAAACAATATAAAAAATATAAACAATATTAAGTTAGAATGAATAAAATAATAATTTTTTCATAATTTTAAGAAACCTATTCCAATGAAATGGTAACTTGACCTTTGGAATAGTTGTGTGACACTTATGAAAAGTTAATTAAATAGTAGAGTTTAAACCTTTCCTTTGAAATTATAACCAAAATTTACTCATATTATAAATGATAATATGATATAATAATATCACAGTATACCTTAATAAATGTATTATAAATTATTAATTATGTGTTAATATTTTTATAAAATATAAATACTTATTTATAATTTAATATTTAATATGATGTTTTAAGAGAAAATATATTTTCATAAAACATACTCATAATTTAATATTTTGTTATCTTATGATTATAAGATAATTTTATGAGAACTTATTTAATTTTTTAAAGTGTTATAAAATCAATTATAAATTTTAAATCTTTATTTTTCTAGTAAATTAAGATTTAAATTATAAATTTAATTTCTAATATTTAGAATTTTATTTTCATAAAATGGATTTAATTTTTGAATTATACATGTTGAAAAAAAATTAGGCTGAATTAATTGTATTTTTCTAAAATACAAAAAAAAATTGAATTGTAAAATATGTTAATTTATGGTATATTTACATTATAATTTAAACACACTATTCCATGACTCATCTTTGACGTAAGAACCATAATATCTAACTTTCCTACATTATTTTATTTTATTTTTGATAATTATAAATCAATTCATAGTCTGGAGACAAAATAATATAATAATAAATAAAATAATGAGAAAACACCCTTCTCATCCACTATAAATACCACCCCTCACCATCACTTGTCCTCACACCTTACAAGATTTTATCCTTGCCCAAATTCAACACAAAAATATTCCCAAGTCCCCCCCCCCCAATTTCCATGATATCTTGCTCTCATCAATTGACCAAAAACTATTCCCTTAGAAGGTTTCCAATGAGGAGAAACTCAGGAGGTAAATTCCTCTTTTCTTTTAATTTAATTTCTTTCCAGGTTCTTTTTATATTTTATCCTAAAATACCATCATCCAATAGTATTATTAATATATTAACTCACATTTAATGGAATAGTATTATTTTATTGTTATAATCCATCATTAAACCCCTCTCCTCTCCCATTTATTATAAAAATTAAGACGTCTTTCACGAGGTGTTAATTTATCGCCTTCATGGACGACAAATTTTTATTTTCCATTAACACCTTAAAGGATTGTAAAAAAATAATTTTTATGGTTAAAAAATATATAATATATTTATTATAACCTATTTAATGTTTTGGAATCATTTTATTCACATGTTCCTAATTAATAAAATAGAACAAGTATTCTGTGAGTGAAAACCATCCAAAATAATCAAAACAATTATCACTAACATCTTATCTAATTGTTATTCCTCAATAAAAATAACCAAATGACTTACATGATCATTTAAAATTTTATATTTTCATTCATATCTTGTAACTCTGGATTTCTATTTCCATTTTACAAGAACTTCCATAATCTTATACAAGTGAATTTATCATGAAAACTAAGAAAATTAGCACTCCCGAATGATGAAATTGAACAATATAACTCATCAAAAAGGGAAAAAATTGACATAATAAAACTATAATAAATAAATTAAATGTGTAAAACATTATAAAAATTTTAATTAATTAATATAATTTTATTATTCAGGACATTAAGATCATGTCCAGAACCGTTTCAGACATTGGGTAAGGGATTCTACCTCAAACAGCAATTTTCCATCGGGTTGCTCTTTCTCTACCATTACTCTGATGAAATGATTATTTTATTTTTTTTAATTCTTATAAATTTATTTTTTATGATCCAAAATCATATATACAGATCATATCATCCTTAATTTACTAGAAATACATGTTTTAAAAATGGTTCTTTTCTCAAAACATCCCGATAAGCAACCCAATTAACGAAACAATCCAAATTTCTTGCCCATTATCATGTGTTTTCCATGATATATTTTAATCCACTATAATTTTTATCAAATCACACATTTTATCATGGAAAGCTATCATGGTTCATTTCTGGTTTTTCACAACCAATTATGCCTTTTCCATTTTAAATACTCTTTAATATTTTCCCTTAAAACCAAACTAAAGTGGCTAATTTTTAAAGTTTTATAAACACTATTTTAAAATTATTTCACTTCATTTGGATTCCATTTACCATTATATATGCCTATTTTCCTTTATTAAGGTCCATTTATGTTCTAAAACCATTCCTTCATGTACAGTTTTTTGAAACGCCCATTTGTAATGCCTTATGACATGATTATGATAGCCATTCCATTACATGTGTAACCCTTATGTTTTGTTTGATTTCTTATGTATAATTATTCATGTAGAATAAATATTTTTGAACATTTTGTTATTTTTGAACCCATATAGAACTACAATGCATTGGGTAATGATTAGTCTCATGAAATTTCATGTTGGGATTGGCTAGGAGTGAACCTGATTCCTTTATGGGACATTGTCCACTATGTTACATAGTCTTGGTGGTTAGCCTTAACATGTGTTTAGGTAATGATATATGTTTTCTCCACATTCCTATTATTGCATTATTGTATTCTACCATGTTATAAATTTTATTCTTCCTTATATTTATTCTTGTTCAATGGATTTTATGGATTCATATTATTCCTTCTAACCCATGTGCTCTGTTTTATTCCTATGATAATTTCCTTACTAGGCTTCTTAGCTCATCCAATTTATTCATGTATTCCCTAGGTTATCCTATGTATATAAATGAGTGCAATAGAAGTTGGGATCTCATAATTGAGATTGAATAAATTATTTTTTGATGATGTTTAATTATGTACCTAATCATCCAAAGATACTACACATTATGATCCTTGTCTTGTAATTTGATGGCTAATTATACTTAAATTCGTGTATTGATATGTGTAAAAGGTTTAGGCTTATATAGGGTTAGCTAGTATCTTACCACCATATTAGTGATCAAAGGCCACCTATTTCACACATAAATCTAGAATAATGGTCCTAAGGATTAAGAGTTCACTCCTATATGTTTCTCCCTACCTAAAACATTCTTTATTTAGTGTTGTAATTATTTATCCATTCTACGAAAAACAGACCATGCCTACCATGTTTTTCCAAATTCCTTCTCCATCCTAAGTATCAAATGATCCAATTTTCCACAGTCTACACTAATTATATTTCACATTTTAATTTAAAACTAGTTCATTGTTTACACAACCTATAATAAGAGGCATAACAATTTCACAATTCAAAGAAATTCATGCTTTGAAATATTTTATGTAATAAATTTAGGGTTATTTCAAAGTAAACATTAAATTAAAAAACAAAGGGAGTAAATAAATTTTCATAAAGATAGCCAAAATTAAAATATTTAAAAAATTATAAGTCATACAATTCAAAAATTTAGAAAACAAATTTTAAATGGTATAGCATACATAGTTCATAAAACAAAGCCTTTTAATGAAACTCTCTACCAAAAAATGCATACTTCTTTAACATCAGAATGGGATCCATGAGACAAGAATAAAATAGGTCTATATGGAACAAGGAATAAACCTATACAATGAATTCATAACCAATATTCTTTAATTAATCAATTTCTATAACAATAGGAATGAGAGGATTCATTTACCACAATGATTCTCGAATAGCATACCATGAGGAATGAATATCTGGAATAAAACTCTTAATTATATGATGTGTTTAAAAGAATTTTCGTTATATCATGATGAAAGCATTTAATTATGAAATAAAATCCCTAATATAAGATTAATTTCTTGAAAAAATTGGATATCAGGAAAACATGAAATGATGATGGGGAATGGATCCATAAAATGGTTTCACCAGATCCAATTCCAATTGATCCATAAAAAACAATCTCTAGATGGGTTGGGATCTCAAAAATGTAAAATAATGAATCACTAGGGTTGATTTACTAAATTTCTGCAGTAATATTGAAGTCGATATGGTGTATTGGGTGTTAAAAATAATTTTTTTATTATTTAATTGACATCACAGAATTTGGCCATAGGGTTTGGAAAATTATGTGCCAATAGTGGGCCCCTCATAGGGATACTGGAGGTGCCACATAGTTTATCCAAGAGGATTTAATAACCATGAAAAAATCCTGAAAAACACATTGGTCACATAATATATGGTTTAAGGAGATCGTTTTATAGTTTTTCTTAACAATGTGCCAACTATATTCCCTCCTGTGGGATACCAAAACAAGCTATAGTGTTACTTGGGAGTGTTGCACAGTTTTCTATAATTTGTCACCAATTGTGAACCTACCCATAAAACTCCAAAATCTCTAAAAAACAAACCTAAAAATTTTGAAAATTCTTTTAAATGATTGATAGTCAAAACAAAATAATTTAAGTAGAAGAATGTCATATCAGGGTGGGAAAATTCTCCCATTGAACATTTTCCCTAAAAAGTTAATATGAAAAAGGATAAGTAGATAAAAGAAAAGGCCACTAATCCCTAATTATCACTTCTTCATGCATATAATTAGAATTGTTTTTGAAATAACCCAACACTTAGACCAATGGAATATATTTACAACACAAGAATTTCTCCTAAGAATTAGAAATACATACCGACTGCTCAATAATAAACAAATCTGGTTCTAAATCAATCTCTTACCAATTTAGAATGTGAGTGGGATTAGGATGATACCTCTTCAGATGAGACATTTACAATACATCATACATCAATTTAAACTAAGATTCTAAATCCAAAAAATAAGAGAACTTTCCAATTCGCTCAGTGATCTCAAACGCTCATATGTATGTTCAAACCAGCTTCTGATGTTTCTTATGCTAATGGTGAAACAACTAAGGTGATACATTAAAGAAAAAAACTCAATAAAAAATAATTAAAAAGGTTGATATCAATGATCCATATTATATTTATACCAACTCTGAGTATTCAACAATTGTTGACATATTACCAAATCCCCTGTTTATATCTCTTAAACAAGGCTTGGTCCAATAAGAGAAGCTCCACCCACCTCGGACCAACAAATAGTTTATTTTCTAGGGAAACATTGATATCTTCAAGGGATCCATTTTAATGGAAAACTGGTAAAAAAATTAGTAATAAAACTCAACTATTCCCATGTGGTTACCATAAGAACCTCCAAAGTCCATGATGTAAGCACAGAACATATCCTCTAAAATTTGAATTGTATGCTTCATTTTTTCATCTCTCTAAGGAAGGTAAGTTGTACTATACATGAATTTAGAACCCATATAAACTTAGAGTATTTTCCAAAACTAGTATTTAAACTGAGGGTCCCTATCTGAGATAGTAGAATAATAAAACCCAAGCAACATAATGATCACTTGTACATACAACATTCCCAAATCCTCAACCATAGCTGCATCCCAAATAGGAATGAAGTAAAACAACTTAGTCAGATGATTGATTAATAAAAAATAGTATTCTTTCTTCATGGATTCCATGATAGTTAAACAATGTTATACATGGAAACCACACCCATCCTCCACATATATATAGGAACAGGATAAAGAAAACCATATGGTTTTTGGTGCTCAGCCTTGATTTGTTGGAAATTTTAGAAACGAGACCCAAAATTATCTAAGTAGAACATTATACCTAGCCACCATAATTTTCATTTAATTTCATGATACATCTTAGTAGTGACTGGGTGGATGAACCATTAAGAATAATAAAAATTCTACATCACAACCTTTCTCACTAATACTGGGATAACATACCGAATCTAGAAGAAAAAAATTCCTTCTAAAGAGAAAGACCATATATTGATGGTCTCCCTATCATAAACAATTCATGATACTTGTAAACTCATCATCCCATTACTAATCCTAAATTACTGATTCAATAAGTAATGATATCAAATGTGTACTTTCCAAAACAATATCTCTCACTCCTATTATCACATTCAGGTGATTTAAAAAAATATGTGTTCACATTCATTCTATGAATCTCTCACAACTTGAGAAGGAAATTTCCTAGTGAGATCACTAGAAACCACATTTTTTTCCTTGGTTGTATGTGATGTCAATGTAAAATCTCTAATGTTAATTCGCACATCACCTATTCCAGAGGATCTATGTAACACCCCAAGCTTCCATGGTACGTTTCCCTTTGAATAATGCAATGGCGTGCATTGTACGCAACTTCGAGATTTTAACACACCACAACCAATCAAACTAGCTGTTATGAAAAGTAATACCTTCTTTTTGAAATTTTATAAATTTTTTCATTCGAAATGGACTTCATTTTTTGATTCTTAATATCGAAATTATCTTAGGGTGAAATTATTTTACTTTTCAGATAACTTTCATATTTTTATGAATAGTAAAAATTACAAAATTTTAATTAAAAACAACTTTTTAATCGAAATAATTAATAGTGATAAATTATTAATTTGAGTGGTTTAAAAGTATATTTAGAATATATTTTTACCATTTAATACAATTTTGGTCATTGGATGTAATTTTACATTTAAACCAGACATAAACAAGTGTCAATCTTTTGATAGTTATTATCTCTTAAAACACGCTATTTGTTTTGACGATGGGAATTAATTTTTGAATTAATTAATGAAACTAAAATGTTTTGAATTTGGTAAAATAGACATCATTTTTGAATTCATAATATCAAATATATCTTAGGCCTAATTTTTGGTATTTTTCTGGAAACATTCATTTTTTGATGAATAGTGAAACCACTAAGTGGTAGTTAAAAAAACTGAAAGTTTCATAAAACATAATTTTACCACTTCTGTGAGTTGAATTTAAAAAATCAGAGAGACACGGTTAATATCAAGGAGTAAAATTTGGTTCAATGAGATGAAAATAATTTTTGTAGAATAGTAACTTTTTACTTTTATTTACCACGGTTAATATTAAATAAGGTAATTAAGGGTAAAAATGATATTAATATTACCCTAAAACATGTCCTAATTCTATTATACAACTGTATCTCGACCAAAAACAACCTTAGGTGTAAAATATTATCATTTCGGTCCACTTTTATTAGATGAGGACATTTATTATTATTTAATTCAAAGAAGAGTTAAAAGAGTTAAAATAAATGTTGATTTACTAAAACATTTTTAATATAGGGTTATACCTAAGATAAATTCGATTGTAAATATTAATTAGAACTATAAAATTATTTCCTACATAATGGTATTTTATTTATAATTTTTAGACATTAAATAATTTAATTTATTTAAGACACAATGATGATGCAGTAATTACCTAATTAATGAAATATTAAAATAACTGATATTACAAATATCAAAATAAATTTAATTTGAGACTTTTTATGAATTTAACTAATTTTCTAGGTTAATATGACATATTAGTATTGATTATATAAATTGTTTTTGAAGTAATAATGCTGTTATGAATTTATCAAAAACAAAATCCCTAATAGTGTCAAAATTGACAAAAAGGAGTTTTTAAAACAAATATTATATTATTAATGTATGTTAATTCCTAAAAATATAAGGTTCAGCCAAAAGACTTATATCATGATATTTGTATCATTAATGTACCACTTGGGGGGGTCGCTTGGATATATATAGAAAGTTTATTAACCATATAATATAAAAATACAAAGAGACATTGTAAAAGTGAAACTAATAAACTAAGAGCTAATACTTAAAGATAAGGTTAATATAATGACCCAAACCTGTCTAAATTCAATTGGTTGAGTGGTTTTCGACCCCTACCCACATTAACCTATAAATAATCTCCTTTGGAGACATTAGAAACCGAAAATGAATTTATTATAAAATAATATTTTTCGCTTTTCCAAAGGTGCCCCTCACCCCTCTTATAAAAGGGCACTCCCCCTTCTCACTAATTTACACATTATAAGCCTTTTTGCTCGGCCAAACCCTGCCCAAATACTCTCTCGACTTCCATCACTAAAACCTAGAGGCCTTATTTTGATCAGAAAGCCAACCTAAGGAGCCATTTTGATCAAATCAAAAGGAATAACCCATAGAAGAGGTAATGTTTTCACCACCCTCTTTCAAGTTCCTTTCTTCTTAAACTTCTTCATTCTTTGTTATTTCTATTCTAAAATAATAACTCCATTATCTTCTATATACTGTGATGTTATTATAAATATGGTACAACCGTATTCAGTATTCTATCCAACCTTTGAATGGCATGTCACCATACGTGTGTATGTACGACTTACCCTTTCCACGTCGTGGTGTAATTGTCATTCAATAAATTATTATTTGGATGGGTATAATAATGATGTTTAATTCATGTAAATAATAAATATAACATGATAATTATTCTGTATATATTATATACTATCCAATTATTTATTTTTTTAACATCAAAAGAATGATATTGTTGCTCGTGCATACGTACGGACTACCATCTCCACAAACGCGGTGGGATTCATTCTCCAGCATATCCATTCAAGTATAATTATCATTTGATGATTAAATATAATGTTTTAGGACTTGATATAGTTCGGGATATGAATAAGATACAACCTATCCATAACAATCACGGCTTGCATAACAAATAATATAAAGGAAAACTAGTAAGTTAACACCAGAAATGACGATAATACTAAGATATTATTAACAAATCAATGTGAAAAGATCATATATGATATCATATTAATTTAAATTATTCTTGTATAATTAAATAAAAACTATTTCACCATTATACAGGAGGTTAACCTATTGTCTACCAAGGAAAAAGTACAAAGTAAGGGGTTTCTTATCTCACTTTTAATTCCGTGAGAATTCCATTGTTCACCACTTATTTATTACTTGTGGTGTGTGTACTGCCAATGTTTGTATTCATTGTGTAATATAATTTAATTCATGTATATTTACATCATCATTGTGTGTTCCTTATTTCATGGTTTTATGTTTTTTATGTTACCAAATCAATAAGGGAATTTGAAATTTCAATTTCCACTCATTCGGAATTATGCATACTTCATTGATTATTTTACTCCAAGATTATGTGTGGAATCACTATTCATTTTATTATGTCATAATTTCTACTCCCCTTTCTGTGGATATAATTTTTATACACATAATCACTCCATTTATAAATTCTCAAGTCATCGGTATGAACTTGATAAGAGTAATTTTTACTCAATCTCGATTTGTTGAGATAAACATCCAATTCATTGGTGATGTTTTTACAAGAATATGTGTGAATGACCTTTGATTGTTTTACACTGAATATACAATCATATTTAGTGTATTAATATTTTTCACACATAATTATGTTGTTGATTTATCCTTAACCTAAGGATACGGCCTTTATGAAAGATTTCATCTCAATTTACATTCCATTGGGACTTATTTGTTGTTATACACCAAATCACTTTTATGTGGTGTATATAATGTACATTGACATAGTATATCATGAATCCCTTTATTCTCATGATATTAAAATGTTTTGATTACCTAAATTATTTTTATTCAAGTGTCTCTCTTTTGGTTAGAAACTCTAACTAAAATACCATTTTTAAATGTTTTAAAGACTTATTATTCTAAATCTTGCTCATTAATGTCCATGTTTTAAAAATGGTTTTAAGGATTTATTTATATAGATATTAATGTTTTAAAATTAAAAGTCCTTTTAAAAGTTTCAAAGTGGTATGGGACACTTTGATTCAAATATCTATTTTTAAATGGCTTCTTGACAAAGAGTGTGACTTTTAAATAATTTCAAGAAAAAGGTGTATATTTCTCTCAAATAGTATTGATGATTATTTTCATCTATGTAAATATCCATAATTATTCTCGATTGGTGTTAATATGATACAATACAATATCCCATATTGTATCTAATGAGTTATGTTTGACTGTGGATGTGCTATTTTAATACCATTCAGGGTTTGGGGATAAGTATTGACATTTCATATGCGAGTTTAATATGAATGTTTATGTTATGTTTCAAACTCTTCATATGAGGAATGCATTGGACATAGTAAGTGATGGGTGGAGCCCGCTATAGCTCCTCGATGCATCGGTATGTCTCATGAGACAAACTAGAGTCTTGGCACGAGGCCCTGACAAAATCTTAATTGTAGTCTTGGTATGAGGCCTTGGCTAAGTGGTTATAATAGTATGTCATTATGCATTCCATCTTTGTGAAAGTGGTTATTTATATTGCATGTGATTATTCGACTAGTAGAATAACCATGTGAGTAAGTAAATGGAATTATTTCATTTTATCATTTCCATATTATTCTTAATTTCAAGTTTAAAAGGCTTTTGTTTAAGTAATACATTGCCTTAAGTGTTTATGCTTATCTATGAAAGCTTCTTCTATATTTTTATCCTTACTGAGCATCTGAGCTCACCCCTTTCAATGTTTTCTTTTTTCCAGGATGTGAGGAAGTAATTTATGAATGACATGTAGGGATAGTATGAGGGGATATGAAGACAATATGTTATTTTAGTTTTTTTACCTTATGATGTAATGTAAGACTTATGAATATATCTAGTGTTTCCAAGGCTACTAAACTAATCGGTCTTTCAAAACATGATCTTTTTTGTGATCATGCCAATGTTATGTAATAATGCACCGGCTCTGGGTAACTGGGGTCGGGGTGTTACAGTTGGTAATAGAGGAATTTTAGTACAAACCTTGGAAGCTATATTTAGATGAACTCTGATTAGATCACGTAGACCTAAGATGAACTTTGAGGATTAGTATATAAGAACTTCCTATAATTTTGGTATTGTAGAGATTTTGTGAGTTTTTCGAGCAATGCATCCCTGTCTGGATACGAGTAGGTAGTCGTTTCTCTGGAACAGATGTACCTAGAGGTAAAACCCAAAAACACTGATTTGAGCTAGACTCAAATGAGAACTAGTGCATGACAACAGGCTTTGCTTTACTCTTGGTTACGACACTCCCGGGGGATATTCTTAGGATAATTTACATTTTCATTACAAACCAATTTGATGTATTATATATATTAGATGAGATTAAAGGACCTTGGTTAATACTAATGTGTTTCAAATTGAGAATATGGTGACATGTTAATCTCTAAATGATTTTATGACTACTGTTACTCAAACAATGCTTTCTTGTTTTATTCAATGGCTGGATTCCAAGGAAGTTATAGTGACTTTGAGAATGACATACAAGGTGGGAATGGTGGTGGAAATGAGCAACAAAATGGAATGTTGATAGGAGTAAAAGATATCGTATTTATGCCAAATCAGTTTTCCAAAAATATGATCAACAATATATATATTAACCAATTCCCGGACTCAAAAAAGAAGAGAAATGTGATGAATGATAAGAGCTCCAGCAGTAGAGACCATGGAGAACGGAATCCCTAATTTCTATCATGTAGGAAATGTGGAAGGAGACACCCAGGAAAGTGTCTCAATGGGACTAAGAAATACTTTGCGTGCGGGAAGGGAGGAGATAAAGTGGAGAATTGTCGAAGAAAAATGAAGAGTACTATGGAAGAAGATAAAAATGGTCCTAAGAATCCATTTACGGTCATTTGCCGTAAATGTAGGGGACCTGGCCATTACCCGAGTGAATGCCCTATTCTATAGGATATTTTCTTGGTCAAAGAAGATGTTATACGGAAATAAATGGTTGGAGAAATGTTTAAAAATTATTAGTGCTCCTTGTTGATGGGTTTACTTTGGAATAATTTTCTATTGTATTTTTAACCCTGTAGTTTTCCATGTGAGAATGATATTTGAGGAAGAATTATCTTTTCTCTTTTGGATATAGTTATAAATAACCATTTGGTTTTATATGATCATTGGGTTTGAGGTAATTATAAGTTATTATAATTTGGGATGAAAATTCAAGGAATGAGATAAGATTTGTGGTTAAATTATGTTATAGTTATTTAGAGGAATTTATCTCATTTTGATAATGATAGAATATATAGTTTTTGAAAAAGGACAACACGCAGACCGTGTGACAACCCATCACGTTGGACAAAGCTGTGGGAATCAAACCCATAACCAAAGTGCGATTGGGATTTATCGCCTACCATTGGACTACGTGAAGTCCCTAGTTAGTGTGACTATTTTTTTAGTTAAATGATTTTAATGATCAATAATAATTTGATTTGGGATCTTATGTCTTATCAAATGAATACCCTTTGTATAGGAAAATGATTTGGTGATTAAGTGATAAATGATATTTTGGAAGTTGTTCTCTTTTTTGTGAACACTATATGCCCAAGGAAAATGGAATAGTATGGGATTTCATTTGAGTAGTAATGGAGGATTTTTATATATGTTTTTATTGTGGATTTATAGTGATTTGGGTTATTTATGGAAATAATTAGGTTAATTACATTTAAGTATGTGACCTTAAGAGTAATTAATGTCATTTGGAGATACAATTTAACGTGGAAGACTACATTCTTATAAGTTTTGGGTTTCAATATTAGTTTGGATTATATTGAAGGATTTTAAGGACAATTGATTATTTAATGGTATTTATTTTACTTTGGGTATTAATGGTTTAATTTTAGAAATTAAGATTAGTGTTTTTTTCTCTAATGGAATATCCATTTGGGGGATCATCGGATATTATACTACCCATTTTGGTTTTGATTAATCTCTAAATACAAGGTAAATATATAGTTTATCCTACGTGGATCATGTATTTCTATAGAAGTTTATTCTAGCTCTTCCATTTTGACCAAGTCTTCTTGAATACTCATTGTTCAAAAAAATGAGTTAGCGGTAATTTTTTTTGAAAGAATGAAACTCTACTTAAAAAGTAAGTATATCTCTTTATGTTCTTAGTCAATATCATAAATGAATTCCTCATCCTAATTTAATGTAACTTAAAACAATGAAATGTTGTCTGTTTACTTTTCCTATTGGGAGACTAATGACCGTTTGTCCCAACACAAGTTTGTGATTTTCTTATTGTTAACTTTCTCCTGATCATGTTTTCTATCCCTCTCCATCAGAACTTAACACTTATTTTATCATCCATATCCATGTTTTCCTACATGTAATCCTAGTATGGGTTATCTTGGGTGACCTTTATACCTCTCTTCCTTTCTTTGAAAGTTATAATTTGATTGACTCTTTTTCCAATGTAGGACTTTCCATTATATTCCCAAGCCCAATTTTAAAAAAAATTGCAAGGACGCAATTTATTGAATGAGGGGAGAATGTAACACCACATGCTTCCACGGTACGTTTCCCTTTGAATAATGCAATGGCTTGCATTGTACGCAACTTCGAGATTCTAACACAACATAACCAATCAAACTAGCCATTATGAATAGTAATACCTACTTTTTGAAATTTTATAAATTTTTTATTTCAAAATGGACTTCATTTTTGGATTCTTAATATCAAAATTAGCTTAGTGTTAAATTTTTTTACTTTTCGGATAACTTTCATATTTTGATGAATAGTGAAAATTACTAAATTTTAATTACAAACATTTTTAGTCAAAATAATTAATAGTGATACATTATTAATTTGAGTGGTTTTAAAGTATATTTATAATATATTTTTACCATTTAATACAATGTTGGTCATTGTATATAATTTCACATTTAAACCAGACATAAACAAGTTTCAATCTTTTGATAGTTATTATCTCTTAAAAACACGTTATTTGTTTTCACGACAGGAATTAATTTTTCAATTAATTAATGAAACTGATATGTTTTGAATTTGGTAAAATAGACATCATTTTTGAATTCATAATATCAAATATATCTTGGGCCAAATTTTTTATATTTTTCTGGAAACTTTCATTTTTTGATGAATAGTGAAACCACTAAGTGGTAGTTAAAAAAAATGAATTTTTAATAAAACATAATTTTACCGCTTCTGTAAGTGGAATTTCGAAAATCCGAGAGATACGGTTAATATCAAGGATTAAAATGTGGTTCAATGATATGAAAATAATTTTTGGTGAATAGTAACTTTTTACTTTTATTTACCACGGTTAAAAGTAAATAAGGTAATTAAGGGTAAAAATGATATTAATATTACCCTAACACATGTCCTAATTCTATTTTACGAGTGTATCTCGACCAAAACCAACCTTAGGAGTAAAATATTATCATTTAGGTCCACTTGTATTAGAATAGGACATTTATTATTATTTAATTGAAAGAAGACTTAAAAGAGTTAAAATCAAAGTTTATTTGCTAAACCATTTTTAATATAGGGTTATACATAAGATAAATTCGATTGTAAATATTCATTAGAAATATAAAAAGATTTCCTACATATTGGTATTTTATTTATAATTTTTAGGCATTAAATAATTTAATCTATTTATGACATAATGATGATGTAGTAATTACCTAATTAATGAAATATTAAAATAATTGATATTATAAATATCAAAATAAATGTAATTTCAGACTTTTTATAAATTCCACTAATTTTATAGGTTAATATGAAATATTAGGATTTATTATATAAGTTTTTTTTCGAAGTAATAATGCTGTTATGAATTTATCAAAAACAAAATACCCAATTGTGTCAAAATTGACATAAAGGAGTTTTTAATTCAAATATTATATTATTATTTTATATTCAATTCCTAAAAATCTAAGGTTCGGCCAAGAGACGTATATCATGATAGTTGTATCATTAATGGACCACTTGGGGGTCTCTTGGATGTAAATAGTAAGTTTATTAACCATATAATATAAAAATACAAAGAGACATTGTAAAAGTGAAACTAATTAACTAAGAGTTAATACTTAAAGATAAGGTTAATATAATGACCCAATCCTGTCTAAATTCTATTGGTTGAGTGTTTTTAGACTCATCCCCCCCTAAACCTTTAAATAATCTACTTTGGAGCAATTATAAACTGAATATTAATTTATTATAAAATAATATTTTTAGCTTTTCCAAAGGTGCCCCTCACCCCTCTTATAAAATGGAACTCCCCCTTCTCACTAATTTACACATTAAAAGCCTTTTGTCTCGGCCAAACCCTGCCCAAATACTCTCTCAACTTCCCTCACTAAAACATAGAGGCCTTAGTTTTATCATAAAGCCAACCTAAGGAGCCCTTTTGATCAAATCAAAAAGAAGAACCCAAAGAAGAGGTAATGTTTTCACCACCCTCTTTCAAGTTGCTTTCTTCTTAAACTTCTTCTTTATTTTTAATTTCTATTCTAAAATAATAACTCCAGTATCTTATATATACTTTGATGTTATTATAAATATGGTACAACCATATTCAGTATTCTATCCATCCTTTGAATGGCATGTCACCATACGTGCGTACGTACGGCTTACCGTCTCCACGTCGTAGTGTAATTGTCATTCAATAAATTATTATTTGGATGGGTATAATAATGATTTGTAATTCATGTAAATAATAAATATAACATGATAATTATTCTGTATAAATGATATACCATCCAATTATATATTATTTTAACATCAAAAAAATGATATTGTTTCTCATGCGTACGTACGGACTACCTTCTCCACGAACACGATGAGATTCATTCTCCATCGTATCCATTCATGTATAATTATCCTTTGATGATTAAAAATAATGTTTAAGGACATTATATAATTCTCTATATGAATAAGATACAACCTATCCATAACAAACACAACTTACGTAACAAATAATATAAAGGAAAACAAGTAAGTTAACACCCGAAATGATGATAATACTAAGATATTATTAACAAATCAATGTTAAAAGATCATATATGAGATCATATTAATGTAAATTATTCTTTTATAAATCAATAAAAATTATTTCACCATTATATAAGAGGTTAACCTACCGTCTAAAAAGGAAAAAGTACAATGTAAGAGGTTTCTTATCTCACTTTTAATTCCGTGAGAATTCCATTGTTCACCACTTATTTATTACATGTGGTGTGTGTACTGCCAATGTTTGTATTCATTGTGTAATATAATTTAATTCATTTATATTTAAATCATCATTGTATGATCCCTCTTTCATGGGTGTATGTTTTATATGTTACCAAATTAATAAGGGAATTTGAAATTTCAATTTCCACTCATTCGGCTTTACGCATACATGTGTGGAATCACAATTCATTTTATTATGTCATAATTTCCACTCCCCTTTATGTAGATATACTTTTTATACACATAATCAATCAATTGATAAATTCTCAAGTCATCGGTATGAACTTGATAAGAGTAATTTTTACTCAATCTCGATTTGTTGAGATAAACATCCAATTCATTGGTGTTGTTTTTACAAGAATATGTGTGAATGATCTTTTATTGTTTTACACTGAATATCCAATCATATTTAGTGTATTTATATTTTTCACACATAATTATTTCGTTGATTTATCTTTAACCTAAGGATATGGCCTTTATGAGAGATTTCATCTCAATTTAAATTCCATTGAGACTTCTTTGTTGTTATACACCAAATCACTTTTATGTGGAGTATATAATGTACTTTGACTTAGTATATCATGAATCCATTTATTTTCATGATATTACAATGTTTTCATTACCTCAATTATTTGTATTCAAGTGTCTCTCTTTTGGTTAGAAACTCTAACTAAAATACCATTTTTAAATGTTTTAAAGACTTACTATTCTAAATCTTGCTCATTAATGTCCATGTTTTAAAAATGGTTGTAAGGATTTATTTATATGGACATTAAAGTATTAAAATTAAAACTCCTTTTAAAAGTTTCAAAGTAGTATGGGACACTTTCATTCAAAAAATCTATTTTTAAATGGATTCTTGACAAATAGTGTGACTTTTAAATAATTTCATGAAGAAGGGGGATATTTCTCTCAAATCGTTTTGATGATTATTTTCATCTATATAAATATCCTTCATTATTCTCGATTGAGGTTAATATCATACAATACAATCTCCCATATTGTATCGAATGAGTAAGGTTTGACTGTGGATGTACTATTTTAATACCATTCATGGTTTGTGGATAAGTCTTGACATTTCGTATGCTAGTTTTAATATGAATGTTTATGTTATGTTTAAAACTTTTCATATGAGGGATGCATTGGACTTAGTAAGTGATGGGTGGATCCCGCTATAGTTCCTCGATGCATTGGTAGGTCTCATGAGACAAACTATATTCTTGGCATGAGGCCTTTACAAAATCTTAATTGTAGTCTTGGCACGAGGCCTTGGATTCGTGGTTTTGATAGTCTGGAATTATGCATTCCATGTTTATGAAAGTGGTTATTGGTATTGGATGTGATTATTTGACTAGTAGAATATCCATGTGAGTAAGTAAATGGTTTTATTTCATTTTATCATTTCCATATTATTCTAAATTTCAAGTTTAAAAGGATTTTGTTTTAGTCATACATTTCCTTAAGTGTTTATGCTTATCTATGAAATCTTATACTATATTGTTATCCATACTGAGCATCTGAGCTCACCCCTTTCAATGTTTTATTTTTCCCAGGATGTGAGGAAGTAATTTATGAATGACCTGTAGGGATAGAATGAGGGGATATTAAGACAAGATGTTGTTTTAGTTTTTTTACCTTATGATGTAATGTAAGACTTATGAATATATCTAGTGTTTCCAAGGCTACTAAACTAATTGGTCTTTCGAGACTTGATCTTTTTTGTGATAATACCAATGTTATGTAATAATTCACCGACTCTGGGTAACTGGGGTCGGGGCGTTACAATCTATTCCTTCTAATAAAATTTTAACATAAACTCTTATTTTTATTCCTCAAACCACTTTTAGCACTTGGCCAGTGGAATGTCGGGTGTGACACCCCAATCCCACCTCCAATAGGCCATAGGATTGTGAGAAGAACCATGTAGTCATATCACACACATGGTAGACCTTATCCTAATGAACATGTACACACATACACATCTCCAAAAAACAATATAATGAGAATGGAAAGATTCAACTAATTCCAAGATGCATGCATACAACTAAATTCTACATTAGAGTATGATACAATTAAAATAAAGAACAAAGGGAAAAATAAAATCTAAAAAAACTATAAAAGATTCCATCTTACAAGAAAGGAGGGACAATAGTCAAATAAAACACTTAGAACCAAATTTGATCCATTTATATTAGCTCTACTCCACCTGATCTATGTCTACCTAGGACATATTTGGAAGGCATATCATTCGTATAAGATATGAAATGAGTAGGAAGAGTGTGTGAAGGGACTATTATAATCATAACTATTAGGAAATCCTAAAATCACCAAACCCAATGTATCAACATAGAAAAATATCATAAGGAATGGAAACATATAATATATTTACACAAGTAGACACCAAGTCTCAAAAAATGTCACACCCATACTTCCATTTTAGGATTCCACTAAAGGATTCGAGGAAACTCTTGTCTAAGAGAATGCACTCCTCAAGTATTACTAACTTTGATGGATCTCATCCTAGTGTTTTTTCTTTGTAAGACTTTATATGATGAAGTACACACTATAACTCAAACTAATTCAATATAAATATAGAGAATCACACCCATGTCTTATGGGAGATACCAGACCCAAACCTTAGTAAACCTGTCTGGATGTGGATTGCACACCCTAGAGGTCAATAATAAGATACTTGATCCAAACCATGGAAGAATGATATTGGATCATAACCTAGTAAATGTGGAGAGATACCTAACTCTATCTGACACTAACCCATAGAGGGGATCACTCATGCAATGCTCAGGACGAGATACCTCATTGTACCCTCATAGGGCTCGAGAAGGGAATAGACCATACAAGTACAAGTCTAGAATGAAGAGAACGGGGTCCTCAACCTACCCCCTAAGAATTAAATGACATATAAAAGGATCACATATTGTATTATGGATAGTTTGGGTATGTATGTGTCCTCCAACCAAGTCTCGTGTACTCTGACTCATGCCTGTGTAATCTAGTTGTGCCCATGTACCTCACTTGTGTCTGGTTTCCCTAGTCATATCAGGGCACTCTGGTCATACATGCATAGCCTAGATATTCCTATGTATATAATAATACCCATGTAGTTGTATGTTCCCATGATCATGTATGCTTGGGGTACATATCAAGTCTCCAACATCAGATCACACAGTATGTGGTCTGGCCAAATGAAACATTATATATTATTATACACATATACCATACTTGATACAGAAGGGAACCATGTGGTGTGTGTTCTTCCAAAGTGAATGGTGTGTATGTCACTATTTTCTAAAGACTCCCATATGTTATATACATTTTACCCACACCAATATTACTGTCGAATCCATCAAGAATCGTGCTCATAGATCTCGGATCTTGGGTGGACCATACCTGAGAAATCATTGTGGGCTAGATTATGTCCACCCATACACTTGGTAAATGATTTTTGTCATGCTACATCACCGAAATTCCAAGAACCATATGAAAAATATCAATACAGTCTCTAATATCCATTCTCCGTCTCATCATTCCAAAATTGTTCCATCAATCCCAAATCTCAACACAAAAAATGATTTGTTTTTCCGAATATTTATAGCAGAGTGATCATTTTTTGAGTATTGTTGAACCACCGGTCAAATGGAACACCAACAATGAACACACAAAGAACAGGTGGAGAACATCACAAAACATAAAAGTCAAAAAATAATGATTGGTCAATGTTTTGTTTGGTCTCAATCCATTAATGGAGGATTCATCGAACACAATGAATAATCAAGGATTTTAATGAAATAACAATTCCTAATTATTAGAAGATAAATCAATAATCATAAATAAAAAATCAACTTGAAAATCAATTTGATAGAATTATTAATTCACATTCCAAATGGGATAATAAAAATGTGTATTAATCCAATATAAACAAAATTCCAACCTTGATATTAGATCTATTATTAATATAGAATGATTTTGTTTTATTTTCATTGGCCAGATCCAAGAACTTTGTGGGTGAAGATGATTCCTTGTAAAATTAATCACGGATCCACTATCTCTTCATCATCATCCAAGATTTATTCCACGATCCTCTCCAAAGTCTAGGGTTATGAATTTCTCCATAATAGAGACTATATAGTGTAGGGTTTGGTTTTTCCATTTAATAAATAATATATATATATATATATATATATATCCACCCACAACCACTCTTAAACCAAAAACCTAACACACACAAAGGTTATGTATCAAATAGGGTAAATATTGAATTAAATATTCAATGGAGGTTTCAAATTTCTCATTCAATACTCTTCGATATTTTTTTTATTATTTCAAAAAAATGTTGATGTGTGATATAATATATTGAATATTATTATTATATCAACACTAAGGCTCCACAATCCCTAGAATCCCATTCTCACTCAGTGCCTAGATTCAAAAATATTCTATAAAATATTTTAATGTTTTTCCCAGATAAAACTATGTCATTACATTCACCCCAACTCAAGTATCTTCATCCCAAAAATAAATAGTCCACTCAAATGGGTGAGGGTACTAAACCCGCATCTGGTTCACCAGCTAATAAGTGATCTTCTAAAGAATCTTGTGATTTCACTAGAAACACGGAAAGTAAATTTCTCAACCAGAAATAAAATTCCTCTCCCTATCCGTGATATTTACTAGGTCCACTACAATGGTATCCCTATCCATGGTGTCCATATTTACCAAATTGACAATATCTGATGGGTCGTGCCCATACCTACTCATCTGTGACCCATGGAAGACATTTTTTACCTTGTATAAATATTTTAGTATAGAAAAGTGGTATTACACCTTTCAAACCCAACATAGTGTCGGGAAAGGGCCAATTATTCAAGAAGACATCTTGTGCCCCAGCAAAATTTCTACAATCCTCGCTAAGGTAAGACCCTTGGGAACACATGGTATCCCTCATCCAACTTCAAAGGACATAATAATTGGTCCATATAAGACTTATGATGTATCTAGGTTTTTCATCTACTTCTAGATGATCTAAAACATCTCTTTTTCCTCTTACAAAATCGAGGCCCATCAGTACTGACCTCTCTAGAGCAGTTCAACACAATGATAAACTTCATGGTCTATAGTATAAGGCTAAAAATGGTGGCATACCGATGGTGGGTAAGTAATTATTAATATACGAAAACTCCACCATGTTTAGATAGACCACTTGACTATGGAAAATGTTCAACTTCTAAGGATGAATCATGTTCTTTAGAACCTGAATTGTCTACTCATTTTGGCCACATGTCTAAGGCTGAAACATCATTCTCAACTACAACTAAACCCAAAGGTCTCTTGAGATACTCTCAATAATCATTACATGAAGCAATCATCATATTTTAAAATGATATTTGATATAACTCTATATAGACAAACTATATACTGTATGTAATGGCCTCCCAATCGCTCTACCGAACTCTTTTCTCAGGTGACTAGGAAGTGGTTCAGCTTGTTGAGTTGATTATGATCTCATAGATAGTGTCATGAAAACTATCTAATTTTGGAATTAATGTCATTATGTTCATGGATAAACCATCCCACATCCACTTCAAAGCCTCAAGGTGTTTAAAAAGACACACAAGAACATAGGGGACATCCTTCACCTACTGACAAGTGATGCATCGAGAGACAAACTTGGATACCCACCTCTTCATCCATGGCCACCAGAACATATGATTAAGATCTTGGTACATGTTCACCACACATGTATGTACCACTAAGGGGGTGTATGAAACTCATGTAGAAGCTCCTCTTGTAGAATCACCAATACAACAGCCTACTCTCAGAAGAAGAAGAAATACTCCCACCTTCAAAAAATCAATGAATTGCATGTAAAGTGGATATCTAAACATGAATTATATCACAATTGGTATCTCCATGTTGAGCCTCCCTAACATGATGAATAAGTTTAGGGGTAACAACCCTCATCTATTGGTAATTTGCACCATCCTCGACCACTAAGTATGCTTGCAATGACACTAGCTACAATAATGCCTTGATCACAAGTGAAAACTAGATATCCTATAGAGAGTATCTACCACCACATCCCCCTTTCCAAGAATATATATGATATAGAAGTCATAATATTAGAGGAACTCTATCCACCAAAACTAACTCATGTTTTGATCTTTTTTTAAAAAGATATACGTGAGACTCTTATGGCCAATGTAGATGATAAACCACTCACTCGTAAGTTAGTGTCACTATCTATATAGGGTGAATACCATGATTTCCAGCTTAAGATCATGGGTTTCTCATGTCCAAGTAAACTCCCTATTCTAATATGACATGTCCCATGTAGTGGGCCTTTTTAATCAAGAACTAACACTTCAATATATTCTTATAAATTTGGTCCTCTAGAAGTATTTCTAAGACCATCCTCAAATTTTTCACAAGCCTCTCCTCTAATGTGAGTTCACCATGATGTCATCAATAAAGACTACCATGAATTGATCCATGAAGGGATGGAAGATCTGGTTCATGAGTCAAATGAACACTAATGGGGGATTAAAAATTCCTAAGGGAATAACCATTTACTTTTATTGACTATAGAGACATTAGAATTCCATATTTGGTATATCCTCGTCTCAAACATGGAGATGGTGATAACCTAACCTTTGGTAAATCTTATAGAATCACCCCACCCCTTTAATCTAGTCATAGAGGTTATTTATTTTCAAGAGTGGATACTTATCCTTCATGTTAACCTAATTATGAAAAATTTATTCCACACATAACCTCAATCTCTCATCTTCCTTCTTAGTGAAAAACATTGGGGCTATCCAGGGAGACAAAATGGGTCCAACAAATCCCTTCCTCTAAAAATCTTCTAGTTTCCACTTCATCTCTAGAAGATCTATGGGATCCATGTGATAAGCGAGCATAGATATAAGGTTAGTATCTTTGTGAAATTCTATGTAGAAGTTGATCTCTTGGGGGGAGGTAAGCTTGACACATCCTTAAGAAAGACATCGTCATATTCATCTACCACTATAGAAATCTAAAATCTCTTAACATTTTCTTCTCCAAGGGTAATCCTAGCCAACCAATGAGTAATTAGCTATATCCTCCTATATATGAGCTCATCCTACTTTTTCAAGGATTCCATATCACCCTCAAAGGAAAACCTCATCCCATCCAAGTATATTCACAACATCATCTACCAGAAACAATCAATCTATGCATGAACTATGGAGATCCAGTTCATACCTAAAATAATGTAGTAATGCCTCATCATAACTATTAAAATATATCCTAGGAAAATAAATCCTACAAGGGTTTGTTCACAATGTTTGAAGAAGTATGTGATCGATGAATCTTCTTATGTATGAGCCTCCATGCACAAGGGTTGAGCCAAAAGCTCCACAAAAATATCTAAATCCCCAAAAAGGGATGTGGTAAGGAAAGAGTGTCTTGCACCTATGTTTATCAGTGTTTCATATAAAGTAATGAAGTCATATATTGTACCTTCAATCATCCATGGATCCTTTGTGGTGGAAACATATCACAATATAGACAACATCCTACTACTATCCCAACTCATCTTCCATGTCAACCACCCTATGGACTTCATTTCTCGAGATACTTTCCCTACCTAGGTGGTCTATTGACCGTCTCCCTATCATTTTCATGGTGGTTCAAACAATCCCATGTGATATTTCCTCACCCGTCATAGTGGGGAATCATTAAATCTCCATCAGTAGAATGGAAATGCTATGAGAGACCTAAAATTAAAACACTCTATCATGAGTCATCTCCAAAAATTCCACAAACTCTTGGATCTGTCAACAACTAGTTTTCAAAGTCTCAACTCTAGAGTGCCCATTATTGGCCCTAATTTTTTATTTCTTCTCATCAAAAAATCTCTCCATTCCCAAGGATCACTCAAGCACTCCATCATATGTAGGGATGAAAATTGATGTCACCCTAGCTTGGATATCTTGGAAAAGTCCAGGCTTAATGTTTTATGCTTGAAATAACTCATCTTGAACTATATCCATTGAGAATCCTGAGTGGTTAGTGAGCCTCAACATATAATCTACAACTATCATGTAACCATGCATGAGATTCAAAAGTTCCAAGATATGTACTACTCACAGTGTATCTAGGTATAACTCATATATGAAGTGTTTATTAAACTCTATCTATGATAGAGTTACCCCATCATGGGTCTGAGTCACTACACTCCACTATCGCCCTACAGAGCCATGGAGAAGGCTCACTGCTAAGACAACCATTAGATCAACAGGGGTCCTAACATGGTGTAAAAATCTCCCTACTACCTCAACATAGTCCTTTTCAACCTAGGGGATTAGATCACCCCAAATTCTATGGGATCTCTACCTTTAATGATGATGTTTTCTCAACCTAAGTACATAATATACTAGCATTTATGGACTAACATACAACTCAAAAAGTGAAGGTAAGACCAATAAACCATCTAGAGGTACCACCTCATGTATAGGCCCCTGAACTAAAGCCAAATCACTTTGTGGATCATCCTCATGATCTTTCTATGGAATCCTATTTTGTTGGTATTGTGGAGTCATCATATAGAAGTCATCATGCATAATTGTCAAAAGAGTATATTTGGTGAGCTAACTCAAGAAGGACATGGAAACCACAACCCAATCCTATATGATGTATGTACCAATGTTTTCCTTATAAACAGTTCCTACATGTATCGAGTCAACAAGTAAGTTATAAAAGTATTATAGAATGGTACATCATCTTCAACCCCAACACTTATATCGCTTGCATAAGATCCAAATTCAAGACACTTTAATACTTTCTCCCTATTTACTAATCCAAACCACACATCTATACTATCTCTAAATTCGGGTCCAAAGATGTCCTACCTTTGATACAACTCTTTCATGACCCATCCCACAGGGGCTTTCCGAGCTGACAGTAAGCCAAGGGTGAAACCCCAAGCACACCTCTAATCAGCTAGGGGAGGGACGAAAGAATCGAGTAAGAATGTCTAATACCTGGGAGGCCATAGCCTAAGGTACCTATAAACATGAATTCATCTTGAAACAACAACATAATTCAGAATGGAAAGATACAACTAATAAAAATATACATGCATAAAACTAAATCCCACATCAAATTACGGAACATTTAAGAAAATCATATTAATCCAAATACGAGACCTCTAAAAATATAAAAGAGTCCAACCTACTAAAATGGAGGGTAATGTTATCAAATGAAACACCTAGGAAAAAATATGGTTTTTCTATATCAGTTATGCTCTACCTTCTCATGGGACATCTAAGACTCTATCATAAGGCTAGTTTTCTGCATAAGACAAGACAAGTGCAGGAAAATCCCACGTAGGGGTAAGTATAATCATACCCTATTGGACACCCATAAATGACCGAACACAAAGAATCGTGACAGAATTATATTATAATTATAGATAACATCAACCTATATATACTCAAAATTTACACCAACTTTCAATGAACGTCACAACCACACTATGAGCCTAGGATTCCACTCGAGGCTTCAAGGTAACACTTGTCTGAGAGAACTCGGATTTTGGGTCTTGCAAACACTAATGGAACTCATCATAGAGATCATTCCTATCATACTATTCTATGATTAAGTACACTATAGAACTGAAAATATGTTGATATTTATATAGGGGATCACACCCAGGTCTTATGCGGGATACATATCCCATCCTAGAGTAAACCTACATGGATGAGGATCAGATGCCCTAGAAGTCGGTAATGGGATACCTCACCCACCCTAAGGAAGAATGATAGAGGATCACACCTCGGGCACATGGAAGGATATCAAGCTCTATCAAATACTAACCCATAGATGGGATCAATCATCATGTGATAAGGATAGGATACCTCACTTTATCCTCACATTGATGGATAAAGAAACTCACCCTATAGATACTATTATAGAATAAAGAGAATGGGGGCCCTAACCTGCCCTATAATAAATTCACTATGTCTATAGGGAATAAATAGTGTGTCATGGATATTTTAGGTATGTATGTCCCTTATGGGACATGATTTTTTTCTCTAACCCATGCTTGTGTACTTTGGTTGAGGTTGTGTACATCGGTCATGCTTGAGTACTCTAGCCATGTATGGGTGCCCTGGTAGTGTCTGGGTACTCTATAAAATCATGTGTAGCTTGGTTGTGCCCATGTATCTATCCATTCCCATGTTACAAGTCATTTGTATTCCATCTACCCCAAGATTACATGTTTAGTCACCAATATTGGATCGCATGGAGTGTGTTCTAGCCATAAAACATGTGATATTTTATCAGTGCATAAACCCTAACCACCATAAAAGGGGACCACATGGTGTGTGTTCTTCTGATCTACCCACCATGTATGTTGATATTTTCTAAAAACTCTCATCTATTATAATAATCAAGCCCATGGAACCTTTGCTGCGAATTTCAATTAGAATCATTACAAGAGATCTCAAATCTAGGGTTAACCATGCTTGATACATTAATGGTGGTGAAATTGAATTCAACCAACTACTCAAGACACTATTCTCATCAGACCACTCTGAAAAAATGATAAAACATAGATGAAAACTCTTTTTATGGTCTCTGATCTGTTGTATCTGTCATATCAAACCTCAATCATGATATTGATCTCAAATCTAAACCCTCATAAATGATCTATTTCACCAAAGATCAAATGTGTAACAGTAAATTTTTGGGTATTATTGAACTGCTGATCAAATGGAACATTGATAATGAAAATGTTAAGAATAATGGGAGAAAATCATGAAATAGAAAAGTGTTCAAGAGAATGTTATTATTGTTTTAGGTTTCCCCCAATCTAGGAGATTAGAAAGCATCAAATGAAAGGAATAATTAATTATTAACAAGAAATATAAATTCTAAATCCAGTGAAGATAAATTAGTACCCATAAATCAATGATCGACCAATGAATCAATTTTCAAGAAAGATTAATTCATGTTTGAAATTGGATAATTAAAATGGGTATTAAACCTATATAGAAGAAGTTATACCTCAATATTGGATCAATAAATAACGAAGAACAGTTATGTTCCATTATCTTGGTGAGATCCAAAAACATTGTTAGGGAAGATGATTCCTTTGAAAATTGATCATTGATCCATGATCCCATCATTGTCCACCACGCCCTCATCCATGGTCATATCCAAACACTAGGGTTATTTAACTAACCCTAGGGTTTCACCATAACATAGATTGTATATAAGAGGATTCAGTTTTTCCTTTTGTTAATTAATAAATTTATTTATTTATTTATGTATCCTTCTACGACCACACCTAAACCAAACACCTAATTCATAGAATGGTTTTTTTGTGTATAGGGTAAAACCTATATTTCATATTCAATGGTGGCATCAAATTTTCCACCTGATACTCTTTTAAATAATTATTCCATTATTTCTCAAAAAACTATGTATCAGTGATATAATATATTTAATATTATTTTATATAAACACGGAGGATCCATGTGTCTCAAGATCCCATGATGTCTTCCTACCTAGCTTTAAAAATATTCTTTAAAATATTTAAAAGGTTTAAAAATAAAAAAATACATTATATCTATGATCTAATAAACTAGAAACATTTCTCAATAAAAAATGTTTCTAACACAAAAGTGCATGCATAACTGAAATGAGTTCTAGTTCATGAGTGGTTTAATTCTTATCATTAGGCCAAATCTGATGAGATCCATATTCCACCATATGATGTACCTATATGGAAACACATCCTAATCATACACCTGATGTATCATTATAAACTACATAAGAATGTCCATCTTCTGGAATGATCAACAAAGGTTTTGATGTTAAACATCATTTAAATTCATCCAAGGAAGTCTAAAACATAGAATCCAATAATAATTTAACCCCTTTTTTATTAAGATTAGTCAATGGTGACACACATTTCAAAAAAAAACCATTACAAACCATCAAGGATATCCTATCAAACCCATGAAGATTCGAATCACAATCACATTCTTGGGATCTTCCCAAAGCCAAACATCTTTTACCTTTTGAGGTTCAACTAAGATTTCTTATTCTAAGACCATATGTCCTATGAATTTTACTTATTGGATACAGAAGTGGAATTTCAAGAATTTAGTAAAAATAATGTAGTCTTTAAAGATTCTCCAAATATATTTCATGGGAAGCTGACTCTCTTACTTGAATATCGAGTAAACTAGAAAATAATCCATGAATACCATGATAGTGGAGTCAAGGTACTAGTAGAATATATATCTCATCAATGTTTTGAAAACTACAAGTGTTAGTTATAAAAAATGGAATCATAAGATATTCTTTATAGCCATACAATCTATAGGAAGTTGAATTCATAATATCTAACTCCTTAACTATGATCTGGTGATATTCAATCTAAAGGTAAATTTTTTAAAACCACTTTTCTTCTTTCAACTAGCCAAAAAATTCATTATTATATGGTAAGGTGTACATATTCATAATCATTAACTAATTATGATTTTGATAATTGACACAAATATGAAGATTTCAAATAGCCTTCTTGAAGCATAGGAATTTCCCAAGGTGATACACTAGGGATAGTGAGACCTTCCACCTTTAAATCATCCAATTAAATCTTACACTCTTTCAATTCATCCAGTGCCATGCGATAAGAAGGAATCGATATCAATTGATCTCTAGGCACAACATTGATAGAGAATTACTCCTATATTTCAAGAGGTATACCAAATAAGTCATTATGAGACAACGCATAAAATTACCTAAATAGAAAAAGAATCTTACAAACAGAGGACTCATCTCCACTTTCAATCAAGAATGAATATATCATTCTTCCACTTTCTGATAGAGGAGGTCTTGATCGACTAGACCTCATATCCCACTCTCCCTAAAATACCCATGATCTCTCATCAAACATAATAAAGGATACATATAAATGTTAATAGTCAATATTCACTTTATGGGTGTTCAACCATTCAACACTGATAATAAAATCAAATACGTAGAATTCAATAACCAAAAACTTCAAAACAATAGTTAATTTGGAAATTTAAAAACAACTCATAGGACAACATAAACTACACTCCCCCTTCTTCCCAAGATTCTTCTGTAACCCATTCACATAAGGCTTTAGTTTCAATATATGTGTTAAATGATTCAAAAAGAGAGTTTATATGAAAGAATGCGAGGCATGAGTATCAAATAAAATAGTTTCTAAATGTGAAGAAATAAATATAGTACCTCTCACTATTGAATGACCTAAATCACATTCCATGGGAGACAATTTCATTTCATGTAACTACATTATTTATAGGATTTAGGATGGAACCCAATTGACAATGAATCATCCAACTACACTAAAAATACTTTAATGGATGATGAACTAGATCCATAATGAGGAGTAGAATGATTCGTATAGAATTTTTATAACTGACCATGTCTGCATGAATTGCAGATCTTGATAGGTGTGGGGGAAAAGCATCTCACGTGCTATTTCATTCCACATAGGTAGAAAGTTAGATGAACAATACTAGATACTATATATGGTTTGGAGTAAGCCCACTATAGAGAGCCATTACCGCCTCTTTTGAAAGTCTTCCTTCACTCCCTCTTCCATTCATGGAATATTATAAAACTAAAATGAAGTGGAAGGGGAATTCTAACCAACCTTGACTTTCCTACCTAGCCAATATTTTACATTAGTACACTGTCAACAACCTCATAATAAGAGGTAATCTTCATCAAGGAAACATGTAAATTGATATATTCTCACAGGACCATATAGAACCTCTATGCCTTCAAATTATTGTTTGAAGCCTCCTCAAGATTAAAACTGACTAATTTATCAAAATGGTTGACGTACTCGGTCACGGTCCAATCACACTAATGAAAGGTTAAGAAATCCATGGATTTAGACATCGTTATTGATTTGGAACACAACTGTTGAAAATATATAGTCTTGAAATATTTACACTCCAATCCTTCATGTTTTTTTCAAAACAATTGTTTCCCATCATCTTCTAATAGGTCCTTCATGCTTAAAGGAATCACACTGAAACATCATAGAACTTGGACTTTCCAAAAATTTCAAAACCCATTCAATCATCCCTCAACACTCTTCCCCTTCCCAAGGATTGTTTTTAACTTAAAAAGATGGTGCCTTGTTGCATTGAAACTCTTGGAACCGATCTTTATCTACTGTAGTTATGGGTTTTACCTATCTAGTTTGAGTTTTCAAAATAAAACATTCTGGTCCATGGCATGGACTAGTAACACTATCACTTTAACAAGATTTTGATTGACTAAATGGTTTCCTCAATGAACATAATCCTCAAAAACCTCCTAAGGATCTCTAGGAAGTATTTTGAGGGAGGAATGGTACTATAAAAAATAAAGGTAATAGGCCATTAAATAAAATAGGAATTTTAATGATTATATAATCATGGAACTTAGATAAGATAAAAACTATTCATGAAAGACATTATTCCCATCATCCCTTGGTTATTTAATACATTTTATGATGAAATTTGTCAGGGAACTCATTTATAAACTACCCCTTAAGTCCCAAAAATCATATATCCCATCAACCAAAACATCTTGAGACAAGAAGATCATAATCATGAAATAAAACCTCTCTATGATAATAATTTTTCACAAACTTATCTGAGTCATCCCTGAAATGGACACCTGAGCTAGTATATGAAAAGGCTTAAAGAGAATTATGAATCCCCACTAGTTGTAAAAAAGAACTTGGACATCATGAACTATCTTTGGAAATGGTTTCATCCCAAAAAATAAACCAGGGGGAAAACAATGACATATATGTAAATGAAATAAAATATGCAAATATATATTCAAATAATTGAAGACAAAATAATACAAGGAAAAAAAGTTCCAAACCAAAAATAGGTAAACCAATGAACTCAAAATGAAATAAAACCCATCTCCATGTGATACATGGGTCAACATCCCACTATGTCACTAGGAAACTCCCACACCCAACTAGAATGGATACCCCCCCACCACCACCACCATGTGGTTCTTTTCCTTTACCTATGTCATATAAATCAAGATCTATACACACCGAATGGTATGCAAAAAGTTTGGTAAACAAACCTTGTAGGATTCAACCTAGTGTTTCATAAGAAGTCTTTTCAAAATAAATGCATTATTATCAAATAAAACATCAAGGTATGATATATATTTTTCACAAATATATAAAAATATGTGGAAATTTTCCAATTTAAATAGATCACAATACATTTCTAAAAAAACTAATTTTTCAAAACACATTTAATGACAACATTTTCCTTCTAATTAATTCAATGTATTAAATATAATTTAATGAATTTTTAATATTAAAATCACGAACAAATAATCTTTTTTAAAAGAGAATCAACATGGAAAAAAATTATGATGAAATAGTTATGAGTTAGCTAGGATACGACCACTATCTCAATGATCAAATTCCACAAAGTGTACACATTACCCTTGGAAAATGGGCCTAAGGGTAAGATATTACTATTATAAGTGTCTCCCTACCTCAAATAGTGTTTAGTTAGTGTTGTAATCAGGTATCTATGATAGTAAAAACAAATCATTCCTAGTGATTTCAACCCAATTTTTTCACCCTCTTAAGTACCATAGGTTCCCATAGGCCATGATCCAAAATTGATTACTGTCAAATTTTCATTTCAAATCAATTCACTTTTTACAATACCTTTAATTGGTTGTATACAAATTTCACAATTTAAACCAATTCATTAATTAAAATCATTTATGTAACAAAATAAGTGTTCTTTGAAATGAAACTGTCATTAACCAAACTAAGGAAGAAAATCCATTTTCATAAAGATATCCAAAACCATTAAATTTCATAAATTATAAATCATGATAGTCAATAATTTAAAAAACCATTTTAAAATGATCAAGCATTTATAATTCATAAGACAAATCCATCTTATAAAACAACAGACCTAAAACCACTTGGTTTTTTAAAAGCTATAAAAGTTCTACAACAAGATGAGAAACAAGGGATCTGTAGAACAAGGGGGAACCTGAAACAATAAATTCCAAATCAATAATATCTAATTCATCAATTTCTAGAAAAATGGAAATGAGAGGAATCACTTACTATAACGATTCCCAAAGACCTCACCACGAGAAATGAAGATCTGAATATAAATTTCCAATTCTATAATGTATCTAAAATAACTCTCATTTGATCATGACATGAATCCTTATATTAGTGGATAAAATCCCCAATATAAGATTCCTTTCAATAAAAAGAGAGTAACTCTAGGAAAATTCTGAATAATTGTGAGGAATGGATCCCTATGTTCAGTTACCAATATCTAATTCCAATTGATCATTTAGAAACAACCTCTGTATTAGATGGGGTCTCTAAAATCTCCCAGGGGAATCCCTTGGGATGAGAGCATAAGCCATGAGAGGAAGAGGAATGTCAATAGGGGATGTATCAGGTCTTAAAATAAATTTTCATATTAATTACATGACATCTTATGGTTTGGCCACATGATTTGGAAAAGGTTTTCCAACCATACACCCCTTTCTCGGCTAATGAAGGGGTCATACGGTTTGACTAATTATGTGCCAATAATGAGAAATGATTTTATCCCATGTTTCATGGTTTGAGGGGAAGTCCGCATAGTGTAGATTAATCATATTCCAACTATGGTCCCTCTTTATTGATTCCAAAACAATCTTCATGGTTATATAGGAGTGTCACATAGATTTCCCTAATTGCACGCCAATCGTGAACCTACCCTTAAACTCTAAAAACTCCAAAATATCACCTAGAATAACCTGAAAAAAGATTGAAATGAATGTTGTTCAAAACAGAAGAATGCAAGTATATGAACGTGATATGAGTGAGAACCCGTAATATAAATATATATTTATATTTATTTAATTATTAATTTACATATATTATAATATATATAAAAATTTATATCTCTATATCAACAGAAACACACATGTATATTTATGTGTAAAAATATATATACATTTGTATATATATGTATCTACATATTAATACATTATTATATGTTGAATAAAATTCATAATTATTTTTTATTTTTATATGGTATGTATATTAACAAAATAAGATTATATAATTTTTATTAAATATTTATTAATACAATAAAACTTATATATGTAATAATGTAAAAATATGTATATATACTTATATATTATTTTATAAAAACATTATAATATGAAAACAAAAATTTCAATACCATAATATCTATATGAAGGTAAGCTCGGAGAATAAATATTTTCTCTATCAAAAAAGTTCCCTCATAAAGGAAGTTAAAATTCCATTGAATGTTCAAAAATTAAGGAACCCCTACTAGAAATTTAGTTTTAGAAGCCGTATGGGATTTTTATGACTAATAATAAATATATTTTGCCATATTACATTATCTGAATGTTGTATATATTTTAGTAATCTTCTATTTGACATCTCATGGAGCTCAAAAAAACACTCAGATCAAAAGTTACGGATTTTTGAAGTTTAAGACCTGCTTTCAACTTATTTTAAATTGGTTAATTAATTTATTAGATTTTTCAATCACCAAATTATTATTAAATGTATATTAGTCAACCCTAATTTTTAATTTTTTTTATAAATAATAATTTTTAATTATTATATAAACCATTTTTCCCTAAATCTATTACATGTTATGTATAAATATTCATATTTTATATTATATAAATAATATTTATGAAAAAAAACTTATATTTATATCAATATAAATATATTTATATATGAAAATATTATTTTTTGTGGTGTTCATCTATTATAAATGCTAAAAAAGTACATTAGCTCTGATAAAAGGTACCCTTTTATTAGCGCTAAGAAAAGCATTGATAAAGGGGTTCTGTTATCATTGATAAAAACACTAAAAATTTGTACCCTTTTATCAGCACTTTTTATTGATGATAAAAGCAACATTTCTTAATGATTTTAGGTAACACTGATAAAATTTCCACTTTATCAATGCTTTTTGTTTAGTGCTGATGATGGGTAGCACTCAATAATCATGAATCTTTAGTAGTGATCCTAAAACTAAAGTAACACTAACCAAATTGGTGACATAATACCTAGACCGGCACTATATGACCTATATGTTCCAATATTCTCATCAAAATAGTAGGGCCCTAAAACTATCCTATAAGAACTCAAGCTACCATGGAAACATATTCTATCCCATTAAAACACATCATTTCTAATTGCGCCGCATTTCCTAGCGAGACCATGATTTACACTATGGATTTTACTTATCCAAACCCCTCTTTAAATCCAAATGAATCTCATGACATGTCAAATAGTGGTTAGTAAATAAATTAACAACCACGTAATCAATTATAAGTAATTTTAAATAAAACACATATCACCTCTTACGCCCTCACTAGAAACATCCCCTTTCACATCAACTTATAAGCATTGCATAAAGTGGTTTAAATAATAAACATCCCCTAATGGGTCACAAGCCACGGTGATATAAGAATCACATAGAGGATCAATTGAGGGTCTCACACAACTTATTTATCCCTTGTTTAAAGGTTCCAATCTGGATTTCAAAAGGAATCTTGGAATTCAAATCCATTTACACCATCTAATATCTCATTTCAAAACATTCCTTGAAATCCCATTTTCCGAATAACCTAGGAACTTCAATTGGAAGTCCAACCATTTCCACAATTCCTTTTTTAAAACATTTTTGGACCACTACTGAGACCTAGAGGTGACAAAATAATTAAAACAGTGGTTGAAACCCGTTTTTTATAAAAAAACCCTTTTAAATCATCAAAATTCCTATTTAAAAATAGTGTTAATGTCAAATACACATTCAAAACATTTAAAACCATTTAAAAGTTCCACTAAGGAATTTTGGTGAACACTTGGCATGCGACAAGTCCATGTCATGTGTTGAAACAATATGAAATTTTTTCTAACACATCAAAGGTAAGTCATAAGAATATAATTTTATAATAATGCAATTTGAAACATCAAATAAACTTACAAAATGAATTACAAGGGAATTACATAGAAAACCCAACCTATTCCAAGTGGAACTGCAATAGAATCATGTCACCTTCTGCGGTGAATACACAACAGAGCCAAGAGACTTCTTCTTCAACCCTAAAAACCCAAGTTATCATTATTGCACTCATCTTGAAACCTATTCCAAACATGATCATTAGTTAATCTTTATAGAAGACATAAAAAGCAAGGGAGGGGGTAGGAGAAGAGAGGGAATGAGGAAAATAGGATCTTACCTAGTGAAACATGCATGAAATCAGCGAAATAAGGCAACAAATTTAAGAAGTTGGGAGAGGAGGAGATCCCCCAAGCTCTATAGAGGTCGATGGAACCCGAAGGGAGAGAAAATACAACTAAAGGCCTTTAAATCAAAGAGTAAAATATGAGGAATTTTATAGTTTTTAGAAACTCGGTACACCACATAGTTTTAAAACCATGTATCTAACATGAAAACATGATCTATTAAAAACATTAAAGCTTCACACACTTGTCCCGTGGTTTCCACTAAAAAATATCAATTTTTTTGCATGATTACACATATTCCCAAAAGGTGTCACAAGTTTTGGTTGGAAGCCGCATGGTTTAGACCAAATCGTACGCAACCTATGCAGACCAACCATGCACTAAAAAATGAACTAAAAAGAAGATTATGTCAGTGAAATCACACGCAACAGAAAAATAGGAATTTAATAATAGTGTTCAAAGCCACCACTAAATGATTCGTTCATAATTTTTTAGTGGTGATTCATTGAAAACCAACATAAAATTTGAAATATTATTTTTTCTACATTTTTTATTTATATTTAGTGGAGGTTTTCATATAAATCCTCGCCAAAATTATTGAAAAAAATTATTAATTTTTGATAAATAATTTTTATTTAATATTTATTAATAATTATTCATATTTTATAACAATTTATTAATTATAATAATTTATGATCTAACACCTATCAAATTGAATCTTATGAAATGAACTACAACCGAGTTAGATAGAAATTTGGTAATTGTGATTAGTAAAAAAAATTGTTTCTCTAAGAGAAGTTGAAAGTCGAACTTGAACATCAAAAAGACATAACTTTTAATCCAAATGTATGTTTTTTCTTTTTGACCTATCAAATCGAATATTATAATGATATATACATCATTTGGGTTGAGGAACATTAATTCATTATTATTTCTCATTTGAAAATGGTTTGGAAGCCCCCCAAAACTGAGTTTTTAGTTAGGATGCCCTATTTTTGAATAAGATGTGGAATTTCAACCTCGTTTAAGATGGACTTATTATAATTTTTAGGTAGTCTATGATTTTATTCTATGTATTTTCATTCCAATTAATATGTCGGTGTTTCAATTGTACTGGTGTTCCCTCTTTTTTTCTGATTTATTATTAATAATATATGTGTGTCTGTTTATATATATATATATATTTATTTATTTATTTATTTATTTACTATTTATATATATTTATCTATATTTATTTATAACTATATATAATTATATATAATTATAGATATTTATAAATAAATAAATATTTATTTATTTATATTTACATATATTCATATATATTATACGGGTGTATATATATATCTCTTTATATATCTTTATGTATATTTATATAAATTTATGTATATTTAGATAAATTTATGTAAATTTATTTATATTTATATATGAATATATTAATAAATTAATATATAAGAGTATTTAAATGAATTTATTTATAATTATATTTTTTATTTTTGTATTTATTTACAAATTATAAATAAATATATGAACACATGTGTATTTAATTATGTAACGTCCCGAGTCCGGGTGCCACGCAACAGGGGCCCCGAACCCGGTTGGCCAAGTGACCTCAAGCGCATTTCCCCAAATTCCAGAGGCTGCCGACTAGCAGCGAGGGCCCAGGTCTGATAGTGGGGAAAATATGCCATCATTTGTCAAAGTGTAGTGTAGCGGAATACGAAAATAAAACATACAACAAACAGCGAAAACAGAAAAGCATGCACAACTGAAATAAACAACTTCATTAAATATAACCAACTGTATATAAATAATGACGCAACATGTCTCAAGTTTAAAAAACATCCATAACATGGTATACATCAATACAGTACAACAAAATGCAGAGTACAACAAAACAAAGCAAAACAACTGGCATTAGAATCACGAGCCTAGGCTCGGTCCCATGCACTCCTACTTCTCAGCAATAGTCAAGTACCTATATAGGGACTCTTTCCCATATCCACACCTGCAAAAACGTAATTTGTTTGGGCCGAAAAGCATGGCCCAAACAGGGTGTGAGAAATATATCTCAGTAGGCACCCACCAATGGCTCGTGCCCAACTGCGTGTAAGCATGAAACAATAGTATGCAGTTATAAAATGCAATAAAACAGTACTCAAAAGTAACTAATTACCAGTTATATTGCCATTTTATTATCCATTTAATTTAAAATATCACCACAGTGGATATTCTAAATAACCTGCTAATGTCCCCAGACATGTAAACTCCTACCCTCAGGTAAAGAGTATCCAACAGAAGAATCTGCCCTCAGGCATAACAGATATTTCCCTCAGGCGTAGGTAGTGTCACCCATAGGCACAGAATCAGCTTCCCACAGGCACGGAAGAAGTTTCCCTCAGCCTGAAATAACTACTGACCACATGGTAAATAGTGCAGTGCCCACAGGCTAATCACAACAACTCCCTTAGGTTAAATAAGTATCCGGTCCATGCCCAACAAGTAAATGAGCAGTAAACAAGAAACTCCTCTCAAGACAATTTGACAATTACTACTTTTAAGGCATACCCTCGGGTATCCTGTCCAAACGGCTAAACAGTGGAACACACCCCCGGGGTGGTTCTAGATCCAAGAAATGATCCCAAAGAGCATTTTAATCTCATGTTTATTTCACCTATTCAATTCTAGGTGTTTAATATAGCAACGACCTCAACCGCACGACACCCCAACATGTGTTCGTGGTACAAAAACTCACAAAACACACGGTAGTTGGAAAAATTAACACCAAGGCACTTACCTTATACGCCAACGAGCAGTACACATGATCATCGATCCCAAAAATGCCCAAGAACTGCGTAGATCTGAGGTAATAAAACTTTCATTCAACCTCAAATAACTCCCGCTAGGGAAAGAATTGTTCAGCAACACGCTATGAGAAGAGAGAGCTTACTCGCGCGGTTCCAACGTGATCGACAGAAGCGAGATCGGATTCCCAGTGCTCGATCGGTTGATCCACGAAGATCCGGCCTTCCTCCCGAGATCCTTACTCCGGTTCTAATCCAATCCTATGAACAGGGTTGGCTACTGCCTGTTTTAAGAAAAAAACAAAGTACACGGCGTGTACTCCCTTCATTTAATTGTTCCTCTGGCAGTACTGACACACTGTTCATCCATCGACATGAGTACACGACATGAACTCCTGAGTACACGGTGTGTACTGCCACCCAGCTGGCGGCTGCTCCCCCGCCTTACTGTTTTTGCCTGCCGATTGGCTACACGGCGTGTAGTCGATTCTTACACCCTTCGTCGTCGTCATTGCTACACGCCCCGTGTACTCATCCCCACACAACCAAATGTACACGGCGTGTGGAAAAGTGCATGGTGTGTAGTTCCAAAATTTAGGATTTTTCCTCATTTTCCATATTTTCCCAAAAACACTCAAGGAAAAGAGAAAAGAAGAAGTCCATACCTCAAAAATAAGAACTGGGTTCTTACAAACATCCTCGCTTATAAGAATTTGTCCCTGAATTGCCCTTCTAAGGGTGGAGAAGAGATAGTTGTGAACAACTCCGGCCATTGAGCACATACGTCGGTCTCCTGCTCACAAGTTTCATCCTGCACTCGGCCATGCTGCCATATCACTCATACAAGAGGAACTGACCGGCCTCGGATAACTTTTGTGCTCCTGTCAACGATATGAATCAGATGCTCCTCAAAGGACGCATCCATATGAATCTCAACCTCCACTGGCTGAAAGGTGTGTGACGGGCCTAAATGATAGCGGGGAAACTGAGACACGTGGAAGACGTCGTGCATGGCTCGGTACCGCTGCGGTAACTCCAACTGATAGGCAACCAGCCCGACTCTCTCCATAATCTCAAATGGCCCCACATACCTCGGTGAAAGCTTACCCTGTCTCCTGATCCATTTGTGTCCCAGCCTCAGCGAAACACGCAAGAAAACCTGATCCCCGACCATGACCTCCAAATGTCGTTTGCGGTGATCAGTATAAGACTTTTCTCGAGATTGCATGGTAGACAACCGCTTCTAAATCAACTGGACATGCTCAGAAGTCTCCCCCATGAGCCGTGGTCCCAGTAATGCTGCCTCACCTGCCTCTGACCATCACAAAGGTGAACGGAATGGCTTACTATATAGAGCCTCATAAGGTTCCATCTCGATACTTGCTCAAAAACTGTTATTATAGTAAAACTCAACTAGGGGTATATGCTTCTCCCAAGATCCCCCAAAGTCTAGGATGCATGCATGTAGCATGTCCTCTAGTACATGTATCATACACTCTGACAGGCCATTTGTATGAGGGTGGTATGATGTGCTCAAAAGCACCTTTGTACCCAGTGCCCTCTGAAAAATCTTCCAGAAACGAGACATAAAGTGGTCTTCCCTATCTGAAATGATATAACGAGGGACCCCATTAAAATGAACGATCTCTCGGATATACAGCCATCTGAGATCGCCAACACCAAAGGTCTCCTTGATCGGTAAGAAGTGAGCTACCTTCGTGAGTCTATCCACAACAACCCATACGGCGTCATTTCCTCTAGGTGACCTCAATAATCCAGTCACAAAATCCATCACGACATCATCCCATTTCCACTCTGGAATGGGTAAGTGCTATAACAGTCCAGCTGGTCTCTGATGCTCCACCTTCACCTGCTGACAGGTGGAACACCTCATCACAAAACCAGCTATCTCTCTCTTCATACCCAGTCACCTGTACTGACACCTCAAGTCACGGTACATCTTGGTAACCCCGGGATGAACTGCCCAAAATGAAGCATGAAACTCTCACATCAGCTCCTCCCGTATATCCCCTAGAACCCACACTCGTCCATGGAAACACAAAACCTCAACATTGTCGTTCGTCCATCCAGGAGGAGGGTCCTCACTTGCCACCGACTCTAGTAGAACTAGGCTTTATGGATCAGATAGTTGCCTCATCCTCACTCTATACAGGAGGGTAGAAGTCACAGCTAATGATGAAATATAGGTCTGCCCCTGACTGTCGTGCACCTCCAAATGAATCTCAGAGAACAAAGCCATAAGCTGCCACTCACCACTAGCCTCCTACACTACCTATATCTAAGTCTTCCTGCTTAGTGCATCAGCTACTGCAGTACCTTTACCAGGTGTATAGGAAATCTCAAAATAGAAGGAATGTAGGTACTCGACCCACCTCCTCTGCCTCAGATTCAGGTCACACTGAGTAAATATATACATGAGGTTTTTATGGTCTGTGAAAATAAAAAAATGATATCCCAATAGATAATGTCTCCAATAGCGCAACGCATGCACAACTGTAGCCAACTCAAGATCATTCATCGGGTTATTCCGCTCATGTGGCCTTAACAACCGAGACCCATATGAAATGACTCGGTTTCCCTGCATCAACACTGCTCCCAGCCGAATACTTTATACATCACAGTAAACTGTATTGATATTCCCTTGCTCTTGGAGTATCAAGATCGGTGCTGATGTTAACCATCCATTCAGGTCCTTAAAGGCTGCCTCGCAAGCTTCCGACCAAAAGAACTTCACACACTTCTTAGTCATACCCGTCAATGGATCTACTAAGCAGGATAATTCCTATATGAAGTGTCGGTAGTAACCATCCAGCCCTAAGAAACTCCATATCTCAAAGACGTTATTAGGCTGCTCCGAGGAAACTACTTCTCTTACCTTCTTTGGGTCTACAGCAACTCCTTCCTCTGAGATGAGATGACCCAGGAAGTGAATATGGTCCATCTAAAAGTGGCACTTTGAGAGCGTAGCATATAGTCGATGCTCTCTTAGTTTACTCAGTATGATCTCAAGATGGGTGTCATGGTTGTGTCGAGTGTGAGATTACACCAAGATGTCATCCACGAATACTACCACAAAAGAATCAAGATACGGATGGAACACACGATTCATCAGAGCCATGAAAACTGCTGGCGTGTTCATGAGTCCGAACGGTGTAACCATGTACTCGTACAGACCATATATGCAATAAATAGCCGTTAGCGGTATATCTGATGGTCTCACGCGTAGCTGATGATATCCAGATAACAAGTCAATCTTCAAGAACACTCATTCTCCATAAAGTTGATCAAAAAGACCATCAATCCTCGGAAAGGGATATCTGTTCTTGACTGTCAACTAGTTCAGCTTCCGATAATCAACAAAACGTCTGAGTGTACCATCTTCCTTCTTCGCAAAAAAGACCGGAGAACCCCAAGGAGAAGTACTGGGTTGGATGAAACCCTTCTCCTGTAACTCCTCTAACTTCCTCTTGAGCTCCTACAGCTTAGGTGTAGCCATTCTATAAGGAGGAATGGACACCGGTGCTGCTCCTGGCACAATATCGATAGAGAAATCCACCTCACACATCGGAGGTAGACCCGAAAAGTCGTCCGGGAAGACATCCATGAAACGATCAGCCATTGGAGGGAAATTTGTCTGAAAATTTCCCCGGTAATCTAGATATAAGCTCGAAATCTGGGATGTGACTCCACCTCGCCCATGATGCTCTGGTCTAGCTCGACTCATCTGAATATTCCATTCCCCCTTGTATAAAAACTCTCCTCCCTCTAGTGACGTGAAACTCACCCTGCGACGATAGCAGTCTACAAAGGCTCGAAAGGGAACCAACCATTCCATCCTAAGAATAACGTCATAAGATGTCATTTCTAAGATATAGAGGTCCCAAAGAAAGTGAAACCTACCAACCTCAAGGGGCACTCCTTGCACTGATGCAGACCAGCCGTTCTAGTCCCCAATGGTGTGTCTAGCATCATGATATCGGAAGAAGCAAAAACACAGATCCCAAGGCTCTCCACAATGGGTACAGATATGAAACTATGTATAGCACCCATATCGAAAAGTACTAAAAATAAGACAAACGCTACTAGAATAGTACCTATGAATGTAGAAGGTATGGGATCCTACTCTTGCTGGGTCTGCTGCACTGCGTATGCCATCCCAGTGTCGCGGCCCTGCGACACAGCCTGGCTACCCTGAGCTGTCCCACCCTGCTTCCTCTGAGATCCTGGTGACTGGATTCCACGACCATGACCACCATCTCTTCCTGCACGCCCTGACGTATTCCATTTCCCCGACTGGTAAGAAGCTATAGGTCCTGCTCTCACACACGGAGTCTGCACAGGACCCCTCTCACTAGCCATCGGTGGAAACGCCTTACAAAATCGTTGTAGATGACCCATCTTGCTGCAAGCTCGGCACTCCACTGGGTCTCATGGACACTGTGGCCTCTTGTGCCCCTCTCTACAACACTAGTATCACATGACCTAGCCACCTGAAGCATTCCTCTGACTGGTACTACCACCTTGAGATAAGTCCATCTGTCTCTTCCTCTTTCTAGTAGAAATAATACCAGTGACTGGTGGTAAACCGCCATGGCCCACACCACTAGATTCCCACAGGTTCCTCTCTGTAATCAGCGCCTGGTTCACAATAGCATGTACAGTATGAAACCTGAAAACATTCACCAGTGCATGGATGTCGTAACGAAGACCATCCTCAAAACGTTTGGCTCTCAACGTCTCATCACCCACCAGAATGGGTGCAAAACAATGAATCTAAGTAAAATGAGAAGAATATTTTATCACCAACATAGCGCCCTACTGCAGATTCATGAACTCTCGAGCTCTATCTTCTCTCAGTGTCTCCGGAAAAAAGAAGACATAAAAGACTGCATGGAAGTCTTCCCATTCCATGTCCCTGTGATTCTCTGACTATGTGGTAACATCCCACCACCTCGTGGTGGAATCACGTAGCATGTGAGTCGCGAGCTTGACCCTCCACCCTGGAGGCATCTCCAGATGCTCGAAAATAGACTACATCGATCCTATCCAAGACTCTATAGCCTGTGGTCCACCATCCCATGAAAACGTAGGCAGATGCTTCTTCTAGAAGATACGAGTCAGCTCGGCCATAGATGTGGCAGCCTGCGGTGCTCCGTGAAAGGTCTGCATGAACCGCATAAAGCCTTTACGGAACTGCGCCTCCACACCTGTGTCTAGTATAACAACTGGCGCTGCATCTGGCTCTGCTGGAGGATCCACTAGTAGCCCATGGCCCACAATCTCTGGATTATTATTATTGTTGCTCTCCTGGAGAACAACGAACGGTCGCCTAGGAGGCGTGACACTACAAGGTCAAAGGAACACCTTAGATTCAAGATTTATCAAAGAATGAAAATGAAGGAACCACAAAGGGAACAAGAGGAAGAAGAAATTTCAATATTTGAAAAATGAGACTACATGGCATGTATACTATCTACACGGCGTGTACTTGACTTCCCTTCCCTTGCCCGGGTCCTTCTACACAGCTAAGCCACATGGCTACCACTGAAAAAAAAACTACACGGTGTGTACGGTGTAATTTTCCAACTGCCCGTGTCATTTGTGACACGACCAACTACTCGGCTTGCAACTACATGGCGTGTTACACTAGCACACAGCGTGTAGATCACCCCATTTCCCAGCCACACGGCTAACACCACACGGTCTATCCTCAGACCAGACTACACAGTGTATCCCATAGGTACACGGTGTGTTCATGGAAATGTGACATCGACCCGTGTTTTTAGTTACATGGCCGAGTCCCCAGGTCACATTACACGGCATGTTCATCAATGACACGGCGTGTTCTATACATGAGTTCATCAACCTGTGTTGTTCGTTACACGGCCAGACTCTGGGTCAACACTACATGGCGTGTACAAAAGATACACGGTGTGTTCTCCCCAAACTCTTCCCTTCCTGGTGTCGCCGCCCACATGGTTTGTGACACAGGAAGAGACCACATGTTGTGTACTCGTGGTACATGGTGTGTACTCATAAAGTTAATTTTTATTTCCAAACAGAAGAACATACCCGGCGTGTATGAGGTCCTACACGGCGTGTATTATGGGTTTTCCTGATAGTATGCCTCAGAAACTTCCCTGGAACCCAAAAATTACCGAAACCAACACCTAAGTGTCAAATTCCAATCCGTGGGGGACCATACACCCCACGAATCAATGTTTGACATCTTATCTGTGTTATAACAAAAATAATCAGTCAATGATCCACCAAATTCAGGTCAATGGGGGCCCATACGCCCCAAAAACCAAATTTTTGCGTCCATTCTATGAACAGGTTCACATAAAATTACCCAATAACACAACAGGTATTTGATCAGAGCAGCTCTCACAACAGCATGCATTTCTCACACAACAACTATCACAACAACATGCAATTTCTAATTCACCTACATGGCATGGAAACTATGCATGGCATGTGATTTCTATAATTTTCCTATATGATTCATGAGACGGAATATCCTCATCTCATTGGGATGCAACTAAATAGAAGCCACATATAAATTATAAATAGTAAAATCTCAAGTGCGTCACCCAATGGTGAAAACAAATCAACTGTAAAATTTCCAAATTCAAAAGAATTGCAAAAATACGAGGTAGACTGGCTTTTCCCTGTACACGGGTTAGCTACTCCTGGGCATAGATTATTACCAACTAACCTTTTTCATATCTCTAACTATGGATCCAAATAGTAAGTCAAAGAAAAGAACCCCTCTGATACCACTTTGTAACGTCCCGGGTCTGGGTGCCATGCTACGGGAGCCCCGAACCCGGTTGGTAACGTGACCTCAAGCGCATTTCCCCAAATGCCAGAGGCTGCCGACTAGCAGTGAGGGCCCAGGTCTGATAGTTGGGAAACTATGCCCTCATTTTTTAAAGTGTAGTGCAGCGGAATACGAAAATAAAACATACAACAAACAGCGAAAGAAGCAAACCATGCACAGCTGAAATAAACAACTACATTAGATATAACCAACTGTATATAAATAATGATGCAACATGTATCAAGTTTAAAAAAATATCCAGAATGTGTTATACATCAATACAGTAAAACAAAATACAGAGTACAGAAAAACAAAGCAAAACAACTGGAAGTGGCATCGCGAGCCTAGGCTCGGTCCCATGCCCTCCTACTCCTCAAAAAAAGTAAAGTACCTGTATAGGGATTGTTTCCCCTGTCCACACCTGCAGAAACGTAATTTGTTTAGGCCGAAAATTATGGCCCAAACAGGGTGTGAGAAATATAACTCAGTAGGCACCCACCAAAGGCTTGTGCCCAACTGCGTGTAAGAATGCAACAATAGTGTGTAGTAGTAAAATGAAATAAAGTAAGCAGTACTCAAAAGTAACTAATTACCAGTTATATTTCCATTTTATTATCCATTTGATCCATTTAATTTAAAATATCACCAAATTTAATATTCTAAATAACCAGTTAATGTCCTCAGACATGTAAACTCCTACCCTCAGGTAAATAATATCCAACACAAGAATCTGCCCTCAGGAATAACAGAGTTTTCCCTCAGGTGTACCTATTTTCGCCCAAAGGCACAGAATCAGCTGCCTACATGCATGGAAGAAGTTTCCCTCAGGAAGAAATAACTACTACCCACAGGCTAAAGAGTGCAGTGCCCATAGGATAATCACAACTATTCCCTCAGGCTAAACAAGTAACTGGTCCATGCCCAACACGTAAACAAGCAGTAAACAAGAAACTCCTCTCATGGCAATTCAACAATTACTACTTTAAAGGCATACCCTTAGGTATCCTGGCCAAATGGCAAAACATTGGAACACACCCCCGGGGTGGTTCCGGATCCAACAACGATCCCAACCAGCATTTTAATCTCATATTTATTTCACATATTCAATTCTAGGTGTTTAATATAGCAACGACCTCATCCACACGACACCTCAACATGGATTTGTGGCACAAAAACGCACAAAACACGCGACATTTGGAAAATTTAACAGCAAGCCACCTACCTTATACGCCAACGAGTAGTATACACGATCATCGATCCCAGAAATGCCAAAGAATGGCGTAGATATTAGGTAATAAAACTTTCATTCAACCTCAAATAACTCTTGTTAGGGAAAGGATTGGACATCAACACGCTAGGAGAAGAGAGGGCTGACCCGCATAGTTCCCACGTGATAGACGGAAGTGAGATCAGATTCCCGGTGCTCGATCGGTTCATCCATGAAGATCCGGGCTTCCTCCCGAGCACCTTCCTCCGGTTCCAATCCAATCTTGTTAACAGTGTTGGCTAATTCCCGTTTTAAGTGAAAAAAACAAACTACACGGCGTGTAAGTCCAAGTACACGGCGTGTACTCCTTTCATTTAATTGTTCCTCTAGCAGCACCGCCACACTGTTCATCCGTCGACATGAGTACACAGCATGTACTCCTGAGTACATGGCGCGTATTACCGCCTAGCTGGCGGATGCTCCACCGCCTTACTGTTTTGGCCAGCTGACTGACTACACGGCGTGTAGGGGACTACTACACGACGTGTAGTCGGTTCCTACACCCTTCGTCGCCATCATTGCTACACGCCCTGTGTACTCATCCCCGCACGGCCAAAAGTACACGGCTTGTGGAAAAGTATAGTCCGTGTAGTTCCAAAATTTATGATTTTCCCCATTTTCCATATTTTCTCAAAAACACTGAAGGAAAAGTGATAAGAAGAATCCCGTACCTCAAAAATAAGAACCGGGTTCTTACTAATTAAATTAGTCTTTCTATATGTAATTATTTTTATCTTTATTTTTATTTTTTATTTTTTCATTTTTATTTAACTTTTAATTATTTTTTATTAATGTTATTTTTTATTTATTTTTATTATTTTAATTTTCTCTATTTATCCTTTACCGTTTGTTTTTTATTTATTTATATATTTTACTTATTATTTATTATTTATATTTATTTATTATTTATTACTTATTAATTATCATTTGTTATTTGTTATTTGTTATTTTTTAACTTATTATTATTTTAAACAGGTAGGGGGAAGCCCCCTTTTATTGAAATAATGATACTCACTTTTTTGGGGGAAAAGGTATACCATTACATGGAATTGTAGGCCAAGGGGTATAAAGGCCCAACATACATTTCCTAAAAGACATAAGTGGTATTAAATGCCACTAGACCTGAGATCACCTGCCAACATCCATTCATCAACCCTCCTGCATCGAGACCCGCGACGGTCATCTTCTCCTGCCTTCTTTGTCAGTTTTCTACCATGCTTGTCGACCGACCACCTAAGTTGAGCCTACACCTAACCCTTCTCTTTAGAGTGGCTGCCCTGGCATGTGACCTTGTTGCGCCAAACCCATCACTTGCCGACATTCTCCCCGGCCTCAAACACCTGAATCTCCATCAACATCCCACCAACACCACCTCGTTTAGTCATGTGTGGGTTGATCCCACTAGTCCCCCTCATCTTCAAAATCCTTATATCATCGATAGGTAACCCTTTAACCGGTCACATTGTGTGTGACCCTCCACTGTTGTCATCCACCGTTATCCTGGAAAGGCCCTTGAAAAGTCTTCTAATTACAAGTAGGTAGGAGTTGAACCCCCCATTGATGTAGTCTAATAGTGTGTCATAAATAAAAAGGATAAATCCCATGTACAGAACAAGTGTATGTGTTCTGCTCGAATCCGAGTGGGGGGGCGACCAAGCCTATAGTGTACCGAATGTTCCCCAAAGAGATAACGACTTAGAATTGTCTTGTGCCTAATACACACAATTTATGAGATTGGGGGGACTCAATCTTGTGCCAGTTCCCATGAAGAGTGAGTGGTACAACTAGTGGGTGTCACTTGGCTAACACCCCATGGGCCATTTATTTACTTATTATTTATTTATTTGTTTCTTATTTATTTGTAATTTACTATTTATTTATTATTTTTTAATTATTTATTATTTGTTATTTGTTATGTTTTTTTCAAAATGGATAAGGCACAAAAAACCCTTTTATTGAATAAAGAAAAATGATGTACAGAGGAGGAACATAAAATCATAATATCTCCAACATGAAAGGCATACTAAAATAAACAATTAAAACTCATGTAGCAGGAGACTAGGTCATCATGTTATGGTTAGAGGAATGTCCACCTCTGCCATGAGGGTACTGACCCCTTCTCCACGTTTTTACCTGGATCCATGGTCCACCTCCATCACTCGGGAGTCCAAAATCCTCATATTCCATCATTTCATCTTCTCCATGTGTATTACCATATCATTTTCAGTCCTCCTAACTACTTTCAGATGCATGAATTTCAAAATAGTTATGTGTACTTACCTTTGAATTCAATTTTCTTTTCACGGGTTGAAAGTTATTAGGATTATTTTTAGAAAAAACAAGTGCATTTAAGATACCCTTTCCAATGCTAGATTTAAATACCAAGCTAAATGATGGGAAAATCATTTCAGCATTAGGGGAAATTAATCCGCATATGCCATGATCAGTTACACCCTACGGCATGAATGGTTCCACCAAAAAACATTCTTTAATGTCAATAACCCTTCTAGACAGGGGTTTAACATTGACATCCATTTTTGTACCCGTTCCATGACTGATTATAAATATATACTTTAAACAGATCCTAAGGAAGATTCATTTCCATATTGAATATAAAGGACATAAGGCTTAACAACAGAAGTCAAGTTTATAGCATGGTTATGAGACACATCATTTATGCAGAAAACATTAGAGTTGTTCAATTTTTAGACTGGTGGTATTGAATCTAAAGAATATTGTTCCCCGCATGCTCAGCTTCAACCCGCCCTACATGAATGGGAATTTTCCCATCCTAGAATTTTCCACTGTCCAAATGAATCTTCGATTTAGAGATGGCCATCCCCAAATGATGATCATCAGCTATACCAATATCAGCCTCTCAAATACCTTATTTAGCTATAGTATTTAACTTTTTATTTTTTCCCTAATAAGAAGAAAAAAAAACTCATTGATTTTAAATTTCAAAGAGTTAGGAGCCTTAATTTTATCCTTAATGTTTCTTCCCCTAGGGGCCATAAATTTCTGTTCGTGTCATGTTTATAAATCAACATCATATTGAATTGATATTTCCTTTTTACACTGACTATCATCATGTTCTTCTTCATACTGAATGTCATTAGAACAAAAGTGAGAGGATTCCATGTAAGTATTATACATATGTGACTCACATACCATGTTATCCCAAGACATTTTTGGCTTATGAGGCATCAATAGATCGTGATAGGACACTACTCTAGCTTCATCATAGGGGAGGATGGTGGTAGTTTGAGGAAACCTCCATGCACACCCATCAGTCTTTGTAAGACACCAAGGACCCCTTCCATTTCTTAATCCTTAGATGACCAACTGTAGCATCAAGACACTGAGGGAAAATAGAATGTTTGATTCCTCTATCATGAGAGTGTACAGTTGAATCTTTCCCTCGAACATTGGCCTAGGTAGTAAGAACAACCCAATCTTTCTTGCTTCTTAGAAATAGAATATATTCATGCACCTTTATGTGAAAGATTGTATGGACAATATTACACCTACACCTAGATTTCAAATGACCAACAATACCACAACCATCACAGAAGGGAGGTATCCTTTCATACATGACTCTAAGGATAACCTCATCCTGATTGGTGGAAATAACTACAATATCAATTAATAAATAACTGAGACCATCCTCTACTAGAATCCTTTCAAAATGAATAAAAATGACCATTTACATTGCATTATTCATTCCAATTGGAATTCCAGTAGACAAAGCTATATTAGAGAGTATTTCCAGATGCAATAGTACTGAATTTAGGCCATAGATTTTGTCCCAAACCTATGCATAGGTTTCCTTAAATTCATAACAGTTGAAACTCAAATTCCAGTCATGAATCATAAGGATACCCAGCCTAAGGTTAATCTATGTTATGCTCTAAAAAATCCTTTTCAGTTCATCTGAATGAAAATAGAATGTGGAAGAATCCATGACCTAAGGATAGATATTTGATGTCGGAAAATCCCAAATAGAAGCCAATTGTGAAACTAGGTCAGAGACCTTCAATGGTTTCATACCCTTCGACAATGAAATACGAGTGATTAAGGTGTACTTACAAAGCTTGATTCACTCAGAAGTAGCACAATTAGAGGCCAAAACATGGACATTAGTACCTTTTCTAAGGATCCATTGTGCGACACGATCTTTGAGAGATGCAAAGGAGCCAGCTGAGAAACCAAAGAATGATGAAAACCCCTTTGAGATATCACTGTCATGAACATTGTAGGTCATCCTCTGACACTCGACGTGATGATTCGGCACATATGAGAATAAATTAAGACTTCAAGGATGATAACAGTCATCAAGAACTCCATGGATCACCCAAGGTTTTCACTCCCGTTCCTGCATCTTTTTCATGTGTTTAATATTAATTATCTAGTTTCTAATTATTTATTATTTTTTATTCAATTACTATTTATTTTTTATTTAATTTTTACTATTTTTTATTCATTAATTAATTATTAATTATTCCCATTTTTATTTATATTTTATTTATTTATTTATTTTTTATTTACAAATTATTAACTTGTTATTTATTTATTATTTTTTGTCTATTTATTTTTTATTTTTTAGTATTTGTTATTTATTATCTATAATTTCTCATTTCTCATTTCTCATGTCTCATTTATCAATTTTTATATATTATTTATTTATTTATTTATTTATATGTAATTTATTTATTATTTATCTATTCTTATTTATTTAATTATTATTTGATAATTATTTATTTAATATTTATTTATCATTTATTATTGTATTATTTATTTGTTAAATATTATTATTTATTATTATATTATATATATTTGCACAGTGGTCAAGTCCACAATAGAGGGGTACTAGATTGTGGAACAACATCCAGTGGGGACTAAGATCCAATCCCAATTTTGCATCGATTTCTCCTACTTTTAGGCGTGGTTTTCAGGGTGGCATGTTCTTGGGGGCAGTTTGCATGTTGTGGGTGGTGCGGGTCCAACAAGCGGTGTCTTGCTGCATCAATTGGGTGAACCTGTGTTGTTTAATTTCTATATGAATTTTTTCATTTATTTCTTCTTTTTATACTTTGTTATTCATGCATTCAAAATGTCAATTTTAATTCCCCTTTATTATTATTCTCATTTCTTGAATCTTTTCCCCAAGTTTTTACCCTTATATAAGTGTCAATGTAACAAAATCATGTTTTATCAATGTAATTCCCTTCTTATAATTATGTATCATAGTATAATCACATAATAATACATATATAACATAGTACAAACCTTATAAATGAAAAATAAGTGAATTAAAAGGTAACTCTATAAGTAAAGGAACATATAACGATGAAATAGAAACTTATCCTTTGGAATAGTAATGTTACCCTTGCAAATATTAAATTGACCAATGTAAAAGTAAACTCACCAATGAAAGTATGATTAATTTTATTCATTTTATCTATGATAATATGGTATAATTATGTCATAGTGTAAGTAAATATGTATTTTAAAATTTATTGATTAACAGTTTGTATTTTTCTAAGTCGTGTATATTAAATTACAATTTATTAGTTAATTTAATAAATTAAAAGAAAATTTATTTTCATAATATGTTTTCATAAAATAATATTTTTATTTCTTTTTATTATATGATAATTCTATGAGATCTTAATTAAGTTTTCAACGTGTTAGAAAAGTAGTTTTAATTTTAAAATTTGTATTTTTCAAGTAAATTATGATTTTAATTAAAATTTTAGTTTCTCATATTTAGAAATTTATTTTCATAAAATGGACTTTCTTTTTGGATTATACACATTGAAAAATAGTTAGGGTGATTTTTTGGGATTTTTTTTGAAATACATGAGTTTTTCATGAATAGGGAAATGTGGTAATTTATCGTATATATACATTATGAGATAAATACACTATTCAATGAGTCATGACTGATGTAAGCCCCAATGGATCGAACTAAAATTCCCTCTTTAATATTTTTGGTAACTATAATAATGGTTATTCGTAGTCTTGAGAATAAATATTAAACTAATGATTAAAATAATGGGAAACCCCTCCTCCCCTCAACTATAAATACCACCCCTCTTTACCTCTTCTCTTCACTCCACTCAAGCCTTGTTCCGAGTTTAAATTCTACTAAAATATCTTCCCACACTCCTCTCCCATGTCTATCAGCCTCTAGTCTCTTCAAAATACCAAAACCCCTCCCCTAAAAAGGCTCTCAAGGAAGATATATTCAAGAGTCAAATTCATCTTTTCATTTATTTCATTTTCTTTCAAGTTCTTTTATGTTTTTTCTTTCCTCAGCCCATTTATTATAAATGTTATGATAAATCCTGTACCTTACATGTATTTTAATGTTTTTATGATAATGTAATAATTCATCATCATCTCTCTTTCCCCCTCCTTTTATACTGGAAATAAAAACACTATCGGAGATGTGTTAATTTATTACATTCAACAGCAACGGGTATTCAATTTCTTTTTCCATATTCTATTCGGGTCATGAAACCATTTTTATGGATTAAAAAGACTATAATATATCTATTATGTCTTTTTTAAGGTTTTGTATCTTTAATACACATGATATTATTTTATAAAACAAAATGTGTTTGTTGTGATAAAAAATGGCTAATTAACCCAAACAGTTATCATTAAAATTAATATAATGATTCATCTTCACTTTAACTAACCAAATGAATTTTATAACCATGAAATATTATATATTTTCCGAAAGAACATATAACCTTAGTTCTATATAACCATTCTCATCTCACATATTTATTCTTACATATATACAAGTCAACCAATCATGAAAACCAAGGAAACAAACACTCCCAAACAATGAAAGCGAACCTCTTAACCCATCAAAAAGGTCTGGAATGAACTTAATAAGGTTATAATAAAAAAATTACATGTATAAGGGGTTATAGAAATATTAATTAATGAGTGTAATTTTTTTATTCAGGACATTAAAAAACAAAGTGAAGAACACCATCATACTTAAGGTAAGGGATCCTCTATTTCTCACTTTTATTCTCGAATTACCTATTTGTTATGCCCTTTTATTTTTTATTCCAATGTTTGGGGAATGTTTTCTAACCTCCCCAATAATTTCTTCATGATATAAAAATGATGATATAACCCTTTATATCTCATTAATACCTTCTATGTACACCTAATACCATGCAGAATGTTTGTAAGGGAATCTATCAAACCCTCTGTTATTCCCTCGGGTGGCTCTATCTTTATTTTTACCCAAAATAGGTTATCTATTATTTTAATTTACAACCTATAAATACTGGGTATATTCTCCATACTCATGTACCATGATCCATTCATCATTCTATTTATGTGATATTCATGTTTTTATGTGGTTCCCTCTTCAATACTTCCCGATAACCAAACTCGTTTTAAGGGAACTTCCCAAATTCTAACACAATTTCTAATTCACTATATAATCAATTTTAATCCACCATTATATTTTATAAAATTATAATTTTTATTGTTAAAAACTTCTTGGTTCACTTTTTCTTTTACATAAAATATTATTCCATTTTCTATTTTAAATAAAATTTAGTATTTTCCTTAAAACCGCACTAAAATTTTTTATTTTTAATGTTTCTTAAATAATATTTTTTTCAAGTTTCCACTCCTGTTTTACATCTCTTATCATGATATATTCATTTTATACTTATTAGTTTCAATTTATTATTTAAATAATTTCTTTTAAGGAAACTTTTATGATACACCAATTGATTATGATTTATTACATGATTATGATACTCATACCTTTCCAGGGGTTCTGTTATGTTTATGTATGATTGATTATGTAAGATATTGTAAGTGGAAAGCATATTAATGAACATGTTATGATGGGTGAACTCGTATAGAACTCTATTTCATTGGGTAAAGTTAAGTTTCATGAGATATTATATGAAAAAGTCTTGGCGATTATCCTTGACTCGTTCTACCGTGTGCAATGGTCTTGGCGGTTAACCATGACGTGTGCTACCATGTGTAATTGTCATGGCACTTAGCCTCAACTCATGCTACCATGTGAAATTGTCTTGGTGGTTAACATTGGATCTTAATCATATATGTTCAACGATCCTGGACTACTACTAAGACATGTTTTATGTTTCTGCCACATTACTATGACTCCATGTTTATATTATCACATGTTTTATATGTTATGATTTATTATTTTCCATGCATTTTTGAATCATTATGTCATGCCTTCTAACCATTGTTCTAGTTATTTATTCATATTCTTATTCCATTATTAGGATTTTTTAGCTCACCCCCTTGTTCATGTTACCCCCCAGACTATCCTATGAAGATGTATCAGCACAATCGAAGTTTGGAGTTCTTTATGAAGAATAAATAAAGAAATGTATTTTTTGGTCCCATGTTTTTAGTTTTATGTACCTAATATTCCAAGAAACTATAATTTATGATCCTTTTATTGTAATTTGATATTTAATTATACTTAAAATCGTGTAATGGTATATATAAAAGTCTAGGGTCACCATTGTTGGTATCATAGGATGGTCTAATTATTTTTGGAGACTAGGAATAGATAACTTCAGTAGGAACCTAATGGATAAGAAATTTTATAAGGAACATCCCTAAATTTTGGTAAGTATAGATTAAGTGGTTTATCATGAAAATTCATCCCTATCTGGATAAAAACAAGTGGATGTGGCTCTAGCATATATTTATCTAGGGGTAAAACCAAAAAACACTGCTTTAAGCTAGACTCGAACAGGAATTGGTGCATGACAACAGGCTTTATTGCACTTTTAGTTTGACACTCCCAGTGGACATGCTTTGGTAAATTCATAGGCTCATTATAAAAAACAATTAATGGAACAAAAAAATATATCATAATAATATACGTTAGGAGATAGATCATGAATAACATAAATGGGTGTCTAGAAAGACATAAGTTAAAGTGATAAGTATAATTTTTAAGTTATCCCTTTAACATCATTGGTTTACCAGTTATGTGATACTCACCCCTAAATTTTCATTTTATTCTATCCAATGGATGTTAATAGAATAAATCAGGTTAACAATCGATGCGAAGGGAAGTGTGATGACTGGAAAAACTAGATCCCGGATTAGATGGGAGCTCAAAAAGGACATATCATGATTATGCCAAACCAGCTATCAAAAATCATGATTAATAATTGGTACTTGGTTGAATTCCCAAACTAGTCAAGGAAGTGGAATATGAAATATCCATAAATTCCATCAGATAAATGAGATTATGGAAATAAGACCCAATTTCCTTCTTGAAATAAGTGTGGAAAAAGGCACCAAGGGAAATGTCAAAAAGGGATTGGGAGATGTTTTAAGTGTGGAAAGATAAGTTAAAAAGCATCCAATTTCAACAAAAAAAGAATAATATGATTCATAGAAACAAATATCCATCTAAGGAATCATACATAGTTCTATATCATAAATATGGAAAAGTTTTACATTATCCAAGTTGATTCCCTTTTTCAAGGGCTGAGAAGCATGATGAGCATCAACAATCTCCAGGATCAAGGGAGTACAGAAAGTCCTATGATAAGGTGGATAATGATGAATAAGTTACATATAACCACTACTTCAAAGTAGTTTACATCATATTGTATTTCAATTCATGTCCTATCAGTACATCATTAATGTTTTCTACGAACATTGACTTCCCACCTAAAATGATATTAAATCATTTGGGAAAAATTATATGAGTATTGAATCGAATGTTGGATTTTGTGGGAATGTTCTTCTTGAAAATATTATAAGTCTCCCTTTGGTGGAATCTAAGTTAAAATGAATAATTCATTGACTAAACCTCAAGTAAGTTTAATGTTCATGACCAAAACTATTCCACGCAAGATCTAGAGTTGGAAGTTGTGATCATTTTGTTGAAAATATAGTGGTACTATCTCTATGGGGAGAAGTGTGAGATATATATACTGGTAACAAGATTCTCAAATATATATTCACACATATGGAGCATAATATGCACCAGTTAAGATGGTTGGATCTCATCAAGGATTTTGATTTCTCAATCCACTACAATCCAGGTAAGGAAAATAAGGTAGTGGATACTCTAAGTAAAAAGGATCATGTATCTTTATCAATGATGATAATTGAAAAGGGCCAAATGTTCATAGATTTTTAGAGGATGCAAATGGGAATCAATAATGGAGGAACATAATAAATCATTTCTCAAATGATTTCTCAACCATCTCACTTGAATAAAATAAAGGGTGCTCAAAGAGGTGATTTTGAAAAAAGTAGAAGCTATTAGAATTGGAGAATCCTCTAAGTTCAAGATTGGTGAGGAAGGAGTTATAATATTTGGGTCACAATTATGTGTACCATATGATCTAGATATATAAATGGATATTTTTAATGATGCACATATCTCAACCTTATCTATTCATCTAGTGAGCACAAATATGTCTCGAGATCTCTGATGAATCTTTTGGTCAGACAATATAAAGAATGTGATTGCTGAATCTATATCAATGTTCTTGGTATGTCAAAAAGTGAATTTTGAAATACAAAAGTCTAAGGGGATGATGCAACCACTTTCCATGCCGACATGGAAGTGGGAGAACATTACCATGGAGTTTTTCACTAGACTTCAAAGGACATCAAGATGAAACGAAGCTATATGGGTCATTGTGGATCACCTTACAAATACATTTCACATTATCACAGTTCAATATTACTTATAATTTGATCAACTTACACAAATATAGATTAATGGTGTTGTAAGATTTCATGGAGTACCACTATTTTCTTTATCCGATCGAGATCCAAGATTCACGTTGATGTTCTGGAATAATCTCCAATATGCTCTAAGCACTGAGTTGAACTTCAGTATGACCTATCATCCTCCAACTGATGGTCAATCTGACAAAACTATTCAGACACTGAAAGACATGTTGATATTGTGCTCAATGGACCTAAGAGGAGGATGGTACCAACATCTTCCACTCGTCTAATTCTCTTACAATTATAGTTTCCACACCAGCATCTGAATGGAACCATATAAAGTCCTATATGTATAAAGGTGCAGAACAACGATGTGTTCGGATAAAGTAGTTGAGCATAAAATGCTAGGAACTGAAATGGTTGAAGAGATGGTGGAGAGTCTGAAAACCATTTTGCATTGTATCAAGGCAGCCCAAAGTTAGAAAAGGTCTATGCAGAAAATCGTCGATGAGACATTGAGTTCAATGTTGGAGACATGGTAATTCATTGCATATCTACACGGAAGAAGATCATGATATTTGGAAATAAAGGTATGCTAAGTCCCATGTACATCGTCCCCTTCAGGATTCTTGACATTGTTAGAGCTATGGTTTATTGACTAGCACTTCCACTACCACATCTAAAGTACATTATGTCTTCCATGTATCACTATTAAGGATTACATACTAGATCCTTCACATGAACTGACATCATAGGTGGTATGGTTGGAGAATGATCTTTTTTAAGACGAGCTGCCAATGAAGATCTTGGATCATAGAGATAATATTCTACACAACAAGACTACTCACCTGGTCAAAGTACTATAGATAAACTATAAGTATGAAGAGGAAACATGGGAACGAGAGGAAGCAATGAATGAAAATTACCCACACCTATTTACGTATTAGAGTATAAAACAAATTTTCAAGGGTGAAATTTTATAAGGGGGAAGAATGTAATGACTTATTGTTTTATCAATGTAATTACATTCTTATAATAATGTCTCATAGTATAATCACCTAATATTATATTCAAAACACAAAACAAATATTATAAATAAAAAATGAGTGAAATAAAATGTATCTCTATACGTTAAGGAACATATACCGATTAAATAGTAACTTGACCTTTGGAATAGTAATGTGAACCTTATGAATAGTAAACTGAATAATTTAATAGTTTACTCACCAATTTAAGTATAAATAAAATTTATCAATTTTATAAGTGACAATATGGTATAATTATATCATACTATAAGTAAATAAATATTTTAAAAATTATATATTAAGTGTTGGTATTTTTGTAACTCGTGTATATTAATTACAGTTTTTTTATTAATTTAATAAATTAAAAAATAATAATTTCAATAAAATGTATTCCTAAATTAATATTCTGATTTATTTTTATTATAATATAATTTTATGAGACCTTAATTAATATTTCTAAATGATAGAAAAAAAGTTTTAATTTCAAAAATATTATTTTTCAAGTAAATTATGATTTTAATTAAAAATTAACTTTCTAATTTTTAGAAAATTATTTTCATAAAATGGAATTATTTTTTGGATTCTATATGTCAAAAAATAGATAGGGTGAATTTTTGGTATTTTTCTGACATTCAAGAATTTTTATGAATAGTAAAATATAGTAATTTACTTTATATGTACATTATGAGATAAATATAATATTCAATGAGTCATGGATGATGTAACCACCAATGGTTAGAAGTAAAATTCTCTATTTAATATTTCTGGTCACAAGAATCAAGATTATTCATAGTCTTGAGCAAAAATAATAAACTATTGTTGAAAATAATGGGAAACCCCTCTTCTCCTCCATTATAAATACCACCCCTCTTCACCTCTTCTCTTCACTCCTATAAAGACATGTACCTAGTCCAAATTCTTCCTAAATATCATCCAAAGATCCAAACCCACATCCATTATCCCATGGTCTTTTCAAAGGAACAAAACCTGTCCCCTAAAGAGGCTCTCGAGGAAGATATATTCAAGAGGTAAATTCCTCTTTTCATTTCTTTCATTTTCATTTAAGTTATTTTCGTTATTTTTCTTTCCTCACCTCATTTCTTCCAAATATTATGAAAACATTAGTACATTACATGTACATAAATTTTCTTATGATAATGGAATAATTCAATATCATCTCTAGTTTCTCCTCATTTTATACTATAAATGAAAACACCATTCAAGATGGGTTATTTTATCACATTCAAGGACGACGGGTATTCAATTTCTTTTACCGTCTTTAATTCTTGTAATGAAGCTATTTTTATGTTTGAACCATACTAATAAATATATTATGTCTTATTTAATGTTCTATAATTTTTTCTACACAAGATATTAATTTATAAATCAAAATGTATTCATTGTGATCAAAAAACCACCAATTAACCAGAATAGTTATCATTATTGTTTTATATAATGATTCAGATTCACTCCAAAGAACCAAATGAATTTTATAACCATTTAATATTATGTATGTTCACTAATAACATATAAACCTTGTTCTATAAATCCATTATAATCTCACATGTTTGTTCTTACATGTATATATGTAAACCAGTCATGAAAACCAAAGAAACAAATGCTTCCAAATAATGAAATTGAACCTATTAACCCATCAAAAAGGTCATGAATTAACTTAATAAGGTTATACTAAAAAATTTACATGTATAATAGGTTATGAAAATAATAATTATTTAGTGTAATTTTATTTTTCAGGAAATTAAAAAACCATGTGAAGAATACCATCATACTTAAGGTAAGGGGTCCTCTCTTTCTCACTTTTATTCAAGAATTTTCTATATGTTATACCATTTTATTATTGATTCCAAAATATGGGGTATGTTTTTTAACCTCCTCCATAATTACCTCATGATATAATAATTATGATCTATCCTTTTCAATATCATTAATCCCTTCTATGTACACTCGATACCATGCAAAAAGTTTGTAAGGGATTCTACCCTAACCTCCATTATTCCCTCAGGTGGCTCTATATTTATTTTTTCCCAAAATACGTTGTCTATTATTTGTATGTACATATAATAAATTCTGGGTATATACTCCAAACTCATGTATCAATATCCATTCATCATTCTATTTCAAGGATATACATATTTTTATGTGGCTCCCTCTTCGATACTTCTCGATAAGAAAACCTATTTTAAGGGAACTTCCCAAATTCTTAGCCAATTTCAAATGAACTCTATAATTTTTTTAATCCAACATTTTCATTATAAAATTATAATTTTTATTATGAAACCCTTATTATTTCACTTCTTTATTATATAAATTATTATTAAATTATCTATTTTAAAGGATCTTTATTATTTTCCTTAAAACCGCAAAAAAATCTTTTAATTTTAAAGTTCATTAAATAATATTTTTTTCAAGTAGTCTCTTTTATTTTAAATCACATATCATGATTTATTCCTTTTTACCTTATTAAATTCTATATATGATTTAATTCTTTTCTTTCATGTACGCTTTTATGATACAGTCATTGGTTACGCTTTGTGATATGATTATGATACCCATACCATTACATGGGTTCCCTTATGTTTATGTATGATTGACTATGTATGATTTTGTAAGTGGAAAGAACATTAAAGAACATGTTATGATGCGTGTTCCCAAGTAGTTCTCCAATGCTGTGGGTAAATTTGAGTCTCATGAGATGTTATGTGCAACGGTCTTGGTGGTTAGCTTTGACTCGTGATACCATGTGCAACGGTCTTGGAGGTTATCCATGACTTGTGATACAATGTGAAATAGTCTTGGGAGTTATCCTTGAATTGTGCTACCATGTGCAACAGTCTTGGAAGTTAGACTTGACTCGTGCTACCATGTAAAGTTTAGTCTCACCCCTTTGTTCATGTTACCCCCTAATTATCCTATGAAGATGCATGAGCACAATGGATGTTAGGAACCCTTTAAGAAGATTAAATAAAGAAATGTTTTTTTAGTCCCATGATTTTAGTTTTATGTATCAAGTCTTCCAAGACACTAGACTTTATGATCCTTGGCTTGTAATTTGATGTTTATTCATGCTTAAAATCATGTAAATATATGTGTAAAAGGATAGATCACTATATTTAATTATCTTAATGTGGATCTGGGTATCCTTATGTGGGTGTCCCATACCTTTACGTGGGATTTCTTGACCATTACTGGAGGATCCCTCTTCATTTAGAAAGATCCCAGTACCCTGGAATCAGTACCATTATGTTGGGAAATACCCTTTTGCGTGTACCCTTACACGGGGCAGTACCCTTGAATGGGGAAGTACCCTTACATAGGTACCCTTATAAGGTCCAGTACCCTTACGTAAGTACCCTTATGTTGGCTGGTACCCATAAGTAGGTACCCTTACACTGGGTGTTACCTTTACGTAGGTACCCTTAGGTTGGGTGGTACCCTTAGGTTGGGTGGTACCCTTACATAGGTGGTACCTTTACGTAGTGTTAGAATCAAATAGATGATAACACCTTAAGATGGCTGGGGTGAACCTAGGTATATGAAATTCCATCAATGATGAGAATTTTTTTGACTTTGAGGAACACTTTAATTTCTCTCTACTTTTCCCCTCAAAGAATGATGAAAGAAGTAAACAACACTGGGGATTTTACTTGGTTCACCGACACTATACTATATCTAGGGAGCAAGAATAATAATGTTCATGTGAACCAAATTTAACAAAATCTCATTTCTTTATAGTTACAACTTGGTGTGGTCTCACTAACCCTCCCAGTTCACTACCAAAATAAAATAGAGAACTCATTTCTCTCCTCTATTGAGGAACTCACTCTTCATCTTTTTAATCCCCTTTATTAAAATTAGGATTATATGAACATAAAACCACATTCATTTTTCATTTTAGATAAAAAATATTGATTTTTAGTTAGGATGATACTCTTATAAATAGTCATTCTTAGCCCTTAAAACTTCCAGATGAGATGTGGAATTGAACCTATGTAGATGTACTCCAGAAAAACTTTTTTTCTTTGTCTCTATATTTTTCAATGGGTTCTCTGCATTTCATCGTAGATACCTTCCTATTTGTATTTCAATCCAAAGGATGTTATTGATACTTCAATAATCTGGATTTTTTCAGGCATCCCCCTTTTATTAATTCCATCATGCATCATAAAAACTGAACCAGACACTAGGCATTTCAACCCATAACTCCCCTAATTAAAAAAGGTCAGCATACTGAAAATGGAATGGCTGCAGTATGACCATTGTTGTTGTGTGATAGTATCACATGTTTTACATATACTACAACATGGACACCTTCACTATATTGCAATCACATTTTCCATTGAAATTCATGTGGTGTGGTCAATAAAGCTATGATGTGGAGAAATTCATTTCACCAGATCTACTTTTCTTTCCTCCAATATCCTTCCATAACACCCACACAATTTCACCCTTAAATCGATTCTCACACTGAACTAGACGCGACATGGAAATAATTGACTTGGAATAGCCTTTTGTGGGATAGTAGATCCTTAAATATTCTCTTTTTCCGAAATTAGACACTCCACATCACAATGTATGGCTATGACATGGACTCCTTCATATTCAAGGGGGTAGCAGAATTGCCCGTCTGGCAACGATGTAGACTCCTATGATCCATCGAAATTAAAATTCCTTACTTATTCCAATTTCGGACACTCCATACCACAATTCTTATATGTTCCATGAAGAATATCCTCTCTAAGGTTACTACGGTGTATCCCTATGTGCTATGTATTGGAATCCCCAAAAACTCCAGTGGCACTGAAATCCTATGAATACCACTCTGCACTGTGGAGAACTTGGAATTAGTGTAGCATGAAAATCCAAATTCCCACATCAGACTTGACTTCAAATATCTCAAAAAAAATTAAGATATCTCATTCCATTGATGAGATATATGCATGTAATGGGGTATAATCCCAACATCCTCCATGTTGTCACCCTATGTTGTGGAATACTTCCATCATAATACCTCCCCTACGGTGTGGATCACTTCCTCTGAGCACACGTTGACTCGTGCCTGTGATTTCCATCCTCACTTGTTCTTCCATACTAGTTTTCTTGGATGTTTCCTTTGAATGGTTGGGGCTTCTCTCACATATGCAAGGTCATTCTTACTTAGCTTCCTAGCCATGGTTGGCCTTGTTCTGTGGGACAACCAACTAGGGTAGGGTGTAATCATGAAACTAAAACATGGTATGTCCTATCTTCTAGCATATTCCTAGTGAAAATGGAATGACCTTATTTTCTTTTAAAAAAACTCACAAAAAAATACAAATTAATTTTAGCTAACAATCTACCAATTTGGGTTTCTTGACAACTCTTTAAACACTCCAGCCACAATGACTATCAAAAAGTGTATCAAAAACCACTAATCATCAATTCAATGTTCACGTTATAAAAGATCTCTATGTAAAACATGAATTGAATGAAAAATAGGTCATGATCAGATTTGGATCATGTCAACCACATCAAACTCATGCATCAAACACCCCCTAATTTTACATTGACATACTCTCCCATTTTTCTTTTCTTTCTACCCTTGTACATGAAATTTGGATATTACAACCCATTTGAAAGTAAACTCAAATATTTCACTACTCTCAATATTTCTGAAAATGGGATTAGAATCCCAATATATTGAGGTGAGAAAACATACCTTTCTCATTAAAGAAACTATGGGGAGTGGAGGGGAATCCCTGAATCAATTAAGTGGATGAACATAGTTGGACTCCTATTGAAAACGGATGCTCTTCAAACCCCGCTTTGGGTAGTAACTTTCTCAAGATATCTATAACATGATCTATTGTTGACATATATTTCTAGACCCAACTCATTTCTCAACTTTCTCCTTTATTAAATGACATTTGATGTCAATGTTCTTGTCCCATGAATGATATATATTATTTTTTATAATATTGTTCTCACTTTAGATTCCAAACAAAATTAGAATGGGAGAACATAATGTAACACAAAAATCATCCAATTTTTATTTCAACCATATTAATTAAGTGTATTCATGAGTGGTAGAAATTTACTCAGTCTCTGCAATTATCGAAGAAATGAAATATTTCTTCTTACTTTTCTATAAAATATATGAAATCCTAAAATAAAAATATCAACCATAAGTTTATTTTTAGTGATATACTAAACCATCTGAATCAAAATAAGTGAATCATACCAAATTATAGAGTTCATCATTATGATAAAACAACCCATAGTCTGTTGGAATCAAATAATTCATGTTTTTCTCCTTAGGATAACTCTAAAAACGAGTGTATTGACAAGTATAAAATGATAAATCTAGTATGTTTCTATTAAATTTATTAAAATTCAAATAATTTATTGATACATAGTCATATAACCCATGTTTCCCATCTAAAATTTTGATAAATTTAGTCTTATTTCTAACAAAGATACCATTGGACTAGATTCCCCCATCTAAAATATTCTTAGAACCTCCTTGAAATATTATGTTTGAATGAAAAATATTCCATCCACCTTTTGAACTTCCAAAAAGTTAATGAAAAATGAAATTTCACCAATCAGTGACATCTCAAATTCAGATCTCATGTGTTCAGAAAGATTCTTACATTTTTTTCATATGAGCCAACAAAAAGTAGGTTACAAACATAAATGAGCACCATCAACCAATGTTCATTATTCTTCTTGATATAGATATTGTGATAAAATCCACCAATATGAAAACTGATCTTATTTTAAAAAATTTATAATCTAGAATGTCATGCCCTTGGTTCTTTCTTGAGGCTAAATAAGTACTTTTTTAGATGAAACACTTTTCATTAATCTTCATTAATGAGAAACCCATCGGGTTTATCAATATATATTTACTCTTCAAGAACACCATTCAAGAAGGAATATTTGATATCCATTTAACATATCTTTTACCCATTATGAATTCCCATGGATAAAAATAACCATATAGTTTCAAGTCGTGAAAAGGGTGAATGAATATCATCCACATCAGTTTCTTCAATTTGGGAATATACTTTTCACACATGTTTTTATTTTTTTCCAAATCACCATGCCATATTTATTTATTTTATTTTGGAACAACCAATTGGTTCAAATGAAATTCTTGCCTTTAACCCGTAGAAGAACTTCTAATGTATTATTTATCTCTATTTGTTTAATCTCATAATTTATATACTTTACTGAAATCACAACATTTCTAGCCTCATTAAAATATTTTGGTTATTTCAATGAAAAAAAATATACCTACTATTGATCCTTCATTCTCCATGTTCGGATTAGGGTTTTCCATTCTCTAATGATGTTTCTTTAAGTGATTTATTTCTATCCTATTTGTATCTATGAACCTATTGTAATTTATGGTATTTCTTCACAATATTAGTCCTTATAAAATTTCTCTTCATGCCTTGTTACTCCCCTTGAACCGTGTGCTTTTACAATACTATCAAACTCAGAAATTTGGTGGTGATAATGAAAAATATAAACATGTGTTATTGTAATTTGTCAAACTCCATCCACCACAAATTTATATCTTTCAATCACCTTCTTAATCCTGTTTTTATAGAACTTTTAATATTTTATATTTGATGAGTATCCATGTAATATGCATTCAACTCCTTGGACTTCAAATTTTCGTCTCTTTTACTTATTGAGAATAAAACATTTAATTCCAAACTCCCAGAAGTATTTTATTTTAGGATTATTTTTGTACCAGAGTTTATATGGATTCCTCTCTTAATTTTTACATAAAAAAGATCTACTAGAAATTTAATTCAATTTAAGAAATACTCATTTTCATTATATTTTTTAAAGATAATTTATAATAAAAATTGGTCAGCCCATGTTATTAAATATACAATTTATTCTATCCAAAAACCCATTTTTGCGGTGTTTTAGTAGGTGATACCTGATGTTTAATTCCATTCATTTCTTGATATTAATCAATTTAATTATTTGTAATTTTGGTCCTATTTTTAGTTCGTAACTTTTTGATCTTCACAATAAGAATCTTTTCATATCTCCTTTAATATATGGTGATGCATCATTATACCTCAGTCTTGTGTACAATATGCATAATCCATTCCATTATTTTTATAGTCTATAAATAATAAATAATATCTACTTCCATCCATTTCTTTGGGTGAAATTGACTCACAAACATCTATATGAACAAGTACAACCAACCTTCATGCCATCATCATTTTTTCTTTGTAGGACATCCCGATAATTTATACATTTTGACATGAATCACATATATGAGTGTGATCATATATAAGTTAGGGAAACCCAATAGCTCAATTTCTCATTACCAATATCTACAGATATTTTTGGATCAAATGGCCATGTCATCTAGTTTATAACCTATTCTCCTCTTATTTGGACAACATATATAAATATTCCTATCTAATAAGGTATATATGTCCCTTCATCCTTTTTTCCCTAGAGAATAAGTGATCCATATTTACCTTTTATGGTAAAATTCTTTTTATTGAACTTCACCACATCTCTGTGGTCACACTATTGGCTGACACTAAGAAAATTATGACTCAACCTATAAACAAAGAGAACAAATATTCACCTGGGGTCCCTTCCTCTAGTCTTTTATTTTCCCAAACCAACAATATTAAGACCCTCATCATTTCATAAATGAATAATTCTATATTTATTATTCATAAAATTCATAATGGGGACTTTATTTTTGGTCATATATGGTGTGAATCCACTATCCAATATCCATGAGTTTGACTTGTCTATTATTCACAAGGAAATCTCAAAAAAATCTACCTTCTCTGAATTCCCCTTCATCACCCATGTTGGTTATGAGTACAAATTCTCTATAGATGGCTCTATGAAGGATTTATATTCTTGGAAAACAAAAAAACAAATTTTTTTCAATGTTCTTGGTTAATGGTTTCAGTTTTTTCTTTATTCCACTACAAGGAATTCTTACTGATGCATTTTTCATTTCAGAAGCCCAATTAATGTCCTTATGCTTGAATCCATCACAATAAATACAAAAACCATTGAAATAAAAATAATGATCAGAAATTCATATTTCCTATTTGGATTGATGTTTCTACTAAAGGGAACTCTTATAAATGGGCCACACATAATAAGTGTGTTCCAAAATTCCATATAAAAAATATATGACTCCTAAATAATTTTAATTCTTATCAACCTCATGGAAAGTTTTCTTTCAGTAATTCTATATTCAACCATATTATGAGGAATATATTCTTGAGGTTTTGAAACATTCAAAGATTTGTATCTATCTTTGAACCACTAAAATTGAGTTAAAATAATGTGTTACTCCTTTGGAATTCCATTGTCTTGACATGATGATGATTTCTATTTATTTCAGGACATCATTTAATGTATAAATAACCATTCTTGATCTTCACACTTTTGACACCAATTCATAACTTCTTCTTCAAGATAATCAATTATATTCACTCTATAATTGATAGTTTTATCCAAAACATAATTTATTTAATTTATTCTTCAATTTTAAGCCTCATTTCAACTTCCTTCCCTAAATTTTATAAGCATCCATATTTGATTTTATCAATTTCATACTTTAGATCTAACTTTCTCTCTTCTTGTTGATGTATGTAGAGCGTAGAATCATGCACTACTACATTGGTCTTTGTAGTATTTTTTCTATACATCGTATACTTCATGGGATACCTCATGTTCTACCTATAGATATACCCTTAAAAATCCTTTATTTCCATCATCACAATCAACATTTATTGAATTATTAACAATTTACATCAACACAACATTATCATTACTGTTTTCAACATCTTCTACCTCACTTTATCCAAAACTATCTTCTCCTTTAGAGAGATGATTTAATATTTTGAAGGACCACAATTGATAATTCCTTAAACCTTATTTTTTTATCTTCCTGAACGTTTTTTCTTTATTGTCATATTTTTTATAGTTTTTGCGACATATGGCTGCAATATGGACCACCTTTCCACATTTTAAGCAAGATATGGGAATTTTACCCTTAAACCTCTATATTTATTTTTAAGATTAGAGAAAATGAATGAGAACACCTCATAAAATTATGAATTTTATATGATTTAGAGATTATACATGGAATTAAAATCCACCTCCATAGTACATTCACTTAATCTTGAATCATTTTATTTGTTTCTAATTTCATAAGCCACTGGGTTTTTGTGAAAGCTATCAAGAGAGAGATATTTCAGATATTTATAATCTAGAACAGAGACTTTTTCATTGAAAATAAGAGGTATTATTCATGCAATTATCTTCATGATATTTTAATAATTTAGTTAATATTTGAGACCTATCAGATCATTAACAAGAATATTTAGTAGATAAAAAAAGGGATCAATCATCTCATTTAACTTCATTCTAAAATATTCATACTTGTTCCATAGATAATGAAACTCAGCCTCCCACCCCCTTGAATCCCCTTTATAAATATTCAAACTCATTTCCCCCATAACATGATAGGTTTTAAAATAAATTTCACTTGTTAATATGTGATTAGAAAGAGTGCTTCCCAAAGCATTAATGGATTTGGTAACCACATCCAATTCTAGATGATCTCTTTTCATAAAGACTCTAATTTCAATATTTGTAATGATTCTATAGAGGTCTATAGTGTAAAATTCCATGACCAAGGATCTGAAATAATATTACATCAACCTTTTCCATAACTAGAAATTATTGAATTTAAATATGGGAATTCATTTATAGTTCACAACCATTCCCATACATCCAAGAGAGAAGAATAATAAACACCCATTTAAATCCACTTATTAGAATCTTATAGATGATAACAACCAGAGAGGGGGGTGAATTTGGGAGTATAAATTTCTATCAATGATGAGGATCTTGTTCTCTAACATTGAGGAACACTTTAATTCTCTTTACCATTCTCTTAAAAGATATATGAATTGAGTAAACAACATAGATGATTTTACATGGTTCACCTACACTATGATACATCCAAGGATCATGAAAAAAATTCCTATGCGCCAAATTCCCTAAAATATCATCAGTTTATAGTTACATGTTGGACTGGTCTCACTGACCCTCCTTGTTCCCTAACATAACAAATTTGAGAAATCATTACTCTCCTCTAATGTGGAACTCACTGATCCATCTATTAAATCCATTTTATTCACATTAAGATGATATAAACATACTCCCACATTTGGGTTTTTCTTTATTACAAAAATGTATATATCATGTAAGGATGATACTTATTGAAAAATTCCTTCTTTGGCCTTCAAACATCCAGATGAGATCCAGAACTGAACCTCTATAAATGTTCTCTAGAAAGACATAATGTGCCTACCTCTATATTATTTTTGTGTTTTAAATGTATTAAACAATATATACCTTCCAATTTTAATGTCAATTAAAAGTATGAGATTGATCATTCAATCATAAGGATGGTTCTAGGAGGACATCTATGTTTATTGGGTCCATTGAGCACAACGAAAAAAAATAAATCATTGGGAATTTCAACCCATAAATTCCATGTTTTGAAATAGTCATCGGATTGAAAACAAACTGGTTATGGTGTGACCATAGTGGTTCCACCATATTATCACCTATTTTACACATAGTATAGTGTGTACACCTTCACTATGGAACAAACATTTCTTCCTTTGACCTTCCTGTGGCATGGACAAAAAGGTTGTGGTGTGAAGAAATTCATTTTACCAAATTATCTTTTCTCGTGAACTAACTTCTTTCATAACACTAACAGGATTTCAAACATAAATTGCTTCTCATGATGAATTGAATGTGGTGTGAAGACAACTATTTTGGATAATCCTCATGTGGGATAGAATATCCCCCAATATTTTCTTCTTCCAAAATTAGACACTACAAAATGAAAGGTATGGTTGTGGCGTGGAATCATTCATGTTTAAGGGGATTGTGGCATAGCCCATCCTGTTATGGGGTAGACTCCTATAATCATTAAAAATAAAAAATACATTCTTCTTTCAATTCAGTACACTTATGTCATAATTCCTAGTTGTGATGTGGACAACTTCTTATCTAAGTCGATTTGGCATAACTCTATGTATTGTAGCGTGGGCACCCCTAAAACTCCAGTGGCACTATAATCCTATCAGATCCTCTACTTTTCATGGTGATCCTGGTTGTGATGTAGCCTAAAAATATCGATTCCCCAATTATACATGACTTTATAAATCTAAAAGAATATAATATATCTCGTTCCATAGACTGGACAATGTCAAGTAATGAAGTCCCCACCCAACCTCGTTTAGGGTTCTTCCTTGTTCCATGCACCAATTCCTCCAAACCATCATTCTTATGGCATGGACCACTTCCTCTATACACATTCCACTACACATATGTGATCACATTCTTCCCTAGTTCCACCATGATGGTTGGCCTGGTTGTTTCCCCTTGGTGATTGAGCTTTCTCCCACATATGTGGGGTTGAGATAGCTTGGATTCCTAGACACATTTGCTCTTCTTTTTTCAAAATAAACAAATATCCTATGGCATAATCATGTGACTATAGAATGGTCTCTCCACTTTTGATTAATTTTCCTGGTGGAAATGGCATGGCCTTCTTCACTTTATCAACAAACACAACACACACAAACATCAAAATGGATTTTGGCCATCATGTAGGTACACTTGCGTAGTCTGATACATATGCATAGGTACCCTTATGCAGGAAAGTACCTTTACGTTGGTACCCTTACATGGCTTGGGACTCTTATGTGACACCTTCATGCACCAATCACCCTTATGAAATAAACCTTATGTTTTATGGATTCAGTTTTATTTTATTTCATGGTTTCATTTTTGTTTTTAAAGATTCTATGGAACTCACTAATTGGCATGGAAGTTATGAAGGAAAGTTCCATTTTTAGTGTTTGTAATGAATCAATGTAGAATTGAACTTGTATACATAGAAGAAAATCATGCAAATTTTCTTATCCTCAATGGTCTCTCTCTCATCTGGTGAAAGGGATAACATAGTTCCCACATTGTTCTTCCCTGGTGAAGATTGAGACTTCATCTTATCATCATTATTTGGATGATCCTTAAATAAGAAAATGTTCATCTGAGCCCACATAGATTATTCTTTTTAGAGACACAGACTAGGTTCACCTATGGTGCTTATGTTTTATTCAGAAAAAAGAGTTTCAACATATTCCCACCATTGACGAAGCTTTCTTTAATAGTAGTAAGACTTTATTATATTTGTAATATTGTTTTTTATTTTTATCTTCCATTCACGGTTGTTTCTTTCTGGTTTGTTTTTTTTAGCGGTTGATATTTTTTGTTTGAGAGTAATAAAATGTATGCATGTGGGTGGTGTTCTTTCCATGAATTTAGGATTACAAGGGATCTTAACCACATTAAATATTTTTTACATTTCTTTTTTTCTTCTATGTTATCATCTCGTCTTAACTTTCTTATTTATTCTATTAAACATATTAGAGAAAACCAATACATAAAACTATGATCCATTTATTTTCATAGGGGAATATATCTCTAATTGTCCACAACAAATTGGTATTAGAGCCACCATTTTATGAATATGGAATCCCCTAAATATGAAATAGAAATTTTTTATGGTGGTAATGACTTCAACCATTGAAAAATAAAAATGAGGTCTCTATTTGTACAATAAGGGATTATCAATGCTTAAAATGGACATAAAAATCCTATGGTTTTACATCCTGATGATGAATATACTATTACCATTTATCAAGATGTCACTATTGTCACCTTTCAAAAGGCCCATAGTTCGATTCTTTTATTTTTAGTTGATAAATCCCTTAGTGGAGTTTCTTATGAGGCCACTACTTCTGGTATATAGTTAAAATGTAAAAATTTATATATGAATTCTTCACTTGTTGTTCACTCTTATAAAAAAATAAACTTTTTACCATTATAATGTACCCAACAACCTCAATTAAAGTCACCTTGATGAGTTTAACAAGATTCTGTTCAGTCTTTCTAACATTAATGTTGAAATTGAGTGTGAAGATCAAAATATTATATAGTTAATTTATCATTAAAGTTACTATAATAACCTATTAAATACCATCATATATGGACGAGACTCCCTATAACTATAATAAATCGAAACATAACATCTTTTAACTAAATTTCATATTAATATTAAAGTGATGTTTGAAGTAGAAACCATTTTAACTATGCTTAAATATAAAAGTAATAATAAAAAAGATAAGAATAAATGAAGGGAAAAGAACGCTAAATAGCACAAATAATAAAGGTTTAACAGAAATAAGGATAGATGCTATAATTAGAGAAATCCTAGACACATTTCTCTAGAATACTGCAGTCCCATGTTAAAATTGATTTAAAACAGATGAACCTACTAATTATTATTTAATAATTGATATTGGTTATTATAATAATTAAGTTCAAAATATTACTACTAGAAATATGACTAGTTAATGGGTGATGAATCCATGTTTTTTCCATTCATATGCATCCTATAAAGGAATATTTTCATGATCTGTCAGAGGGAGTTAAGGGAAAAGTTGTTCTAGGTATCAACCTGATGTGTGGAGATTGAGGTAGAAGCTCAATTGTGTTATAGCTTCAGTATCACTGAATAGAGACCTTACTATTTATAATGTGGGTTCCTAGACTATATAGAAACCCCATTTTATTAGGTTTCTGAGGCCGTAAAGGGTACACATTCATTTATGATTTTTTCAATCTAAAGATCTCTAAAGGTACTAGGACCCTAATAAAAGGAATTATTGTAAATAGGTTGTATTTTTTAGATGGTAGGATATTATATTGATATATAGGTAGTACATATGTCAAAAATTCATAATGTATTATTTTTTGGTATCAATTATTTGGGCATGTATGCTGCAAAAGTTAGAGGATTTGAGTAAGAAGGGGTTGTTGACTAGTATAACAAAAAACAACCTACCATTTTGTGAAGATTGTGTTATTGGAAACGCCAAGAGAGTTAGTTTTAATAAATCATATTTTAAAGCTAGTCACCTTTTAGAATATGTACATTCTGACATATGGGGTAAATCTAGGACCACATCTCATTATATATGTTCTTATTTGGTATCCTTTATTGATGATTTCTCCAGAACAGTTTAGATTTATGTCATTCAAAATAAATCTTATGTTTTTGACACCATTAAATACTAGAAGAACTTGTTGAGAACCAAACAGGATGAAAGTTGAAATTTTTAAGGACATAAAATGTATTAGAGTGTCTCTCCTATGAATTGAAAAAAAATTGAGTTGTATGATGTTGTTAGGCACCAAAATATAAAAGAAACCCCATAAAATAATGGTTTAGAGGAGAATATGAATCAAAACATTCATGAATGGTTTTGAATTATACTAGAATTATAAGTGTTCGTTGTCTTTTATGGGTTCTTTGGGAGAAATTTGAAAAAAAAAATTGAAGTATGTTGGTTTATGTGTTGTTAGTGCATAGTCTAACAAAATTGTGTGCCATTCTAGTAAAAAATATAAAAACCAAGGATGTGAGGGTTTTCCTAGTGGGCACACAGTTTGACAAACCATGTTCCCACCTGGTAGAAATCATGCACCCCTTTAAAGGGGAACGTGGTAAGGGTGCACTATTTGAAAAACTATGTAGACTTACCCATCTAACCATTTTTTATGGGATAAACTAATTCTGAAAAATATTTTAAAATTCCTGAAACCCTATTTTTGGACATCCACTTTTCTATAACTCAGTACATTTCATTTTACAAGGTTTTGGGAGCTCCTTAAAACCCCTTTTGGGTTTTCCAAAACCCCTCCAATGAGAATCAAAATGTGGTTAAAATCGATTGATTCCTCTCTGGTAAGAAATATTTTCATGTTCCTTCTCTCTTACTATCTTCTTTTATCCTCCTTTCGGTTTGTTAGATCTTATTTTCATTGATAGATCTAAACTTCATTATTTGATATCATGAATCTATTTTTCATTCTTGGGTCTTCATTACTGACATTATTTTTTTCTTTCCCCCATTGCGGGAATTGTGATTCATGATCTCTATGTTTAGTTAGGTTTTTCCATTTAAGATTGGCCAATTTATTAAACCTTGAATCCCTTTATTTAAATTAAATTTCTTTCAATTAAATTATCAAAACACAATTCGATATGAATTGGTATTTTAAATTTATTTGGCATGAAATTTGGGAAAACCCCCAAAATCTAATGAACTGGGGTGTTATCTTGGAATCTATTGAAATTGTTAAATTAAATTGTGAAACTAAATTGAGAAATTGATTTGTGAAACTGATTTCAAATTTTTTGTTGAGAAAAATAGATTAAATTTTTTTTATAAGAACCTTGGTTGGTTACATCCTAAAAACTGAATGAATTTATTAAAAAAAAATTCGTTTTTAAAAATAAATTGGAATATTGAAATTGGAAATGTGTTAATGGTATTTTTAATGGTTTTGAAATAAATTTCCAACTACTGATTTTTTCTTTTAGATAATTCAATCCTTGTTAGTTAGTGTGTTGTTTGGGACAAACATGCTAGGGTGGAATTTCCCTATAAATGGATTGATGCATTATAAGTCTAAGATAAACTTATTGCTAGATATTATCCCTAATGGTAAGTTAGTTATACCTCTTTGACTAGTGTCGAAGGGACATGTGTGAACATTTTCATTATCACTATTTGAGTGGGGGATGATCACATAACCTGAAACTATCATACTTCTTGGAATATGACCATATTTATCATTTTTAATTATTCGATATATATTCCATTATTTATGAACCTTCTTTACACATGCCTTGTGAATTTATATAAACTATTTTATATAAAATGTTTTTTAATCCATTTTTGAAAAAAAAATACATTAATTGATATGTAAAGCATGATTTGTTTTAAATATGCTCTTGTACATCCATGACTATATTATTTAAAATTTAAATCATTATTTTTTTAATTATTATTTCATCTATTCATGGAAAAAATAGAGAGACCCTACTGTTGTTTTGATCTCACACCCGACCTTTACCTTCAGGTGATTGTTGATTTTCTTCAGCAAAGTTTGAGGAAGGGGAAAGTACCACTTGGAGGTGCTGATTCTTGATCATATTTGAGATTTAAGTGTTGTTTCTATTAATATATGAGTTTTTTATCCTTTATTAATATAATTTGATGATGGACTCTTGGGTTTTTGTTTAACCTATTTGAAATCTATTATAATTATCCTAGTAGAGTTTTCTTTTTTCCCCTAGTTATATGTGTTGTTTCGTCCATTGATTCTGTGGATAATTTGTTCCAACATTCTTATTTTATGATTCTAGGTGCTAGTCTCCAACTTTTGGGGATTGGGAATTACCTTCTGGGTATGTCAAGATCATACTGGGTATCGGGGTAGCAGGGTATCCAGGCCATTTCATGATAAAGTGGTTTTAAAGGTTCTTATTTTACATCTAGAATTGATGTCAGTATGCATTTGTGAAATCATTTTGTGACTTAAGAGGTATTTGGGAGTGAGTTCCGAGATACCTCTCTCTGTAATGAGAATTAAGTCACTAGGGGTGGTTTGGGAGAGATATCTTGCATATTAGTTATTGTCTTCTATCTGATTTTGATTTGGGTAAGTTGAAATCCAGATCTCATTTATATATATTATGGAATTAATTTTCCTTGTTGTTCTATTTGACTGTTAATATGATGTCTACAATGATGTCTGTGGATGGTTTGTAGCCTCATGACACCATGAAGTATTGGGAATATGATCCATGAGGAAGCTACCGATGAACCACAATGAGAAAATCCTCACATGGACTATAATATGGTTGAGGTTATTATATATTTTCTCTAAGCTCTAGGACATTCACCTATATTTATTCTCATTTAGGATCCAGGTGTGTAAACTCAAAGGGATGAATTTAGGGAATGTGTTTAGGAATTACTTCACCTGAATCCACCAGTTTTCCAAGTCTCAAACTTTCCTCAATAAGCTAAGGATTGGTTCAAAAAAGTTGATATTTTAATTTTGTTCTGGGGAATTCCTAATTAAATCAAGGTGAAATATGCCACCGTCATTCTAGAAGTACCTAGAAAGAGATTATTGGATAAGATAGTGATATAGAATAAGCATGAGTTCTTAGAGTGGAATTACTTCAATGTTATTTCCATTAATAAATTCTATCCAGGGTATATGGTGTTCGCTATGGTTATAGAGTTTTTTAAACTCGTGAAGGATGACAAGACTATGAATAAGTATGAAAATCACTTTGTTGAGCATGTTTATATTTCACATATGATAGTATTTAATGAGAATATGGATACTCAATGGTTTATATTAGAATTTGATCTAATATTCATTCTCATGTTTTCATGTTAAAGTAACCTTCTTATGTTGATGTGCTGGATAGATCATTGATGGTTGAGATGGTCCTGGATGGTAATTTAGGGTTGATTTGAGTTCCTTTTTCTCCTAATAGATACTATATGAGTTCTTTCAAAATAAAGAGAATGTGTGATGATTATCATGGTGGTCATTGATAGTATAGTTCTTCTGGAACTCCTTCAGTGTCTAACAGAGAACCTTTTATTTTATACTAGTGTGGAATTCCTAGGCCCTCAAAATAGGTTTTCACTATGGAACCCAAGATATATGGTTCCTATGGATACTTGGGTCACTTTCAGAACATCATTCATTTCTATTATGCTTCACATAGGGGAATGGGATCATCAATGCCTAAAATAACTATTTTTCAATCAGATCATTCATGAACAAAGGGATTATAGCCATAAGAATCTTAAATGAAGATTCTTCATACAATGGAATAGTCTCCATAGGAAAAAAGGTATGGTTCCAGAAACTATTAGAGGTATCATCACTATTGATTCATCTTTATCAACTGAATTATTTGATACAAGTGCTTCTCCATAGAGTTTAATTTCACTTGGGTCTTTTTGGTTCTCAACATGAATCTTGTTGACGTCATATTAGATATGGATTTGATTATTTCTAATAAAGATCAAATTGATTTATTTATTTGATGGGAATCCATTACTGTAACCAATGGGGTGTTCCATATCTTTTAGGGAAAGTGGGACTCAAGATCTAGTAGAGCTAGACTGTATTATATAGAGTTGGAGAAAGTAATATCAATGTTCTCTTTTGATCTAGAGTTGTAATCCTTGAGTGGTGATCTCTCTCTATTTGTTGTAAAATTTCCCAACTTTTATCCTTATGACTTCTCTAGTTTTCCACCAGTAAGAGAGGTCGAAATTTCTATTCATTTAGTGACTGGTACTCAACCAATGTCTATTCGTTCTTAACATATGACTCTGGCTGAAATAAAATATTTGAAGACTCGATTGGGTGATCATTTAGAGAAACGATTTACATTCCCATTTGTGTCACCTTGGGTGGTGCCTCTTCTCTTTGCTTCAAAAGATGATGGGTCACTTCTCCTTTATGTTGATTACCAAAAACCAAATTGAGTTATAGTAAAAAAAGTATCTATTTTAATAGATTGATGATCTATTTTACTAGTTGAAGGGGGTGAATTTGTTCTCTAATATTGATCTTCGATCTGGATACCATCAGTAGAGAATAAAAGAATCTAACATTCAGAAAACTACCCTCTGAGAAAGTATGTGCACTATAAGTACCTTTTCATTCCATTTTTCGTACCAATGCTCCTGCAGTCTTCATGGATATAATGTATAATATTTTCCATGATTATCTTGATAATTTTTTTGTGCTATTTTTTGATGAAATCATTGTTTACTGTATGTATGAGGAGGATCATGTGTGTTTTTTGAGAGTATTTCTGGAATTGTTGAGAAAATACTGACTTTGTTTCAATATATCAAAATAAGATTCCTTGATTTGGGAAGTAATGTTCTTGGTACGTGTTCTATCAAAACACGGTATCTCATTTGATCCTAAGAAGGTGAAAGCTACTATAACATGGAAAACCCATTAAATGTTTTCATGATTCATTTATTCTTGGGTTTAGTCGGGGAATTATCACTAATTCATAAAGTATTTCTCAAAGTTGTCTTGTTTGATGACTTTTCTCACTCAGAAGGTAGTAATGTTTGTGTGGGATAATAAATGATAGAGTTATAGTGTCAAATTGAGACATATTTTGACTATAGAGTTGGTATTGAATCATTGAGTGGCTGGTTAGGGCCTTGTGGTCTTCTGTGATGTATTAGGTTCTGGTTTTATTTGTGTTCTTATGTAGGGTGATCAAGTCATTACTTATGGATCTCGGTATCTTAGGCCACACTAAAAGAATTACCTAAACCATGAACTTAAACTTGTAGTAGTGATGCATGCACATAAGGGTTGGTGGAATTACGTTTTTGGAGAAGAGTTTATTCGGTATTCCAACCAAAAGATCTTGAGTTAAATCTCCTCTCAAAAATATTTCAATCTCTTCTAGAGGAATTCGGTTTAATACTTGTAGACTTTTGACTAATTCATTACCTATACTCTAGGGAAAGGGAATGTTTTCAAAGATTATTTGTGTAGGAAACTTTTGAAAAATGTGGTAAATGATTCATCAGAGGAGTGGAACTTGATGGAAAAAATTTCACAGTTAAACATTAGAGTCTAGGAATTACGGTTCAAGGCTGTCTTGGCCAATGTTCAATTGACCTCTAATCTTCTCGAGTTGATTCTTTAGGATTAGCAGCTTGATAATGAGTTCCCTTGAGTTAGAGACTCTCTTTATGGGGCGAAGAACATTTTTGAGTGGTCATTATCCATGAAGGGTATTCTATGTTACTGAAATCATTTTATTGTACAGCTAATAGTCATGAATGTTGTGATGGGGTTTTTCCATAATTCCAAGTTGGTAGTGCACCCAGGAATCACAAACATGTTCTATGATATGAGGTGACAATTATGGTGGCCATGTATGAGATAGAACATTGCTGATTTTGTCTCTCAATGCTATGCTTTCTAGCAAGTGAAGGCCAAGCACGAGAGACTTTCATGTTTTCTTCAGAAACTTCTTATGCCAAATTGGAAGTGGGAGGATATTTATATGGAATTTGTGGTTAGGTTACCATTTACCCAGAGAAAGAATAATGTGATATGGTTTTTGATTTATAGTCTGACTAAATCAACTCACTTTATACCCATTCATGATACAACCAAATTTGAGGAGTTAAGAAATATCATTGTGAAAGATATTTTTTTGGACATAGTTCCATATTATATAGTCTCTGATAGGGATATTTGGTTTACTTATCACTTTTTTAGTGTCCTTAGGGAGGAACTGGGATCTCAGGTTCATTTGAGTACGGCCTACCATCTACAGTCGGATGGGCAGACCGAAAGATTTATTTACATTATTGATGATATCATTTGTGCCTATGTTCTTGACTTTGGTGGGGCTTGGGATGAACATTTGGATCTATTTGAGTTTTATAATAATAATAGCTATCAATCTGTAATCAGGATGGAAAATTTTGAGGCATTGTATAACCATCCTTATAAATATATTTTTTGTTGGTCAGAGATCAGTGAAAGTTCCTTGGCTGGACCAAGCATTGTTAAATAGATGATAGAAAATATTCAGTTGGTTCATCAAAGAATTTTTATGGCATAGAGCTCATATAAATATTATGCTGATCATCTCCATAGACCATTGGATTTTTTAGTTGGTGATCAGGTGTTCTTGAAAGGTTCACTTAATTTGGGTCATCAACAGCTTGGGAGGAAAGGGAAGATTGCTCCTCGTTTTGTGAGATCTTTTGTGGTTGTTGAGATGGTTGGAAAAGTGGATTTGTATTTATCACTTATGCCATATTTGACATCAATATATAAAATGTTCCTTTTATCTCAGTCACAGAAATATATTTGTGATCCATCTCATGTTCTGAGCTAGAGTGATGTTAAAGTTGAGCATAATTTTTCGGTGGTTGAGCATCCACTCATGATAGAAGATGTTGAAACCAAGGTACTTCATGGGAGGATGATACATTTGGATTGATTTCTATGACAACATTGTTCTGATTCTAATGAGGTGTAGGATAGAGAGGCACTAATGAGAGAGTTATTGTAACGACCTGAAATTTTGATTAAATTTTGTTTCCTAAATTTTGTGTGTTATTTTACTTCATACTCAACAAAAAATTTTCCCTTGTTAACATTAGTATAATTAAAATGAGACTGTTGGGTTTTGACTCTTATATGACCATTGGTCAATAAAACCGCTGGAAACTAAACGTTTCGATTATTGTCTCTGAATACAAGTGATCTTGGTTAATTAATATAGAAAGAAGATTCGATGGCCTCATCCAGTAGTCTCAGGCCAATCGATGCCCATCTAATGGAACTTGGCAAGGAGGTAGCACCCCTAGACTTTGCTCTAGAACAAACCCAAGCCGAACTTCATCATGTGAAGCTAGAACGGAATCTCCTTCACAAGAAGTTCAAACTGATAGAAATTACTACTCATGCAATGTTGGCTTAGCCATCCTCAGATTCTCTAACCTTAGCACACCATACACTTAGGTCTTATACTGGGGTTATAAGGGGCTATGTAAGGAGACCGTAACTACCTTGTGTAATCCTTTGTTTTAAATACAAATTTTGATTTCTTCTTATGATGAAGTTTATGAATTGTTAAATGTCCGGATAAATATAGTTTGCATATTTTTGATGAATTTTAGAGAAAGGATATTTTAAAAATGTTTATGTAAACCTTAAATAATTAAAAATGTGTAATGATTTTTAAAATCTGGTCTTCTACTATTATGTTTAGTACAAAATTTAGAGTCTAATAAGATCAACATGATTTTTGATGAATAGTAAATTATGAATAGTGATTTTATGCTTAGGATTAGTAATGTGACCAAATGGATTAGTAATCTCACTAAAATAATTATTAATATAATCTAGGCACCTTGATTAAGTAATGTGATTCAATAAAATGGTTAAATAATGGTTTCATAAATTATTAGTCAAGTATTATTTTTCTCGGGTGAATAGTTTTTTTAATTAAAATTTAAATTAAAAATATTTAAAAAATTATTTTTATAAAATGGACTTTAATTTTTATTTCAGAACAACGATATTATGCTAAGCTAATTTTTGGGGATTTTTCTAAAAAAAATGAATTTTCAGTGAATAGTGTATTTATTTAAAAATTAAATTAAAAATATTTAGAAAAATATTTTTTTAAAATGGAGTTTATTTTTGAAATCAGAGCATCGATATTTGGTTAAGGTGAAATTGTGGGATTTTTCTGACAAAGTTGAATTTTCGATGAATAGTGAAAATACAGTTTTTAAGTTACAGGTGTTTAATGACATCATTAAATGATGTATTAAGTATGTAATAAATATGGTCGACTTTTGAATAGTAATATAAGTTATGAAGTGTCCCAAGTGGCCAATACCATGGGAAAATACCATGGGCAAGCCCATGGTTTTCCCAAAACCACCAATGAGGTGTCACTTGGCCATTAATGCCTTGTCCCCTCACTTTCCCTATAAATACCAAGCCATCCTCTCATCCATTCGACTCCAAAATCATCCTCAAAGAGGATATAGTCTCCTTACCTCCCATGGAGTCATCCCAAGGTTCCCCCAAGCCCTCAAGTTCCCAACCCTTGAGTTGTAAGTGTTATGTTTAAGGTAAGGGATCTTACCTCTCTCTTTCGTTTCAAGTAATCTATTTTATGTCATTTCATTTATGATCCATGTTGTTATGTTGGATGATGTTCTTTATTATTCCTATAACTTTCTTTTTCATGTTCATATGATGAGAGATCCCCTCATACTCTCATCATTTCGTTTTATGAATGTTTAAGTGGCACCGTTAGGCTCTGAAATTTTTGTAACGGATTCTTTCACCCTTCTCATTTTCAAGTTCTATTTTCTTATCAAGTATTTCAAGTTCATTTTTATTATGTTTGGTTATGATATCTACATATATAATACTTATATTTTATTATCATATGATTAGAGACCCTATTTTATCTCATAAATTCATTTTTTTGATGTTTAGGTGACGTCGTTAGGCTACAAAAATTTTAAGAGATTCTTTCACCCTTCTCATTTTCAAGATCTATTTTCATGTCAAGTCTTTCAAGTTCCTTTTTATTATGTTGGGGTATGATATCTATATCAATAATACTGATCTATTATGTTCATATGATGAGATACCCTATTTTATCTTTTCAATTATTTTTTTGAAGTTTTAAATGACGTCGTTAGGCTGCCGAATTTTCATAAGAGAAAAATTATTTTTGTCTTCCTTCAATGTTTTTCATTTAATATGGTATGTATTTAAAATTTCATTACAATGTTCTTATATCCATTATATTCTATCCCTATACTGTTTTATGGATAATTTATTAGTGGGTGACCCATGTCCCCTATCTTTTCAATATTTTCAAAAACCCTATAACATAGCCGTTATGCTGCAGAATTTTCGTCTCAAAATGCCTCTCCCTTTTTCTCAAATTATTTTAATTTATTAAGTGAATACTCAAAGATCATTATTCTAAAGGGGTATTCACATATATATCAAAATTTTCTATTTTAAATTTTGGGATTTACATGCATGAAACCAGATTTCCTTTTTCTGTGGGTTTAAAGTAACATAAAGATCATGTCTTTAATGCTGTTTTTAAAAAAGTTATGATTATGAAAGGAAACCCATTTCTTTTATGCTATGTGGGTTATTTAAGAAATTTTTGATGATGATATATTTGGATCACATGATAATAATGTCATATTTAAGGGTGTTCCCTGATAGCGCTTCAATACATTGGGTAAAGAATTAATCTCTAAAGATGACCATTTTTAACGACGCCTTGGTGAATAACCTTGGTAATTTTTAATGACACCATGTGGATGGACCTTGGTGAAATGGAAATAATTGTCTATGTTAAATTTTGTGACCACATATTCAAGTTATGAAATACATTATTTTTATTATAATATGCCTCATTATTTCTTTCTCATGCCTTAAAGTTCTTTTTCATAACTTTGTTGATGTATCTCATGTTCACTTGTTAAATGTTTCCCCTTCTTTCCCTTACTGGGCCTTCTGCTCACCCTTTCTTTTGATGTATGTCCTCAGGTTATGAGATGTAGTAATGAACCTAGGATTAACATAAGTATAATCTTTTCAAGTGTTTAATAATAATGTTTTATGTTTTCATGTTTTATGTTCTTGGTTTCCAAGACACTAATCCTTAAAGATCCTCAGTTTTGTAAAATGTATTGAAATGTTATGTTATAAAAAAGGCGGGATGCCATAGTTGGTATCAAAGGATGGATTAGTTATTTTTGGAAATTAGGATATAAAAACTTTAGGAATAACCCTATAGAAATTTTTAAATATAGGAAATCTTCTTGTAATTTTGGTGAGTATTGAGTAAGGGGTTGCCAAAAAAATACATACCAGTCTGGATACGAGCAGGTAGAGGTGGATCTAGAACAGATGTACATAGGTGTAAAACCCTAAAACACCACTTTGAGCTAGACTATAACGGGAACTGGTACACGATAACGGGCCTTTCTGCACTCTTGGTTACGACACTCCTGGGGGGTATGCTTTGGTAAATTCATAAGTTTAGTATGAACCATTTTTAAAGGGACAAAGATAAAATGAAATAAAGATTTACATAAGAATATATGATCATGGATAACCTAGATTGGAACCTAGGGGATCACAAGTTCGGATATACTTTTCTTTTACAAGTTTATCCTTCTATTGTTAAAGTTTCCTTTTAATGATTATTGACTAAGTCTTTAAGCCCCTAATTATACTTTCTTTTCTTAGTTAATGGAGGGAAATGGATGAACATGTCCCAATAACCAATGTGATAGGAAATGTGATGATTGCCCTATTAATGTGACGGAGATGACGAGAGATCAAGTTGAACATATTGTGATTATGCCAAACCAGCTATCAAAAATCACAATTAATAATTGGTACCTAGTTGAATGCCTAAATTCATCAAGGAAGAAGAAGAAAAAGTCTCAAGGATGTTAATCTGATAAAGTTGATAAGGGAAAGAAGACCCAATTTCTTTTTTTCAAAATGTGTGGGAAGTGGCATCAAGGAGAATGTCACAATGGAATAGGGAGATGTTTTAAGTGTGGGAAGATAGAGCATAAAGTATCCAAATTCTTTAGGAAAATGGATAATGTGATGAATGCAGATAAGGTTCGATCTGATATACCATATACATTTCGATGTTGTAAATGTGGAGAATTTAGACATTATCAAAGTCAATGCTATCTTGGAATGGGTGAGAAGCATGATGAGCATCAACAATATTCGAGGACAAGGGAACAATGCAAGTCTTATACTAAGATGGATCGCAATGACTGAAGTACATGTATCTTCTTCGCAATAATTTTCTATGTCATGTTGTATGTTAGTTCGTTCTCTATGAGCATATCTTTTATGTTTTCTAAGATCATAGAGTCACTACCTAAGATGATTTTATATCATTAAGAAAAACATCTATTATTATGTACCACATGTTGACGTAGTGAAGTTGTTCTTCTTAAAAAAAGGTGATTAGGGGATTAAAAGACGATTATTATTTTGGAAGATGTTCACTATATTTGAGAACCCTATTTGATCGAGGTAAATTGATTACGACGGTATTTTCTTTGAGGAGTAAAGGTTGAATTATATTTTGAAGAATCGATGAATTTAAGGTGAACTTATAGTAATTTAGGTTACATGTGGAAATGATTAACCTAACTTGGGGAAAATTTGTTTTGGTTAGTTACTTTTGTTATAAGATGTTAGGAGTGGCTGATGTTGTTTGGAGATGAATGATAAAGTTTATCTTGGAAGACTATGTTATCAAATACGTCTTGTATTTGGGTTTCAATCTTAGTTTGGTTTGTTTTGAGGAATTTTAAGGACAGTTATTTATAGAATCGTCTATGATGAACTTTGGGTAGTACCATGTAATTTTGACGATTTAAAGAGGTTTCCCTTCCTATGGGATTCTTTCTTTTTGAAGAATTGTTTTATCTTACCCTTCTGTTTTTGGGATAATGTTTAAAGATATAAGAAATATATAGTTAATCTTTTGTATATTATGTGATTCTCTAGAAGATGATTCTTGTGCTTTGATTAAACCAAGTAGTTTTGAATGTCCAGCTTTTGGAGAAAAGATTAGTTTTGGTAGAAACATATTAAAGGATGAAACTCTACTTAAAGGTAGGTATATTTCCTCAGGTTTTTATTCAATAATTCCTAAAAATTATTAGAAAGAATGTAAAACAAAAACGTTGTTGGTTTATGTTTCCTACTGGGTAATCAAAGACCTTTTACACACATTATAAGTTTGTGATTTTCTTGTGGTCAACTTTCTCCTAATCATGTTTTCTCTCAATCTCCCTCAGAACTTGACCCTTTGTTTTTCTTCAATGTCAATGTTTTCCTACATGGAATCCTAGTATGGGTTAACTTGGGTGGCCTTTGTACTTCCATTTCTTTCTTTTAAAGTAATAGTGTTACCGACTATTATTCTGATGTGGGAATTTTAATGAAATTTCCAATCCCAATTTTAAAAAATTATGAGGAAGCAATTTCTTAAGGGGGGAAGAATGTAACGACCCGAAATTTTGATTAAACATTGATTCCTAAATTTTTTGTGTTATTTTACTTCATACTCAACAAAACTGTTTCATTTGATAACATGAGTATAATTAAAATGAGACCGTTGGGTTTTGACTGTTATATGACCATTGGTCAATAAGACCACTGGAAACTAAACATTTCGATTATTGTCTCTAAATACAAGTGATCCTGGATAATTAATATAGAAATAAGATTTGATGGCCTCATCCAGTCGTCTCAGGCCAATCGAACCCATCTAACGGAACTTGGGAAGGAGGTAGCACCACTGGGCTTTGCTCTGGACCAAACCCAAGTCGAACTTCATTGTGTGAAGCTGGAACAGAATCGCCTTCGCGAGAAGTTCAAACTGATAGAAATTATTACTCATGCAATGCTGGTTGAGCTTCCCTCGGATTCTCTCACCTTATCACACCTTACACATAGGTCATATGCTGGGGTTATAAGGGGCTATGTAAGGAGACCGTAACTGCCTTCTGTAATCCTTTGTTTTAAATAAATATTTTTATTTCTTCTTATGATGAATTTTATGAATTTTCAAATGTGTGTATAAATATAGTATGCATATTATTGATGAATTTTAGAGAAAGGATATTTTAAAAATGTTTATGTAGACCTTAAATAATTAAAAATGTGTAATGATTTTCAAAAAATGGTCTTCTACAATTAAGTTCAGTACGAAATTTAGAGTTTAATAAGATCAACATAATTTATGATCAATAGTAAATTGTGAATAGTGATTTTATGCTTAGGATTTGTAATTTCACCAAATGGATTAGTAATCTCACTTAAAGAAATTATTAATGTAATCTTCACACCTTGATTAAGTAATGTGATTCAATAAAATGGTTAAATAACGGTTTCACAAATTATTAGTCAAGTATTAGTTTTTTTGGGTGAATAGTTTTTTTTAATTAAAAATTAAATTAAAAATATTTTAAAAAATATTTTTATAAAATGGGCTTTATTTTTGAATTCAGAACATCGATATTATGCTAAGGTGATTTTTGGGGATTTTTCTGAAAAAATTGAATTTTTCGGTGAATAGTGTATTTATTTAAAAATTAAATTAAAAATATATAGAAAATTATTTTTATAAAATGGAGTTCATTTTTGAAATCAGAGTATCGATATTTGGATAAGGTGAAATTTTGGGATTTTTCTGAGAAAGTTGAATTTTTGATGAATAGTGAAAATACAGTTTTTAAGTTACGGGTGTTTAATGACATCATTAAATGATGTTTTAAGTATGTAATAAATATGGTCGACTTATGAATAGTAAGATAAGGTATGAGGTGTCTGAAGTGGCCAATACCATGGGAAAATACCGTGGGAAAGCCCATGGTTTTCCCAAAACCACTAATGAGGTGTCCCTTGGCCATTAATGCCTTGTCCCCTCACTTTCCCTATAAATACCAAGTCATCCTCTCATCCATTCGACTCCAAAATCATCCTCAACAAATTTCTGGTCTTCTTATCTCCCATTGAGTCCTCCCAAGGTTCCCCCATGCCCTCAAGTTCCCAACCCTTGAGTTTTAAGAGTTACGTTTAAGGTAAGGGATCCTACCTCTCTCTTTCATTTCAAGTAATCTCTTTTATGTCATTTCTTTTATGCTCCATGTTTTTATGTTGTAGGATGTTATTTATTATTACTCTTACTTCCCTTTTAATTTTAATATGATGAGATATCCCCTCTTACTCTCATCATTTCGTTTTATGAATGTTTAAGTGGCGCTGTTAGGCTACTGAAAGTTTTGTAACAGATTCTTTCACCCTTCTCATTTTCAAGTTCTATTTTCTTGTCAAGTCTTTCAAGTTACATTTTATTATGTTGGGGTATTATCTATATATCTATCATACTGATCTATTATGATCATATGATGAGAGACCCTATTTTATCTCATCAATTCATTTTTCTTGAAGTTTAAGTGACGTCGTTAGGCTACCAAATTTTTAAAGGATTCTTTCACCCTTCTCATTTTCAAGATCTATTTTCATGTCAAGTCTTTCAAGTTACTTTTTATTATTTTGTTCTATGATCTCTATATCAATAATACTTATATTCTATGTTCATATTATGAGAGTCCCTATTTGATCTTGTAAATTCATTTTTTGATGTTTTAAATGACACTGTTAGGCTGCCAAATTTTCATAAGAGAAATCTTATTTTGGTCTTCCTTCAATGTTTTTCATTTCATATGGAATGTCTTTAAACTTTCAATACCATGTTCCTATATCCATTATATTCTGTCCCTATAATTTTTTATGGATCATTTATGAGTGGGTGACCCATGTCCCCTCTCTTTTCAATATTTTCTAAAACCCTATAACATAGTTGTTATGCTGCAGAATTTTCGTCTCAAAATGCCTCTCCCTTTTTCTCAAATTCTTTTATTTTATTAAGTGAATAATCAAAGATATTTTAATCTACAGAGGTATTCACATATATATAATAATTTTATATTTTAAATTCTTGGATTTACATACATGAAACCCGCTTTCCTTTTTCTGTGGGTTTAAAGTGACATAAAGATCATGTCTTTAAAGCAGTTTTTAAAAAATTTATGATTATGAAAGGAAACCCATTTAGTTTATCCTATGTGGGTTATTTATGAAATGTTTGATCATGATATATGTGGATCACATGGTTATAAAGGCAAATTTAATGGTGCTCCCTGATAGCGCTCCAATGCATTGGGTAAAGAATTAATCTCTAGAGATGACCATTTTTAACAACGCCTTGGTGAATAACCTTGGTAATTTTTAATGACACCTTGGGGATAGACCTTGGTCAAACAAAAATGATTTTCTTTGTTAAATGTTTTAGCCACATATTCAAGTTATGAAATACATTATTTTTATTATGATATGCCTCATGATTTATTTCTCATGCGTTAAAGTTCTTTTTCATGACTTTGTTGATGTTTCTCAAGTTCACATGTTAAATGTTTCCGCTTGTTTCCCTTACTGGGCCTTCTGCTCACCCTTTATTTTGATGTATGTCCCAGGTTATGAGATGCAGTAATTAACCTAGGATGAAAATAAGGATAATCCTTTCAAGTGTTTAAGAATAATTTTTTATGATTTCATGTTTTAAGTTCCTATTTCCAAGACACTAAACCTTAAAGATCCTCAGTTTTGTAAAATGTATTGAAAAGTTATGTTATAAAAAGGCAGGATTCCATAGTTATGGTATCATCTTTTTGACATGGAGACATCTTGATAGGGTTTCTGGGGATAGAATATTTATTTTTTAAGGGGGTCGCAATATCTTGTTACTATTTTTTGGTACTCCTCGAACCTGAATTTTATGATGCTTCGGTTTGTTGAAATTTAGGGGACTTTGGTATAAATTTAGAAAATTTGGGAAGGCTCTAGGACTGTGCAATATTAGCGGACAGATTTCCCAGACCATGCACCCTCCTAGTGAAAACTATGCAAACCCATGTGATAAGGGTTTCCATAGTTGGCACACAGTTTGAAAAACTGTATGCCCACCTAATAGAAACTATGCACCCCTTTAGAGGGGTGCACAGTTCGGGTACAAGGATTGACAAACCATGTAGACTTTCCTTAGCTAACGATACATACGGTAAAAGTAAATTTTGAAAAACTTTATTAAATTACTTGAACACTATTTTGGACACCCACTTGGCTCAATATCAATATACCTCCTTTTCTAAAGTTTTATAATCTTTCAAGAACTCATTTGGCTCTTCCAAACCCCTTCTAAAACATATCAAATAATGGAGAATGCATATTTATTTCTCTCTAGTAAGAGATATTATCACATTCCTTCTCTCTTGATCTATTCTTTTTTACCCCTTATGATTTTTTAGATCTTCCTTTTTTTGAGATATCTAGACCCCATTGTTTGAGATCTTGAATATATGTTTGATTTTTGATCTCCATTTCTAATGATCTTCATTGGTTTTCCCCATTGCGGGAATTTTTATTCATGATATCTCTATTGAGGTTTGTGGTACCATTTAATATTGACCAATTTATTTCGCCAAGTTTTTCTTGATTTAAATTAAATTAATTTCAATTAAATTGTGAAAACCCAATTTACTGTACATTGGGATTTTAAATCCATTTGGTAGGAAATTTGGGGAAAACTACCAAATCCAATGAAATAGGGTGTGATTTTGGAATTGTTGGAAATTTGGAAATTAAATTTTGGAATTAAATTGTGAAATTGATTTTGAGAGGACTAGTTTGGGATACACCTAACACTGAGATGGTGGGTGAATCAGTGCAGGGGAATTTTGAAACCAATTCCAACTATTTATTCCATGTACCTCTTCACCTATTAGGATCCTAACTCTCTTATTCTCTTTTCCCTGTCCCATGCAATAATAGAATGCAATAAAAATATGCACAAAATATTTTTACAAGGTTCAGCACTCAATAAGAGTAGCTACGTCATTTCCATGCTTGGATATGACTAGTGCATGGATTCTCTACTATAATGTGATATGCGGTTATAGTGGAGTGGGTAGGAAAACAATCCTCTAGCCAGTGTGAGTCTCTACAATTTAGATGGGGTGGTAAAGAATCCTCTTTCTTGGACCGGTGATAGCCTGGTCTAACATGCATCCTCTAGATGCTGCTTAATATTGCCTATGGAGAGGTCTTATTCCTTCTTCAAAAGGTAGGGTCTTCTCTTGATCTATTTTAGTGGTCTTCACGTGATTGATTTCAAAGAATTAGGAAACCAATTCTATTCTTTCTTTCTCTTCTTCTCTAGCACAAAAACCAACTACACTAGTTCTTCTTCTTTCATCTTCTTAGCATAACAACCGATTGCACTAATATTCTTCATTATTTAGAAATAATCACATACACCAATGTGATTATTCAAACACTAAGGATCATCTCACATAACATCATCTGAATAAAATTTCCCTGAATAATTTTCATTCTTTATTTGGTCATAATCTGTTCTTCTTCTTCTTCTTTTCTTTCTCTTTGACACAGTATAATAAGCAATAGTACTACAGTGTCTTAATCTCTTTCTTCAATTATCAATACCAATACATGAGTGTATCAGTATACTTCATTCTTCCTTTGTGAAGATATGATTTTAGCTGCACATCTATCTCTTTTTTACACAATCAACAACACCCCTACAAATAGTGTATATGAATCGTGAAACTAGAGAGTGTTCACCATCGTGCAAGTAGATAGCTCCATGGGTCTTCTTCTTCATGTAGAGGATGTGTGATTCTTCTTCACCGAACCAGGGATTGTTCATTGGACTATCTTTGTGAAGCACTACAAGGGTGATTATTCCCCAGTTGTGTACTCATGGGATATCCTTCATAAAACATAGCGAGGGTTTGAGAAAACCAGTCGCTAGTTTGTGGTTTCTTCTTCACCCAAAGGGTGCAGTTCTCCTTATTCAGAAGACACTTCAAGAGTGCATAAAAACTTTTAAAGTCTTGTGGTACCCTAAAATTTTTCGTGCACCTTTCTAGGTGTCTTGCATGTAAAAATCAAACCTTGTGCATAAAAACCCCTTTTGGAGTAAAAAAGGCTTTTCACGCACTCTTCACTTTCCTACCAAGAAGCTGGTAGGAACTCCAATACGCACAACTGAATAGGTGCGAAGACCACAAATGTTTCACGCAGCCTTCTAGGTGGATTGAGTGTAAAATTCAAAAATTGCACTAAAAAACACCTTTTGGAGTGAAAATGTTTTCTGTGCAACTCCTCTTTTTCACGCAACACTTCCTTTTTCACACAACACATCTTTTTTGCGCAATACTTTCGTTTTTGCGCAGCACTTTCTTTTCCGTGAAGCACTTCTTCTTTTTTCACACTACTCAATAATTCAATTTTTTCTACGTGTTAGAGCATGGTATTTGTCTAAGTGTCAATCATTCACAAATGAAAGGGGTTCACCTCATATTTCTAGGCATTTTTGACACTGCACGTAAAACCCCTTCCTGCGCGTAAAATTGTCTCTCACTTCTATCTATTACATGCACCTTGCTGGATTTTTTGGGTACCTCATGACTTTTCCATTTTTTATCATTCTAAACATGAAGCCACTCTTGTTCTAAATACATCAAACCCACATTTTGCGCACAAAAAATTTTTATGCGCACAAGTCTAATGTTCCGCACTCATTGCATGAACTTCTCTAATTTTTCACGCGCCTCATTCCTTTTTCATTTTTTTACATTCTAATCACAATACACCAATTGCATGCAAAATTCCCACTGCATTCCATGTTGCGTGAAAACCCATTCATTCAGCCAGCCTATTTTTCGTGCACTTTTCCCAATTTATTGCACAGTCCATGCCTTTTCCATATTTTATCATTCCGACCTCCAAACACCACTTGCGCCGAAAATACAAAAATGTTTTCTGTATTGCGTGCAAAACCAATCTTGCTTTCAGTCTTGTTTTTTCACACACTTTGCCCAATTTTTCGTACACTGCATTCCTTTGCCATGTTTCGATGTTCTGGCCTTGAATCATGCCATGCACACAAAAATGTAAACCATCTTCACATTTTCTTGCAACATGCTTTGCCAAATCACATTTCTGCATCTCCTGATTTTCTGGCCTAATAATTTGGCAAACACTGGAAAACAATGCCACCTTAAAATGTTCTTTTGTGCTGCCACAAGATCAACCATTCCTCATCTTTCATCACAAAATCCACTATCGTGATATATATCATTTGATAGAAAAACTTTTTCATCGTCAGTGTAACACCCCAATATTTCATAGTAAATTATTTCTTCAATGTAATTTAATAACTTGCACTACACGCAACACCAAGTTCAATCGCACCACGACTTACCAAACTAGCCAATCAAAAGCGGTTATGAATATTATTAACTAAATTTTGAACTATATATAATCCTTATAATTCTAGAATCCATATTATGAGTTGATTAAACATTATATATGAACTAATTCTTTTTTTAGATAAAAGAAGTGTATTTCAAAAAATGGACTTTTACCGCCTTTTAATGGTGAACCCTTTTTAAATCTAATATTTGAAACTTTTATATATTCAATTTGACAAAATAAAATTCTCCTTTAGAATCAGGACATAAGAATTTAGTTTTAATAAATTTTTGGTGTTTTTATGATAACTTTCATATTTGGGTAAATAGTGAAAAATACTATGTCTTAACTGAAAACAACTTTTTAAATCAAAATAACTTATAGTGTTAAATTATAAATTTTAATGGTTTTGAAGAATAAATAGATTTTATTTATACCATTTAATCCAATTCTGGTCATTTTATGTAATTTCACTTTGACATTGGACATAAAAAAGTGTCAATCTTTTGATAGTTATTGTTTCATAAAAATACGCCTTTTGGTTTTGAAAACAGAAATTAATTTTAAAATAATAAATGATACTTATATGTTTTGAATTTGGTAAAATATACTTCATTTTTGAATTTGGAATATCAAAATTAGCTTAGTGTGAATTTTTGGTATTTTTCTGAAAACTCTCAATTTTTGATGATTAGTGAAAAACACTGAGTTATTGTCTAAAACCGACTTTTTATTTAAATAATTATATATTTTATTTAAATTTTTTTAAGACAAAATATATATATAATACCTATGTAAGTTAAATTTAATTCATTAGATTCATTTTATAATAAAATTAGACGTATAAAATTTTATCGAACGTTTTACCGTCTTTTACCCACCTCCTTGGAGCATTTGCAAATTTGCATAAAACATAATTTTACCACTTCTGTGAGTTCAATTTAAAAAATCCAAAAGACAAGGTTGATATTATTAAGTAAAATTTGGTTCAATAAGAGGAAAATAAATTTTGGTGAATAGTAAATTTTGACTTTTATTTACCACGATGAAAAGTAAATAGGGTAATTAAGGGTAAAAATTTTATCAGAATTACCCTAACACATGTCCTATTTCTATTCGATAAGTGTAATTTGACCAAAAAAACCTTAGGAGTAAAATATGATCCTTTAGGTCCACTTGGATTAGATTAGGAAATTTATTATTATTTAATTCAAAGAAGAGTGAAAAGTGTAAAATTCAAAGTTTAATAACTAAACCATTTTTAATATAGTGTTACACATAATATAAATTCAGCTATAAATATTCATTAGAAAGATAAAAATATTACCTACATAATGGTATTTTATTTATCATTTTTATAAATTAAATAATTTAATTTATTTATGAACATTGATCATCGCTTCTAGTCACACCTGGACGAGCCAAGGTTAGAATAAGAATGATCCATAAATGAGACACGACCCCACTCTAATGTATCAATTAAAAATAAAAGTACATGTTCTGTTCATTTAATGCACACACTATGTACTAAACTCAACTAGCCCCTACTTTAGGCAGCCTTCTTGGTCACCTACATGGCATTGTACTCATCCATTACACATCCAATACACGACTACATGTGACAATCGAGTACACGACGTGTATTTAGAAAATTTCCAGTCTTTATTTTTCTGAAAAAACACCATAAAACAAGATCCATTCATGAAATGAAGATATAGGCTCTTACATACCTCTTTATCATGAGTTGTGGAAAGTAAAACATTTTAGTCCAAGGAATGGACTACTCACACTATCATTTCAAAAAGATTCCAATTGATCAAAGGGTTTCCTCATAGAACATCATCTTCATCACCCACATGAGGAACTCAAGGAATTCATTTCTGTTCATGGTACTAAATCAAATAATGGAAATAGTCCATAAAATAAATAGATAAATATTATTTTGGGTCAAGATAACACATTCAAGGTGTAATACCCCAGGTAAATAAAGAGTATGAAATTTTAACATTTATCTATATTTGTGAATAAAATATTAATATAACTTTAAAGGGGACGCTATGCTCGATGGCATACCCAACATGCAACAACGAGTTTCTTGGGAATCTTACGTTGCACTCTAATAATAAAATAGTATTATTTTAAACGGTAGATAACGCCTAGCTGTTGTGATGGAGGGAATGAATAGAACTAACTAAAAAATGATTATATATGTTTGTCAAATATTTTTACTTTTTACAATAAATGTTAGAGGATTAAAAATGCGAATGAATCCAATTTTAAGCGTAAACATTCTAATATTCTTTAAAAGGTCGATTAACCTCCTTTTGATGGTGAACCTCTTTTAAATCCACTTTTTGAAAATTTTATGTGTTATATTTGACAAAAAAAATTCTTCTTTATAATCGGTACATCAAAATTTACTTTGTGTAAACTTTTGGTATTTTTCCGTAAAAGATCAATTTTTAATGAATAGTGAAAAATGTTGTATTTTAATTCAAAACCTCTCTTTAATCTAATTTATTTATATGATTAGATTATCTTTTGAATTGGATTTAAAGTGAAATTATAATATATTTTTACCATTTAATCAAATAGTGGTCATTGTAATTTATTTAACTTTGAAATTTGACTTAAACTAGTGTCAATCTTTTGATATATATTGTTTCAAAAAAACACGCTATTTGTTCTGGCAGGAGGAATTAATTATTAAATTAATTAATGTAACTTATATGTTATGAATTTTTTAAAATAGACATCATTTTTGAATTCGGAATATCAAATATAGCTTAGGGTGAATTTTTGGTAATTCTCTAAAAAACATCAATTTTTGATGAATAGTGAAACCACTAAGTGGTACTTATAGAAAACTGATTTTCTGTTTAAATGATATTTTGCCACCTTTGTGTTTTGAATTTCAAAAATCCGATATACATGGTTTTCATTAAGAAGTAAAATGTGGTTCAATGGGATTAAAATAATTTTTTTGGTGAATAGTAACTTATTATGTTCTTAATCGCGATTAGAGGTAATTAGTGTAGTTTAAGGTAAAAATAATGTTTTAATAATATTAAATGACCTATAAACATGTCCTACCCTCATTGGATGAGTCATGGCCGACCAAGAAAATCTATGGGTCAACTTGGGGACCCCATGGAGCCACTTTGGTTGGAAAATGACATAAATACCTTTTTATTTAATGTTAAAATTAAAATGTCACAAACATGAGTTGTTTAACTAAAAAAAATTTTACATGGGGTTATACAAGTCAGAATTTTGACTATAAATAGTCATTTCAAATCTAAGAAGCTTTCCTACATCATAGTATCTGTTTAATAATTTTTAGAAATTAAATAAATTAAATTATTTATGACATCATGATGATGCAGCGATGAACTCATTATTTAACGATTTAAATAAAATTGAAAGATAATGTAAAATCTAAGACCTACACATGTGAAAAACCTATTGGATGGGTGTATTTCGAACCCTTATCACATTATACTCGAAAAAAATCAATGTGGGACCATTAAAATCTGAAACTCATTCTAGAATAAAGTAACATTTCTTTACTTTCCAAGAGTGCCCCTCCTCTCCTCTTATAAAAGGCCACCACCTCTACCTTTTTACCCACACTTCCAAAGCCCTTTGCTCGTCCAAACCCTGCCCATTTTGTCTCTCCACATCCCTATATAACTCTTAGAAGCCTCACTTTGGTCAGAAGTCTTCTCAAGGAAGCTTTTGAGCTCAAACCAAAGGGAGTTACCCTATTTTAAGGTAATGCCTTCACTTGACTCCTTTTGTTTTATTTTGCTTCTCCACCCCCCTAAACTCTTTTTATTCCTTTCATTTGTAAAAACACCAGTATATTCAATATACTATGATGTTGTTTTGTTGAGGATTTGATCTACACTTACAGACACCTTCGTCTAATGGTTATAGAACATACTGTTTCTGTGGATGGCGAATTACTGTCTCACGAAACGATGATTGTTCAATCTTCTCTTAACACATTTCATGGTGGCCATTAAGATGTCACTATATTTATATATGATATATAATATGTTTATGTTTTCCTTAAGCTTCTGTATTTTTCATTTATGGAATAACTTTATGGCTTCCATTATGGGTATACGCGATATCTTCATTTTAGGAAGTGCGGACTACCGCCCCCTCAAAGTGATTTGATTCGTTAATACCATATGTGGTACATATAAAGGATATATTTAATGATATTATATATGATACCATACTGTCATTAAAATACTATTACATATCATTATCTTTTAATTCCATTAAATATTAAATAGAAATGGAAGTAGCGTTCATGCGTACGTACGGCTTACCATCTCCATGAACGGTGCATTTCATTTCTTAACTCTAAATGTTATGTAATATTATAAATGCATGAAAATACTGGATATATATGATATATATTATATCTACATCATGAATATAATTCTGGATATAATGGATATTTTACCACATGAACAACTTGTAATTATATAGAGTTTATTTTTGACTCAAGTACCAATGATCGTTAAAACGACCGTTATTAGCTTAAATAATAACATAGTGTTCATGACATGGTAATAAGTGATATAAAAGGAATAATGAACTTGAAAAAGTTTCTTTAGGATTTATAAATTAACTCAAGTTTATTATTCAGGATATTAAAGAACGGTCGAGTCAAGTCGGACCCGAGGTAAGGGATCCTACACCTCTCTTTTTATGTACACTCTTTTATGTCATTCCTTTTAAGATCATATTTATTATGATTGGGATGTTATTTTATATTAATACTACTATAATTATTATGTTCATATGATGAGAGACCATATTTCTTCTCATCAATCCATTTTGGAAGTTTTGAGTGGCGCCGTTAGGCTGTCGAATTTTTGTAAGAGATGTAACCTCTCTCTTTCTTTTTAAGTACTATCATTTATGTCATTTCTTTTAAGCTCATCTTTCTTATGTTTGGGGATGTTCTTTTATATTCTTCATACTGTACTTTTTATGGTAATATTATGAGAGACCCTATTTGTTCTCATAAATCCATTTTTGAATGTTTTAAGTGGCGCCGTTAGGCTGCCGAGTTTTCGTAAGGGATTTTTTATCTCACTTTTATTCCAGTGAGATTTACGATACATTGGCCATAATTTCCTTTGAGTGGTGTATGTACTACCCATTATTTTAGTCATTGTGTAATATAATTTCATTTATGAGTATTTACATCAATTTTGTATTTTCCTCTTTCACAGGGTGTATGTTTCGAAAGATACCCATGTCGGTAAAGGAACCTTTCACCCTCTTCTTTTTAAAATACTTCTTTTATTATGTATTTAAATTCACATACTATTATGTTGGGATATGTTCTTCTATATCCTTATTGATTTAAATTTTATTTCCAAGTGATGAGATACCCTTTTTATCTCTCATCAACTAATTTTCTGAATTTTTTAGTGACGCCGTTAGGCAGTCAATTTTTTGCAAGGGAACTTCTTAACCCAATTTTAATTCTTTGGGATAAAATTGTACACCTTGAATATGTCGTTCTATGATTATTTGTGAATTTCCTCTGATTGTTTTACACTTAATACCCACCTATATTTCATGTATTCATTTTTCACACATAATTATGTAACTGATTTATCCTTTATCTAAGGATACTGTCTTTGTATGGGACTTCATCTCAATCTCCTTTCACTGAGGCAGATTTTATTTTATACACAACCTTCTTTTATACGGTGTATAAACCCCTTTGACTTTTACATTTATCCAAAAGGAATATTTTTTATATGAATCGTTTTACAAAATGACAAAAGGGAATTTTTTTTCATACGTATGCGGCGAAAACGACTTCTCCGCCGCCGTCACCATTATTTGAGTTTCGTCTTCTTCTACAAGACATACCTTTTTTTAAAGAAAAATAAATACCATGTTTTAAATTTCTTTTATTTTTGTATTTAAAATGGTTTTGATAATGTTTTTATTATATCACTGTGTTATTGATATCTTTTTATTGAAATGTGGAAATGTTATGTTTCCATTATGTATGTTTTATGAGATACGATTATGTTATGGTTCTTGGGAATTGTTATGAAGATGGGTGGTTCTGTGATAAACTAAGGGCGGGTGAGCCCGATATAGCTCTCCAATGCATTAGGTAACCTGAAGGAGTGAAACGTTATTGTTTCTCCAAAGAGATTTATAGAATATACTGTGGTGGGTATTCCAAATGTAACCAAGAGGGTTACTCCCTACGTAAGAATGTTATGACTGCCTCAAGTTACCTTTTATGTCTTATGATTTCTATGATTTATTCATGATTTGATGAGGTATGTTAAAGTGCCTATGTTTTATGGGTTAATTATGAATTCATTCTAATGTATATATGAACTAATTTTTCTTTTCCATATTTTTATAACCCTTACTGAGTGTTTTATGCTCATCCCATGTTTTTATTCGAAATGTTTTTCACAGGTCAAGGGAAAGGTACAAGATATGATGATAGTTTCAAGAAAGTGTCACGAATGAATCCATGTTTTATTTTTTTAAATATGTTTCCGTTGATGGGAAAAAAATGAATACTATCTTTTATGTATCCTCTTTGTTTAAATGTGGAAAGTGACATTACCATAATGGTTAGGATTTCAGAAAGAGTACTAGTTTTAGATAAAGTGAATGAGTAAGTATATCTTAGTGTTTATCTTCCTCATTTGTACATGATGGTTTTGTTGATATACTCACACTGACCTTTTTGGTTTTAGTAAATGGCTGGATCTAGCAGGCACCAAAGTAAAAATGGATGTGAAGGAAACTGTGACAGTTTTTTGAGCGAGCAACTGATTGATATGGGAGCTGCAATGAGGACTCTTGTGTTTATCCTCAACCAACTATCTGGAGTCATGATTGACCACCTAAACCTTGGTTATTTCTCTAAGGCATCATATGTGAGAGAAACAAATCCCTACGGAACTACAGGTAACAATTATAAAGGTAAGTGTGTTCAAAAACCTATGTGTCAAAGATGTGGAAAGAAACACCTAGGAAAATGTTTCAAAGGGACAAAAATATGATATAGATGTGGAAATTAAGGTCATAAAGTATGAACCTTCCATGGAAAAAGGAAGCATCCAGTTGACTCGAGGAAAGGTAAAGAAGTTCTTTCTGAGGGATCAATTGAATGTTTTAAATGGGGTGTGCATGGTCATTATGAAAACACATGTCCTATGAAGAAGTTTCGTGAATGGGATCACCAAGATCGTACAAATACTCATTTACCAATACCTAATGCCATTCCGATTGAGGATGAAGAAACTGACAATGACCAATAAAAGTTATGGATTATTTCATAAATTTTGTTTTCCGATTTTGGAATCTAAGGATATGATTCATGATTTTGTTTGTAGGAAAGAATTATTTCAGAATAAGTTTTAAAGGAATGGTTAATGGATCATGAAGAATGTTGAATGAGTAAGAAGTCAACATATAAGGGCTTCAAGAGTTATGGTGAAATTATTAAGAGTATTAAGTATCTTTTGATGATGGGGTTACATTAGAAGACTTTTTATAGTATGTGTAACCCTTATGTTTAATATATGAAAATTTTATTCAAGGAATAGTTATCTGTTCTTTTGTGGACATAGTTATAAAGAACCATTTGGGTTTATATGATCCTTAATTTTGAGGTAATTATGGGTTACTATATGTTATGATGGAAGTGAAAGTCATGAGATAAAATTGAGGTTAAATTATGTTATGGTTATTTTTGATGATTTTATATCTTTTTAGGGAATGATTTGAGAATTATATAGTTTTCAAAAAGGACAACATGCAGACCGTGTGACAACCCGTCGTGTCGGACAAAGCTGCGGGAATCGAACCCACAACCAAAGTACATCTGGTATTTATCACCCACCACTGGACTACGTAAAGTCCCTAGTTATTATGACTTATTTTTTTTAGTTAGGTGACTTTATGAATTAAGAGTATGTTGATTTTGGGTTATTTATGAAAATGATTAACCTATCATGGAGGATATGTGATTAGGTAAATTACTTTTCAATACGAGACTTTAGGAGAAACGGATGTTGTATGGAGAAAAATGTTACGATTTAACTTGGAAGACAATGTGACTAAATCCTTCAAATATTTGGGTTTCAATCTTATTTTGGTTTACTTTGAATAATTTTATGGAAAAATTGTTTATCGAATGGTCCTTGTTGAACTTTGGGTTTGGTTTTAAAAATTTTGGAGATTAAGAATAGATTTTCTTTTTATAAAGGGTTATCCTTTTCTGGATTATCTGATCTTGTACTAACCTTTTTGGTTTTGGTTTTGGTTAGAGTCTAAAGACATAGTAGGAATATAGTTCTCTTTTGTGGATTAGGTGATTATGTAGAAATTGATTATAGTACTCTTAATGCAAACAAGTCTTCCTAAATACTCATCTTTTGGAGAAAATATGAGTTTGATTAAGGAATTTATTAAAATTTGAATGTCTACATGACAAGTAAGAATGTTTCATTATGATTTAGTTAAGCTCAAAAATAAATTCCTCAATGAAAAGTAACTTAAAACAAAAATGTTGTCTGTTAAATTTTCCTACTGGGGAATCGAATACCGTTTGACCCATCACAAGTTTGTGATTTTCTTATGGTTAACTTTCTCTTAGACTTGTTTACTATCATTCCCATCAAAACATGACCCTTTTATTTTTCCTCCATGTCCATATTTTCATACTTGGAATCCTAGTATGGGTTAACTTGGGTGACCTTTGTACTTATCATTCTTTATTTTAAAGTGATTGTTTTAATGACTCTTGTTCGGATGTGCGATTTTCAATGAAGTTTCCAGGCCCAATTTTAAAATTGTGAGGATGCAATTCCCAAAAGGGGGGAAGGATGTAACACTCCAGGTAAATAAAAAGTATGAAATTTTCACATTTATCCATATTTGTGAATAAAATATTAATATAAATTCAAAGGGGATTCTATGCTCGATGGCGTACCCAACACGCAACAACGAGTTTCTTGGGAATCTTACGTTGCACTCTAATAATAAAATAGTTTTATTTTAAATGGTAGTTAACCCCTAGCTATTGTGATGGTGGGAATGAATAGAATTAACTACAAAATGATTATATATGTTTCTCAAGTATTTTTACTTTTTACAATAAATGTTATAGGATTAAAAATGAGAATGAATCGAATTTTAAGCGTAAACATTCTAATATTCTTTAAAAGGTCGATTAATCGCCTTTCGATGGAGAACATATTTTAAATCCACTTTTTTGACAATTTTATATGTTATATTTGACAAAATAAAATTCTTCTTTAGAATCGGGACATCAAATATTACTTTGTGTAAATTTTTGTTATTTTTTCGAAAAAGATCAATTTTTAATGAATAATGAAAAATGTTGTATTTTAATTCAAAACCTCTCTTTAGTCTAATTTATTTATATTGTTATATTATCTTTTGAATTGGTTTTAAAGTGAAATTAGAATATATTTTTACCATTTAATCAAATATTGGTCATTGGAATTAATTTAACTTTGAAATTTGACTTAAACTAGTGTCAATCTTTTGATATATATTGTTTCATAAAAACACGTTTTTTGTTCTGACAGCAGGGATTATTTATTAAATTAATTAATGTAACTTATATGTTATGAATTTTTTAAAATAGACATCATTTTTGAATTCGTAATATCAAATATGGCTTAGGGTGAATTTTTTCTAATTTTCTGAAAAACTTCAATTTTTGATGAATAATGAAACCACTAAGTGGTACTTATAGAAAACTGATTTTCCGTTTAAATGAAATTTTTCCACCTTTGTTATTTTAATTTTAAAAATCTGATATACAAGGTTTTCATTAAGAAGTATAATGTGGTTCAATGGGATTAAAATAATTTTTTGGTGAATAGTAACTTATTAAGTTCTTAATCGCAATTAGAGGTAATTAGTGTAGTTTAAGGTAAAAATAATGTTTTAATAATATGAAATGACATAGAAACATGTCATACCCTCATTGGATGAGTCATGTACGACCAAGAAAATCCATGGGTCAACTTGGGGACCCCATTGAGCCACTTTGGTTGGAAAATGACATAAATACCTTTTTATTTAATGTTAAAATTAAAATGTCACAAACATGAGTTGTTTAACTAAAAAAAATTTACATGGGTTTATACAAGTCATATTTTTTACTATAAATAGTCATTGGAAAGATAAAATTATTTCATACATCATAGAATTTTTTTTATAATTTTTATATATTAAATAAATTAAATTATTTATGACATCATGATGATGTAGTGATGACCTCATTATTTAACGATTTAAATAAAATGGAAAGATAATGTAAAATCTAAGACCTACACATGTCCAAAACCTATTGTATGGGTGGATTTAGAACCATTATCACCTAATACTCGAAACACATCAATGTGGGACCATTAAAATCCGAAACTCATTCTAAAATAAAGTAACATTTCTTTACTTTCCAAGAGTGCCCCTCCTCTCCTCTTATAAAAGACCTCCACCTCTACCTCCTTACCCACACTTGAAAAGCCTTTGGCTCGGCCAACCCCTGTCCATTTTGTCTCTCCACATCCCTCTAAAACTCTTATAAGCCTCACTTTGGTCAGTAGTCTTCCCAAGGAAGCCTTTGATCTCAAACCAAAGGGAGTTACCCGATTTTAAGGTAATGCCTTCACTTGAGTCCTTTTGTTTTATTTTGCTTCTCCACCCCCTAAACTCTTTTTATTCCTTTATTTTGTAACAACACCAGTATCTTAAATATACTAGTATTTTTTATGTCAATTATTTGAGCTACACTTACACACACCTTTGTCTATTGGTTAAAGAACATACTGTTTCTGTGGTTGGTGAATTACTGCCTCACGAAACGATGATTGTTCAATATTCTCTTAACAACTTTCATGGTGGCCATTAATATGTCACTATATTTATATATGATATATAATATGTTTATGTTTTCCTTAAGCTTCTGTATTTTTCATTTATGACATACCTTTATGGATTCCATTGTGGGTATACGCGATATCTTCATTTTAGGAAGTGCGGACTACCGCTCCCTCAAAGTGATTTGATTCGTTAATACCATATGTGGTGTGCATAAAGGATATATTTAATGATATTATATATGATACCATACGTTAATTAAAATACTATTATGTATCATTATGTTTTAATTATGTTAAATTTGAAATAGAAATAGAAGTAGCGTTCATGGGTTTGTACGGCTTACCATCTCCATGAACGGTGCATTTCATTTCTTAACTATAAATGTTATGTAATATTATAAATGAATGAAAATACTGGATATATATTTTATATATGATATCTACATCATGAATAAAATTATGGATATAATGGATATTTACCACATGAACAACTTGTAATTATAAAGAGTTTATTTTTTACTCAAGTACCAATGATTGTTAAAACGACCGTTGTTAGCTTAAATAATAACATAGTGTTCATGACATGGTAATAAGTGATATAAAAGGAATAATGAACTTGAAAAAGGTTCTTAAGGAAGTATAAAATAACTCATGTTTATTATTCAGGATATTAAAGAACGATCGAGTCAAGTCGGACCCGAGGTAAGGGATCCTACACCTCTCTTTCTTTTTAAGTACACTCTTTTATGTCATTCCTTTTAAGCTCATATTTCTTATGATTGGGATGTTATTTTATATTACTCTTAATTTAATTATTATGTTCATATGATGAGAGACCCTATTTCCTCTCATCAATCCATTTTGGATGTTTTGAGTGGCGCCGTTAGGCTGCCGAATTTTCGTAAGAGATCTAACCTCTCTCTTTTTTTAAGTACTCTCTTTTATGTCATTTCTTATAAGCTCAACTTTATTATGTTTGGGGATGTTATTTTATATTCCTCATACTGTACTTTTTGTGTTCATATTATGAGAGACCCTATTTGATCTCATAAATCCATTTTTGGAGGTTTTAAGTGGCGTCGTTAGGCTGTCGAGTTTTCGTAAGGGATTTTTTATCTCACTTTTATTCCCGTGAGATTTATGCTACATTGGCCACAATTTCCTTTGAGTGTTTTATGTACTGCCCATTATTTCACTCATTGTATAATATACTTTAATTTATGAGTATTTACATCAATGTTGTATTGTACTTCTTTCACGGGGTGTATGTTTTGAAAGATACCCATGTCGGTAAGGGAACCTTTTACCCGCCTCTTTTTAAAAGACTTATTTTATTATGTCTTTAAATTCACATACTATTATGTTGGGATATGTTCTTCTATATCCTTATTGATTTAAATTTTATGTCCATGTGATGAGATACCCTTTTTATCTCTCATCAAATCATTTTTTGAATTTTGTAGTGACGCCATTAGGCTGTCAAATTTTTGTAAGGGAACTTCTTAACCCAATTTTGATTCTTTGGGATAAACTTATACACCTTTAATATGTCATTATATGATTATGTGTGAATTTCCTCTGATTGTTTTACACTTACTACCCACTTATATTTTGTCTATTCGTTTGTCACACATAATTATATAACTGATTTATCCTTAATCCAAGGATATCGTCTTTGTATGGGACTTCGTCTCAATCTCCTTTCATTGAGGCATATTTTATTTTATACACAACCTTCTTTTATACGGTGTATAAACCCCTTTGACTTTTACATTTATCCAAAAGGAGTCTTTTTTATACGAAGTGTTTTACAAAATGACAAAAAGGAATGTTTTTGTCATACGTATGCGGTGACAACGACTTCTCCGCCACCGTGACCATTATTTGAGTTTAGGCCTCCTCTACAAGCCATAACATTTTTTAAAAGAAAAATAAATACCATGTTTTACTTTTATTTTATTTTGGTATTTAAAATGTTTTTGATAATGTTTTTATTATATCCCTGTGTTATTGATATCTTGTGATTGAAATGTGGAAATGCTATGTTTCCTTTATGTATGTTTTATGAGATACGATTATGTTATGGTTCTTGGGAATTATTATGAAGACAGGTGGTTCTGTGATAAACTAAGGGCAGGTGAGCCTGATATAGCTCTCCAATGCATTGGGTAACACGAAGGAGTGAAATGTTAAGGTTTCTCCGAAGACATTTAGGGAATATACTGTGGTGGGTATTCCCAACGCAACCAAGAGGGTTACTCCCTACGTAAGAATGTTATGAATGCCTCAAGTTACCTTTTATGTATTATGATTTCTATGATTTATTCATGATTTGATTAGGTATGTTAAAGTTCCTATGTTTTATGGGTAAATTATGATTTCATTCTTATGTATATATGAACTCATGTTTCTTTTCCATATTTTTATAACCCTTACTGAGCATTTTATGCTCATCCCAAGTTTTTATTTGAAATGTTTTTCACAGGTCAAGGGAAAGGTACATGATATGATGATAGTGTCAAGGAAGTGTCAATAAAGAATCCATTCTTTATATTTTTAAATATGTTTTCGTTGACGGGAAAAAAATGAATACTATCTTTTATGTAACCACTTTGTTTAAATGTGGAATGTAATGCAAGTTTTATGATATAATTCTCTAAAACTCTAAACCTGAAAAGATCCTCAATGTGTAATATTTTAATAACTCAAGATTAAGTAAGGTTTAAGGCTGGGGCCTTATAGTTGGTATCCGAGGTCGGTTTAGATAACTTTAGCGTTTAGGGTATTCTTTAAGCATAAGTGACATTACCATAATGGTTAGGATTTCAGAAAGAGCCCTAGTTTTAGATAAAGTGAATGAGTAAGTATATCTTAGTGTTTATCTTCCTCATTACTACATGATGGTTTTGTTGATATACTCACACTGACCTTTTTGGTTTTAGTAAATGGCTGGATCTAGGAGGAACCAAAGTAACAGTGGATGTGAAGAAACCTGTGACAGTTTTTTGAGCAAGCAACTGAATGATATGGGAGCTGCAATGAGAACTCTTGTGTTTATCCTCAACCAACTATCTGGAGTCATTATTGACCACCTAAACCTTGGTGATTTCTCTAAGGCATCATATATATGAGAAACAAATCCCTACGGAACTACAGGTAACAATCGTAAATGTAAGTGTGTTCAAAAACCTATGTGTCCATGATGTGGAAAGAAACACCTAGGAAAATGTTTCAAAGGGACAGAAATATGCTATAGATGTGGAAATGAAGGTCATAAAGCAAGAACCTACTATGGAAAAAGGAAGAATCGAGTTGACTCGAGGAAAGGGAAAGAAGTTCTTTCTGAGGGATCAATTGAATGCTTTAAATGTGGTGTGCATGGTCATTATGCAAACACATGTCCTATGAAGAAGTTTCATGAATGGGATCACCAAGATCGTACAAATACTCATTTACCAATACCTAATTCCATTCCGATTGAGGATGAAGAAACTGACAATAAACAATCAAAGGTATGGATTATTTCATAAATTTTGTTTTCCTATTTTGGAATCTTATGATATGATTCATGATTTTGTTTGTTGGAAATAAGTATTTCAGAATAATTTGGAATGGAATGGTTAATGGATCATGAAGAATGTTGAATGAGTAAGAAGTCAATATATAAGGTCTTCATGAGTTATGGTGAAATTCTTAAGAGTATTAAATCTCTTTTGATGATGGGGTTACATTAGAAGACTTTTTATAGTATGTGTAACCCTGAAGTTTAATATATGAAAATTTTATTCAAGGAATAGTTATCTGTTCTTTTTTGGACATAGTTATAAAGAACCATTTTGGTTTATATGATCCTTACTTTTGAGGTAATTATGGGTTACTATATGTTATGATGGAAGTGAAAGGCATGAGATAAAATTGAGGTTAAATTATGTCATGGTTATTTTTGATGATTTTATCTCTTTTTGGGGAATTATTTGAGAATTATATAGTTTAGAAAAAGGACAACATGCACACTATGTGACAACCTGTCATGTCGGACAAAGCTGCGGGAATCGAACCCACAACCAAAGTGCAACTGGTATTTATCGCCTACCACTGGACTACGTAGAGTCCCTGGTTAGTATGACTTATTCTTTTTAATTAGGTGACTTTATGAATTAAGAGTAAGTTGATTTTGTGTTATTTATGAAAATGATTAATCTATCATGGAGGATATGTGATTAGGTTAATTACTTTTCAATACGAGACTTTAGGAGCAACTGATGTTGTTTGGAGAAAAATGTAACGATTTAACTTGGAAGTCTATGTGACTAAATCCTTCAAATATTTGGGTTTCAATCTTAGTTTGGTTTACTTTGAATAATTTTATGGAAAATTTTTTTATCGAATTCTCCTCATTGAACTTTGGGTTTTGTTGGACAAATTTTGGAGATTAAGAATAGATTTTCTTTTTATAAAGGGTTATCCTTTTATGGATTATCTGATCTTGTACTAAACTTTTTGGTTTTGGTTTTGGTTAGAGTCTAAAGACATAGTAAGTATATAGTTCTCTTTTGTGGATTAGGTGATTCTCTAGAAATTGATTATAGTACTCTTAATGCGAAGAAGTCTTCCTAAATACTCGTCTTTTGCAGAAAATATGAGTTTGATTAAGGAATCTAGTAAAAGTTGAAAGTCTACATGACAAGTAAGTATGTTTCATTATGATTTAGTTAAGCTCAAAAATAAATTTCTCAATGAAAAGTAACATAAAACAAAAATGTTGTCGGTTAACTTTTCCTAATGGGGAGTCGAATACCGTTTAACCCATCACAGGTTTGTGATTTTCTTATGGTTAACTTTCTCCTAGACATGTTTACTATAACTCCCCATCAGAAAATGACCCTTTGTTTTTTCCTCCATGTCCATATTTTTATAATTGTAATCCTAGAATGGGTTAACTCGGGTGACCTTTGTACTTATCTTTCTTTTTTTTTAAAGTTATTTTTTTACTGAAACTTGTTCAGATTTGGGATTTTCAATGAAGTTTCCAAGCCTAATTTTAAAATTGCGAGAACGCAATTCCCAAAACGGGGGAAGGATGTAACACCCCAGGTAAATAAAGAGTTTGACATTTTTACATTTATCCATATTTGTGAATAAAATATTAATATAACTTTAAAGGGGACGCTATGCTCGATGGCGTACCCAACACGCAACAACGAGTTTCTTGGGAATCATACGTTGCACTCTAATAATAAAATAGTATTATTTTAAATGGTAGTTAATTCCTAGATGTTGTGATGGAAGGAATGAATTGAACTAACTACAAAAGGATTATATATGTTTGTCAAATATTTTTAATTTTTACAATAAATGTTAGAGGATTAAAAATTCGAATGAATCCAATTTTAAGCATAAACATTCTAATATTCTTTAAAAGGTCGATTAACCGCCTTTTGAGGGAAAACCTCTTTTAAATCCACTTTTTGACAATTTTATGTGTTATATTTGACAAAATAAAATTCTTCTTTAGAATTGGGAGATCAGAATTTACTTTGTGAAAATTTTTGGTATTTTTCCGAAAAAGATCAATTTTTAATGAATAGTGAAAAATGTTGTATTTTAATTCAAAACATCCATTTAATATAATTTATTTATATGATTATATTATCTTTTTAATTGGTTTTGAAGTGAAATTAAAATATATTTTTACCATTTAATCAAATATTGGTCATTCGAATTAATTTAACTTTGAAATTCGACTTAAACTAGTGTCAATCTTTTGATATATATTGTTTCATAAAAACACGCTATTTGTTCTGATAGCAGGAATTAAATATTAAATTAATTAATGTAACTTATATTTTATGAATTTTTTAAAATAGATATCATTTTTGAATTTGTGATATCAAATATTCCTTAGGGTGAATTTTTGGTAATTTTCTGAAAAACTTCAATTTTGATGAATAGTAAAACCACTAAGTGGTACTTATAGAAAACTAATTTTCCGTTTAAATGAAATTTTACCACCTTTGTGTTTTTAATTTCAAAAATATAACATACATGGTTGTTATTAAGAAGTAAAATTTGGTTCAATGGGATTAAAATGATTTTTTGGTGAATAGTAACTTATTAAGTTCTTAATCGCGATTAGAGGTAATTAGTGTAGTTTAAGGTAAAAATAATGTTTTAATAATATGGAATGACCTAGAAACGAGTCCTAACCTCATTGTATGAGTAATTTCCGACCAAGAAAATCCATGGGTCAACTTAGGGACCCCTTGGAGCAACTTTGGTTGGAAAATGACATAAATACCTTTTTATTTAATGTTAAAATTAAAATGTCACAAACATGAGTTGTTTAACTAAAACAATTTTTACATGGTGTTATACAAGTAAACATTTTGACTATAAATATTAATTGGAAACCTAAAAGGATTTCCTACATCATAGTATTTTTTTTATAATTTTTAGTCATTAAATAAATTAAATTATTTATGACATCATGATGATGCAGTGATGAACTCATTATATAACGATTTAAATAAAATGGAAAGATAATGTAAACTCTAAGACCTACACATGTCCAAAACCTGTTGTATGGGGTTATTTCGAACCCTTATCACCTTATCCTCGAAACACATCAATGTGGGAACATTAAAATTGGAAACTCATTCTAAAATAAAGTGACATTTCTTTACTTTCCAAGAGTGCCCCTCCTCTCATCTTATAAAAGGCCCCCACCTCTACCTCCTTACCGACACTTCCAAATCCTTTGGCTCAGAAAACCCCGGACCCTTTTGCCTCTAAACATACCTATCTAACTCTTAGAATCCTCACTTTGGTCAGAAGTCTTTCCAAGGAATCCTTTGAGCTCAAAACAAAGGGAGTTACCCGATTTTAAGGTAATGCATTCACTTGAGTCCTTTTGTTTTATTTTGCATCTCCACCCCCCTAAACTCTTTTTATTACTTTATTTTGAAAACAAATCAGTAGATTAAATATAATAGGATGTTTTTATGTTATGTATTCGAGCTACACTTACACACACCTTCGTCTAATGGTTAAAGAGCATACTATTTCTGTGGATGGTGAATTACTGCCTCACGAAATGATGATTGTTCAATCTTCTCTTAACACCTTTCATGGTGGCCATTAAGATGTCACTATATTTATATATGATATATAATTTGTTTATGTTTTCCTTAAGCTTCTTTATTTTTCATTTATGTCATACCCTTATGGCTTCCATTATGTGTATACGCGATATCTTCATTTAAGGAAGTGCGGACTACCGCCCCCTCAAAGTGATTGGATTCGTTAATACCATATGTGGTACGTATAAAGGATATATTTAATTATATTATATATGATACCATACTAGAATTAAAATACTACTATTATCATTATGTTTTAATTTCATTAAATATGAAATAGAAATGGAAGTAGCGTTCATGCGTACGTACAGCTTACTGTCTCCATGAACAGTGCATTTCATTTCTTAACTCTAAATGTTATGTAATATTATAAATGCATGAAAATATTGGATATATATGATATATATGATATCTAAATTATGAATAAAATTATGGATATAATTGATATTTTACCACATGAACAACTTGTAATTATAAAGAGTTTATTTTTGACTCAAGTACCAATGATCGTTAAAACGGCCGTTATTAGCATAAATAATAACATAGTGTTAATGACATGGTAATAAGTGATATAAGAGGAATAATGAACTTGAAAAAGGTTCTTAAGGAATTATAAATTAACTCAAGTTTATTATTCAGTATATTAAAGAACGATCGAGTCAAGTCGGACCCGATGTAAGGGATCCTACACCTCTCTTTCTTTTTAAGTACACTCTTTTATGTCATTACTTTTAAGCTCATATTTCTTATGATTGGGATGTTATTTTATATTACTCCTACTTTACATATTATGTTCTTATGATTAGAGACCCCATTTCCACTCATCAATCCATTTTGGAAGTTTTGAGTGGCGCTGTTAGGCTGCCGAATTTTCGTAAGAGATCTAACCTCTCTCTTTCTTTTTAAGTACTCTCTTTTATGTCATTTCTTTTAAGATCATATTTATTATGTTTGGGGATGTTATTTTATATTCCTCATACTGTATTTTTTATGTTCATATTATGAGAGACCCAATTTGATCTCATAAATCCATTTTTTGATGTTTTAAGTGGCGTTGTTAGGCTGCCGAGTTTTCGTAAGGGATTTTTCATCTCACTTTTATTCCCGTTAGATTTATGCTACATTGGCCACAATTTCCTTTTAGTGGTGTATGTACTGCCCATTATTTTACTCATTGTGTAATATAATTTCATTTATGAGTATTTACATCAATGTTTTATTGTCCTTCTTTCACGGGGTGTATGTTTCGAAAGATACCCATGTCGGTGAGGGAACCTTTCACCCTCCTCTTTTTAAAAGGCTTATTTTATTATGTCTTTAAATTCACATACTATTATTTTGGGATATGTTCTTCTATATCCTTATTGATTTAAATTTTATGTCCAAGTGATGAGATACCCTTTTTATCTCTCATCAACTCATTTTGTGAATTTTGTAGTGACGTCGTTAGGCTGTCAAATTTTTGCAAGGGAACTTCTTAACCCAATTTTGATTATTTTGGATAAACTTGTACACCCTGAATATGTCGTTCTATGATTATGTGTGAATGTCCTCTGATTGTTTTACACTTAATACCCACTTATATTTCGTGTATTCGTTTGTCACGCCTAATTATGTAACTGATTTATCCTTAATACAAGGATACCGTCTTTGTATGGGACTTCGTCTCAATCTCCTTTCATTGAGGCATATTTTGTTTTATACACAACCTTCTTTTATATGGTGTATAAACCCCTTTGACTTTTACGTTTATCCAAAAGGAATCTTTTTTATACGAAGTGTTTTACAAAATGACAAAAGGGAATGTTTTTTTCATACGTGTGCGGTGACAACGACTTCTCCGCTGCCGTGACCATTATTTGAGTTTCGGCTTCCTCTAAAAGCCATACCTTTTTTTAAAAGAAAAATAAATACTCTATTTTACTTTTCATTTATTTTGGTATTTAAAATGGTTTTGATAATGTTTTTATTATATCACTATGTTATTCATATCTTGTGATTTAAATGTGGAAATGTTATGTTTCCTTTATATATGTTTTATGAGATACGATTATGTTATGGTTCTTGGGAATTGTTATGAAGATGGGTAGTTCCGTGATAAACTAATGGCGGGTGAGCCCGATATAGCTCTCCAATGCATTGGGTAACGCAAAGGAGTGAAACATTAAGGTTTCTCCGAAGAGATTTAAGGAATATACTGTGGTGGGTATTCCAAACGTAACCAAGAGGGTTACTCCCTACATAAGAATGTTATGAATTCCTTAAGTTACCTTTTATGTATTATGATTTATATGATTTATTCATGATTTTATGAGGTATGTTGAAGTGCCATTGTTTTATGGGTAAATTATCATTTCATTCTTATGTATATATGAACTCATGTTTCTTTTCCATATTTTTATAACCCTTAATGAGCGTTTTATGCTCATCCCATGTTTTTATTTGAAATGTTTTTCACAGGTCCAGGGAAAGGTACATGATATGATGATAGTGTCAAGGAAGTGCCAAGAAAGAATCCATGCTTTATTTTTTTAAATATGTTTCTGTTGATGGGAAAGAATGAATACTATCTTTTATGTAACCACTTTGTTTAAATGTGGAATGTAATGCAAGTTTAATGATCTAGTTCTCTAAAACTCTAAACCTAAAAAGATCCTCAATGTGTAATCTTGTAATAACTCAAGATTAAGTAAGGTTTAAGGCTGGGGCCTTATACAAGGAATTAAGATAATATCAAAACTCAACATGACAGACATAATTCCCAACATCCCTAGGTAACTTAAGCCTCGTTATGATGAGAGTTTGTCTAGCCCCCACTCATAAAATACCCCTTAAGTCCTGAAAATATTATCCCATATATACCAAAACATATTGAGACAAAATATCAATAACATGAAACAAAACCTCCCTTTAATACCAATTTTCCACAAACTGGTCTGATTCATCCCTAAACATCACACTCGAGCTGGCCTGAAGCAAGTCCAGAAAGGAATTCCCAATCCCCATGGGCTAGAAAAAAGAACCTAGACATCATGAACTATCTTTGGGAATGGTTTCATCCATTATAATAACCATGGGAAACAATAATATAATATATGTAAAGGAAATCCAAAATTCCAACAGAAATTTAATCAACGAAAGACAAAAGAGTAAAAGGAAAAAACAGGTGCCACACATAAAATAGAAAAACCAAAGTAATCAAAATGAAATACAATACATCTTTATGTGATGTGTGGCTCAACATCCCACCATATCGCTTCCAAACTCCCACACCTCACTAACAAGGATACCCACTTTCACTATACGATGCCTTTCCTTTTCCTATGTCAGATAAAATGAGATCCACACAAACCCAAAGGTATGCGAAAAGTGTGAGTAAAAAATCAATATAGGATCCAACCAAGATTTTCATAAGTATTAGTTGTAACATAAACTAGTTTTTCTCAAGTGATCAAAACCAAGGAAGGCGATATAGTTTTCACAATTGTGTAATAATGCATGAAAATTTTCCCATTTAAACAGTTCACAAGTCCTTTACAAAAAACCCGATTTTCAAAGAACATTTAATGAAAATATTTTCCTTTTAAATAATTAAAAGATTTAAAAATACATTAAAACATTTTGAATATCGAAATCATGAACAGAAACTATTTCCCAAAAAGCGTCAATAGAGAAACTAAATCATATGATGTAATAGGACTCGGATAGCTAGGATCCTCACACCATCTCAATAATAAAAGGGAACCTAGTTCACCCATAACCCTATGAAAATGGGCCTAAGGTGTATGGTTCTACACATATAAGTGTATCCCAACCTCAAACATTGTTTAGTTAGTTTTGAAATCATGTATACATTTGAGAAAAAATAATCCATTTCTAGTATGTTGTTCTTAATTATACCCCCCTCCTAAGTAAAAAAGTTACCATAGTCCCTGGAACACTATTGAGGGCTTTCATGTTTTCCTTTCAAATCAATTTACACTTTATAATACCTATAATGGGATCTGTAACAATTTTACAATTCAAACCAATTCGTGCTTTGAAATCATTTTCATGAAAACCCATGGGTGCTTTGAAACCAAACATTCATTTATCAAACAAAGGGAGAAAAATTATTTCCATAAATAGAGAAAAATCATTACATTTAAAAATATATAAATCATGTCAATATATAATTTATAAGACCAATTTAAAATGAGATCTTTCATAGTTCATAAAAAAATCATTTTTAGGAACCACCAACCCCAAAATACTTGTTTTTTTAAAATTCGTTTGGGATCCACAAGAAATGAAGAAACAAGGGATATATAGAATTAAATATAACCTGAAACAGTTAATTTAAAATCAAGAATCTCCAATTAATCAATTTCAATAATGTGGGAAATGATAGGAATCACTTATCATAATGATTCCCAATGAGTACACTATGAGTAATGAAGATCCAAATATAAACTACCAATTCAATAATGGATCTAAAATAATTCTCATTAGATCATAAAAAACAATACATTGGGTGATGACATCCCTAATATAAGATTCAATTCAAGAAAAATAGAGTAGATCTAGGTAAATGATGAAAAATGGCAAGGAATAGTTCCATAGCTTGAGTTCTCGATATCTAATTCCAATTAATCCATCTTAAACAATATCTCTGAGATATGGGATATCTAAAATTTATAAGATGAATCCACAAGGTTGATAAACTTATCAATGAGAGTATGAATGAATTCAATAGTGGCTATATCTATATTTAAAATTAATTTTTGGATCAACTAATTGACATCATATTGTTTTTCTGCACGGTTTAGAAAAGTATGCCCCACTTTTTGGACTACTAAAGGAGTTGCACACTTTGTATAATTGTAACATCCCATTACCAATTTGGTCGGTGTGTCCTTAACCGTGTTTTGGTTTTTCTTTTTCATTGACTTGGTAGGGATAAGAATGAATTGGGAGGATACCTATAATAGTGAGGTCAGAGATTTGTTGACTCTCAGCTTTAACCATCCTTTTTCTATAGGCTGTCGGAGGGTTACACATTGTGTGATTGTTCTATGTATAAGATGTGAAGGGTTAATGCTAGGAAGGTTACATGAAATGATAATTTGTTACATGTCATGAATGATCTTGAGACTAGTTTTAGACTTGGCGTGTTGGTTTTTAATTCAAGGTGCTTCATTTTTTTAAGGTTACAGAAATTAAGTGTTTCAGGACATGTATTGGTGTTACACATTGTGTAATACCCCAAATATTCTTTTTAAAAAGTCAGTGAAACTAATATAATCTACTCTCCATTACTTGAATTTCTTTTCCCTGGACTTAATTCCTTCTATAGGTGATCTTGGTGCACTCCAACACTTCCAGATCCATTTTTTGGCATTCGATCGTCATTTTTATTGTGTTGTGATTCCTAGGGAAGATTTTTCCCTCTTTATTACTCTTTCACTCTTTATCTTTGTGATTTTAATAGATTATTCTAAAATTGATAGATCTATGCTTCATTATTTGGGATCTCATCTCTAGGTTGTGTTTTGAAGCCATCTACACCTTCATTCTCATTGTTCGGTGTCATTGTGAGAGTTGAGTTTCGGGAAAAGGTAGGTGGTTCTTTCCCACTTATCCAAATTGATTAAGCTTGAATTAGTTTATTTATTTCAACTTTTTATTTAAATTCAATTACTCAAACACGATTTTAATTTATTCAATAATATAATAAAATTCTAGGGAAACCACATTTCACATCCATTTGAGTAAGTTTGAAATAGAATCATGCTATAAAGGCATATAAAATATGAATAGAATCAAGTCTAGCTACTGAATCATAGGTTTATTCATAGTATGTTCCTTCTTTTTGATTATAGCCTTTAGCAACTAATCTAGATTTATTTCTTACTGTGATTTCATTTTCATCACACTTATTTATGAAGACCCATTTTACTCCAATAACAGATGTTTCCTTAGGTCTTTCAACAAAGGTCTAGACTTTATTCCTTTCGAATTTATTTAGTTCATCTTTCATAGATTTTATCCAATCATCATCACCTTAAGGATCATCAGTTCTTTTTGGTTATAATTGGGAAAGGAATGATAGATGTTATACTACATTTCTTAAGGAACTTCTAGTCCTTACAGGATGATTTACCTCACAAATGATACTATTACTGGGATGATTCTTAAGAAACACCTAATTTGGGTTTTGTAAAACCTGTTCATTAACATATGGTTGGAAATCTTCTCAGGTAAATGCTTGGATCTTCTAACAAAGGTTGATAATCATTTTTTGAAAACACATCTGAAGATTTAGGTTGGGGTTGCTTAAAAACAAATGGATTAGTTTCATCAGATTTGACACGTACTGTTTCTTCAACAGTGCAAGTGTTTTTATTGAAAACTCTATAAAACTTAGAAGTAGTGGAGTAGCCTAAGAAAATTCCTTCATCAAATTTTGGTGCAAATTTGTGTAAGTTATCATTAGTATTCAGGATAAATACCTTGCACCCAAAAACCATGAAGTAGGAATGTCTAGGTTTTATACCATTCCATAGCACATAAAGAGTTTTATTAAGAAAAGGTCTAATCAAAACACAATTTATATTATAAAATGTAGTACATACAGCTTTTGCCCAAAAAGGTTTGGCTACAGAATACTCACTCAACATGGTTTTTGTTATCTCTTGAATTATTCTATTTCTTCTTTCAACAACACCATTTTGTTGATGTGTTCTGGATTCTGAGAAGTTATGTGTAATGCCTTTTCTACTACAAAAAGTTTCAAAATCAGAATTTTTAATTCTCCTCCATGATCACTATGAATATTTATCAAAGGATGGTTTTTCTCATCTTTAACTTGGTCTCTAAAACTTTTGAAATAAGGAAAAGTTTCAGATTTCTCTTCTAGAAAATAGACCCATGTAAATCTAGTGTAATCATCAACTAAGACAAATACAAAATTTTTTCCTCCAATGCTTCCAGTTTTTGATGGACTAAAAATATCCATATGCACTAACTGTAATGTATCAGTTTTTTGAGACTAAACCGACTAATTTAAAACTTAATTTATGTTTCTTTCCATATTGAAATGGATTACAAACTTTTGAAGAATCAAATCTAAGCTCTGGTTAATCCTCAACAAGTCATTTCATAGATAGTTTGCATAGGTTCCTAAGGTTACAGTGTCCTGGCCTTCTATGCCACAACCATGAATGATCTTCCATTGCACTGAGTCAAGGTAATTCTTGGTTCCTAAGGTCTTTTATGTTTAGTGTATAAACATTCTCTTGCCTATTGGCAGAAAGAATAAACTCTTCCTTGGAATTGTGTACTAAGAACTTTTCATTCCTAAAATTCAGAGGGTAACCCTCATCACATAATTTACTTATGCTAATGAGTGTTTTTCTTAAGACCGTTAACAAATAAAACATTTGAAATCATTGTTTTTTCAAGAAAAACGATGTTACCTATACCAATAATTTTTCCTTAGAATTATCTCCAAAATTTAATTTTCCACCTTTCGTCTTGATAATATTTTAAATGTAGTTTTTGTTACCAGTCATATTCCAGGAACATCAACTATCCATATACCAAATATTGTTGTTGGTAGTTTCTTTATTATCCTAAAAATAAGAATTTTAGACTTTCGGAATCCAAACATTCTTGGATCCAGAGTTGTTATACAATAATATTTAGGGAATCCACATTTGATTAGAAAAATAAGCTTTAGGTAACCCAATAGATTGAACATTATTCAGAGAAAACAATTTCTTCCAATGCCCAGAAATTTGACATTTGGTTCAAAAAGGGTCTCTAGATGGAATAAAATATTTGTTTTTGAAAATAGGTTTTATGTGAGTATAACCTACTCTAGTATTAAATCCTTGAGATTTGATTTTAGAATACATCTTGTCAAAATTTTATTTACCATAATTAAAGTTTGCAAGAATTTTCTTAAGGGAATATATTTTGAACATTAGTCTTGTGACTAAATTCCTATCCTAAAGAATTATTTCCTTTAAGTTATATTTTTCGTCAAAAACATTTATTTTTAAAATAGAATTCATAATATCTTTATAAAGTTGTTCATTTTCATAATTTACTTCCTTAAGGTCTTTAGAAAGTTTTTCTAGAAGCACATCTTTATCTTCATGATCTCTAGAGTGGTCTAAAATCTCTTTTGTAAGAACTTCTTCCCTAGAATTTTCCTTGTCTAATTTATTAGAAATTTTACAATTTTTTTCTTCTAACGACTTGGAAAATCTAGATAATTCTTCATAAGAATGTATTTCGTCATTATCTGAAGATGAAGAATCATCAGTTGAGGTAATATCATCAGAATAGTAACTCTTATCAAGAGATAAGTTTGTTAAATCCTCGGCAGAGCATACCTTGTCCATAAGAAATTTATTTGTGGAAGAAATAGTAGAAAGGAATAAAATATTTTTCTGTGCAAATGATTCATATTCAGAAGATTCAATTCCCAAAGAGTCTCCACCGCTAGCACTCAATGTATCATTTTCTTTAAGACTTTTCTTGTGCCTTGAATGATATAACTTCTTATTGTTTCTTTCTGAATTCATTCCCTTCTTTTCCATCTTTATAAATAGAGAGAAATCATGTCTAATATGACATGTTCTTCTATATTCATAACAAGTAACATCACCATATTTCTTCTCATTGTAGTCTCTCTTCTTGAACTTATTTTGATAGTTCTTCTAAGATACTATCTTCTTCATTCTATGAGCAAGATTAGCTAATTCATTCTTAGGATTTTCTATATCACTAGATTCTGACTGAATTGTAACTTTCATTGACTTTGATCTAGTTAATCTTTATGGAGTCGTGGCTTTCATATGTTTTGAATTAGTTGTAAAAGCAACTCCTCCATTACCATTCTTCTTTTTAACATTATCAGTGTCTCTCTTCATTCTAGTCTCATTCTGAAGAAGAGTTCCAAACATCTCATCTAAGAAAAAATCATGGTGACTTTCCTGTTCTCATAAATTGTTGTCCTCTTAGATTCCAACTCATTTGGTATGACATCTATGATTATATATACAAGGGACTCATCATCCAATCCTTTTTCTCCCATAGACATTAAGCTATTCATGATAGACATAAACCTTTTCTGAACTTTTCTTATAGGTTCTCCATAAAGAAAGTTAAAGACATGGTATGTAGCTCTCAACATACCTCTTATTATCTCTATAACTTTAGAAGTACCAAAATTTTTAACATCAAGTTTCTTCTAGTTACTGTTTTCAGCTTCACATGAAGATATTTGACTATAGATGTTCCTACTTATGGAACATAGCAGTGTATTTCTGACTCAAAAATTTGCTTGACATTCTTATTTCTCTTGATTAGTAAAAGTTCTCAATTTCTTATCAGGAATCATATAGTCCTCTGTCATCATGAGGTAGTTATCAACTCCAGTGTTAATAACTAAATTCTTCATCCTATCTCTCCAGTACTCATAATCATATCCATCAAAAATAGGAGGTATGGTAGGATTTAGATTGTCAATAGAAACAAAATTTAAACCTGTCATCTTAAGGAAATTATTTCCACACAAACTTGTTAGTAATAAGAGTTTGTAAACAAAAAAATATCCCAAGAAAGGAAAATATAACTATAGTATCTCTAAGAAAAATATGAATCTAAACATTATGAGTCTAAAAATCAGATTCCGAAAAAAAATTGAAAAAGAAAATTTATCTTCTGAATCTAATTGTGAGATTAATTCATATTTAACCAAAACACTGAAGACAATTGTTAGATTGGTTCAGGGTACAATGTAACCTTCCTCTGATACCAATTTTTGGATCGATAGTATGATAGATATGATACTTATTGTAGTATCAATCTATGTGGTAGATACTAAATTTACAAGAGGGGTTTAATTGTATACTTAAAAAACCTTAAGGAAATTTTGTATAAATAAAATTAACAACAACTCTATGTTCTATAATTTTCTTGATTCCGGAAAAGTGATTCCGGAAATGAAACATAACAAAATTTCCTAGCCACAAAGATTCTACCTTAAAGCATATAGAATTCTATTTAATCATAGTACATGTTTAAAGATGTATAATATAGTTATACTTTCATCAATAACAAAAATTATAGTGGAAAACAATATTGAAACACTACAGGTAAAAAGTAGTAAATCTTTAAGCCCAAAGAGAAGGGTATCCAACAACCTTGGATAAAGGTCCCTTGATTTATAATTTCAAGAAATTTTCTCTTATCCAAACCCAGGTAATCCCTCAATATGAAGATCGGTATCTATCTTTCTATCCCCGGAAGCCCTCGATTTGTAAGGAAATCGGCACCTCTGACTTCACCACCTGAAGTCTCTGATTTTAAGGAAATATCACCTCTTCACAAAGCAATTGTGCACGAAGCAAAGTTGGAAAAATCCATTCAAGATTTCTTTATGAAGCATGAGAGTTTATAAGAGCCTATCTCCCTAGAAATCACATCAACAACAAGTAAGTTATAGATTCATAGAACCGTCTAATGTTAAAGTTACGATCTCATTTAAAGGAGATCATATTTATAGGCACGACTTCAACAGTCGGCTCCCTCTTCCAACGGTCATATTTTTCCTTAAATTTTGGAGGTACATGTACATGTGTCACTCAAACAATGGTTAGTCAGTAACTAAATATAGGAAATCATTTTATAATATTTAGAAAGAATATGGTTACTTGAGAAAATTCATTTTTTAGAATGTAAGAAAAAATTAACGTTCAGAGTCTAACAAAAAATACATTCGATATCTATAATACAAGGATATTGGGATTCTTTTTTACAAGGAATTTGGAACCCTAATTATATAGAATTATGGAGTCCGAATTTCAAGGAAATTCAGAATCTTTTTTCAAAATAATTTAGAGATGGAACTCATAAGAGTTCGGAGTCTGAATTCAGAGAGTTCGGAGTGAGAACTCATAAGAGTTCGGAGTATGAATTCAAAGAGTTCGGAGTCATAACTCATAAGAGTTCGGAGTTTGAATTCAGAGTTTTTGGTGTCAAAATTCATAAGAGTTTGGGGTATGAATTTAGAGAACTCGGAGTCAGAACTCATAAGAGTTTGAAGTCTGAAATCAGAGAACTCAGAGTCAGAACTCAGAAGAGTTCGGAGTCTGAATTCAGAGAACTCGAAACCTGAATTCGGATCCTGAAAACAGAATGCTCTATTATCTAAGTATTATATGATTCCAAGGTTTTAGATATGAAACATAATTTTAAACTTATACAAGATAATGAACAATGAAAAACATATTATGGATAAATTTCAATGGGGAAGGAAAAGTTTCCTAATGAAAGTAAAACACTGGGTAAGATGAATTTTTCCTTGAGATAAGGGGTTTGTGATTTTCAAAACATAAGGAATTGTAAAGTCATAATGAAGCCTTATTGACTAAATAATCTCCCCAAACATGAAGCAATGGAAAAGTCATAAATAAACCCTGTTGACTCAACAAACCTCCAACAACGTCAGGAGGAAGCCCCTTTATTTTCTATCAGTGTGGAAATCTAAGACATTCTAGGAGGGTTTTGACTTAGGCTCCTAAGAACTATAGCTCCTCTGGATGTTTAAGACACCTATAGATATTATTCTATATCATTTCATCTATATTTAGTGGAACAATATCATCAACTAAACCTTAAGCTATGGGGAAATCAATTGCTTTATCTATAAAAGGGTTTAATCCATAGGCATATGGAAAAAAGATACTTCACATAGTAGAAGAGTCTCTATATGAAGAATACATGGTTTCAGCAACAATGAGAGGTACCATTAATATAGATTCATCATTAGTGACTTCCCTATTTGATATCTGTTCATCTCATTCATTTATTTCAACCTGTATTGTAAATATTTCAAATCTTCCTATATGGATTTTATCTTGTGCAGTGGATATTACGACTCCCCTTGGAAAAAAGTGAGTGTAGTGTCTCTTTATTCCTACTTGTGTCTTCTCTCTATCAGATTTCGAGCTGGATTGATGTTTTTTGGTCCTCCACATGAAATCTCTTTAGATCATATTCATTATTTATATGCTCATTTCCAATAAAGCTCAGGTTCAATGTTATCTTCGGTGGGTCTACCTTACTACACCCAGTTTTTTGTCTCTTATCATTCATGGAAATTGGGACCCAAGGTTGATTAGAGATAAAACATCTTATCAAGATTTAGTGAATGTAATATTAGTACTTTCATTTTATCTAGAGTATGAATCATTAATTAGTTATCACCCTCTAATTGGCATCATGTTTCCTGACCTATTTCCTTCTAATTTATCAAGCTTTCCACTGGTAAGGGATGTTACGATTTTCATTAACTTAATGTTTGTAATAAACTAGTTTTTATTCCCTCTTACAGTATGGGTCTAGCTGAAATGAATGAGATTAAGTCCCAATTGGAATATCTTCTTGAGAAAGGCTTTAAATTCTTGATTGTGTCGCCTTGGGAAGCACTGATTCTCTTTTCTAAGAAGGATGATGGTTCACTTCACTTATGATTTAATTATCAAATTCTCAATTAGGTTACAGTGAAAAAAGTATTTTTTTCCCATATATCGATGATCTGTTTGATTTTTTGAATGGGTAAAAGTGGTTTTTGAAAATTTACATTCGATTTGGTTACAATCAGTTGAGGTTAAAAGTATCCAACATTCAAAAAAATTCCTTTTGGAAAAATTACAGCCATTATGAGTACCTTGTGATGCCCTTTGGTCTAAAAAATTCACCTTCAGTTTTCATGGCATTGATGAATAATATTTTCCATGAATATATATATAACATGTGGTATTCTTTATGAATGATATCCTCTTTTACTCCAAATCTGAGGAGGATCATGTGTATCATCTAATAACAGTTCTGAGTCTACTGAGAAATCACCACCATTATACGAAGCTTTCAAAGTGTTATTTTTGGATTCAAGATGTGAAATTATTGGGACACGTGGAGTCTAAATAGGGTATATTAGTTTTTTATAGAAGGTGAAGGCATTTATGATTTGGGAGAAACCATTTAATGTCTTCGAGATTTGATGCTTCTTGGGATTAGATGGATATTATAGTTGGTTCTTTAGGGACTTGTCAATGTTTCCTTCTTCGATGAATGGTCTAACTTGGAAGGGGGTGAAGTTTTCATAGAACCATAAATTTCAGAATCCTTTTGTTGAGTTGAAATGTATTTTGACTACTACAGCAGCGTTAACTCTTCCAGAGGTCAAGATGGGCTATGTGATATTTTGTGATGCCTCAGGTTGAGGCTTGGGATGCATTCTTATAAAGGGATAACATGTAGTTGATTATGGATCTCATCAATATAGTTTGTATGAGAATAATTATCATACCCAAGACCTTGAACATGCAGTTCTGATGCACACACTTAAGAGTTAGTGGCACTACCATTTCATAGAGTGGATTATTATGTATTCAGACCACAAAATCTAGATTTATATCTTCTCTAAAAAAGATTTTAATCTTTTCCAGAAGAGTTGGGTGGATTAACTATAATCTATCTAAAATGAAATCACATACACCCTAGGGAAAGGAATTGTCCTTTAATATGCATTGAGAAGGAAACTTCCAACCCAAGCAATGAATAAATCTATGAAAGAGTGTAATTTGATGGTTCTCTTTGCATAGTTACATATTATAGTTCAAGAGGAAGTGGTAAAAGTTCCTTTATCTGGTGTTCAGTTTACATCCTTTGTTCTTGAGATGATTCTTCAGGATCAAGATCTTGATGATGAATTTTGAAGAATTAGAGACTCTCGTTATGGTGGGGAGATAGATTTCTAGTGTACTCAATCTAAAGAGGGAATCTTATGCTATCAAGATCACTTTGTTGTGCTATTATAAGAAAGGGGGATGTGATTTGGGGATTGTCACAATTCCTAGTAGATTGTGCACCTAAGCACAAAAAATATGTTATAAGATATATGGATGTAGTTCTGGAATCCCGGTATGATATGGGGCATTGATGAGTGTGTTTCTTGTTGATATATATACTAGTGGGTGAAGGACGAGCACAAAAAACATTTGGGTTTACTTCATCCACTTCAAATCCCTATTTGGAAGTGGAATGAGATCTCAATGGACATTGTTGTTGGGTTTAATCAAACCTAGAGATAGAATAATGTGACATGGGTTATGATCGATAGGTTGACCAAGTCATATATCTTCATACCTATTCATGATATAGCCAAAGACGATGAGTTGGAAAATCTCTACATGAAAGTGGTTGTTCATTTTCACAGAGTTCCATATGTTATATATTATATTAGGGAACCTTGGTTAAATTATAACTTTTCAAAAGGCCTTTAAGAGGAACTGGGATCTTAGGTCTATTTAAGCACGACCTATTATCCACGGTCGGATGACCCGATAGAGAGATCTATACAGATTATAGATTATATGCTCCATACATGTGTTCTCGACCTCAGTGGGGATTGGGATGATCACTTGGGGATGTTTGAGTTTTCTTATAATAGTAGTTACCATACAATGATCAAAATTTCTCCTTTTGAGGCCATTTATGGTTGGCCATGTAAATCTCAATTGTGTTGGTCATAGATTCGTGAAAGTTCCTTGGTTGGACCATGGCTTGTGTAAGAGATAAAATACTCCTCTAATGGCCTGAAGGCCTTCATTTTGTTTGACTTTGATAATCCACCTGTCAAGGGGTGAGGTGGAACCCTTACAAGGCCCTTTGGCGTAAGTATTACATGTCCCATAAGCCTTAGAGGGATTCATTGCCCGTAGGCTTCAAACATTACATACAACCCAGACTAACTACTTGGAACTGATCCTCCCCTGCATCTTCATCATGAAATCAACTCTCCTACTTCGCATGGCCGTTCGGCTAGGCTTTCCCGTGCATGCATAGGCTTGTCTTGATGGTAGGTGTCATAACCACTCATTCTTTCAATCCATTTAACTTCTGTGATGGTGAAAGCTCATTTCTCATCCTCCTTATAATGTTTTTTCTTTGTAGGTTGTCTGGTTTGCATCTGCACTTAAGGTGGCCCGAAGGCCTTGAGGTGGACCAAAGGCCTTACTGGCCTGAAGCCCGGTGTGGCCCGAAGGCCTTAAAGGACTCGAGGACCAAATCGGTGTCCTGAAGGCCCAAATGGGGGAATATTCTCGGTTGTCACAATGCCAAACAGTTCGTGCTAGAGTTCTGTATAGTACCTACTACAGAACCCCCCCCCTAGAAATTTTCCTCCACCTGGATTTGATCTCGGGTCTCCTGGATGCACTTAAGTAGTCCTCACCAACTGGGCTGAGGCTCATATTGGTTTTGAACTTAGAGCATCAGATTTTAATTCGAGGTGATGTGTTTTTTGCGGTTATAGAAATTATGTTTTTAACAACGTGTATTGGTGTTACACATCGTTTAATACTCCAACGGTAGTTTCTATATAAGTATCATATATGATTTCTTCTTTTATCCTCTAATATAGTTTCTTTTCTCTCATCCTAAGGCCTTCCCCATGTGATCTTGGAGCTCTCCGACCATTTCATATCCATTCATTTATCATTCGATCAGCATTACACTTGTGGTGTGATTCCCATGTAATCATTCACCCTTATTCTTCATCTTTATCTCTTTCTCCTATTTTTTGATTTCAATAGATCATTCTGAAGTTGACTGATCTATTCTTCATGATGTTGGATCTCATGTCTAGTTTTGTTTTTGATGTCTTCTACACCTACTTTCTTTTTGGTATGTGTCTCTATGAGTGTTGAGTTTCGAGAAATGATAGGCAGTTCAATCGTGATTAGCCAAATTGACTAACCTTGGAATGATTCAATTGTTTCAATTATTTTTTCAAATTGATTTTCCCTAAAATTATTTCAATTGATTGAACAATAGAATCCAATTCCAATGAATTGGGATATTTGAAATGCTTTTGTAATGAGAATTGGGGAAAGCCCCAATTTCATTGAATTGGGGAGTGTTTACAGAAATTGGTTATTTAAAATTGTATAATTTAAATTTGAGTTTTCATTGAAATGATTTCAATTAAAATTTTGAATTTAATTGTTGAAATTAATTTTTAAATTGATGGAATTGTTTTTGAATGGATTTTAAACATGTGACAAATGGATTAAATTTTTTTAATAGAAACTCAGTGGTTTTATATTGTTAAATAGGCATATTTTTTATTTAAACTCGGTTTGGTTTTTAATGGAAAAATTGAATTGAAATGGAAGAATTTTATTTTATTGTATTTTCAGTACTCTTAAAAAATTTGCCATCATTTATTGTGTAAGAGGATATGCAAACATTAGGTAGCTCAGGAGTTATTTGGACACAATCTATACTATAATAATGTTCAGAAACATACATGCAGTGGGTCACATCTCTGATGGGATGGTGATGAGTCTCTTTCGGCTAGTATGGAGTGTATGTGTGTGTACTCATATTTCTGAGATCACTTAGAGAGTGAAGATTCCTATAGCTTGAAACTTTCTTACCTATTTGGCAGATGACTATGTTGCTCTATTGTTTTATATTTGAGATAAAAAAAATATGCCAATGTTGTTAGGACTGCTTTCATGCTTTATAGGTTGACATACATTGTTTTATGTAACTAATTTATTTTATCTATTATTTTAGAAATATTCAATCACTTGTAAATCCTTTGTTTAAAATAGTTTTCTATCATTTGAATCTATTATCATGATTGTTTAAATATGATTTAAAATGAAAATCTGATTTATTTTAAAATTGAAACCATTCATTATTAATATATTGTTAACACCTAATATAGAATCTAAGGTGAGACCCTGCTGAGTTTTTTAGATCACACCCTACTTGTTCCTTCGGGTGTTTGTAGATTATCTTCTTTTAGGTTTGAGAAAGGGGATAAGATCTCTTGGAGGTGGATCCAACTGTTGAACCATCGTCTTGGTGAGTTTATCCCTTAAGGACTTAGGTTGTTTTATTGTTTTGGTACTTGGGATATAGTACATTAGGCTTGTTTATTCCTTGTTGAATTATGGTACACTTCTCCCAATGGAGTTTTATTTTGTTATGCATTCTACATTGTTTCTTTTTCCACTACATTGTTAGTGGAAAAATCATTCCCACATTCAGTTTGTATGAGGTCAGGTGCTAGTCACCAACCTGTGGGGATTAGCAATGCCCTTCAGGATATATTGGGACTGGCTTGGTTATTGGGATACCAAGGTACTTGAGTTGGTTCTTGACACTAACTATGTACCAACCATGTGGAATTACATTATCCAATCTTGTATGTTTAGAGGAGAAGGTCACACAATGTGTTTTAATCATGAACAAACCAATTTCCCTCTTCCAGGATACCAAAAAACTCTTCACTATTACATGGGAGTGCCACACAGTTTTCTCTAATTGTGATCAAACCATGAACCTACCCAGGATGCTCTTAGAACTCCCAAAAACCACTCATAACAACCAAACAATATTTTGAAATGAATGATAGTCAAAACAAAATAATGTAATTACCTAAAAGTGATATTAGTGTGTGATATTAATATATATGGATATATACATATATTGGAATATATATATATATATTTATTTATTTATTAACACACTCACTTGTTTATTTATAAACATTATATATACATTTTTTTATATAAGTATATACATATTCATACACTAATACGAGGTAAATAAAATTGATAATTATTTTTATTTCCATATGGTTTTTCTATTTAAAAAATATGTTACATATAAATATGTTTAAATATTTATTTATATAATTAATTTTTTATATGTCAAAATATGAAAATATGTATCTATATTTCTATTTTAATTTATAAATAACACATCAACATGAAAAAATCATTTAATTTTCAACACTATAATTTCCAAAAAGACTTCCTGTATTTGCCTATATATTTTTTATGTGTTCTTTGTATTTCATATTAGATAACTTATTCATTTTATTTCATTACAAATTATTGGATTGATACTTCAATCATTAAGATATTCCCTAGTGTCCCACTATGTTTATTGTGTCCATCATGCAACAAGAAAATTGAAACAAACATAGATCATTTAAACCTATAACTCTCCTAATTTAAAATAGTCTATATTGTAAAAATGTCCTAGTTGTGTTGTGGAAATGGATGGGGCACTGTAGTATCACCCTTTCTACATATACTATAGTGTCACCACCTTCACTATAGTGTAACTACTTCTTCCCTTGAACTTGCTAAGGTGTTGTCAACAGAGTTCTTTCTTGGAGAAATGCACTTGACCTGGACCACATTTCTTGTGAACTAACTCCTTCCATAACACTCGCATGATTTCATCCTTAAACCACTTCTCACATAGAACTATATGTGGTGTGGAGAAAACCATTTCAGAATAGAATTTTATGGGATAGGAGATCACTAAATATTTTCTTCTACCAAAATTATACAATCTTGGTCGCAAGGTATGGTTGTGGTATCGACTCCTTCCTATTCAAGGGGGTGTTGCACAGCCCATCCCATTACAGTGTGGAATCCTATAATCTTGAAAAATAATAATTTCTTACTTCTATTAATTTTTAACACTCCACATCGCAATACCTATCTTTGGCATGTACAAATTCCTATCCAAGGGGGCTATAAAATAACAATTTAGGTTTTTTCATGGTTAAACCCTAAAACTCAAGTGGCATCAAAATCCTCTGAAACCCACTCTACAATGTTTCGATATTCTCTTAGTTATAGCTTGAAAATATTGATTCCCACATCAGATGTGACTTCAAAAATCTCGCAGGATATAAGATATCTCATTCCATTGTTTATCCAAATGCTGGTAGTGGGGTCTGGTCCTGGCCTATTCCATTGTTCCACCCTGCACCATGGACCACTTTGACCACGATTCAAGACCTATGGTGTGAACTACATCCTCCAATAACATTCCAATGGATGTACGTGCTCACATTCCTCCTTGTTGCCACCATGTTGGTTGTCTTCGCTAGTTCCCCAACATTGTTAAGCTTTCCCCCACATATGTGTGGTCGATCGAGGTTGGATACCTAGCCAAGGACTCTCATCTTTTTGTGGCATAACGAACTTTTCTATAACATAATAATGTGACTATAGCATGGTCTCTCCTCTTATGAAACACAGGCCTTGTGGAAATTATGTTTCTTTCTTCACTTTTTTAATAAACACAACACACACAAACTTACAATGGGATTTTGGCCAAAACATTGCTACCCATGTTCTCATTGATACATTTTTGTTTGTACTCTTATGCAAGGAAGTACCTATATGCATGCACCCTTACGTGGATCAAGACACTTACATGGGACCTTTACGCACTGATCACCCTTACACACTAACCATTATGTTGCAAGGCTTATGTTTTATTTTCATTTGCACTGTTTAATTTTTATTTTTTGGGATTTTGTGGAAATCAATAATTGAATGGGTAGTTATGAAGGCATGTTCCATTTTTATAGTTTTTAATTATTCCCAATGACATTTTCCATATATGTAGAGAAGAAAAGAATTTGAATATCATACTCCCTACTGTTATTTCTCTGGCCTGGTGAAAGGGAAAACATAGAACCCTCTTCTTTCTTCCCTAGAGAAGCTCAATATTTTGGACTATCATCATCTAATAGATGATCCTTTGACACAAATAAGTGTTTCAAGGTCACCTTAGATGATTTCTAGTGGAGACTTGAACTAATTACACTTCAAGGGAGGTCGGTCTCATGGAAATATGCATTATAGATGGGGGAGGTAGGGCATTAGATATAATTGGTCAGACAACTAAAAAATAGAGAAACATTTAGGTCACAAATAGAGGGTCCATAAATAAAAAACATGGCCTTAATGTCACAAAATAAGGATCCTTCATGCTGTAAAATCTAGGAATTCGGGCCTTGTAACGTAATAAGAAAATTATGGGTTGATCAATGTCTGTGGGGGGGGATTTGAGCTATATGGTCCTCAGGAACATGTGTGTATTTTTTGTTTCTTTGTACCGCCTCAAAATAACATTTTCCTAGAAAAAATACATTTATATAGATGTATATGTAATAAATAATAATATTATTATCAAATTACAAAAATTAAATACAAAATATATAATTAAAATAAAAATTATAAATTATAAATAAATTTATGTATGCAGATGTATTTGTATATATTTATCTATATATAGATGTGTAGATTAAATTCTATTTAGTCACCACATGAAGTGTTAAAAAATTGGTAAATTATTTGTAGAATAAAAAGGAGATAGCGTTTTAAATATCACCCAACACATATATATTCTTACTTTTTGAAGGGTTTTATAAATGAATATTAAGTAAAAAATAAATATAATTTAAAAAAAAATTAAAAACATGTTATGATTTTAAGGGTGGTTTAGGTTTGGCCATAAAAAATACTATATATAGGAGGATTAGTTTTATCTATTTATTAAATAAAAAAAATATTTATTTATTTAATTATTAATCAATGCATGTACACTCTTAAACCAAACAGCTGACATGCATAAAGGTTATGTCACACCTATAGTGAAGCCAATATATCATATTCATAGGTGGTATCAGATTTCACATATGAGAATCCATTTGGGAGTTATTCTATTATTTCATAAAAACTACAATCATGTGAAATAAAATATTTAATATTTTTATGATATCAACATAAAAGCTCTTTAGGACCCAGAATACCATGTTGAATCAACACTAAACTTAAATATTATATTTTAAAATATTCCAATGTTTTACAAGGTAAAAAAATATTTTACATTTATGATCATAAAAGACTATGAATCTTCCCCAAAAATGATATGCCTTAAATACATAAGAGTGTGAATAACTACTGTGAGTTCTAGGTCAGGACTGCGGTAATTCTTCTCATGAGGCCAAATCTGACGAGAGTCATTTTCCACCACATGAATTGACTATATCAAAACGCATCCCATTCCTTCACTTGAAGCATCATAACATACTAAATATATTTATCTAGATTTTAGTAAGATAAAAATAGGAGATAAGTCTATAAATTAATTCAATTCATCAAAGGAAGTATAACACTTACAATCCCATGATGATTTCTTCACTTTCTGGGTAAGAGTAGTCAATGGTATTGCATGTTTTATGAAATTCTTTGTGAACCATTGATAATATCCTGGAAAACCAAAGAAGCATAGAATCTTGAAGACATTATATGGGAATTCCCAAGACAAGATATCTTTCACATTCATAGGATCAACTGATATTATTTATTCTAAAACCAAATGTATTAAAACATAACTTTTTGAACATATAAGTGGCATTTAGATAATTATCCAAAAAGATTGTGGTCCCTCAAGATTATCAAAACTTATTTCATGTGAAGAAAATGATATTCCCCAAATCTAAAGTAGATTAGACTATCAACCATGAAAACCATGATAAAGGAGTCAAGTTATTGGTTGAATATTAGGCTCATCAATGTTATTAAAACAAAAGAAGCATTAGTCCGGCCAAACGATAAAACAAGATATTCAAAGTGGTCATACCTACTCTTGAAATTATCCACTACTGGAAAAATTATCTATATCCATAGACTTATAGCGATAGTTTTATAGTAATGTGGCTATAAATTAATTTATAGCCACAGTATAATTAAAACTATGGCTATATGGTTAATTGAATCCATGGTTTACTCAATATCATGGCACTAGATTTTTATTCATATGTTAGTCTTTCCTCCTCTACACAACCCCCTTCAATTACCCTATCTTCTACACGACCCTCCTCCCCCGAGGATTCCCTCTTGATCTATCATATCCCTGAACCTACTCCTAAAATGATTCCCTTGCGAGCTATCCTCTCTCCATCTCTACTCCCATGACGCTGCCCCTCATGATGATTTTGCTCGCTAAAACCCACCATGGTCTCCCCATTGCAAACTCTCCTCTCCACGATCCTCCACCCCCAATGTTTCCACCAAATGTGGCCACGTCACTTCCCTACCGACACTACTCCTATACAAGATTCTTTAGTTACAAGGTTATAACTTTATTCTTTAAAATTCAGGATATATTTAATTTGATTGAATCATTTCTCATGATGAACTGTTTTTTTCTTCCATTTAAATTTCTTTCATATACTCTATTTTCTATTCTCTATCAAACTATCGAAAGTTTTGAATTTTCACCACCTTTTACTCCCCCATTGGATTCTTTTTTGTGTTACATAGATCTTTTCCATGAAAAAATTATGACAAAAAGAGTATAAATTTTCCATATATAGTGATAATGATTATAGAAAGGGGATTATTGATTCATAAGATAAATCTCACAGTTTTTCATCCACTGATATTTATTTTGAATATAAACAATAAGAATATATTTAACAAAAATTTTAACAATTTATTTCTATTGATGAAAATAATATGGATTTTAATTGAATTTGGGCCTTAATAGTTGAAAACATTGTTGAAGGGTATCTATACTTATTTTTAAGGGTTGTATCTGAGTGGATATTTATTTTTATTGATATTTATACTACTATTTTATAGATCACAACCCCAATTTGGGATTAAATTTTCTATCCTCTGATAATTATAAGAATTCTAAAATTTCATGGAGAAAAATTATAATTCATGTAGTTGTAATTTAAAGTTTCATTATTCACTAATAATGTTACTCATTCTTTGATATCATACCTCCCCTAACATATCTCACAAGATTATAAAATTGGTAGGAGTGTAGGAGGTGTAGGTGGGACTTTCTAAAAAATATTCAGCGTTATTGACAATTCATTTACATTGGGTATGAAAATATTGGTCTCTTCTAATTGGTGAATAACTTAACTTTTTGGTCCTCTATCACTTTTATAAAGGATATCATTTTGAGGTATTTCATTTAGGATATCACATGATACTTATTATTTTTTTCTATCAAACTTTTATCTATGGAGGAATCAATTGAGACGTATAAGATAGATAGTAAACCATAGTATACAGTTTACACTTCTAGATAAATGACTAATCCATGGTGTTGGAATCTCCCCAAAATCTCCAGAATTTATCTCAATCATTGAATATAAATTATCTATATTTTTTAAATAAAATTAATCTCATTCATCAACTTCATTATATTTTATGGAAATAAGTATTTATCCCAAAATTATATGGCTATCATAACCTAGTTTTTCATTGAACTATATAAAAAACACCCCATCCAATAAATTACTCTATCCTTAAACAAAAATATGAATGACCTACATGTTTTCATATCCTCAAATACTTTATTTTCTTTAAATGTTTCACATATCCCTAAAATATTTATATCTGGACATGATGAAAATAATGTATCAATTATCCAAATAATCAAATATTTTGAATCATTTTGACTTTTACTAGCTTAATTTTAAAGATATTTTTAGGAATGGGAAGTTGAAAAATGCTCTAGGAATCCCCATCAGTAGATAGTACACTCTAGTTAGTGATGGTTCTAGCCTATTCAAATTATTAACCTCATTCTTGATGGTCCTTAGTAAAATTTCCAAGAATATCATTATTTATGATAGGGTGATTCCACTTTGTCATAGATGTTCATAAGTGACTGAGATTATACATATTAACCATTGATTGAAATATAGAGTCTCTCTTAAATCAATTATCCTATATCAAGTTATTTTCATCCTACTCATGCAACTATGAAACCATAAATATAGAAAAAACTACACACACACACATAAAAAGCACAAAAAATATAGAAATAAGTGAGAAAATACATGGGTTAATCAAATATAAGTTGAAAATGTTCAGGTCGAACATATTCCCATGAAATGATTATAAACACATGGCACAACCACTAGTATAATTACATTTAATGGGTGTTAGTGTTTAAAAAAATGATTCTCACCTCATAACTAAAACAATAATGGCATGATAAAAGTAAATTATGTGGTCAAACCCATGATAAAAAAGTATGATCATATTTGAATATGTGTTTCTTATGAATTATAAAACCTTAATCGAAATCCTATTATTCTTTAAAATTAACCACTAAAATTGAATCCCAAATTGTATGAAAAAGTAACAGTAAATCAAGAAATAAGAAATAAATATTAAATAATGATTTCCCTTAAAAATATGACAACTCCTTCATTTATAATTCAATTTCATTATTAGGTTGACAAACCATTCACTTATAATTGACATAATTATGATTTAATCCATAAATTATACTTAAATTAATCAAAACATTTTGACCAATGAATTAAATGAAATAATTTGAATAAATTTTCAACCTTATTCGAAAAATATGAATATAAAATTTTGTTTATAGTAGATTCCTCTCATTCACCCATCATATCCTAACCTATTAACATTATTTTTGAAATATTTATTAAGGAATAATATTTGAATTAAGACTATTAATTATTTCAAATTAATATTAATTTTTGTATAATTTTATTTGACAAAAAATAGTAGGTATCTATCCATATACTCTTTACTTATTCTTTCTCAAGTGGCATACACTGTTGATTGATAATTCTAGAACCATCAATTGAATAATCATATAAATAACTATAACTAAATAATGAATTAAAATTTAAAAAAATAATGATTTGAACCAGAACTCACAGATCAGGAAGATTGGAAATTCCAACGAAAGATTCTGGAAGAGAAAAGTGTGAGATATGACTAATAATTAAAAATTTATATGTCAAAAATATCAAAGAAATGTTATTTCAAAATATTGACCAACCATGATATGATATACTAAACTAGAACATGGTTTTCCCATCTACATACTAAAAAAGATCGATTTTTAGTATGATTGGGATAAAACATTGATATGTACTTCTATATATTCTAACCACAAGCACCTTCCATGTCATGGTTTCTTCTAGATTCCTTATTTAATTTAAAATCCTGAAGTTACATGAAGAGAAAAATATGGATATTAAATTATATATTTATTACTTTATATTCAAACCATGTGATATAAAAAATTTCATGATCATATCAGTCAATGGTTGGTTTCATTAGTCACGGTTTAATCAATAATACAATTCACGTTGACTATTTTCTAAGGGAGTTTTCAACACATTCCTAGATGCGTTTTCCTAATCACCACATCTTAGTTTTTATTTGTATAATTTAATTTCTTCCAAAGTGATATAAAATATAGAAATAAACATTTTGATATCTATATTATAGATATAATTAGATATATCATAGTTTATATTATCACATTCTATATATTTATTTAAGCTATAAAAATTCCAGAACCTATAGAATTGGTAGAATTTCTATGATGAAACTTTAATGAATTTAATTGATTCTCTTAAGGTTGTTCTATAATAATTAGAAAAATGACCCATTGGCTTTGTTTTTTCATGTATACAAATCAACATGAATACATATTATCTACATCCATTTTCATAGTAAATCATGGTTATAGGTAGACATATGACCATAGGATAAGTCAATTACAGAACAAGGTAGACCTCTAACATTCAATATAGAATTTTGGGTTGAATGATTATAAAAGAATTATAAAAATGACCGTCTATGTGTTTTTCATTTATTTTTTAATTTGAGAATGCTCCCATGACCTCAAAATATTTCATTCACATTTAATCATTTTTTATCCAATGAAATTGCAATAAAACCAATCTTATTGTTTTTATTTCAACTAATTAAACAAAAAACATGTTTATTTATTCACGAGTGATCACTATAAATCACTTCAGAAATATACGATTTTTATAGTTTCAAAATGTTTATGTAGTGATACCATCTCTTAATTTCACTGAACCAACTTCTATTTTTATATAACTTAACATGTTACATTGCATCCCACATATCATTATAGTGAAACATAAAAAAATACTCATATGAAATAAAATAATAATCATATTTATTAGATTATTTGAATTTTAGAATAGCACAACATCATTCCATTTTATGTTCTATAAATCTCATAAAATTTCTCAAAAGGGATTGTATGTATAAAAATTCCAATTTAGATCATTTTATAAGAGTATAATGATTCATATGGTTTCCCTTTCAGTTCTCTACCATTTTATATTTTTTTCTCTTTATGCGATCTATCGTAAGAGTAAAATTACTCTTATAGAGACTAATATTACACTTGCGGATGCCACTAAAAATCTATTATAGAGTTCTAAGTGATGAATATAGAGTCCTAAATGACTCATATTAATTTCAAAATAACTCGTATGGAGTCCCCAATGACACTTATTGGAATATTCCATTACCTAATTTCTACATATAGTGTTAGAATGACTTTTATGATTCTTATGGGTCTTCATGCCTATACCAAATTCTAAACTTAAGATCTCAAATGATTGTTAAGAGGTGATAATGACTCTTATGGATTCATTTCTTTCCATTTTTTTTACCTTTAATAATAGAATTATATATTTCATAAAATCAACCTTGAACATAATTAATTCATCTTTTCCCATTATGCATCTATGTACACTAGAATATTCAATTCATATCTACATTTGTATTGCATGCCAAATCACATAGTTTTATTGAAAAACCTTGTGATTATTTATTCCTCTAGTATAAGATATTATTTTGGATAAATTTTATATTTTATACAAAGAGCCACTATATATACTATATCTCCCCTTGAATTTTTTTGATAAAGTAGAATTCCAATGGTTCTTTTGTTGCCATTTTAATTCACACAATTTCTATCTTCATTCTTACTCAATTTCATTCTATCTATAATGGGTGAAGAAACTTCTTTAGAATAATTCTCCCTAAGTTTCATCAAATATTACATGACATACTTTTCATGGGATGAGAATATGTATTGTTCCTTTAATGAAATCTATAATAATAGAAAGTAATTCAATTCACCCAAAATTGATATTTCAGAATGAACTTTCATATTCTTTTCAAACTCATCAATGATGTACTCCTTGTTACGTACAAATATTATATCATCCAAATAAACAATGAAAATTAGATTACATGTGGTCATCCAATTTATATAATTATTTCCATTAACCCTCCCTTAGTGAATAATATTTTTATCATGTTGACATCCATCTTAGAATATGATGATCATGAGACTATTTTAGATAATAAAATCACTTTTCAACCAAAATTCCATACTTCAATATCTATCTAGAATGAAGCCCTCATATTTATCAACGAATACATATTCTTCTAGATAACTATTTATAAATCCCTAATTATTATTTTATAATTCTTAGAATTTCTCCCCCACAATTTATGACTTCTCTTTTGTAATTACACGTTTAAGCAACATGAGTAAGATTTTTCCCAATAAAACCCATAGTAGTAGCAGTAAAATCTGAAATTATTTCTTCCATATTAGTAATTGTTATATCTATAATATTTTTTTATTTTTTAAATACAAATCTTATATTTTTATTGGGGATAATAAAATTATAGACACATTCTCATATTTGTTATGTATAAAAGGGTTTATCATTACTACTCTTGGCCCATACATGTCTAGATATGGAATTTTAACCTGTATAGTTCGAAAAAATGTTTTATTTTGAGATTTACCAGAAAATGTTTTAACATTATATTTTGAGCTCATAGGTTTGATAGAATTTCATGAATCTTTACCAACCTCTATGACACCCACTAGAGTTAACTAAATAACCAATCCATGGAATTATTTTACATTTTCAATATTTTTATTATCAGTAACATTAGATCTTATAGAATGATTAACCAATTTATGAGTATTCATAACCAACATAGGATGATCTAGGGATAAAAACAATGAAATTTGGGTTCATTATATTCTTATGTTTATGTTTCATGAAGGATAGAAAATATCATCCACACAATTCATAAAAAAATTTCATTTGATTTGACTATATGATACTCATTATGGGATATATTTTTTAGAAACAAGAATGGTAAAACCTTAAGTGTGAGTAATTACATTCCACATTCATATTCCTCTTTATGGAAAATCCAACAAGTCACCATTTAAGTTTACTAGATCAATCATGATGTGTTTTAGGTGTTGGGAATGATATTTTCTAGAAAGATAATTAGGAAGGGTAATATGTTTAATTCCTATACTATCCAACTATGATCATCAGTTTCAATTTAAAAATGATTATTCCCAAATTTACTAAATTTTTCCACTTAGTGGATAAAAAACTAGCTCCAAAAAAATCATTATGGTTGGTGAATATTGTTGTTTCCACTTAACTTCTTCTAGTTAGGGGTTCTTCGATACTAAAGAATAAAAAAATCTATATCATATTTCATGTGGAGAAGATCTATAGTGTAAAGTTTCTATTAATACAACTATTCCAGATAAATATATCTTTTCCATTTGAAATTATATTCACAATTACATCTTTAGGTACACCACAATCCAATAAAAAAGAGTTCTTTTAGCTTTAAAATTCTATTGTTGTCTATATTCAAAAGTTAAGTCATAAGAGCCCCTATTTTTATATGAGAATTGGGTGGTCTTTTATGGTCATTTATAGGGGTCCAAATGGGTTATCTCCCCATATGGACTCTTTTTTACTCTTCCACTCACTATGTTTTGAAGGTTATAGAATAAAAATAGATCATGGCACTACTCATATGGTGGATTAAGAAGCTAGTTGTTGGTTCTTCTAGGAGGCTCAGAATGAATGTAAGAGCAATACAATGTGTTAGAGATTCCAGTGCTCGAATATTAAGTTGATTTCACTAATTGTGTACACGCTAATGCATATAAATGGTAATAAACTATGGGACTGCTTTGGATACATAATTCCATGCCTAATGGAATCATTAAATCTGACCATTCGTTCATCTGGTCCCCTCCATTGTTAGGTATGAAACTCAGCACATACTTCTCGTATTATAATTTTATCACGTGTGACAGAAGAATTATTTGTGAAAAGTATGGTTATGCTATTTTGGCCATCAATGTGCTCTTCTATGGTAAAGGAATCCCGCTTTTAGCTGAATACAGATCATTTTTTAGCATTATACATCTAATTATAGATAGGAATATCCTTATTTTAGTGGTTGAATATGACTGTGCTTTTATTATTAAATATATGCAAGGTTCTTTTCCAGTGCACTAGTACACAATGTATACCATTCAGAAATGCATAAATATTATTTATCATAACATGGGAATCCAACACTCATTTATAGTTCATCATTACATAATTATGAATTATATTTTTTTCATTACAAAATATATCACTAACTTATCCAATTTCCCTCAACTCCTTCTTAGACCCCAAATGTTTGTAGGTTCATGTTAGCATTGATTCCATGTTCATTCCACACAAATTTTTATATATTTCTATGAGAATATTTGAGTTTGATGTCCTTTTTATGGTGTTTTTATAGTTTTCAGAACACGTGTAGATCACAAGATATAAATTTATATGATAGAGCGGTTCATAATATTTAAAATTATTCCTTATAAATGATTAGATATGATATGATCCACTTTTTATAGATTGTATAAACATAGTCACTGATTTCAAGAGACCCAAGATACCCATTCGTTTTAGTAATTCCTGAAAACATAAGCAGATTTTAGTATTTTGCATCAAACATTCTCACTTTAGTATGTGTAACGTGAGTCCATCATAATTTCACTTTAAACCAACAATGATTCCCAATGATCCTCTCTTCTCTATAAATGTACTCACAACTTCCAAGATTTTCTTCTCCAGTATTTAAAATAAATTCCAATGAAGTCAAAACATTAGGGTGGTAGATATGATCATTGCTAAGAATTTAAACTTATATACTAAGATTTCCATGAAAACTCAATAGGTTTTTTATCACATTCTTCATACCAACATAATATTTTCAATTTCTAACTACATAGAGAATCTCCACATGCCCTGGGATCCCACTTTAGCATTCACTGAACATATTCCTGCATAATTTCTTTTTAATGTGTGCACATATTTGAGAACATTAAAATATTACATTACATAAATTTAGATGACATCATGTACATGAAACATAAAAAATCTTATTCCTTTTGAATGTTCAGATACGACATGAATCACTTTGTAAAGCATGAATAAACTTGGTCGTTGCTTTCAAACCATCCAACATACCCATTAGTTATAAATATTCCTAAAAACATAAGGATATTTTAATATTATAAATCACAGTTTTACACTAGATCATGTAGTGGTATATCCTAAGAAGCTTCCTACACCGATTAATCATGTTATAATTTTGACATTTTCAAACCCATGTTTTTATCCTCTTTTCAGTGGAAGATAAATCACCTGGGAATGAATTTGTTGAGAATGATATTTAAATAGATATGAGTTGTGCATTCAAGGAAATGGTGATGAATTTCATCCATTCACAAGTGAAATAATGAGGATCTTCATATAGGAGTGATGATTAATAGCTGCTTATAGCCACCTATGTACAGAATAAGAGTAGTCATTCAATCTAACATTATTGTTTATTTCCTTACAAAGTGCTCCATATGATGTAAGATATCGAAAAAATGACTCATGTAATATATTAATGTCATCATTCTACCTAATGGTGTGTAATAATTTATTCCATCTGTCAATTAATTATATATTAAAAACTCATTCAAATAGATTCATTTCACTTTATATTTCTATTTAGTTATTAGTATTTCAGTGATTCTAATTTAAATTTGTTCGGGAGAATATGAGTTTATATGTTAATTTTATTGAATTGATTTAGCTTATATGGTAATGTATTTATTTTAAAAGTTTCAGACCATAAAGTCCATATATTTTAAATGTTAATTTTATTAAACAAATCATCATCTAAATAAACATATACATTGTTTAGATTTTATTTGTGTTAACATAAACACATTACAATTTAGATATGTTTTATATATGTATATATATGTAAATAAAGTTTTTATGATTATAATATTATATGTTAATACTATTTATATGTTCATAAAAATTTTATGTTAACATTGTTTTTATGTTTATATGTCAATATAGTTCTAATTTTTCATGGATTCAGGTATTAGAAAACAAGACCTAGATGTATCATGATTAGATGTTGGTGTTATATGTAAAAATATACATTTTCTAGAGTCACACACAAGATAAATCTGAGCTCATGGACTCTATGGATCTTTATAGTGATAAAATTGATGCTTTACACTATGATTATTCTTTGTCGAATCATCTTTATTAGAATTATTTTAACATTCTCAAGAATGATAATGAAGTGAGCATCATTGAATCCCCTGAGTGATGACTAGGGTTCAATGATATTATTCACACAAAGGTGGAACTTATTTTTTTCGTTTACTCACAATTTAGAACTATATGAAAAGTTTACTTATATAGAGGTTTGTATCGTATGACCTAAATCTATGGAACACCTCTATCCTTTTCACATAATGTTAAACTACACAACATGTTTTCCATCCAGAAGACCATAAACTACATAGAGAGATCTATGTCATGTGACCCATTTACCTTATATAACTAATAGATACATTTATGGTTTCATTGCATACAAGACCTTACAATGGGATAAAATGTCCCATTTTTTCCTAAAAATTATAGTTTATAAAATTCCCATATCTATGTTTAGCTATGTTCCATAACAATACCACGATCATAGTTAGACATTCTCTTATTTCCAATCCAAAATCATGATATGAAGATGCCCCTCCTTTATATTTGATCTAGATGGATATAGAATCTATCCATTATAAGAAATATGTGTTTCTTGATTTTTGTATAACTATAAACGATATCATAATCAATTTTGGTGGGAAAATTTTTTTTCCAATCAATTTGGGTATCTAAAATGAAATCATTTATAGAAACCTCATGTGAATAGAATTCATAATCTTCATTTCGTACATCGATAATCATGCTCATAATAGGGTCCCCATTAGGGAATAATTTGATTTATGAATACATGTTCAATAGTTTTTGTTCCTTATTTCCCTTCAACGATTATGATAAAATTAAAAACACACCATCGAGATGAATGTTATAAATCTACATTATGGGATCTAAACATCACTAAATATATTATATGATAAAAGTGTGATTCCACCAATCCTTGTAAAACATAGAACAACCTTGAATGGTGAAAAGGGACTTTTCCCTTCCAGATATGCAGTAGAAAATGGAGTATTCTCACTAGCAGTGGTACTTACAAGCTAATGGAATTCCTTTATTCCATTTTATTCATCATCATAAATTTTCTTGGTTATACTATAGTATAATAATCATGAATAATATGTATATATCCACTTAGAGACATTGAGATGAATCCCACCAACTGAGTTTGTGGATGAATTTTGTTGTCAAAATAATAATCCAACTTCATAGCAGCCTTGCTCTAGTTTTGGCCAATATATACCTAGATATCACCTCTTATAAATATTATGATTCCCTATGAGGAATTATTATCTTTTCCCATTTCCCTAAGAAAACATTAAGTGCATCAAAGATGTCTCAAACATGATATCCATCCATGGATATGGATATTTCCCCAAGAGGTTGAATATTTTTCTTAAGATCTCCTGAGCGAACAAGGGTTCTCATTAATGGACCTCCAAAAACCCTCTAATGGAATGAATTAATCATACATGAAATCAATATTAAAGTCCTGAGAAATCTTGTTCATGTCATATATGTTAACCCCCGCCTCTTCATGAACCATATGGAATGTGTTTGTTTATGGACTCCAAAAGCTAAAAAGCGGAGGAGGAATATCATTATTCTTATAGTCATAAATTTTAGAGGTCCATATAGATTTATAGATTGAAACCGCTATCATATAGTCCTTGAATTTTTCTCATTTAAGTTTAATCTAGTATACACCACTTGAGTTTTTCAGTGCCTCCTGGATACAAGTCCCAAAACTTTTCCTAGCCTCTGAGATGGTATATGATTGATCAATGAATGGTTGACATGAAGTGGTGTGTTTCAACCTATAATATATAAGAATAGTTAACAATGTCATCCTTGGAATGGGGTAACATATAAATGGAGGTGACCTCCCTCTCATTAATATATTCCCTCCTTAATGATATGTTGGAACCCAGATGTTCTTGTATCATGTGATCCAGGAATCTGGTAGATTGTGATTGGGCATTGCGATTTCGATGTCCCTTAAGAGATCATGCTCATATAGGGTGAGGAAATCTGATGTTGGGTATTCTTAGTGGTTCTTCCACATAGTTTTCATAAGAACATATATATATGTCCTACACTTTCATGCATATCTTTTCCCTACATTTTGAACTAGATTTTCAATTCTAGATTTATTGGCATCTCAAATAGGGTTTAAATCATGTTCCATCTCATTTCTAAAAGAATAAATTAAGAATTGTTAGTGGATGAAATTTAAAATAATTACGAACAAATAATCCATGGAAGGTTAATCTTAGAATGAGTATTCTTGAGTGAAAATTTCAACATATAAAAAAATTACACCCAAGATCTTTTTACTAGTACTTCACCTTGGAGATTCACCTAATTTATTCAAATAGGAAATTTTCATAGAATATTCACCCAAGACCTTTTCCTAGGTGCTTCACTTAGATATCATCATGAAATGACTTTACTTAGGGACTTTGTCCTTGGAAAAGGTGTGATGAAAGAGCTTTGCATAGTTACTTCAATTAGCTTTCTTCAAGAAACACCTTCACTCGTGGTCTTTTTCCTAAGTAAAGGTGTGATGCTCAGCTTAGTGAGCTCGAATTAATTCATTTAGGGATGACCAAAGAATATATATACTTACCTCAGTTATTGTGAGGGACTAGATCAAACTTATATTCCTGATCTTTTGGGAATCACTCAATTCATAATAAAATTTCACTGAAATGGAGGTTGTCACCATTATTTTTTCCACATTATTATCCTAATACATATCATATCTATAATTATATTAAACTATATGATTTCCCCATACAAATTTCACCATATCCTTAAATTTTTTCCTCTAATGTCCCCTCCCATTAATTTCTTCCACTGAGATACTCGATGACCATTAGATTCTATAACAACTTGCAATCTCTCTCCCCGCTATCCTTATTTCTTTCTGTGGGAACCCAACCATCTCAGGTTATCCTCATTTACTAAAAGTATCAAATAAAACTATAATTTTATATGTGAATTGATATATTTTTCACACGTAACTCTTTCACTACCACATTTCATTTTTTCTGCTGTATTTTTTTCAAAATTGGGACTTGTGATTTGAAATTAATCACTACGGTGGAATACTAGTTGTCTTTTTAAATTTATATACTCAATTATTTCAATAATTGTAAATACATTGAATTATATTGCTATTATTTCAATTATATACAATATTATTTCATGTACAATATTATTTCAAATTTCATATACTATATATGAGTGCTATTTGATGAACATCTATACATTGTTGTCTTTATTGTCTCAACCTCACAACCTAGATTTTCAATTTTAGTATCATATTTTTTTAAACATCATTAATTTTTTACTCATGTGAAGTATCATTTTTTATGTCTTTGATTACATCCATTGGATCATCACCATGTATTTTTTTTGACAAAAAAATCCCACTCTAGAGTAGATTTTAAAGAGTTATGTTCAAACTAGTGTTAAAGGCTTAAACATCGGGTTCCTTTTCAGGTATTTTTGTTGTTATCACTAAACTATTAGAACTAAATAAATTAGAATTTTTGGATGAGTTGTATTCAATCATTCAGATTATGATTGGCTCAATGCCACTTATTGCTTCCTATTTCTATTTCATGTTTTCTTTTATTTTGTTAATCTATATTTTTTTTAAAAAATATTTTTGTGTCGTGATTTGTTTTTCAAAAATATGCGCTATTTAATTTTTCTAGAACCCTAAAATATTTAATTTCATCCATTATAAGTTATCATAAAACATTTCATCATTATTTTATTATTCATTAAAGATATTTCTAAAAGTTATAAATCATTTAAATGCTACATGTATTTTTGGGAGTTGGGGAGGATATGAGTTCTGAGAGGTTTTGGGGTGGATTTTTCTTTAAGGATTGATGTGTAGGATGAACAATCATCGAAAAAGTTTCCATGTGAATATGGTGATTTTAGATAGGTCGATGTAGAGGTCGGACTCCTGAAATACTAGATGGGATCTGGATCCTAAATAGATGATGGATGAGGATGAATAGTTAAAGACATGGATGCAGAAGGCTCTTTCTTTTTGGATGTTTTGTGAAACATTGAGGCATTATAATAGGTGGAGCCCTCAAGTTTCACTATTAGAGAAGGTAGAAATAGTTGTGATGAACTTCTAGATGAATTCATTTCCAGGTATCTCTCATAAAGCCTTTTATCTTCACATAGAACCTCTCTCTATAACTATAGAGACCCAGCCTTTTCTTACATTACTATTACATAATTTCAAAGATAAACAACATAATAGTATTACACATGGTGGATCCAGAGGATTAGTGTCTTGGGAAAACTAGGACCATACATAACATGCACAACATCAACCATAAACATTTATTTAATTTCTTCTTCTATAGTTTCTTAGTAGCACTTTTCCTCTCCTTAGTACATGTAGCCACCTGAGGATATACATCAAAAGGGGTGAGCTAAAAGCCCAGTAAGAGGATAGATAATAACAATACATCATTGGGTGAGCATAATCATAACATAGGCAAAAGATCATGAACATGAGAGGAGCATAAGTAAAATACTTGAAATGTGGCAATGCATAAAAATGAAACATCATGTCTTAGTGGTTAACTACCACACATACTTGTGAAAAAATCAAGAATCATGTTCACACATCATTTCACATTTAAGAATGAGATTCAATACTTTTCCCAATGCATTGGAGCGCTATATAATTATGGGCGCACCCGTTACATTTAAACATTCATATTGCGCTATATAATTCTGGGCGCACCCGTCACATCATAACATTTTCATTATCATGATTGCCACATAGAACACATATCAAACATGTACATAAATAACCCATGGAAATGAATGGGTTTAATCTCATAATAACACATTCATAAGCTTTGGGTTCCCAAAAGAAAGAGGGAACAACATACTTGATATAAGAACCATCAACCTTGAATGAGAGGTCAAAGGTGAGATCTTGAAAGAAGAGTTCTTTTGGAAAATATTTTGATGGACATAAAAACCAGTGACAAACATGTATATCCCAGAAAAGTAAAGGAAATAATGAAAAAAAGATCTTTTAGGAGTAACCATATCAAAAATGGAGTGAAAGAGGGAGAACCCGAAGGAAGAAAATTGGGTTCGAGATTTCCCCCTACCTTGTACTTCGAATGCCTCCTTCTCTTTAATGTCCTGTATAATGAAATTATATTCATTAATTAGAAATTCCATAACCTTTTATACATTAATATGGTTCATTCTGTTTTCATTATTTCATATTATGTTCCTTTGGATGACTTATAGAGTTTAAAAACATTGTTCGGTGATGTTCGTTTTTATGGTTTTCTTGAGCGGTCCACTTATATTCTTAAATTGATGTTTGGGTAGATCATGGGTAAACATCCATAACTGAAACTACATGTTATTAATGATATTACAGTATCTTTAATAATTTTATAGTGAATTATATTAGACCTAAGTGGACGAATCATTAGATAAAAATTTAATGATGGTTATTTGGGTTAATTTGTGTGGTTTTTGGATCACAACGATCTTGTTTTAACATTTAACTTAGTAATAAGTCCATAGGTTATTTCCAGAACTTAAAATAGAACATAATAAATATAATATATTCTGGTTCAACCATAAAAATGGTTTCATGACCAGAGTTGAAGGTAGAAATGGAAAAAGAGAGCATGTTGTTTTTTAAAGGTGATAAATTTGACACCTCATGAACAACGTTCTCTTTAATAAAATAAAATGAAGAGGGAAAGGGTGTGGGGTGATATAATATACCATTAGAATCATAATATTACATTATATGTATAATAATGGAGTTACAAAATAGTTTTAATGAAGATAGGTAGGGAGATATCAAGAAAGGAAGTTGAACTTGAAAGGAAATTAAAGGAGAAGAGAGAGAAATTACCTCTAGAATCTTCCTCTTGAGATCCTCCTTGAGGAAAATAGGATTGGTCTTTTGATGAGACCAGAAGCTTTTGGACGTGGGTGAGGTGCTAGGGAAGATTTTTGGGCAGATTTTAGAGAAGTCTTGGAGCTTGAGTGGTGTGAGGAAAAGAGGGAGTGAAGGGTGGCTTTTATAGTGGAGGGGAGAGGGGTTTCCTTAATATAAAATTGATTAGTTTATTAATTTCACAAAAGATGAATAGTGAGTCTTGTATTACCAATAATAGTAATTTTATAATGTAATCACGAACCAAGTGGTCTTACATCATCAGAACATCATCGATGACTCAATTAATACATTATTTAGCTTTTATTGTGAATTGTCGGATTCCACTATTCATCAAAAATTTAAGTATCTCAGAAAAATCCCAAATATTTACCCCAACCATTATTAAAAGTGAAGAATCCAAAAATGAAGTCCATTTTTCAAAAATAAATTTCTAAATATTATTAATTTAATATTTAAATAAACTCATAATTTACATAAAAAACAGTTTTAAGATTAAAACTGATTTTATAGATCTTTCAAAATTTATGTAGGGTCTTATAAAATTATGTAACAACTATTAGACATTGATTTAATAATTAATTAATACATTTTAGGGAATAAATATTCTTTTAAATTAACTAATTAATTTTTTATGACTTATAAAACACCTAAAATGCTTACTAAGGTCAAATTGTCACTTTCTAAGATGTCTAAATTTTATTTTATTATTAATATGTAAAGTTCCTATTATTTACTACTCATAAGGTTCATGTTACTATTCAATAGGGTAGGTTACTATTCATAAGGGTAGGTTACTATTCACCGAAAATTATTTTGGTTGCATTAGACTCCAAAAACCATCTTGAACACAACCGTGTATGTCGGATTTTTAAAATTCCAACCATAGGGGTGAAAAAATTATGTTTAAAGGTCACTTATCACTTATTAGTTCATTATTTTGTGTTTTTATGAAATATATATAAGAAGGGAATTTTCTATTGAAATAATTTGGGTTGTTACATTCTTCCCCCCTTAAGAAATTTCGCCCCCGAAATTTCACTTTACACAAACAGGTGAGGGTACTTCTCCTTCATTACCTCTCCTGGTTCCCACCATTTCCTAAAATTGAAAAGGATCGAACAAAACATAAGTAAACAATTCATGAATAACTTATCCATTTAAACAATTATACCAAAAACATAACATATGGGATCCCTAGCTAAATATCATTGTGTGTATATTTGTACTTAGTCTCATGCTAGAGGTTTTCTTTAGGGTTCACTAATCCTAATTCCCAAATTAACTAAACCTTTCCTCTGATACCAACTATAGAGACTCGGCCTTTTCTTAAATTACTATTAAAATATTTCAAAGATAAACAAAATAATAGTATTACACATGGAGGATCCAGAGGTTTAGTGTCTTGGGAAAACTAGGACCATACATAACATGCACAACATCAACCATAAACATTTATTTAATTTCTTCTTCTATAGCTTTTTAGTAGCACTTGTCCTCTCCTTAGTACATGTAGCCACCTGAGGATATACATAAAACAGGGTGAGCTAAAATCCCAGTAAGAGGATAGATAAGAGCAATACATCATGGGGTGAGCATAATCATAACATAGGCAAACGATCTTGAACCCGAGAGGAGCATAAGTAAAAGACTTGAAATGTGGCAATGCATAAAAATGAAACATCATGTCTTATTGGTTAACTACCACACATACTTGTGAACAAATATAGTATTATGTTCACACATCATTTCACATTTACTCATGAGATTCATCACTTTTCCCAATGCATTAGAGTGCTATATAATTTCGGGCGCACCCATCACATTTAAACATTCATATTGCGCTATATAATTCCGGGCGCACCCGTCACATCATAACATTATCATTATCATGATTGCCACATAGAACACATATCAAACATGTACATAAATAACACATGGAAAGTAATGGGTTTCATCTCATCATAACTCATTCATAAGCTTTGGGTTCCCAAAAGAAAGAGGGAACAACATACTTGATATAAGAACCATCAACCTTGAATGAGAGGTAAAAGGTGAGATCTTGAAAGAAGAGTTCTTTTGGAAAACATTATGATGGACATAAAAACCAGTGGAAAGCATTTATATCCCAGAAAAGTAAATTAAATGATGAACAAAAGATCTTTGAGGAGTAACCATATCAAAAATGGAGTGAAAGAGGGAGAACCCGAAGGAAGAAAATTGGGTTCGAGATTTCCCCTTACCTTGTACTTCGAATGAATCCTTCTCTTTAATGTCCTGTATAATGAAATTATATTCATTAATTAGAAATTAAATAACCTTTTATACATTAATAGGGTTCATTCTGGTTTCATTATTTCATATTATGTTCCTTTGGATGACTTATAGAGTTTAAAAACATTGTTCGGGGATGTTCGTCTTTATGGTTTTCTTGAGCGGTCCACTTGTATTCTTAAATTGATGTTTGGGTAGATCATGGGTAAACATACAGAACTGATAATACATGTTATTAATGATATTACATTAGCTTTAATAATTTTATAGTGAATTATATTAGACCCAAGTGGACGAATAATTAGATAAAAATTTAATGATGGTTATTTGGGTTAATTTGGGCGGTTTTTGGATCACAACGATCTTGTTCTAACATTTAACTTAGTAATAAGGCCATAGGTTATTTCCAGAACTTAAAATAGAACATAATACATATAAAATATTCTGGTTCAACCATAAAAATGGTTTCATGATCATATTTGAAGGTAGAAATGGAAAAAGAGAGCATGTCGTTTTTTGAAGGTGATAAATTTGACACCTCATGAACAACGTTCTCTTTAATAAAATAAAAGGAAGAGGGAAAGGGTGTGGGGTGATATAATATACCATTAGAATCATAATATTACAGTATATTTATAATACTGGAGTTACAAAACAGTTTGAATGAAGATAGGTAGGTAGAGATCAAGAAAAGAAGTTGAACTTGAAAGGAAATTAAAGGAGAGAAGAGAGAAATTACCTCTAGAATCTTCCTCTTGAGATCCTCCTTAAGGAAGATAAGACTGCTCTTTTGATGAGACTGAAAGCTTTTGTACGTGGGTTAGGTGCTAGGGAAGATTTTTGGGCAGTGTTTAGAGAAGTCTTGGAGCTTGAGAGGTGTGAGGAAAAGAGGGAGTGAAGGGTGGCTTTTATAGTGGAGGGGAGAGGGGTTTCCTTAATATAAAATTGATTAGTTTATTAATTTCACAAAAGACAAGGAATAGTGAGTCTTGAATTACCAATAATAGTAATTTTATAATCTAATCCCGAACCAAGTGGGCTTACATCAGCAGAACATCATCGATGACTCAATTAATACATTATTTAGCTTTTATTGTGAATTGACGGATTCCACTATTCGTCAAAAATTCATGTATCTCAGAAAAATCCCAAAAATTTACCCCAACAATTTTTCGACGTGCAGAATCAAAAAATGAAGTCCATTTTTCAAAAATAATTTTCTAAATATTATTAATTTAATATTTAAATAAAATCATAATTTACATAAAAAACAGTTTTAAGATTGAAACTGATTTTATAGATCTTTCAAAAATTACTTAGGGTCTTATAAAATTATCTAAAAACTATTAGTCATTGATTCAATAATTTATGAATACATTTTACGGAATAAATATTCTTTTAAATTAACTAATTAATTATTTATGACTTATAAAACACCAAAAATGCTTACTAAGGTCAAATTGTCACTTTCTAAGATGTCTAAATTTTATTTTATTATTCATAGGAAAAGTTACTCTTATTTACTATTCATAAGTTTCATGTTACTATTCATAAGGGTAGGTTACTATTCATAAGGGTAGGTTACTATTCACCAAAAATTATTTTTGTTTCATTAGACTCCAAAAACCATCTTGAACACAACCGTGTATGTCGGATTTTTAAAATTCCAACCATAGGGGTGACAAAATTATGTTTAAAGGTCACTTATCACTTAGTAGTTCATTATTTTGTGTTTTTATTACATATATATAAGAAGGAAATTTTCTATTGAAATACTTTGGGTCATTACATTCTTCCCCCCTTAAGAAATTTCGCCCCGGAAATTTCACTTTACACAAACAGGTGAGGGTACTTCTCCTTCATTACCTCTCCTAGTTCCCACCATTTCCTAAAATTGAAAAGGTTAGAAAAAAACATAAGTAAACAATTCATGAATAACTTATCCATTTAAATAATTATACCAAAAACATAACATATGGGATCCCTAGGTAAATATCCTTGTGTGCATATTTGTACTTAGTCTCATGCTAGAGGTTTTCTTTAGGGTTCACTAATCCTAATTCCCAAATTAACTAATCCTTTCCTCTGATACCAACTATAGAGACCCGGCCTTTTCATAAATTACAATTACATCATTTCAAATATAAACAACATAATAGTATTACACATGGAGGATCCATTGGTTTACTGTCTTGGGAAAACTAGGACCATACATAACATGCACAACATCAACCATAAACATTTATTTAATTTCTTCTTCTATAGCTTCTTAGTAGCACTTTTCCTCTCCTTAGTACATGTAGCCACATGAGGATATACATCAAAAGGGGTTAGCTAAAAGCCTATTAAGAGGATAGATAATAACAATACATCATGGGGTGAGCATAATCATAACATAGGCAAAAGATCGTGGACATGAGAGGAGCATAAGTAAAAGACTTGAAATGTGGCAATGCATAAAAATGAAACACCATGTCTTAGTGGTTAACTACCACACATACTTGTGAAAAAAGCTAGCATCATGTTCACACATCATTTCACATTTACTCATGAGATTCATCACTTTTCCCAATGCATTGGAGTGCTATATAATTTCGGGAGCACCCGTCACATTTAAACATTCATATTGCGCTATATAATTCCAGGCGCACCTGTCACATCATAACATTATCATTATGATGATTTCCACATAGAACACATATCAACCATGTACATAAATAACCCATGTAAAGGAATGGGTTTCATCTCATAATAACACATTCCTAATCTTTTGGTTCCCAAAAGAAAGAGGGAACAACATACTTGATATAAGAACCATCAACCTTGAATGAGAGGTAAAAGGTGGGATCTTGAAAGAAGAGTTATTTTGGAAAACATTTTGATGGACATAAAAACCAGTGACAAACATGTATATCCCATAAAATTAAATTAAATGATGAACAAAAGATCTTTGAGGAGTAACCATATCAAAAACTGAGTGAAAGAGGGAGAACCCGAAGGAAGAAAATTGGGTTCGAGATTTCCCCTTACCTTGTACTTCAAATGCCTCCTTCTCTTTAATTTACTGTATAATGAAATTCTATTCATTAATTAGAAATTCCATAACCTTTTATTCATTAATAGGGTTCATTCTGGTTTCATTATGTCATATTATGTTCCTTTGGATGACTTATAGAGTTTAAAAACATTGTTCGGGGATGTTCGTTTTTATGGTTTTCTTGAGCGGTCCACTTGTATTCTTAAATTGATGTTTGGGTAGATCATGGGTAAACATCCAGAACTGATACTACATGTTATTAATGATATTAAATTATCTTTAGTAATTTTATAGTGAATTATATTAGACCCAAGTGGATGAATAATTAGATTAAAATTTAATGATGGTTATTTGGGTTAATTTGGGCGGTTTTTGGATCACAACGATCTTGTTTTAACATTTAACTTAGTAATAAGGCCATAGGTTATTTCCAGAACATAAAATAGAACATAATACATATAAAATATTCTGGTTCAACCATAAAAATGGTTTCATGTCCAGATTTTAAGGTAGAAATGGAAAAATAGAGCATGTCGTTTTTTGAAGGTGATAAATTTGACACCTCATGAACAACGTTCTCTTTAATAGAATAAAATGAAGAGGGAAAGGGTGTGGGGTGATATAATAAACCATTATAATCCTACAATTAAATTATATGTATAACACTAGAGTTACAAAACAGTTTGAATGAAGATAGGTAGGTAGAGATCAAGAAAGGAAGTTGAACTTGAAAGGAAATTAAAGGAGAAGAGAGAGAAATTACCTCTAGAATCTTCCTCTTGAGATCCTCCTTAAGGAAGATAGGATTGGTCTTTTGATGAGACCAGAAGCTTTTGGACGTGGTTGAGGTGCTAGGGAAGATGTTTGGGCAGTGTTTAGGGAAGGCTTGGAGCTTGAGAGATGTGAGGAAAAGAGGGAGTGAAGGGTGGCTTTTATAGTGGAGGGGAGAGGGGTTTCCTTAATATAAAATTGATTAGTTTATTAATTTCACAAAATACAAGGAATAGTGAGTCTTGGATTACCAATAATAGTAATTTTATAATTTTATCCCGAACCAAGTGGGCTTACATCAGCAGAACATCATCGATGACTCAATTAATACATTATTTAGCTTTTATTGTGAATTGTCGGATTCCATTATTCATCAAAAATTCAAGTATCTCAAAAAAATCCCAAAAATTTACCCCAACCATTTTTTGACGTGAAGAATCCAAAAATGAAGTCCATTTTTCAAAAATAATTTTCTAAATATTATTAATTGAATATTTAAATAAAATCATAATTTACAAAAAACAAACTGTTTTAAGATTAAAACTGATTTTATAGATCTTTCAAAAATTACATAGGGTCTTATAAAATTATCTAAAAACTATTAGTCATTGATTCAATAATTTATGAATACATTTTAGGGAATAAATATTCTTTTAAATTAAGTAATTAATTATTTATTACTTATAAAACACCAAAAATGCTTACTAAGGTCAAATTGTCACTTTCTAAGATGTCTAAATTTTATTTTATTATTCATAGGTAAAGTTACTCTTATTTACTATTCATAAGGTTATTGTTACTATTCATAAGGTTAGGTTACTATTCATAAGGGTAGGTTACTATTCACCAAAAATTATTTTTTTCATTAGACTCCAAAAACCATCTTGAACACAACTGTGTATGTCGGATTTTTATAATTCCGACCATAGGGGTGAAAAAATTATGTTTAAAGGTCACTTATCACTTAGTAGTTCATTATTTTGTGTTTTTATGACATATATATAAGAAGGGAATTTTTTATTGAAATACTTTGGGTCGTTACATTCTTCCCCCCTTAAGAAATTTCACCCCCGAAATTTCACTTTACACAAACAGGTGAGGGTACTTCTCCTTCATTACCTCTCCTGGTTCCCACCATTTCCTAAAACTGAAATGGATAGAACAAAACATAAGTAAAAAATTCATGAATAACTTATCCTTTTAATCAATTATACCAAAAACATAACATATGGTATCCCTAGGTAAATATCCTTGTGTGCATATTTGTACTTAGTCTCATGCTAGAGGTTTTCTTTAGGGTTCACTAATCCTAATTCCCAAATTAACTAAACCTTTCCTCTGATACCAACTATAGAGACCCGGCCTTTTATTACATTACTATTACATCATTTCAAAGATAAAAACATAATAGTATTACACATGGAGGATCCAGAGGTTTAGTGTCTTGGGAAAACTAGGACCATACATAACATGCACAACATCAACTATAAACATTTATTTAATTTCTTCTTCTATATCTTCTTAGTAGCACTTGTCCTCTCCTTAGTACATGTAGCCACCTGAGGATATACATAAAAATGGGTGAGCTAAAATCCCAGTAAGAGGATAGATAAGAACAATAAATCATGGGGTGAGCATAATCATAACATAGTCAAAAGATCATGAACATGAGAGGAGCATAAGTAAAAGACATGAAATGTGGCAATCCATAAAAATGAAACATCATGTCTTAGTGGTTAACTACCACACATACTTGGGAACAAAACTAGCATCATGTTCACACATCATTTCACATTTACTCATGAGATTCATCACTTTTCCCAATGCATTGGAGCACTATATAATTTCGGGCGCACCCATCACATTTAAACATTCATATTGCGCTATATAATTCTAGGCGCACCAGTCACATCATAACATTATAATTATCATGATTTCCACATAGAAAACATATCAAACATGTACATAAATAACCCATGGAAAGTAATCGGTTTCATCTCATAATAACACATTCATAAGCTTTGGGTTCCCAAAAGAAAGAGGGAACAACATACTTGATATAAGAACCATCAACCTTGAATGAGAGGTAAAAGGTGAGATCTTGAAAGAAGAGTTCTTTTGGAAAAAATTTTGATGGACATAAAAACCAGTGAAAAACATGTATATCCCAGAAAAGTAAAGTAAATTATGAACAAAAGAACTTTGAGGAGTAACCATATCAAAAATTGAGTGAAAGAGGGAGATCCCGAACGAAGAAAATTGGGTTCGAGATTTCCCCTTACCTTGTACTTCGAATGCCTCCTTCTCTGGAATGTCCTGTATAATGAAATTATATTACTTAATTAGAAATTCCAGAACCTTTTATACATTAATAGGGTTCATTATGGTTTCATTATTTCATATTACGTTCCTTTGGATGACTTATAGAGTTTAAAAACATTGTTCGGGGATGTTCGTTTTTATGGTTTTCTTGAGCGGTCCACTTGTATTCTTAAATTGATGTTTGGGTAGATCATGGGTAAACATCCATAACTGACACTACATGTTATTAATGATATTACAGTAGCTTTAATAATTTTATAGTGAATTATATTAGACCCAAGTGGACGAATCATTAGATAAAAATTTAATGATGGTTATTTGGGTTAATTTGTGCGGTTTTTGGATCACAACGATCTTGTTTTAACGTTTAACATAGTAATAAGGCCATAGGTTATTTCCAGAACATAAAATAGTACATAATACATATACAATATTCTGGTTCAACCATAAAAATGGTTTCATGACCAGATTTCAAGGTAGAAATGGAAAAAGAGAGCATGTTATTTTTTGAAGGTGATAAATTTGACACCTCATGAACAACGTTCTCTTTAATAAAATAAAAGGAAGAGGGAAAGGGTGTGGGGTGATATAATATACCATTTGAATCATAAGATTACATTATATGTATAATACTGGAGTCACAAAACAGTTTGAATGAAGATAGGTAGGGAGAGATCAAGAAAGGAAGTTTAACTTGAAAGGAAATTAAAGGAGAAGAGAGAGAAATTACCTCTAGAATCGTCCTCTTGAGATCCTCCTTAAGGAAGATCGGATTGGTCTTTTGATGAGACCAGAAGCTTTTGGACATGGGGGAGGTGCTAGGGAAGATGTTTGGGCAGAGTTTAGAGAAGGCTTGTAGATTGAGAGGTGTGACGAAAAGAGGGAGTGAAGGGTGGCTTTTATAGTGGAGGGGAGAGGGGTTTCCTTAATATAAAATTTATTAGTTTATTAATTTCACAAAAGATAAGGAATAGTGAGTCTTGGGTTACCAATAATAGTAATTTTATAATGTAATCCTGAACCAAGTGGGCTTACATCATCAGAACATCATCGATGACTCAATTAATACATTATTTAGCTTTTATTGTGAATTATCAGAATCCACTATTCATAAAAAATTCATGTATCTCAGAAAAATCCCAAAAATTTAATATTTAAATAAAATCATAATATACATAAAAAAACATTTTTATGATTAAAACTGATTTTATAGTTCTTTCATAAATTACTTAGGGTCTTATAAAATTATCTAAAAACTATTAGTCAGTGATTCAATAATTTATTAATACATTTTAGGGAATAAATATTCTTTTAAATTAATTAATTATTTATTTATGACTTATAAAACACCAAAAACGCTTACTAAGGTCAAATTGTCACTTTCTAAGATGTCTAAATTTTATTTTTTTATTCATAGGTAATGTTCCTCTTATTTACTATTCATAAGGTTCATGTTACTATTCATAAGGGTAGGTTACTATTCATAAGGGTAGGTTACTATTCACCAAAAATTATTTTTGTTTCATTAGACTCCAAAAACCATCTTGAACACAACCGTGTATATCGGATTTTTAAAATTCCAACCATAGGGGTGACAAAATTATGTTTAAAGGTCACTTATCACTTAGTAGTTCATTATTTTGTGTTTTTATGACATATATATAGGAAGGGAATTTTCCATTGAAATACTTTGGGTCATTACAATAACTTTTGTTATTAGGTGGACTATTGGATGGTTGTAAATTTAACTATTGTTTGGACCTTTTTAATTAACCCCTATTGATATATAAATCTCTTTCTCGGATAATATGTTAAGCGAATATTTTTTTTCTGGTATGTGGAGGATATATCCATAATTTATAACTATGTAAATTGCTAGTTTTTACCTTGAATACGGGAATAATTACATGGTTATACCTCATTTCTATAAGTAAGGCTATATTGAAGGTTTGTAACCATGGAAATAGACCTATAAACATTATTAAAACCCTTGTATATAGCTCTATTTATATGGTTACAAACTGTAGAAATAGGTGTGCATGGAAATGACTAAACCCACGATTGAGAACCATGGAAATAGACATGTTGATATGGTTCAAACTATCGATGTTGATGTATTTACATGGTTTGAACCCTATAAGTGGTCTATAGACAGTGTTCTCATCCATGGGTACAGCCTACATCCTATTTCCACACCAATAGGATCCATGAATAGCCAAACCATGGATATACCCTATTGCCGCATTTTTGGGGTCTATAGCCACGGTTACCAACCATGTCTATAGTCTAATTTTCTAGAAGTGAGTATTTGGGATATCTAACTCATTAACTCTGAGATGGTGATATTTATTATAAAGTTCGATTTCTGAAACTCACTGTGATCCTTTAAAATGGTCGAATAATTCATTGATACATGGAAAATGGTACTTATTCTTATTCATTAACTGGTTAAGCTTCTAATAATCCACATAAAGATGAATATTTCCATCATCCCTTTCAAGAACACGCATTGTACAAGGTAATACACTAGGGATAATAAAACCTTTCACCTTAAAATTCTCCAATTGAGTCATAAACTATTTCAAATTCAGTTCGTTCCATACGATAAGAAAGAATATATATTGGTTGATATATAAGATTCTAATCAATTTAGAATTCATCCTCTCTATTTATACACAGACTAGAGAATTTGTTAGGAAACACCTTTGGAAGTTACCTTGAAACCAAAAGAAGCTCAAAAACTGAGGTATATACTCCTTGTTCAATTGAAAAAGAAGTTATCAATCTTCTAATTTTTGGTATTGGTGGTCCGTCTCAACTAGACATCAAATCCCACTCTCCTGAATATACCTGGAATCACTCATAGGAGGAAATAAAGGACACCCATTGATGATAAAAATCAATCTTCACTATATGGGTGGTCAACCAATCCATCTTGATAATAAAATAAAATATGTATAAGTTAAGAAGATGGAAATACCAAACTTTTGAACATTAAATATGATCTTAAGGGACATCATAAGACCTACTCCCTATTCTTCCCATGATGTGTCACTAAATCTTTCCCATAAGGCATGAGTTCCATTGGATGTTTTAACTGATTCACAAAGAGGGTTCATTTGAATGAGTTTGATTCACTCATATAAAATAAATTAATCATTATATATAAATCTATAAAGATAGTACCACTCACTATAGAAGGAATTGAATCACCTTCCATCAAAGACTCTTATATTACATGTAACTTCTTCATTCTAGATGCCTATGGATGGAACCCTGTTGACTTTGAAGCATACAGCTGCACTGTAAATCCTTTAAGGGATGAAAAACTCGATCCAAAATGAGGAGTAAAAAAATCCTAAAATAAATTTTATAAGTGATCATGTCTTCATGAAATGTATATATTCATAGGTGTGGGGAAAAAGTGTCTCATGTGCCCAGTATTCCCACATTGGTATCAAGTAAAAAAACATTGTTAACTTCTACCAAAGGTGTGGAGTAAGATAGCTACTGAGATCCACTACCACCTCTATTTCATGTATCTCTCTACTTCCTATATTTTCCATGGGATATTCTAAAACTACCACTAGGTGGAATAGGAAATCCAACCAACCTTGACATTCCTAACTGGTCAATCTCTTCCAACAGCACTCTGTCAACCACTTAATAATAGGAGGTAAACTTCATTAAGAAAACATGATAATTTTTATATTCTCATAGGCCCATCTAAAACCTTTCATACATAAAATTATTTTTTGATACCACCTCATGTGAAAAATAAACCAACACAGAAAGATAGTTTGCTTACTCAATCATAGTTTGATCGCCCTTGTGAAAGGTGAGGAACTCCATGTATTTAGCCATTGTCATTGATTTAGAACAGAACTTTTGGAAAAATATAGTCTTGAAATCTTTCTACTCCAAACCTTCATGTTGATTTTACTCTACTATTGTGTCCCTCCATATTATTCTTTATCCCTAAAGCTTAAAGGTAGAACAATTTAGCTTAACAGAACCTAGATTTTCCATATATTTGAACATCCATTCGATCTTCCCCAACCAATCCTTCACTTCCTGAGGATAATTTGTCTCTTGGAAACATAGTGGTTTCTACTAGAGAAACTATTGGGATCAATATTTATCTCCCCTAGTTCATGGTTGCACATCTCTAGCTTGAGTAGGGGAAGGGACAACATTCTAGTCTATGGCATCGACTACACACACTATCACTTCAACAAGATTCTAATCAACCATAGGATTTCCTAACAAAACAACTTCCTCAACACACTCCTGAGTAACTCTCGAAATTATACTTGGTGGCATGGTACTACATCAAATAAAAGAACAAGGACATCAAGCAGAAGATAAATATTAGTTTGAGTCAAGATAACACAATCAACGAACTGAGATAAGATCAAAACTCAACATGAGATACATGTTTACCAACATCACTTGATAACTTATGTCTTATTACCATGAGATCCGGCTAGTCACTCACTCATAAATTACCACATAAGTCTTGATAATCATATCTCATGTCTACCAAAACATCTTGATATAAGAAGATCACAAACATGAATTAAAATCTCTCTTTGATTCCAATTTTTCACAAACTAATCCAATTCATCCCTGAATTGAACACCGAAGATGGCCTAAGGAAAGGCCCGAAGGGAATTCTCAATCCTCAAGGGCTGGAAATAATAATGCGGACATCCATAACTATCTTTGGGGATGATTCAAACCTAAAAATATCCAAGGGAAACAACAGAGGAATATTTTTAAAGGAACTCTAGTATGTCAATATGGAGTCAAACAATGGAAGAAAAGATCATACAAGAAAAATTGAGTGCCAAAACCAAAAATAGGCTAACCAAAGTACAAAAAATGAAATATCGTCCATATCCATGTGATATGTGGTTGAACATCTCACCATGTGACCACCAAACTACCACACCCCCACTAACACAGATACCTACCACCACCATGTGATGCCTTTTCTTTAACTGGGTCGGATAAAACAAGATCTACACACACCCAAAGGTGTGTGAAGAGATATAGAAAGCAATACTAGTATGATAAAACCATGTTTTTTATAATAAGTCTATAAAAACCCATTTATTCTCATATAATGAAAATTAAGTAATGTGATATAATTTTCACAATTGTGTAATAGAACATGGAAATTATCCCATTTATACAGTTCACAAGTCCTTCCCAAACAACCAAATTCAAATGAACATTTAAGAAAACCATTTTATTTTCAAAACATTTAAAGAATTAAAAAACATTTCAAACATTTAAAATATACAAACAATGAACAAACAACCATTTCTCATGGTGTATCAATATGGAAACTAAATCAGGTGATGTAAATTATATGGGTTACCTAGGAACATCACACCATCTCAATGAACAAAGGACACCTCGTACGTATATTACAATAGGAATACTAGCCTATGGGGTAAGATTCCACTCCTATAAGTGTATTATTGCCTTAAATACTGTTTAGCTAGTGTTGTAATCATGTATCTATCCTAGGAAAATCAAAACATGCATATCATGTTTGTCCCAATTCTATCCCCCTCAAATGTACCAAAAGTTCCCATAGGCCACAATCCACTCTTGAGGGCCTTCACATTTTCATTTAAAATGAATTCACTCTTTACACTACCTATAACATGATTCTTACAATTTCACAATTCTAACCAATTCATTCTTTGAAATTATTTAAAGAACAAACCAATGATGCTTTGATACAAAACTATCATTTACCAAATGAAGGGAGAAAATAAATTTTCATTAAGAGATCCAAAATCACTGCATTTCAAAAAATTATAAATCATGTCAATAAATAATTTAAAAAACCAATTTAAAATTAGAAATCATGCATATTTCATAAGACAAATCCTTTTTAAGAAACCAAAAATCTCAAATCACTTAGTTTTTAAACAACCCCATGGGATTCACAAGACAATAAGAAAAAAGGGATCTATGGAATAAAGATATCCATAAATTCAAAATCAAGAATCTCCAATTCATCAATTTCTAGAACAATGGAAATGACAGGAATCACTAACCATAATGATTCCTAGAGGCCTCACCGTGAATAAATAAGATATGAACATAAACTCCCAATTCTATGATGTATCTAAAATATTTCTCATTAGATCATGACACAAACCATAGATTATGTGATGAAATCACAAATCTGTGATTTATTTTAATAAAAGAGGAGGATATATAAAAAAATTATAAATAATAGCGAGGAATGGATCTGTACATTGATTTACTTAGATCCAATGCCAATTGATCCATCAAAAAAACTATATAGAAGAGTTGGGATCTCTAAAATCTCCAAGAGGTATCCCTAGGGTTGAGAGCCTAAGCCATGGGTGGAAGAATGAAGTCGTCGGGGGATATATTGAATAATAAAATTAATTTTCGGATTAATTAATTGACATCATATGATTTGGATGCAAAGTTTGTAAAATCGTGTTCCCCTTTCTAGGATACTAGAGGAGCCACACAGTTTGACTAACCATTCAAAAATCATGAAAAATACCTTTATCCAATGTTGCATAGTTTCAAGGGAAGGTCACAAAATGTGGCATAACTATGGGAAAACCATGCTCACTCCTTCGGGATACAAAGAAAATCTACCCGGCTATATAGGAGTTCCACATGGTTTTCCCTAATTGTGTACGAACCATTAACTTACCTAGGAAACTCTAAAAACTCAAAAAAAAACCACCCAGAAGAACCCAAAAAATGTTTTAAATGAATGATGTTCAAAACAAAAGAATTTAAATACCTAAAAGTGATATCAATGTGTCACATTAATACATACATATACATAAATTAGAGTATATGTATAAATATATCACTTTTTATTAACACACGCATATATATATTTATATCTATACATTATATATACATTTTCATATAAAAGTATATACAAATTCATACATTACAATAAGGTAAATAAAATGGATAATTATTTTTTATTTCCATATGGTTTATATGTCTAAAAATAGGTTATATATAAATATTTTTAAATATTTATTTATAAATGTAAATTTTTATTTGTAAAAATATGAAAATAAGTAAATATATTTATATTTTCATTTATATATAACACTACAATATGAAAAAATTAATTAATTTTCAACACCATAATATCCATGTGAATGTAATGTATGGGAATAAATTTAGTCTCCTTTCAAATAACACAATAAGGACCTCATAAATTTAGTTAAACTTTCATAAAATGTTCAAAAATTAGTGCATCCCATCTAAAAAAATTAAAATCCTCCTTAGATTTTTTTGACTGATATAAAATAGAGATTGCCATATTCCCTAATCTAAATGGTGTATATCATTATTCAAGATTAGATTTTACATCTTAGGGAGCTCAAACGGACACTCGAATAAAAATATATTTATGTTTGAAGTGGAAGTCATGTTTTTGACTTAATTTAAAAAGATTAATTACTTTTTTAATTTTTTCTATCACCAAAATGTTATTAAATGTATATTACTCAATTCTAATTAGTCAATTCTTAATTAATATTAATTTTTAATTATTTTTGAAACGATTTTATCTTCAAATATATTACATATTAAGTGTAAATATTCATATTTAGTATTATATAAATCATATTAAAGAAAATATTTTATATTTATATCAATATAAATATATTTATATATTAAAGTACTATTTTCTAAAATATATAATTTTTTATTAAGGTCTCCTTTTATCAATTCTAAAAACAAGTGCTTTATCTCTGATAAAGAGTACCATTTTATCAACTCTAAGAAAAGCAATCATAAAAGGGTATATTTACTAGTGCTAAAATGGCTGACGAAGGATACCCTTTTATTAGTACTTTTTTGTGCTGAAAAAATCCCACATATCAGTGATTTTATCTAGTTGCGATAAAATTTCCCCTATATCAATGATTTTAGTTTATCGCTAACAAAGGCTAGCTCTTAATAAATGTGAATCTATAGTAGTGATCCTAAAACCAAAGTAACATGGTCCAAACTGGTGACACAGTCCCTTGGTTTGTACTAGAGGACCTATCCATTCTGATAGTATCATTGAACTAGTCAGGCCCTAAAACCATACCATGATCACTCAAGATACCATGAGAACATAATATGTCCTGTTCGAACTCATTTTTTCTAATTGGGCCAAATTCTCTAGCTAGAGCACAATATACACTTGGTATTTAATGTATCCAAACCCAAAGTTAAATAACAATCACTCTCGTGAAATGATAAATGGAGGTTAGTTAACAAATAATCAATCACATAATAAATTCTAAAGCATTTTAAATAAACCTCATATCACCCCTTACACCCATGTAAGAAACAACCCCTTTCACATCCATGTATAAGCATCACATAAAGAGGTAGAAATAATAAACAGACCTTAAGGAGTCATAAGACACAACGACATAACCATAATAGAGGTCTCAATTGAGGGTCTCACACACATTAGATATCCATTCTTTAAAGGTTAAAATTGAGAATAAAAAGTAATCTCAAAATTCCAATCCATTTACACCATTTAAAATCTTTTTTCAAACCATTTTGGGATATCAAATTTTCTAAATAACACTTCAAATTCTTTTGGAAGTCCAACCCTTTTCACAATTCCCTTTTCAAAACATTTTCAAACCACCATTAAGACCCAACAACCTCAAAATAATTAAAATGGTGGTCCACCCCATTCTATTAATAAAATATCCCTTTCAAAACATCACACATCCACTTTAAAAATGGAACTTATATCAAAACCAATTTAAAAAATTTTAAACCCCTTTAAAAGAGACGCTTATGAATTTTGGAAAACACTTGGATCGCGACAAGTCCTTGCCTAGTGTTGAAACCATTTGAAAATAATTTATAACTCATAAAAGGTATTCTATAAGTATATAATTTTATAAGAAGGAAATTTAAAACATGCAAGTAACATATATCATGCATTACAATGGAATTCCATATAGACACATAAATCTTCTAAGAGAAAACACAACAAAAACTTGTCACCTTCAGTGGTGAACTCACAAATGAGACATTAAATATCCTCCTCAATCCTAAAAATACCATAACACCATCATTAGAATCATATCAAACCCTATCCTCAATACATACCTTGATTACAGTTCACAAAAGAAAGGAACATAGAGGGAGAGGGAAGGATAAGAGAGGGGAATAAGAAATGAGGATCATACCTAGAGAAACCTACTTAAAATTGGTGACATAAGGCCACAAAATTAAAAAGAGACCATAGTAGTAGCTCTCTCATGCACCATAGAGGTCATCCGAACCAAGAAGAAATGAAAAGAGGGCCAAAGGGATTATAATTGAAGAGGGTAATATGAGGAATTTCACAATTTGTAGAAACTCGTTACACCACACTGTTTACAAACCATTCATCAATCGTGAAAACATTGTCCATTAAAAACATTATAGCTTCACGAACTTGTCACATGGTTTCCACTAAATGTTCAGAAATTCATGCTCCAATATACATATTCCCAAAATGGCTCAAACAATTTATGCTAGAATTCACATGGTTTAGACCGAATCATGTGAAACCTGTGCATACCAACTGTGCATTGAAAAAAAATGAACTAACTCTTTCTGTAAGGATAAACACACACAATAGAAAAATAAGTTTTTAATAGAGGTTTTCAAATCCGACACTAGATATATATTTAATAAAATTTTAGCGCAAGTTTATTGAAACCCATAGTTAAATATGAAATTTTATTTTTTAAATTTATTTATTTGATTTTAGAAATTATTTTTTAATAAACCACCGCTAAAATTAATGATAAAAATTATTAATATTTCCTAATTCATTTTTATTTACTATTTAATAACTATTATTCATTTTTTATAATAATTTTTTATTTATGATCATTTATGATCCATAACCTATCAAATCGAAGCATAAAAAATAACTACATTTAAATTAGATACTAATTTTGTGATAGTAAATAGTATGGTGAAATATGGGTGGGCTATCCCTCTGGTAGTGGGATTTCCCCTTCTGGGTTATGGTCTGCCGCTATGACCTATGTGTGTGGTGTGTGTGTGTGTGTGTGTGTGTGTTTGTTTGAATATAATTGTATCCTCAAGAACCTAATATATAATATAATATTTACCATTTATATACAGCTATCTATATTTATATATAATTATATATAATTATAGATATTTATATATATGTATATTTTTGTACATTTATATATATTTATTTATGTTTATATATATATATATATATTTATATACATATATATATTTCTGTAAATATATATACAAATATTTATATATATTATGTTGGTATATATATATATATATATTTAAATTTTTTTATATATACACACACACACACAATTATATTTAATTATATATGTTCGTGTTTATAGGTATTAATGTAAATTTAGTTATATGTGTGTGTATGTACATATATATATATATATATATCTTTACATATATTTATACACATTTATACACATTTACAAACATTTATATATACTATGTTGGTGTATATATATTTATCTCTTTGTGTGTATTTATATAAATTTATGTAAATTTATTTATCTTTATTTATAAGATATTTATGTGTGTGTGTGTGTGTGTCTGTGTGTATTAATGAATTTATATATTGAATTATTTAAATAAATTCTTATGTAATAGTAATTTTTGTGTGTGTATGTATTTATAAATTATGAATAAATATATGTATGCATATGTATTTACATATACTTGTCTTTCTATATATAATTTTATTATTTATTTTTTATTTTTTATTTATTAGTTATTATTTATTATTTATAATATATTCTTTATTTTTTTGGTAATTATTCATATTTTATTTATTATTATTATTCTTGTTGTTGTTGTTGTTTTTGTTGTTTTTGTTTTTGTTCTTATTGTTATTATTATTTATTTTATTTTATTTTTCGATTTATTAGTTATCATTTAAAATTTATGTATTATTTATTATTTATTATTTATTATTTATTATTTATTATTTATTTATCATTTAAAATTTTTAGTTAATATTTAATAATTGTTATTTATATGCTTTTTTTGTTTATGAAGCTAGGGGAACCCCCTTTTGTTGAATAAATATATGTATTCATATATATTTACATATATTTATCTATATTTATAATTATATTATATTATTTATTATTTAGTATTTACTATCTGGTTATTATTTAGCTTTTATTTTTTATTGTTATTATATATTTATTTTTTATTATTTTTTATTTTTCTATTTATTATTTATCATTTATCATTTATTTATTATTTATTATTTATTTAGTATTTAGTATTTATATTATTGACTCAAAATTTTTCTTATGATTTTTTTCATTCCTTTATGTTTTGGAAATCACAAACACATTTCCTTACTAATTCTTTCTATCTATAAGAAAATTTATATTAATTTTCTTTAATAATTTTATAACTATGTCTAACTTTATTTTTCTTAACACAGAATAGCTACTGGAACAAATCAGATCCTTAATAAAACTCAAAATATTATACTTTCTCAATTCCAATTCATCTTGAAAATTTAATATGATCCATAGTTCCTAGGACTTCGAATCGTTTAGAAAACCGAATTCAATTCATAGATCCTTAGACTCTGAATCATCTAGAAAATCGAATCTGATTCATAGTTCCTTAGACTCTAAATCGTCCCGAAAATCGAACCCGATTTAAACTTCCTTAGTTTCTTATTTTCTCAGAATCATGAATCTGATTCTCACATTCTTTAATTCTAATTCACTTAAATTTTCAATTCTGATTTCTACTATTTATTAAAATATGGTATTCACATATTTTCAAATCGGATTCCCCATGTTTCCCAATTCCAATTCTCAATATTTTCTAGATCTAGTTCTCATATGTTTATTAACTATTTCTATTTTAGTTAAGGATCTAATTTCCTAACATTCTTAAACTTACCATATTTATTTAATGTAATGTTTTGATAACTTTCTTAGAGTTACTATATTTTCGTAATGTTATGATTTATATAATCGGATTCACACTTACTGAAAATTTCTCTAGATTTTTGTTTTAGATAAACAATGTCATCTTATTAGTTATTATATTACCATTATAAGTGATAATTGTACAGGTCCATCAGAAATTTCAGAAAAAATATGACCATTGGATATCTCACCTATAAATACCTAGACCCTAGAACAAGTTTGAGTCTAGTTGTTGATCTCCTGCTTGAACTGATACTCTGGAAGAGCTCAACCATATTTTTATTGTTTGAAAGCATTTAAGAGACCATGTTGTGAACATCTTGTTCAACATACTTTTAATCTTCAACAATCATTGTTTTATTCATGGGTTATGATTTTTTTAATCGAGGGCTTCCAACATTAGGGAAGATAGTGGTGTTGATCACCTTACAGATCTAGGTCTTGTGGGGAAAGCAAGGCGAATTCCAATCTTCATATCGAGGTCTTACCCTGGTGTGGGTAAGACATACTTTGGTATAAATCAAGGGACCTTTAACTATGGTTGTCGGATACCCTTCTGTTTGGGTTAAAATATTCCATTACACTTATACTATTTCATCTATAAGTTCTTTAACTCCGCTGCACATTTTTGTTATAAATAGATAGTGTAACCTTCTTACACTTTCTCATTTGTTGTAACTTTGATATAAGATTCTATACGCTTTAAGTTAGAATCTTACTTAAGTATAATTGTGTGCTTATTTCCTTACAATACCTTTCTAATCAAACTTTGGGCCCCTCTAATCTCTTTGTTAAAGATTGAAAATGGTTTTGTGAAAGTTAATTGTTTAACCATTTTAAAAAAAGTTTTCATAACATTAAAAAATAATGATTTAAAATTAAAATTCACCCCCCTCTTGTAATTGAGAATCTACATCTACATTTTGATCCTAAAATTGGCATCAGAGTAGGTATTTGATATATTTATACTTACACTTAGTATCAAACTCAAAATTTATTTCTCAATATTACTTACACATAATTTACTTCTGAAAGTTTTTTATATTTTTTTATAAAACTTTTTGATTATAAATACATGATACAAAAACATGTGTGTTGAAAAAAAATTGTTGTATTTCTTTAAGATGGAAGGAATAAATGTCAGATCAATAGACAAATCAAACCCAACCAGACTAGAAATTTTCAATGGGAATGATTATGAATATTTGAGAGATGGATTGAAGACATTTATTATTAATACTGGTGTGTATAACTTTTTAATGCTTACTAGAGATTACAAGATCCCTTATAAGGAAGTTACCAATTTTACTATAGATGAGAGGCAGAAATATCAACTTAACTAAAAGGTATGCAATACATTATTATGTTCATTGACCAAGAACATTTATATCCATATATCATCTTGTGAAGTAGCCAACATCATTTGGAAGAAACTCGAAGTTACATGTTTTTGAACTTTTAAAGTTATTGAAACTATAAGAGCTATGATTAGATTAGATTATTGTGATTTCATTTTTCCTTATGGAGAACCCATAAAAAATTTTCAACCAAGTATTATGACTTTCATTAAAAATCTATAGTCAATGGGAGAAAAAGTATTATAAGATGAGATTTTTGTTGATAAGATCATTGACATCGTGCAAAATGAATAGTAATCTAAGAGAACTGATATTGACGATATATGAAATGTCTCAACTGTTAATCTTGATTAATTATTTGGAACACTCTTTCAACATGAGAATATATTAAAGAGGGATGCTGAGAATTAAAATAAGTATAATAGAGGAGTATATTTTATAACTACTTCAAAAGTGAGGAAATCCAATATTCTAAAAAGAGTTGTTAAGACAAAAAATAAGAAGAAAGTTATAGCTTAGTGAGATGCTAATGATACCGAACAATAGGAGAATGAGTTTTCCAATCTCTCTTGAGGGATTAAAAAGATTTTTGGGAAAAAATAATTACAAAATAGATATAAGAAAGATTATGAGGTCACATGTTATGAATGTAAGAATGTAGGACACATAAAACCTAATTGTCCTTAACAAGAAAGGAATAAAGGATAAAAATTACAATAGAAGTCAAAAGAAGTTTTGGAAATCCAAGGGAAAGAAATTTCTCAAAGAAAATGATACCTGGAGTGCATGTGGTGGATACTCATCTGATGAATCTTCAGACAGTGAAAGTTATGGATAGAAGAATAGTGGTCTTGTAGCTAAAATTCCTATTGAAAATAAATACTTCATGTATAAGGAAACAAATTAAGTACCAACAACAATACATGGTACATGGATAGTGGATGTTCTAGGCACATGTATGGTAACAGAAACATCTTCCAAAAAAATAATCAAAATGAAAGGAGGATAAGTAACATTCAGATATAATGATCAAGGAGTGATTTTTGGTATAGGTAACATCATTTTTATTGGAAATTCATTTATTTACAATGTCTCAGTTATTAAAGGTCTTAAGCATAACCTTATAATCATAATTCAATTATGTTATGATGTTTACTTTGTGATCTTTAGTAATGAAAAATCATTTGTACAAAATTTCAAGGATGAATTCCTTCTTTCATCCCATCGACAAATGAATGTTTACACACTTAACTTAGAATACCATAGGAGTCAGGACTTACATTTCCATAGTGCAATGGAAGATAAATATTAGTTATGGAATATAAGGTTAGGAAATTTTAACCTTAAGAACATATTAAAATTGTCTATGTAAATAATTGTTAAGGATCTACTATATATTAGGTTTGATTCTTCAGAAGTCTGTGATCTTTGTTAATAAGGAAAAAAATATAAATCTATCGTTAACTCTATAAGTCATGTCTCAAATTTTGATGCATTATAGTTAGTACACATTGAATTATTTGGTCCTACAAAAACATGATGTAATAGAGGAAAATTCTATATATATATATTAGTAGATGATTACACTAGATTTACAAGGATCAATTTTCTATAAAAGAAATTTGAAGACTTTTATTACTTCAAAACATTTACAACCATAGTTAAAAATGAGAAAAACCTTCCATTGATAACTATTAGTAGTGATCAGGGTAGGGAATTTGTAAACATGGATTTTAAAACTTTTTTATGTAAGAAAGTAATTACTAATAATTTCACTTCTCTAGGAACTCCTTAGTAAAATGGTGTTGTTGAAAGAAAAAATCATGTTCTTCAATAAATAACTTGAACCATGTGCATTGAATACTCAATTTCCAAATATTTTTTGGCTCAAGATGTAAGTACTACTTTCTATACTATAAATTGGGTTTTAATTAGTCCATTTTTAAATAAAACATCTTCTATGTTATGGGCTGGCCGAAAAACTAAAGTTTCATACTTCAAAGTATTTGGATACAAAGTATTCATTTTAAATACAAAAGAGAACATACCCAAATTTTCACCCAAATCTAATGAAGAAATTTTATGAGGCTATTACACTACCTCTAATGATTAGAGAGTTTTTTTAATAAAAATTCTTGTACCATTGAGGAAACAGTACGTGTTAAATTTAATGAATCTGATCATTTTGTATTTAAACAACCCCAACCTACATCTTCAGATGTGTTTTCAAAAACAGATTATCAAACTTTGTTAAAATATTCTTCTAATAAGGTAAATACTTAATAATTTTTCTAAATTATTTACTCGAGAAGATTTTCTACCCTATGTTGAGGAACAGGTTTTTCAAAACCCAATTCAGCTGTTACTTATGAATCATCCTGGTGATAATATCATTGGTAATGTAAATCAACCATTAAGGACTAGAAGTTCTTTAAGAACTGATGTAGAACATCTAGAGTTTATTTCTCAATTGGAACCTAACAGTACTAATGAGTCTTTGGGTGATAAAGATTGGATAAAGGCAATACAAGATGAACTAAATGTATTTTAATGGAACAATGTCTGGACCTTGTTTGGAAGACCTCAAGAAACTTCTTTAGTGGGAGTAAAATGGGCCTTCAGAAAAACAAATGTGATGAATATGGAATAATTGTTAGGAATAAAGAAATATTAGTTGCTAAAGGCTATAATAAACAAGAAGGAATAGACCATGAGGAAACCTTTGCTTCTGTAGAAAGACTCGAATTTATTTATATTATACTAGACTTTATAGAATTCTTTAACTCTAAACATTTTCAAATGGATGTGAAGTGTTCTTTCCTTAAAAGATATTTTCAAGAGGAAGTTTATGTTGAAAAAACTCCTGGTTTTGAATACAAAAAACTACCTTAACATTTTTTTAAACATACCCAAGATTTATATGGTCATAAACAATCCCTTAGAGCTTGGTATGATAGACATACCAGATTTTTGTTACAAAAAAATTATGTTAAGGGAATTGTTGATCCAAACTTTTTTATAATGGAGGAAAACAAAAATGTGATAGTTGGTCAAATTTATTTTTATGACATCATATTTGGATCAACTCAATAATCCTTAACTAATTCCTTTGAATGTTATGAAATATCAGTTTGAAAGGAGTATGATGGGTTAGTTAACATTTTTCCTTCATTTTCAATTTTATCAAAAACTAGAAGAAAATTATATATCCCAATATATGTATCTTAAATATCATCTCAAAAAGTATGGATATGACAACACTAAATGTATAAGTACTCTAATCGAAAACTAAAAAAACACGATCTTGGTGAAACTGGGAAACTAGTCAATCAAAAAGAATTTGGAGGAACGATATGAAGTTGACTATAATTAATAGCTATACATACAGACTTAAGGTTTTTATTATGATTTTTTGAAAGATATTAAGAAAATACTAAATAATATCATTTCAAATAATAGAAAAGAACTTTTCTATATTTAAAGGGAACTATGGATTTGGGACTTTTCTATTCTTCTAGAAATTATTTTATCTTAAAAGGTGTTTTAGATGATAAATTTGGTGGTTGTAGAATGGATCGGAAAATTGCATCTAAAAAATTTCATTTATTAGGAGATCCATTAGTTTCTTTGTCATGTAAGAAACAACACTTAATATCACTTTGCACTGCTAAATCCAAATATGTAGCAGTTCGATGTTTTTGTGCTCAAGTGTTGTCGATGAAATCTACACTCACAAAATATGGCCTGAGTTTTACTAAAACCTATATACTATGTGATAACACAAGTACCATTTCCTTAAGAAAAAACCATGTACATCAATCTCGTCAAAATCACATAGATATTAAAAATCACCTTTTATAGATCACACACTTAAATGATATATTATTTTACAATTTATCGAAATGCAAGATCAACGTGATGAAATTTTCACAAAACCATTACTTTATGATATATTAGAATACATTAAAAAAATGTTCAGAATGATAAATATAATGTAATCATTCATATCCACTTTTTAAAAAAACATTTCCAAACACTAAGATACTCATTTTCATGGGGGGTACATTTTATTTCCTTAATAATTTTTTTTCAGAAACAAACAAAAGTTTTTAGAACTAAACATATGTTTCTGGACATTAATAAAACATTTTAGAACCTAAGATATCTAAGATTCATATTAACAATACTAAAAGATATTCTAAAATCTCCGAAAGGTACATATTCTTAGTTATTATTTCATATATTTTACTTATGAATGTTGGTATTTCAATATTGTTTTAAGAAAAATTTCATCAGATTAATATTTCCTTAAATCTGATTTTCTCCCTAAAATATCAAATGATCAAAACCTATAAACCTTATTCATATTAATCTAAACTATAGTATAAAATCTATATATTTCCAACCATTGGATAAAATTTTGGGAGACTAACCATTTCTTATATGCTGATATAATGGAGGGACCCCTCTGCATCCCACAACGGTTTCAAGATAATTTCTTGTCGAAGCACCGTCTCCCTTCAAAGTTGTTGTTCCAATTTCCAGTCATATTTTTTTAGTTCTAAATGTCTTTGTAAATATCTTCTTATAATTCTATGAATGTTCATAAGGAACATAAATATTGTACAATCTTCAAGGAGAGGTTAGTCAATCAGAATTTATTTCAAATGTAGGATTCATTGATAAGAAAGATTATCATGTTTCAAAGATGGGAAAGTATTTTTATTGTGAAGAAGAAAGCACAAAAAGATCTTGTATATGTGAAAATGGTAATTGAATATTATCAATTAGTAGAGTTATACATTGATTTCATAAAGGATAAGTTTCAATTGAAAAGTTAAGGAAAGATGTATTCTTCATCTTATAAGAAAGCTACAGATGTCCTTGAGATTCCATATGATGGAGAATCTTATTATTGTTCTTATAAGATTCCATATTTAAAAGGATATTTTGATAGAGTTAAGGATATTAAATTCATAGGCCTTCAGGGAGTGAATAAGCCTAATATTTCCAACTATTTATCTAATTTATGAAGCATGAAATTATGGATGAAATAAGTTTTAATACCATGGAAATGAGACAAAGACACCTTAAAGATCACAAACATCTTCTTAATGAATTTTCTTGTAAATCTTGGGAAGATTAACCTATACATATATATCTTTCTCACCATTAGAAAGATATAGGATGATGTAATCAAGTCTCATATCCTTATGTTTCTAGTTATCTTTTCCAATAATATTTTATGTTTTTTTTACTTTTTCAACATCCTTTGAAAGTCAAAGGAAAAGAAGTGAAATTTTCCTATCTTAATTGATGACATATATAGGAGAATGAAATTTTCATTAAGTGATAAGCAAAATGAATTTTTAGACTTAGCTATAAAATAAGGGGAAGTTGGAGAAACCTCTTAAAAATAGATAGATTATCCTAAGAATGGAAAACTCTGAGCAATTGAACTGCAGACAATACCTGCTTCTGATCTAACAAAGTCAAAGAAAAAAAATCTTACCAAGATGATGTTGTATCTAATTGGAGACAAGATGTGGAGAAATGAAAATAAGGAGTTCCATTGATTTGGATTAATCCTGATAAACTAAATGCTTTGAAAATTCAATAAGCTGAAGAGCTAGAAAAACATGAAAATGTAAATAAGCATAAGAAGAAGTCAGAAGAAGCTGAGATAATCAAGGATGTGTGAACAGACGCTGAATTAGCCTCAAGAAAAAATAGAAGTCCTGGAATCATTCTTTCAAGAACCCGAACTACCTCAACCTCAACAAGATGTGATTCTAAAAACTACTTCTACACCTAAAGGAAAGGAAGTGGTTGAATCAAGTTAACAATGCTCTTATGGATTTATTTATGAATGTTTTGTGATAGTCATGGGAGAATTCATAGAATCTGATGACAATATCAAAAATATTTATAATAGTTTCTCAGAGAAAATTAAAGATGAGAAAGCCTTTTGATTTTAGGAAGATAAATATTTGAATGGAATGATTATCTCTCTTGTAGTTGAGGTAAGGAAGGTAAAGGCTCACAAATATGAAGTGGTTTCATGACTTAAGGTGCAGGATAAAAATCATAAGTCTCAGGCAGAGAAGATCCACAGTCAAGAAGAGAAAATTCAAAACCCTGTGGAGAAGACTAAAGATCAGGAAGAGATCATCCTAAAGTCCCAATATGACTACAAGGAACTAAATACGTTGTAGGTCATGCTTAAAAAATAACACCAAATAAGGATGGTTGATCTCTTTTAATTATGATATTTTTTTATAACAAACATTTTGAATAACAAGATATGTTATCCTTTTTGTTTTATATTATTTTTTCCTACCCTTTTTAGGTACATTAAACTTTTCTCAATTCATTTTTGAAAATCTCAAAGGGGAACACTGTTCTAAAATGAAAATTAGTCAATGAAGAAGAATTCTTAAAAGAGAAATATTAAGTATGGGAGATCTTATTGAATAAAACTCTTATTAAGGGAGAAATATTTTCATAATAATGGAAAAAAATACTTACCAAGTGGAATATTATCCTTAGGGAAATCAAAACATAATGTGGAGTTAGTCGTATTCATTATATATGATTCACAAAATCTAGGTAGAAAATTACTTCTTTTATGTTTAATAATTTAAATCATAATATTATTTTCATAATGAATTTTTTTGTGATTTCCAAAAAGGGGGATATTATTGAGTCAAATGTAACCTAGTGATTTTTTCCTATTTCATTAATTTTTGAAAATCAAAAACACATTTACTAACTATTTATTTCTATATATAAGGAAATTTATATGCATGTTCTTTAACAATTTTATATCTAAGTCTAACATTATTTTTATTAAGACAAAATATCTACTAGAACAAATCATATCCTTAATAAAACATTGAATATTATATATTCTCAATTCCAATTCGTCCCAAAAATTGAATTTGATTTACAGTTCCATACATTCTAATTTTTCTAGAAAACCAAATCTGATTCATAGTTCCTTAGACCCCAAATTGTCTAAATAGTTGAATTTAATTCATAGTTCCTTAGACACTAAATCGTCAAGAAAATCAAATATGATTCAAAGTTCCTTAGCTTTTTATTGTCTTAGAATTAAAATTATAATTCTCACATTCTTCAATCTTGATTCACTTATTTTTCGATTTGGATTCTCACTTTTTATTAAAATTCGATTTGCGTCGATTTTCAATTTTGATTCCCCATATTTCTCAATTCCAATTCTCAATATTTCTCATATCTGATTCTCATCTGTTTGTTAACATTTTCTATTTGTGTTACTGATCTGATTTCATAACTTTCTTAATGTTACCATATTTTTTTAATGTAATGTTTTCATAACGTTCTTAATGTTACTATATTTTATTAATGTTATGATTAATATAATCTGACTCACACTTACTTAACTTTTCTCATGTTTTTTGTTTTACTTAAATGATGTCATCTAATTAATTATTATATAACCATTATAAGTTCTATCTATAAAGGTTATTCTGAAATTTCTAAAAAAGTATGACAATTGAAGGAGAATTTGACCATTGGAGATCCTTCCTATAAACACCAAGACATTTGAATGAGTTTGAGGCTAGTTTTTGATCTCCTGGATGAACTGATACTTTGAGAGAGCTTTACTAGATTTTCTTTGTGTGAAATATTTGAAGAGACCAAGTTGTAAATAGATTGTTCATCATACATTTAATCTTCAACAAAGTTTTTTTTTGATTAATGCGTTATGATTGTCTAATAAACGGCTTTCAAGTGTAATGTAGACAGAGGTGTCGGTCACCTTATAGATCGAGGTATAGCTGGGATAGTAAGACAGATTCTTTTTTTCAAACTGAGGGCTTACTCAGGTGTGGGTAAGATAGTCTTTATTGAAATTATAAATCAAGGTCCCTTTATCCATGTTTTTTGGATACCCTTCCCTTTGGGTTAAAATATTTCATTAAACTTGTAGTATTTCTTTTACATGTTCTTTAATTCCACTAAACATTTATGTTGTAAATATAAAGTGTAACCTTCTTACATATTCTCAATTTCTGTATCTCTGATATATAATTTTATACGCACTAAGGTATAATATTACTTTAGTATACATGTGTTATTATTTGTTTAAAATAACTTTATAATCATACCTTGGTACCTTCAGATCAATTTTTTAGAGAGAGAGGAAGGTTTTATGAAAGTTCAATGTTTAAATTTGATAAAAAAAAGTTTCCTTAAGGATAAAAATAAATGTTTTTAAACATAAAATTCACCCACCTCTTGTAATTAATCATATAAATCTTCATTTAGATCCTACATATATTATTTATTTATTATTTATTATTTATTATTTAGTAGTTTTTAAGTTGGTTGGGGAAGCCCCTTTTATTGAAACAAAAAAACTCTTTTTTTACAACAGTGGGATCTCATGGATTTATAGCCTAAGGGGCTTAGAGGCCAAAATATATGGCCAAAATCCGTGAGAAACATTAAATCCCACCAAAACCATGATCGTCTGCCTGTGTCTATCTGTCTTCCCACCTGCGCCCAGCCCCGCATCTGTCGTCCGCCCCCACCTTCTACATCTATCGTCTTCCCCACTCAACAGATGGCCACCTCGATCTATTCCTACACCCATCCCTTTGCTAACTGAAATTCTCCCCGACCAATTCATGTGATGCGCCTACCCCTATGCTCACTGTCATCTGCCCTGACCTCTACACACCCGCATCAGCAGACCACCAACACCACCTCACGCAGTCATGTGTGAGGCTGAGCATACTGGTCCTGCCATCGCCAAAATCCCCACATCATCGATGGGGAACCTTGTCTTCGACTACATCATTTGAGACCCTCTTCTATTGTTGTTATCCATCCACCCAAAAAAGGCCTTGAAAAGTCATCTAAAAAGATGCATGTGAGAGTCGTTCCCCAATTGATGTTGTCTAAAGGAATGGATTAACCAAAAGGACAAACCCTTGCATAAAAACATGTCTATAAGTTAAGATGAACTCCCAGTGGGGCTACATCCATGCCTAGAGCACGTCGTATGTTCCCCAATTAGGCAATGATTTTGAATCGCCCTATACATTATATGCACAGCTTACGAGTCTGGCGGGACTTGAACATGTGTCGGTTCTCATAGAGGGTGATGGGTACAACCAGTAGGTGCCACTTGAATAACACTCGATGGTCTATAAATTTTTGTATTATTTGTTATTATTTATTTATTTATTTATTATTTATTTATTATTCATTTACTTTTTATTTTCTATTTGAATATTATTTGTTAATTTTTATTTATTATAATTTATTTATTATTAATTATTATTTTTTATTTTTTATTTTTTATTATTTTTTTATTTTTTATTTTTCATTCATTTACTTTTTATTTTTAATTAATTAAATAAATAATTAATTATTATTATTATTATTATTATGTACTTATTAATTATTTATTTGTAATTTATTTATTATTTATTAAGTGTTATCTATTTATTATTTTTTATTTTTTATTTTTTTATTTATTACATATTTGTAATTTATTTATTACTTATCAGTTATTATTTATAAAATATTTATTTATTTAATTTTTATTTAATAGTTATTTATCATTTGTTTTTTTCAATTATGTACTCTAGCCAAGTCTGCAGTCGAGGGGTACTCAGTTGTGGCCACACATCCAATGAGGATAGGGATCAAATCATAGGTATGAGTTAATTTGGCCTACTTGTACACGTGGTTTTCGAGATGATGTGCTCTATGGGGTAGTGTGCACATGGAGGGCTCTACAGTGTTGATAGGCGGTGGCTTGTGGCATGGATTTGGTGATTAAGTTTTTAATTTCCATATGAAATTGATCTTTTATTTCTGCCTTTTTTATTTTGTTATTCATGCATGCAAAATGTGAATTTTAATTCCCCCATGAATTATTAGGCTTATACATTGAATCTATTCCCTAAGGTTTTACCCTTATGTAAAGTGTTTATTACCTTTACACAGATTTGGGTACCCTTACTTGGGTGTCCCTTACCTTTACATGGGATGGCTTGACCCTTAAGTGAGGGTCCCTCTAGCTTTACATGGATCTCAATACCCTTACATAAGTACCATTATGTGGGGAATTACCTTTATGTTAGTATCCTTACGTGAGGAAATACCTTTATGTAGGTACCCTTATGTAGTCCATGACCCTTACGTATGTACCCTTATGTTGGGTGGTACACATATGTAGGTACCCTTACATCCGGTGTTAGATTTACATATGTACCCTTGCTCTATGTGGTGCCCTTATGTAGATAACCTTACGTCGGGTATTATCTTTATGTAGTTTTAGAATCATATAGATTATAACACCGTGAGAATAGGGGGAAATCAGGGTATAAAAATTTCCTTCAATGATAAGGATCTTATTCTATTACATTTAGGAACACTTTAATTTATCTGTACCTTTCCCCTAAAAGAAAGATTAAAGCAGTAAACAACATAAGGGATTTTACTTTGCTCACCAACACTGGGATACGTCTAAGAAGCATGCATGATGATGTGCCTATGAAAAAAATTCTCTAAATGATTACTACATTATAGTTACAATTTGGAGTGGTCTCACTACCCTCCTATTTCATGAACATGAACAACTGGAGAACTCATTGCTCTCTTCAAATGAGGAAATCACTACTCCTTCTGTTTAATCTTATTTATTCACATAAGGATTATATGAACATACACTCACATTGGGGTGTCTCTTCAACATAATAATGACGATTTCTAGTAAGGATGAAAATCCTAAAAAACCCCCCCTTCAGCCTTCAAACTTTTAAATGATGTATTGAACTAGAACCTTGGAAATGTTCTCCAGAAAGGCTTCTTTTATATACCTCTAAATTTTTCTATGTGTTCTGCACAGTGCACAACAGATTCCTTGCAAGTTTTATTTCAATCAAATGGATGGTATTGATTGTTATAATCAACAGGATTGTGTCATATATCCACCCTGTTTTTATTAGGTCCATAATTCAACATAAAATTGAAACATATGTTGGGTATTTCGACCCATATCTCCCTTAATTTAAAATAGTCATCTGACTAAAAATGGCATGACTATAGTGTTCCCAGGGATGTTTCATTGTTGTATCACTTGTTTTACATATACTATGACATGTCCACCTTCACTGTGGAAAAACCATTTCTTCCTTTGAACTTCATTTGGCATGAGAAACAATGTTACAATATAGAGAAATGCAATTTCAAATATCCAATTTTCTTTCTCACTAACTCCTTTCCTGACACCCACATAATTTTAACCTTAAACTACTTCTCACACTAAACTGGCTCTGATGTGAAGAAAAATCTGAACTGTCTATGATGTGAAGACAACTATTACACTGTAGTCTGTTGTGCGATAGTAGATCCCCAAATATTTTCTTCCATCAAAATCAGGCACTCCACACCACATGGTATGGTGTGGAAAGGAATCCTTCATTTTCAACGGGGATTAGACATACACATCCTGCTATGGCATAGACTACTATAATCCTAAGAAATAAAAATTCCATGCTTTATCTAATATCAGACTCTCCATGTCATAATGCCTAGATGCAGTGTGGACAAATTCCACTCCAAGGGGGTTGCAGTATAGCCCTGTGTGTTGTGGTTTAAGAACCTTGAAAATTATAGTGGCACCGAAATCCTCTGAACCCTGCTCTATGTCATGGTGATGTTTTCTGTGGAGTACTCTAAAAATAGTTAGTCCCACATCAGGATTCAATTCATAAATTTCATAGCATGTAAGATATCTCATTCCATTAGCTGGCCATATGTGTGTAACAAGGTCTTATCCTAATCACTTCTATGGAGTCTCCATGTTTTGTGGACCACTTCCTCTACATTACCACCCCTATGACATAGAACACTTCTTCCGTGCAAATTTTGACCCATGTGTGTACTCACCTACCTCATTGGTGTCTCCATGCGGGCTGGGATGGTTGGTTCCCCTCCATGGTCAATCTTTCTCCCACATGCGGAGGGTCAAGCTAGCTTAGTTGTCGTTCCAAGGTAGGCTTTATGTTTCTGGCATATCTAACTAGGATACTGTGTAATCATGTGACCACAGCGTGGTCTCTCCTCTTCTATGGAATAGTCTTGGTGAAAATGACATTTCATTCTTTACTTTTTCAACAAACACAATATACCCAAACATCCAAAAGGATTTTGGACAAAAATATCCCCCTTTGGGTTTGTTGAAAACTCTCTAAACACCCCATCCACAAACACTCTCAAAAAGTGCAACAAAGAACCATTAATCATCAATTATAAGCCCTTTTGAACAATTATCTACATGAGAAACAATAATTGAATGAAAAAATATCCACTATACTCATTGAATCATGCCAACAACATCAAACTCCACATATATCAAACTCCCCCTAATTGGATATTGACATACTCCCCCCTTTTCCATTTCTCTCTCCCCCTTTACTTGTACTTTGGATATTTCTCCCCCATTGGAAACCCAAATAATTTAATAATTGAAATTTTTTGAAAATGGAATTTTTAATACAACATATTGGGGTGAGAAAACATACCTTTCTCATTAATGAAACTTTGGGGAGTGGGGATTTATCCCAGAATCAATTAAGTGAACAGTGATGGTTGGACTCCAAGATACAACCAATTCTTTTTAAACACTTCTTTGGGTAGTTCATTTTTAAAGGTATCTACAACATGATATTGTGTTGATACATACCCTAAGACCACAACTCTTTACTCTAATTTATTCTATATGAAGTGATATTTGATCTCAACATGCTTGGTTTGTGCCTATTGGATATGATTTTTTCTAAAATTAACCTCACATTACTTGTCACACATAATTGGAATGTGAATACATACTTTAACACCCAAATCATCAAGTTTTTGTTTCATCCATATTAATTGTGGGCATGCTTGAATATCATCAATATACTCGAACCCCACGATGCTCAAAGAAAGGAATTCTTGATTCTTACTTTTCAATGAAATACATTAAATCACAATATAAAAGGAACCATAAAAAGTTGATTCATGATCATATTCTAAACCATAGAATTCATAATTAGTGATTCCTACCAAATTCTATTGTTCATAATGGTGATTCAACAACCCACAGTCTATAGGGATTTCACCTTTCATATGTCCCTCCTTGGGATCACTCTGAAAATGAGAAGCATGAAATGTATAAAATAATATATTTTTTTGGTTCTCTATCAAAGAGAGTAGAAATTATAATAATTTTTTGATATATGGTCACATAAACCATGTCTCATAGCTCATATTTTAATAATTTTAGTCTTTTCTCCACTAGAGTTTCCATGGGACTTGATTCCTCCATTTGAAATCTTTTTAAAACCTCCTTGGCCTATTTACTTTGATAGATAAATATTCCATCCACTATTTGAAGTGCCTGTAAGACAAGGAAAAATAAAATTTCAATAATTATTAATATCTCAAATTCTCACCTCCTGAGTTCTAAAAACTACTTTCATTGGTTGTCATCCAAGCCTCCAAATATTATGTCAGGAATATAAATGATCACCCTCAATCATTGTTCATTATCCTTCTTAATTTATATATTATGATCAACACATCCTCTATGAAAACTGACCCTACTTAGACATTAGCATAATTTGGAATACCATTCCCTTTGTGTTTTCATACAAGGCCTTCTTTAGACAACACACTTTTCCTTAATCTACAACAATGAGAAACCCATCTGGTTACTCAATATATACTTCCTCTTTAAAGAAACCATTAAATAAGATATACTTGACATCCATTTGATATATCTTGAACCCCTTATAATATTTTATGGCTTGAAATAACTATAATGATTCAATCCATGCAATGGGTGCATGCATATCATCCACATTAATTCCATTAACTTAGGAATATCCATTATACACAAGTCTCTCTTTATTTCAATTCACTATTCCTTATTCATTTAGTTTATTTTAGAAAACACACATGGTTTCAATGACATTATTGTCACTTGGAAATGGAAAAACATCCAATGTATTATTATTATCCATTTTCTCGTGCTCTTAATTTATAGACTTGACCCAACTCTCATCATTTTTAGCCTCTTTAAAAGATTTTGGTACTCCCAATGATACTTGCTATTGAGCCTTTATTATTCTGGCCTAGATTGGGGTTTTCCAGTCTCTAATAATGTTTCTTTTGATGATTTCATTATTACTTGTTGTCTTTGTAAATCTACTGGTATTTCTAGGCCTTCTAGAAAATATATGTCTTAATTGGATTTCTATTCACACCTTGTAACTCTCCCTAAAATTTGTGCTTCTTCATCACTCTCAGATTCAGAAATTTGGTGGTTGTAATGAAAAATATGCTCTTGTATCATTGTGATATTTCCATATTCATCTACAAAAACATCATTTCTTTCAATCATCTTCCATGGACTCTCGTGGAAACACCTGTAATTTTTACCCTTTAATTAATATCCATGAAAAATGACTTCATCTCCCCAATCTTCAAATTTTCTTGCCTCTTTCTTATTAAGAAAAAAACATTTACTTCCAAACTTGCGAATGTATTAGAGAGAATAATTCTTTCCAACCCATAGTTAATATAGTGTTCTCTCTTACTTTTCACATAGAAAATATCTATTGGAGATGTAAACCACTACACTAATTTCTTCTTTGAAAAAAAATTCATGAAGATACATTTTAATCAACATTGTTCAGCCCATGTTGTTGATTATATTATTTCTTATTTCCTAAAACTAATTCTATTTGGGTTATCTAACACGAAATACCTAATGTAAAATTTCATGATTTTCCAAATATTATTCAATTAAATGATTTCTGAATTTGGTTCCATTATGAGTTTGAAACATCTGGATCTTCACACGAAGCATCTTTTCATTTCTCCTTCAATATAAAGCAATACATCTGTATACCTATGTCTTAGGTGTGATAGGAATAATCCATGTGATTTTTCTATAGTCATCTATAAAAAACACTTAACACATGCCTTCATCGATTTATTTGGGTGAAATTGGCCCACAAAAATCCATGTGCTCAAGTTCAAGTAGCCTTGATGCCTTCATCATCTTTGGCTTGTAGGACTTCTTGATAATCTTACCTTTTTAACATGAATCACTTATGTGAGTGTGATCATATGTGATATGGGGGAAATCATAGTCTCCATTTCTATTTACCAACCACTCTAGATATGTTTGGGTCAAATGGACAAGTCATCTATATAATAACATGTTCTCCTATTATTGGGACAACATACATATATTTTCCTCTCCAACAAGTTACTAATCTATCATAGTCAATTTTCCCTAGAGAATAAATGAAGTATCTTTTGCTTTTATGGTATATGCCTTTTGAATGAACTCCAGTATATGTATGTGCTCAAAAAATTATTTTCCCCTATGTATGTTATGACTTAGTTCATCAGATAAGAGAATGTTAGTTCTCCTAAGAACCATTTATTCAATCTTATCTTTTCTAGAACCTAAAATATTAAGGACCTCATCGTTTCCAAAACAAACGATTCCACAGTCATTGTGATTAAACTTCACAATAAGGTCTTTGTTTTTTGTTATATGTGATGTGCATCCACTACCAAATATCCATGAGATCAACTGATCTGGTTCTCTCAAGGAAATATCAACAACATTAGCCTTCACTAAATTCCCCTTTATCACCCATGTTGGTGATGAGTGTTACTTCTTTGTTGTTGCCTCTATGAGGTATTATTATTCTACCAAATCTAAAAACCTATTTTTTTTTGTTTCAATTTTGATAGTTAATGGTTTTAGTGTTTGATTTATTCAACTTTTAAGTATTAATAATAACACTTATTTTATTCTTGAAGTGGAATAAAATTTCATATGCTCAAATCCTTCACAAGAAAAACAATAACCATTAAAATATAAAGAATGATTAGAAATTATTCTTCTCTATTTAGTTTGAAATTTATCCCAAAATTTCCTCCTAAAAATAAACAACACAATGTATGTGTGTCCAATCTTTCCAGAGTAAAAAACAACTGAATCTTGAAGCATTGGAATTTCTAATGACGAGATGGTCAGTTTTCTTTTTTAGTGTTGTGAAGATCAACCTTCGTCTGAGTAGTTGGTGCTTGAGGTTATGAAATAATCACATATTTTTCTCTATCATTGAACTATCAAACTTGAGGAATAGTCATGAGTTCTTCATCAAGATTTTCATTATCTTGACTTCATGATGATCCCTAAGTTTTTCTTGTCATAATTCAGGGTGTCAATAACCATTCTTGATGTTCACACTTTTAACACAAATTCAAAAAATCAATTTATGGCTCCTCAATTATCTTCACTCTATCATTGATATTTTTATCCAAATAATTAATGATTCAGGTTTTTTCTTCAATTTTATTCTTTAGTTCAACTTCCTTACATGAATTTTTTTATCTTCATGATCTATGTTTTTCAATTTCATACTTTCTCTATAACATTTCCTCCACTTTTTTTTCTTGTGAGATTAGAATCATTTACCACTTCATTGGTCCTATTAGTCATTTATCTCTATATATCAATTTCTTCAAGGTCTACCTCATGTTCTACCTGGAGATCAAAAATTCCAACAACTCATTCATTATCATCATCACTATTAATGTTTCTTATATTAATTTCAATATCCATCAACACACCTTTATGTTTATAGTTTTCAAAATCTTTTAACTCACTTTCCCTATAACAATATTCTACTTTATAGAGAAGATTTATTCTTTTGAAGGACCTCAATTAAAAATTATTTGAAAATTATTTTTTTCATCTTCTTGAGAGGTTTATCTTCACTAACATATTCGTTAATGTTTATGGTACATTTTTTCATAATATGTCACACCTTTCCACATTTGAATCAAGTAGGTGAAACTTACCCACAAACATCCCTCTTCCTCATTTAAGATTAGAGTAAAATAATGACTTAATCTCAACAACTTATGAATTTTTTATGATTGAGAGCTTATTCATGGAACTAAAATTCACCTCCTAAGTAATTTCCCTTATTCATGTCTTATTGTCTTCATTTATCATTTCATAATCCACCAAAGTGATATTAAATCTATCAAGATAGGTCACTTTCATATCCTTATATTTTATAATCAACACTTCTTCATATAAAAGAGGAGGGAGTCTTCTCATGATTCTATTCACAATATTTTCGTCTTTGAGGTCCTCTTTATGGCCTCACATATCATATACAAAAACATTTAGCTCCTCAAAAAAGGCATCCATCATTTCATTTGAATTCATTCTCAATTATTCATACTTGTTCCACAAAAAATGAATCTTAGACTCCCGAACCATCGAACCACCATCATAAATATTCAAAATGTTTTTCCATATAACATGAGAGGTTTTGAAGGAAATTACCTTTGTGAAGATGTGATTGTAAGAGAACATCCCAAAACATTAATGGTTCTGGCTTCCATATAAAATTCTTGAGGATATATTTATGTCAAGGATCAACATTCAATATTAGAAGTGATTCCATATAGGTCTTCTATGTAAACATCCAATCCCAATTATTTGAAATAATGTTGTATCTATATTTTCAATAATGAGAAATTAATGCCTTCAAATATGGGAACACCATTATGGTTGACCACCATTCTCATACTTCCAAAAGAAAAGAAGAATAAATTCCCCTTGGATAACAATTGTTAAAATCCTATAGATGATAACACACTGAGGTGGGGGGGAAAAAGGTTATATAAACTTCATTAAATAATGAGGATCTTGTTCTTTCAATTTGAAGAACAATTTAATTTATCTTCAACTTTCTCCTCAAAGAGCAATGAATGAAATAAACAACATATGAGATTTTACTTGGTTCACCCACACTAAGATATGTCCAAGGAGAATTCACGACAATGAATATGTGCACCAAATGCATTAAAAGATCACTGCTTTATAGTTACAATTTGGAGTGATCTCGCTAACCCTCCTGGATCACTACCACAAAAAATTGGAGAAATCACTACACTCATCCAATGAGGAACTAACTTCTATATCTGTTGAATCCCCTTTATTCACATAATGATTATATGAACATACACCAACAATGGTATTTCTATTCAACACAAAAAAAATTGATTTTTATTATGGATGATAATCCTTTATAAACCTCTTCATCAACCAACAAACACCCAAATGATATCTCAAACTAAACCTATGTGAATGTGATCCACAAAGACTTCATATATATGCCGTTATATTTTTATGTTCGTTCTATGTATTTCAAAATAAATACCTTCCTCATTTTATTTCAATCCAAAGGATGGGATTGATTATTCAATCATCCGGATAGTTCTATGTGCCCCTAGTGTTTATTGTGTCCATCGTCCATCATGAAAATTGAACAAACATAGGTAATTTCAACCTAAAACCCTCCTAATTTAAAATAGTAGGTATACTAAAAATGTCCTCACTATAGTGTGGCCACTAATTTTGATCAGTAGTATCACCTATTTTACATATAATAGGGCATTCCCACCTTTACTTCAACGCAACTACTTCTTTCTTTGACCTTCATGATATGTAGACAACAAGTATGGGGCATGGTAAAATCTATTTTAACATATCCATTTTCCTTGTTCACTTACTCCTTCAATAAAACTCACATAATTTTAGCCTTAAAACACTTCTCACAGTGAATTGGTTGTGGTGGGGAGACAATTGTTCTAGCATAGCCTTCTGTGGGGTAGGTGATCCCCAAATATTTTCTTCTACCAAAATCGAACACTCCGTATCACAAGGTATGGTTGTGGAATGGACTCTTTCATGTTCAAGGGGGATATAGAATATTCCATCCCACTAGGGAGTGGACACCTATAATCTTGTTAAATATTAATTATGTACTTCTTCCAATTTTGAGCACTTTACAATGCAATTCCAATCTATAGGCATATCCCTATTTGATGGGCATAGTTACCCCTAAAACTCAAGGGGCACCAAAATCCTTTGAAACTTACTTTGTAACATTTTGATCGTAGCTATTTTGTAGCCAAAAAATATTGAGTCCCACACCAAACATGACCTTAAAAATCACGTAGCATATAAGATATCTTGTTCCGTTGGCCATCAAGATGTAATAAATGAGGTCTGCTCTAGGGATCCTTCACAGTGTTTCCCTACACCAGCGACCACTTTACCCACACACATGCAAACCTGTATCCACGCTCTATAGTCTCTGTGGTTCCACTATGCGGGTGGTCCTTTGTTTTGTTAGGAGAGAAGTGAAAAGGAGCCAAAAAAACACAATAATAAGGAGGATATAATATGGTACTATGAATTAGATATATCATGAACTAGAAACCAATACAAGAATATATAAATGTAAATGGACAAGAATATTTAATGTGCCTTATACCATTAGGGGTCCTATTGCATAGCAAGAACACCACATACACACACATGTTTTATTAATCTGAGAAGGGGTAATGGAAATAGTACAATGAAATTGGACCAACAAAACAAAGTAGAACATGAATGAAACTGAATGAGATTTACAAGTTTCAAATAAAAAAAATAAAGATGTAAATAGTAATCACAATTTTGGACAACAATTTTTTTGGAGGTCCTGGTCTCTTCATGATGAGGTTGATTCTGCAACTTCCCAGATAGGGTGGTACCTCAGTGCACTGATCCTTCTATGGTTCCCAGAGTTTTCAATAACAATGCCTCACTTATTTCCTCAGGGAAGGATTTCATCTCCAGCATGCACCATCCATGAGATGATGATGATGGAGAATGACATGCATGGAAAAACTATGAGGGGGAGGCTTAAACACAGAACCTAGGAACCAGGTGCTCGGGTTCTTCCAAAGAAGACTGAAAGCACCACACCGAAGGAGAGTTGAGAAGCTAGGATCATAAATTTCATTTGGAAGGGGTGATGAAACCACCTTCCATCGACTAATTCCCAGTAATGGAACAACCAATCCATGGGTGACATGGATCAGCACCATAATGTAATAGTCGAAAAGCTTGCAGTGGATAAAATCGCCAAGGAGTAGATGGACGTCCAAATGCAGATGGGTGGTGAAAGTGATCAACGGTGCACAAAGAACCAGTCAACCAAAGAACGATTTCCAAACTATAACACAGTATTCAAAATAGGCCTCAAAACAAGCAACTCATCATAACATACCCAACAACACACACACACACAGATATATATATATATATATATCCATCAAGAAATAGAAGGAATGGTATCACATACACATATTAATAAAATTTAATATAAAAAACAGAATTAAGAAACATTAATTCACAAATATTCACCATTTTCAATAAAATTTGGTGATGTTCATGCACCTAGGGGTCATAGAACCGGAACCATGTTTATACTATCTAAATAAAAATTAAACATAAATAGAACCAAATCCTTAGTTAAACTATTATCAGGGTTTATGTTAGTGTGTATCTTATTGATACACACGGTTATAGATTCTATGACTTCTCTAATAAAATGTAATTTAATATATATGTGCCTAGACTTACCATGGAAAACTAATTTTTTTGATAAATGAATTTTTGACTGGTGATCAGAATAAACATTTATAATAGAGCTATAAAAGCTGAGTTCATAAGACATACCTTTGGTCCACCAGGATTCTTTAAAAGCCTCAGTTAAATAAATGTATTCATATTCTACAGTATAAAGTGAGACAACATAATGCATGTTGAACTTCTAGGAAATAGAACCTCCAAAAGAAGTAAAAACATTCCAAGCTAAAAATTAATGAGTTTCTACATTTCTAGCATAGTCAACATCAAAAAACCCATAGATATATTTAGTAAAATCTACATTTCTAAAATAGAATAAAGAAAAACTAGAAGTACAAGAAATATATCTAAGAATACACTTAAGGGAACACCAATGTGGCTTTCTTAGAGTGGCCATAAACCTACAAAGAGTGAAGATAAAAAAAGAAATATTAGTGTGAGTGAAAATAATAGAATACATTATTCAATATACTATATTATAATAATGAATTTTAGACGTAAAATCAATATCTAATTCAGAATTAGGGTTTTGAGACTAATATAGTTTAAATTTTTGTAAAAGATGGATATTAACAAGTTTTATGGTTTCAAACATGTAGGTCTTTAAAACAGTTAAAACATAAGAATGTTGAGTTAGATAAACCTATTTATTTGGTATTTCTATAATGATATAAATGCCTAGAATTTTCTTGGCCACAACTAGGTCCTTCATTTCCAAACTGATTTTTAGTTGGGATTTGACAGAAGAAATCAGATTTATATCCTTTCTTATGATGATCATATCATAACCATACAATAGTAGAAAAATGATTCAGGTTTTAGTTGATTTAAAATAAACTCAATCATCATACTAACTCTTAATGAATTTTTTACCTAGCATGTATGAATAAAACTCTAAGTACCATTTACTTCAGCCTTTTTTCAATCTATGTAGATAATTATTCAAAATGCATACTTGATTTAATTTGAATTCACTAGGATAACCATTAAGAGGTTTAATATAAAAATTTTCATTCATATCACCATGCTGAAAAGAATTTTCGACATCTAATTTCTCTTTATGTAGGTCATTATAGTATCAAAATCTTACAAGATATGAATAGAAGAATGATTAACAACTAGAAAAAACATTTTGGAGTAGTCAATTCCTTCTCTGTAAAGGAATACCTTGGAGACTAGCCTAGTTTTGAATTTGATTTTACTTCCCTTGGTGTTGTCCTCCATTATTTTGAAGATCCATTTTGAACAAATTACTTTAACATTAATTTTTTTGTTTATAACATACCATGTCTAGTTATTTTTTAAGGATTTCATTTCTTCATTCACAGTAATGACTCATTGGCTTTAGTCTTTGACTTTTAAAGCCTACCTATAAGGTTGAGGATCATCATCAATAAGATCTTGTCTGATATTAAAAGAATATGAATCCATATTATACTGGATGAAGGGGGAAGAAGGTCTAGGGACTCTCCTTTCACTGTCATGGGTCAACTGATAATCCTAATGAGTTTCAAGAGCATCAGAAACTAAATCTCAACCAGAAATATACTCAGAGTTAGTCGTATTAGTGGGCCGAGGAGGAGGTCGAGTAGGCTGAACATCAGTTTCAAAATTATTTGGTGGATCATATTCCGTAGGATTATCAAGGTATGGATCATCTTCTTGGAGTGGAAGCCTTGGTCTTAGGATGAGCTGATTCATGAAAGACAATATCCATACTAATGATGCACTTTTGGTATCCCAATTTATCTACCCAAAGTTTGTATCCCTTAATTGCCTCAGGATAACCAATGAATATTCACTTGAGGGATCCTGGCTCTAATTTATCATTATTTACATGGAAATAGGCTTTAGATCCAAATAACCTTAAGTAATAATATGAAGGAGGCTTGTCGATCTGGGGTTTTTGATAAATTTTGAACTAATTTGTTGGTGAAGGATACCTATTGACAGGGTTCATAGCAGTGTTGTTTTCCTTGGCTCAAAAGGAATTGGGGAGGCATGAGTATGAAAGAATACTCAATACTATTTCAAGTATATTCCTATTAATCCTCTCTTTAAGGTCATTTTGTTGGAGAGTTTCCTTAACAATTTTATAAATATTAATGCCTTCAAACTCACAATATTGAATAAACCCTATAGATGACTATTCAAGCCCATTGTCTATTCTCGTGGCCTTAAATCTTTTTTCAAGTTTGATTTTAATCTCAGTTTTAGCAGTTCTTAATGTTTTGGAAAACATTATATTTATTCGTTAAGATGTAGATCCAAAAATTTCTAGGGAAATCATCAATGAAGGTGACGAAATTGGATCCTCCGCCAGGAGAGGTGGTCCTTGATAGCCCCCACAAATCTGAATGGGTGTATTTAATTAGGGTGGTAGCTTTGAAGGAGGAACTATTGAAACTCACCCTTTTGGTTTCTCCTATCACACAATCTTCATATAATGGTATATTATAAGGTGTGATTTCACACAACATCCCCTACTTTTTGAGTTACTCTAAGACATTGGAGCTTATATTCCCCAATATTTTATGAAATGTCATAGTATTATCTATTTTTGTATTGTAAACACTACCCAACTATCTTGAATGGGTCTTCCCATTCAAAATATAAAACCCATTGGTGAGAGATATTTTTGTGATTGTGCTTGATCCTTTTGTGATATTGAGACATCATAATTCAGATTTAATGGTGAATACTTTCTGATCTAGGACACCTAAGGAGATTAAATTTCCTTGAAGATTGGGGAACCACCATACGTAAAGTAAGGTGAAGATGGATTGATCATATAACTCTATTAGAATAGAGCCACCGCCCTCAACCTTGCACCTATTATTGTTCTCTAAGAGGAAATCCCCTTCTACCTTTTCTATTAGCTCTAAAAAGACTCGCTAAATGGACACATGTTGAAGGAACAACCAGAGTTAATGATCCACTCTTGATTGAGTGTGTGGATGGAGACATTCAGAACATAAGAAGTGTTATAGATTGATTTTGATTGAAGAGACTAAATAGAGGGTTGTTTTTGTTCTAACTCTTTCTTGAGCTTCCTACACTCAGGCTTAATGTGATTGGGTTTTCCATAATAAAAGAAGGTAAATTTTCTATCCTTGTAATGAGACTTCAGTTTGGGTTCTTTAGTGCTCTTACTTTTATCTCTATTAAACTATTTTTTACCTTTAACTTGAGGTATTACCCTAGTAAATAGACTCTCAACCACACCTTTTACCTTAGGTTTGGAATGAAGTTCCTTAGACAGAAGGACAAATTTAACATCTTCTAAAGTTTAAGAGTCTTAGCCATACATCATGGCATCAACAATTGTATTGTATATTTGTTGAATAAAGATTAATAGGATCATCACCTTATCATAATCATATATAGAAATGTTGATATTGGATAAGTCTAACATGACTTTATTAAACTCATCTAAATTTTTTTAACAGAAGTACCTTGTTTCATTTTGAATGTGAATATATGGTGCTTCTTGTAAATTATTCTTACTAGGGATGTAGTCATGTACAATTTTTCATGTTAAATCCATATTCTTATTGTGGTAGTCTTCTAATCCACTTACATTCGGACCTTATCACCTAAGAATAGTAAAAGGGAACTATGGGCCTTAAAAAGAGTGTTGGGGGGAACTTTTTGGTATTCTATAATGGTCTTTTTAGTTTAATTAATGGTTGTGATGGGTTTCGTAGGCCCAGATAAGGAACCCATGAGACCTTGATGAAAAAGTAATGCCCTAATTTTAATTCTCAATATATTTTATTTTTTGTCTCCATTAAATTTCACGATTTCATATCACATTGTATATATGTTTATCCAATTGAGTGGATGCCATGTGTTTGGTGGAAACATTTGGCGTACACCCCCGAGAACCGACCAATCTCATTGGGTAAACGTGTACTGTGAGATATGAAATTCAAGGATTTTTTGATGATTTTAATGATTTCAATAAAAAATAGAAATCAGTTAATCCGGTAGATTTAAATAGAGAAATAAATGTGGAATATAATGGTAATAACACCCGAATTAATGAGACTGTCAATAGAACACAAGAAATCAAATTTGTAAAAACTATAAAAGCAATGAAATTTGACATATGTGAATTTAAACAAAGAAAGAGATTTAATAATGTTTTATATAGAATCTAACAAGATATTTTTGACAAAACTATAACTAGGGTGCATGGAATGGGCTTAATAGAACTGCAACTAGGGGCAGCAGACAGGAAACAACAATTGCAAGCAAGACATTTATAGAAATTGTTAAGAGGAATGAAATAGGATAGTTTCAACAAAAAAACATATTCAATATAAGAAAGATAGTAGTTTTAACAACACTACAAATAAAATGATGGAAACAAAATTCATAGAAACTGTTAATCATTAATTAAATTGGCATATTTATAAAATCTATAAACACAATATAATGAACTAGTTTTTTAGAAATTGAAAAACAAAAGCAATAAAGAAGATTATTGAAATCAAAAGGACATAGTAGGCAAGTGAGGCTCTAATACCACATGTTTTGGTTATATAATAGTATAAAGGATCCAAACAACCACAATAATATTAAGGATTAAAGCTGGTAATATTAATTCAATATAGTAAGAACTAGAAATGAAAACTAGAATGTAGAAAAGTAAATGGACACAATGATTTAACATCCTCTAGACCCTTGGGGGTCCTACTGCATGGAAAGTACACAACACACGTGAACACATTTTATTAATCTCAAAAAGAGAAATGAAAATAGTACAATGTAATTGGACTAAGAAAACAAAGTAGAGAAGGAAATAGAACAAACAAGATTTACATGTTTCAAATCAAGGAAATAAAGATGAAAAATATACTCATTGTGTCAGTCAATAATGTGTATGGTTTTCATGATCTCTTCAAGTCAAGGTGGATTGTACAACCTCCTAGATATGGTGGTACATCGGTACACTGATCCTTCTCCGATTCCTAGAATCATCAATTACGAAGTCGCACTTCTTCTGTCAGGGAAGGATGACATGTCCACAACACATCGATCATGAGATAAATTCAAGGGACAATGACTGGCCTAGACGAGCTCTAGGGAGGAGGTTTAAACAAAGAACCAAAGAACCTGACACTAGGGTTTTCCAAAGAAGATCAAAAGAACCACAAGGAAGGAAAACTGAGAATCCGGGATCAAAAATTGAATGGGGAAACATTTGGAAAGGGTGATGAAACCCCCTACTATCTACTAATTCCCAATAGAGGGACACCCAATCCATGGGTACCACATAGTAGTAGTGAAATGGAATAGACGAATAGCATATAGTGTCTCAAACATCCAAGGAATAGATGGATTTCTAGATGTATATGGGCAGTGCAAATGATCAATGGTGCACAAAGAGAAGCGATCAACCAAAGTAGGATGGCCAATATGTCACACGATATACCAAACAGGCCTCAAAACAAGAGACCTAGCATAACAGGCCCAAAAACATATATATATCCAGCATGAAATAAATGAAATGGCATCATATATACATATTAATCAAATTTAAAAACCATAATTCATAGCCTATCTAGTTCCCCAATGTGGTTGAGCTTACTCCCACATATGTGGGTTGAGCCTACTTAGATGACTAGCCATGGTTTGCCATATTTTTGTGGCATAACCAACTAGGCCATTGTTTAGTGTAATCATGTGACTGGATCATGGTCTATCCACTTTATGGTGTAGTTATGGTGACAATGATGTGGCCTTCTTCACTTTTTCAACATACACAACATACACAAACCTCCAAATGGATTTTTGAAAACACTTAGGTACCCTTATTCTCATTGATACCAATATATAGGTTCCCTTATGTGTGTAAGTACCTTTAATTAGGTTCCATTTCACAGGTTGGGACTCTTACGTGAGACCTTAATGCACTAGCCACCCTTACACATTTACCCTTACTTTGTGTGGATTCTGTTGGATTTTAATTTGTACAGTTTAATTATGATTTTTTAGGATTCTATAGAACTCAATAATTACATTGGATTTTTTGAAGGCCTATGTCATATTCCGAGTTTTTAATGACCACAAACAGTGTTTTCCTTGTACTCAGAAAAGAAAATAAATTGAATATCCTACTCTGTGGTGCTCTTTATCTTGTTTGGTAAAAGGGAAAACATAGAACCCACATCATTCTTCCCTAGAGAAGATCGATATTTCATCCTTTCCACATCTACAAGATTATTCTTTGACAGGAATAATTTCATTTGAGTCACCTTACATGATTCCTGCGGGAGAATTGGACCATGTACACCTTTGGGCTGGTCGGTCTCATGGAAATATACATGATTGGTGGGGGAGGAAGGGCCTTGGACAAAGGTGGCCAGACTCCCGAAAAATAGAGGAGCATTCGGGTCACAGGCAAAGGGGTCATCAACAAAAGATAGGGTCTTTAGGTCACAAACTCAATAGCCTTAAGCTAGAAAATACGAGCATTCTGGTGTTGTAATGTAATATGCCAATTAGTAATTGATCAACACATAAGGGGGTGACAGATATGAGATGGATAATTTGGCCATATGGTTTTTTTAGTTTTTGAGGGTAGGGTTTATTTTAAATAGGGAAACGGGTTTGTCCAGCGCCACTTGAAGTGGAGCTGGACCCCTTCGCCCCCCCCCCCACACACATATATATATATAACAAATATTTTTCTAAAAAAAATTACTTATTATAATAAATATATTTACTAAAACAAATACAATAAATGTATATTTATATTTATTATATTTATTATATTTATTATATTTATTATATTTATTATATTTATTATATTTATTATATTTATTATATTTATTATATTTATTATATTTATAATATTTATTTTATTTATTATATTTATTATATTTATATTTATTATATTTATATTTATTATATGTAAATTTATGATATTAATGTTCATTATATTTAAAAATATATATTAATTATCTTTATAATTATATATTTATTATATTTATTTTAGTAATTATATTTACTATATTCATAAATATGTAATTAGTAATAAATATGAAATTATAATCAATATGTAATTGAAAAAAAATGTAATTATAATAAATATATGATTATAATAAATATATAATTATATATATATTAAAGACAAAATTATAATATATTTATTATATTTATAATCATACATTTATTTTAATTGTATATTTTATATAATTATATATTTATTATATTTAAAGTTATATATTTAATATAATATTATAATTATTATAATTAGAATTATATAATTATCATAAATTTTTAATTATAAATATAGTAATTATAGTAAGTATATAATTATGATAAATATATAATAATAATAACTATATAAATATAATAATTATAAAATTATAAAAATTATATAATTATACATTTTATATTTTATATATAACTGTAATAAATATGTAATTATAAAAAATATGTAATTATAATAAATATATAATTATAATAAACACATAATTATAAATTTAGTAAATACATAATTATAAAATATTATAATAAATGTAATAAAAAAATCATTTTAATAATATATATATATTGATAAATAAATTTAATATGGGTTTTTTATGTTTTTAAATAATTATATATCAATTTATAATTTTATAATTTTTAAATAATTTATAAATAAATTTAATGTGGTTTATTAATGTATTATAATACATATTTATAAATTTAATACATAATTATAATATAATAATTAATACATAATTATAAATTTAATAAATACAAAATTATAATATATTATAATAAATATAAAAAATATAAAAAAATTAAATAATGTTTATATATATATATATATTTATAAATAAATTTAATATAGTTTATTTATGCATTTATATAATAATTTTTAATAAATTTCAAAATTTATAAATAATTATATATAAATAATCCTTATATTTAAAATTTTTAAATTTATAAATAAATAAAAGAATTTAAAATTATTTATCTTTATATAAATAAACTTCATTAAATCTTATATAATTATTGTAATTAAAAATTTATTATAATTATGTAATTATTATAATCATATATTTATTATATTAGTAACTATATATTTTTTATATTTGTAACTATATATTTATTATATATATAATTATATAATTATTATAATGATATAATTATTATATTTATATATTTATTATAATCATATATTTACAATAGTTACATATTTATTATAATTATAAATTTTATACAATTATATATTAAATATTTAAATATAATATATATATAGTTATAATTATATAAATTACATATTTATAATTAATATATTATAATTATATATATATATATTGTAATTATATATTTATTGTAATTATATATTTATTGTAATTATATAATTTTTATATTTATAATTATATATTTTTTATATTTGTTATATTTATTATATTTATATATTTATAATAATTAGATATTTATTATAATTATATATTAATTATAATTATGGATTTTTTTATATTTACAATTATATAAATTATTATAATTTTATATATTATATATATATATATATTTTTTAATTATACATTTATTATAATTAAATATTTATTATATTTATATAATTATTATATTTTTCGATTTATTATATTTATAATCAGATAATTTTTATAATTGTATAATTATTATATTTATATAGTTATTGTTATTATATATTTATCATAGTTATATACCTATTATAATTACTATATTTATAATTATAAATTTATTATAATTATATAATTTTAATTATAATATTCTAATATTTATATAACTATAAATATAATAAATATATAATTATAAAAAATATATAATTATGATAAATGTATAATTATAAATATAATAAATACATAATTATAATATATACTTATATTTATTATATTTATAATTACATATTTATTATAATCATATATTTATTATAATTACATATTTATTATAATTGCATATTTTTTACTAATTACATATTTATGAATATAGTAAATATAATTACTAAAATAAATATATTAAATATATAATTATAAAATATAATTAATATATAATTTTATATATAATACACATTAATATAATAAATATAAATATAATAAATATAAATATAATGAGTATGATTATATATTTATTTTATTTATTTTAGTAATTATATTTTTTATAATAAATCATTTTATTATAAATATTATATATATATATCTGTGGGGGGTTGGCGGAGCCGAAGGGGTCTGCGCCACTTGAAGTGACACTAGACAAACTCATTTCCCCAATTAAATTTAACCCTACCCCCATAAACTAAAAAAACCATCTGGCGAAATAGTTGGTCCTCAGGAGAGTGTGTGAGTGTGTGTGTTTGTTTTTTTGTTTTTTTACACCCTCTAAATAACATTTTCAAAAAAATACATTAATATATATAATGATAAAATAAATAATACTTAATAAATAATTATAATTATAATTAAAGAATATAAAAAAATATAAAATATAAAATATAAATAAATTTATTTATGCATATGTGTTTATATATATATTTATCTATTTATATATATATAAGTATATTAATGTCTTCTTAGTCACCACACAAAGAGTTCACATGAGTGGTAAAGTCTTCGTAGAATAACCAAGAGACAAAGGTTTAAATGTTACCCAACACATATATATACATACTTTCTAAAGCATGTTATAAATGAATAATAAGTAAAAAATAAATAATATTTTTTAAAAAAAATTGAAAACTTGTTTATAGTTTAGATGAATTTTTGGTTTGGAAGTAATAGATATTGTTTATTTGAGGATTAGTTTTGGTCGTTTAATAGAAAATAAATAATTTTTTTTATTAATCTGCCCACAACCACTCTTAAACCAAACACCTGACACGCACAAAGGTTATGTTACACCTAGGGTAAAACCCAAGTTTTGGATTCAATGGCAGTATCGTATTTCCCATCTAAGACTCCATTTAGGAGTTATTCTCTTATTTTAGAAAATCTACGTGCGCATGATATAATATATTTAGTATTTTTATGATATCTACGTCGAGCCACGTCGGGCCTTGGAATTCCACACTGGCTCAACACCAAGCTTCAAAAATATTTTTTATAATGTTCCATAGTTTTACAAGGTACAAAAAATTGCTTTACATTTAGGGTTATAATAGACTATGAGCTATTCCCCAAAAATTCAATGTCTCCAACACTTAAGAGAGTGCATAACTACTATGAGTTCTAGGTCATGAGTGGGATAATTATTCTCATGAGCCCAAATATGATGAGATTCATATGCCACTACATGAAATACCTATATCAATACACATCCTAGGCTTGTACCTGAAGTAACATAATAAACTATAGAACCTTATCCAGCTTCTTTAGAGAAAAAAATAGTATCTAAGGATAGACATCAATTCAAATCATAAAAGGAAGTGTGGTACTTAGAATCCCAAAATAATTTCACCCCTTTCTAAGTAAGAGTAGTCAATGATGATGCAAGTTTCACGAAATCCTTTATGATCTGTCAAAAATGTCTTGCTAAAACTAAGAAGTTCGAATCTCAAATATGTTCTATTGAACATCCCATGATAAGACAACTTTCTCCTTTTGAGGATCAACTGAGATCCCTGGTTCTAAAAATACATTTCCTAAGAACATAACATCTTGAATCTAGAAGTGGAATTTTGATAATTTATAAAAAAAGATGGTGGTCTCTTAAGATTCTCAAAACAGATTTCATGTGATGTAAATTCTCTTCCGTAGATTTTGAGTAGACTAAAAAATCATCTACGAATACCATTAAAATGTATTCAAGCTACTGGTGGAATATCATGCTCATCAAAGTCATTAAAACAATAAGGGAATTAGTCAATCCAAATTATGTCACAAGATTTTCCAAGTGCCCATACCTGCTCTTGAAATTAGTCGTCAGAATATCTAACTCATTAACTCTGAGATAGTGATATTCAAACTGAAGTTTGATTTTAGAAAACTACTTTGGCACTTTCAAATGGCCAAACAATTCATTGATACATGGAAAAGTGTACTTATTCTTAATCGTTAATCAGTTAACCTTCTAATAATTGAAACAAAAATGAATCCTTCTTGAAGCAAAAGAGCTTCCTAATGAAATAAACTAGAGACAATGAAACCATTCACCTTTAAATTCTACAATTGAGTCATCAAATATTTCAATTCATTCAGTGTCATGTGATATGAAAGCAATAGATATCAGTTAGTCTCTCGGAACTAAACTGATTGATAATTACCCCTCTATTTCTAGAGGCATACTAGAGAATTTATCAGGAAACACCTCAGGGAATTCCATATACATGATAGTAAGCTCACAAACTGAGTTCCCATATCCATGTTCAATCGAGAAAGAAGATATAAATCTTCAATTTTTTGGTATAGGAGGACTTTCTTGACCACACCTCAAGTATCTCTCTCCCTTAAATACACAGAATCACCCAAATGAGGAAATAAAGGACACATGTTGATGATAAAAATTGATATTTGATTTATGAGTGATAAACCAAACAATACCAATAATAAATTCAATGAGGTATAATTAAATATCTAGGAAATAACTAACTAGGTCAACTTTAGACATTGAAAAAGAACTCACGAGACATCAGAAACCCTACTCACTCTTTTTCCCAAGAGGTGTCTCCAGTTCTATCATGTAAGTCATGAGTTTAATTATCTATTTTTAATTATTCACAATGAAAGTTGATATGAAAGAGTGTGATCCACTGGTATCAAATAAATTAGTCACTAAATATGAATAAATTAAGATAGTACCCCTGATTGTGATGGACATCAATCGCCTTCCACCTAAGACTCTTCCATTAAGTGTAAAAACTCCATTATAAAGGTCTGTGGATGGAAACCTATCGAATTTGAAGCATTCAATAACACTGAAAATGCTTTAATAGATAATTAAATATGCCCATAATTGGGAGTAGAAAAATCCTGACAAAAAAAAATTAAGTTACCAACTCTGTATGAATTTTAGGTCATCATAGGAGTGGGGGAAAAGAGTCATATTTTTATGGTCTTTCCACACCATTATCAAGTAAAACGAATAGTACTAGCTACTACCAAAGTATTTGAGTAATCCATCTATAGAGAGGAACTACCAACTCACTTTATATAATATCTCCACATACTCGACTTTCCATGTAATCTTCTAAACCTACCACTAGCTGGAAGAGGAAATCCATCCAAACATAACTTTATTACTAGGCTAATCTCTGCCATTAGTGCTCTATCAACCACCTAAGCATAGGTGTTAAGATTCAGTATGAAAAATTAAGAATAGATATGTGCTCATAGGACAATCTAGAACCTTTGAGCCTTAAAATTATTTTTTGATACCACCTTGGGAGAAAAACGAACCAACAATGAAAAAATATCGGCATACTCAGTCACTGTCAGATCACCCTAGTGATAGGTGAGGAACTCCATGGATTTATCCATCATCATTAATTAAATGTATAATTATTTTAAAAATATATTCTTGAATTCTTTTGACTCCAATACTTCATGTTTATTTTCCTAAACTATATCATCCCACCATATTTTTCTAGGTCCCTCAATATTAAAGGTATAACACTTTACCTTAATAGAACTAGGAGTTTCCATACATTTGAAAAACCATTTGATATTACCCAACTAGTCATCAACTTCCTGAGGATCATTTTTACCATTAAAAGTGGTATTTTCTGGTGGAGAGACTCTTGGGATTGATCTTTGTCTCCTATATTTCATGGCTTTACCTCTCGAGATTGAGTTTGGGAAGGGAAAACATTATGGTCCCTCAAATATATTTCTCAAACTATCACATCAATAATATTTTAATAGACCTAATAGTTTTCTAATAGAACGTCATTTTAAACACCCTCATGAGGAACTCTTTGAACCCTTTGTGGGGGTTATGGTACTATATCAAACAAAGGAAATATCCCAAAAAAAATAGATAAATCTCAATTTGATTCAAGATAACACAATCATGGAACTAATATAAGATCAAAACTCAACACCAGAGAAACAATTCCTAGTATCCCTTGGTAACTAAATCCTTGTTACGATGAGATATGGTTATTCACTCTCTCATAAAATACCCCTTAAGTCCCAATAATCCTATCATCAATCTACTAAAAATATTGAGAAAAGAAAATCATAAACATGAAACAAGAAAAATCATTGATGTCAATTTTTCACAAACTGATCCAAGTCATCCCTGAACTAGACAACCAAGCCATAATTTGGTAAGGCCCGAAGGGAAATCCGAATCCCTATGGGCTAGTGAAAATAACCTGGACATCAAGTACTATCATTGAGGATGTTTCATCCCCATGAATAACCCAGGTAAACAAAAATGGAATATCTGTAAAGGAAATATAATATGCTATTATAGAGTCAAACATTATAAGAAAAAATCATACAAGTCAAATCAACTGCCAAACCAAAAAAATAGGAAAACCAAAGTACTCAAAATTAATGATAATCCATCTCCATTTGATATGTGGGTCAATATCCCACCATTTTACTACCAACCTCCTGTTGGATTTAGTGTCCTAGAACAAACTACTTTGTACTTTATTCATTAATAAATACCTTATCACATCTTTATTTCTCTTCTACATGAAAATGCATGTGATAATGTCCTAAGGATAGTTGTCGCATTAATGGGTTATAACAACTCCCTACTATGATGAAAACCTGAAAGTTCCATTACACTATTACTGAATATATTTTCTATAGACGGATGATGTTATTTTAGGGACACAGATAATACATGCCATTATGGGTGAGGACTCATAAAACATTGAGGCACATTCTTGTGGTGTGCACCCTTGGTAATATCCAGGAGGATATTATGAGAATGAGACCTGTCAGTATGAAATCCACATTTCATAGTGCCATTAGAGGTCCCTATTGGAGGACTTGTGTACTGGTCATTAGATATAATGGCCCAGACCCTCATGATCCATCCCTTTTCCAAATTCTAGGATCCTAAGGGGTCGCTCCTCGTTTGGTGTGATCGATCGGTGTTACCCAGCCTTGTCGGGGTTTCCTTCTCCCGTTTTTCCCGTAACACATCTTTTAGGCCTTTTTGACCTTATATGGCATTTCAAGGCCATTTATAACCCATAATTAATATATAAAAATCCCGATAAACCACTCTATTAAATAACAATTAATTCAGTCGTGTGTAACCACCCAACCGCGTGGGGAACCACGATCTAAATTTAAAGCTTCTCAATTCTCATGTCCTGGAACAATGTGATCTTATCTATATACTGCACAAGAATTTATTCTTCATTCATTTTCTTCTTGGCTGGATTCCTTTCTTCTTATAACATTTGGTGCTCCTGACGCCCCTCCCTTGAAAGTCGTGCATCCCCTATTCTTGGCTCATGGAGAATAACATCGATCTTTGATCAATCAAGTAGGGATTTTCTCCTCCATATCTCTTTTATGTGTATCATGTGGGGTGGGCATGGTTTTGTCTCTGTGGAAATTGATGAAACAAAAAATAATGAAAATAATGAATGGAACTTTATAGAATGAAAGGGGGGAGTGATCGTTGTTTTTTTGTACTCTTTTATGTTGATATGTGTTGTGAATTATACGGGCCTATGCTCACTGAAAATCATGGTCGTTGGTGGTCTTTCTCTGTGAACTAATGAACCTCAGTGCTCTTGGATGTTTAAATAAACCTAACATGGAATTGGTTAATTACGTATACTCAGTTTAATAAATTGAAAGCACCAGGATCAACCCCTTTTCTGTAATAACCCTGGTTAAAGCACAATGGAATTGAAATCATGGAGTGTGTTAAATCTTTTAAATCTGGAAATACCTACATGGGCCTGCCTTGTGTTGGTGGTAGCGGTTGGTTGTTTCTTTCACGGGCCATTTTCTTGGGTGATATGGGTGGGGATGGGATCCCCTGTTGTTATACTTTCACCGGTTGTGAATTTGAGGTTGTGGTTACTCTACTTATATCACAAATTGGGGTGGAATCCTCTATTGTTGAGAAACTGTTGGCTCCTAGATTTTGGGGACATGGGGCTGTATCTCAGGGTTTTCTTTGGTTCCATTACTTTGAGGTATCTCACTTATGCCTTTGTTGTTTTGACTTTACAAGAGAACCAGGTCTGAATGTTGAAGTTTCTATTTGACTATTTTCTTTCTCTGGCTTGCGGTTTTTCTTGTTAATTTACCAATAGTGTAGAATTTACCTAAATGGGGTTACATGAAAATGAAAATAGGAACAGTTTAAATGGGAATTGGTTTTGGGAATGAGTTGTGGCTTGGTTGTGAGTGTAGTACAGTTCTTTCATGAATGAGTAGTAACGAGGGTGTTTGTGCTTAGGTTTTGGAACCCCTATGATGGGATGAGCGTTTTTTACCTATACATATATTTTTAGCTTTTATTTTACTTATTCACGCCCCACCCAAGTTGATAACTTTAGTTCCGAACACCCCCATTCCATGGTGGAGGGTGTTTTTCCAACACTCCTATGAGTGGCTGGTTATTAGCTCCCATTCTGCTCCCTTTCCTGAATAGCCCAAGACTCTTCGGGCTGGCTGTGATGGCCTGAAGTCCATTATTAGCCCATGAATCTTCGGGTGGGGTAGTTGTGGTGGTTGGACCAGGTGTTTGTGGGCAGGTTGTTTCAAAATTGTCTTTGGGATGAGGCCCATGTGTCTTCGGGTGTGGGAATAGTTGTTCTGACACAGGTGTTTGTGGGTATGGTTACGCATGGTGGTTGTGGCCCAGGTGTTTGCGGGCGGGATAGTTGTTCTAGACCAGGTGTGTGCGGGCGGGGTTTGGTAGTGGGACTGCGGTGAGGATGTGGCCCAGGTGTGTGCGGGCGGGGTTTGGCAATGGGGCCGTGGTGAGAATGGCGGGATTGGTTCGATGCGTAGGATGTCTTTAATAAACAGTGGGAAAGTGGCGTGGGGTACCCAAATATCGATGTGCTATTACTTTACATTACCTTACTTGCCTTGAGTTAGTTGGGGAGTGTGCCTTAGTGAGGTTTGTGTGGATAGATTTTCATTGTTGGGTGTTTGGTTATATCTTTATCCACGGGACATTAGAATGTCCCCTCACTTGTACATGAGAGTCTTTGGTTTTTCATACTAATTATACTTGTATGCTCACCCTACGTATATAAAACTTCTTTTAGGTTTCCAGGAGGACTTGCGGGATCGTGCGAAACCATACTAGCTTGGACCTTTCGGTCAGTTACTGTTGTTGATTTCCTCTTCTTGGTATCTTTTTACTTTTGTAGTTTTGTGGCTTGTATCTTTTATCTTTGAACATGCATATGGGAATGGTTTACTTTCAGCCGTACATGCACTTTCATTTTTGGTGTTTGGGATTTACTATCTTATCTCCCGATCCTATTAAAAGAAAAAAGGGGTAATGCCTTCCATTTAGTGTGTGATTTTATACCCTTGGTTCTAGTCGCCACTCTGGGACCTATTGAAGGTGGGTCTCGGGGGTCATTATCTCTCCTTTAACTTGAAGAAGGAAGGGCCTGGCAATCTGTTGTCCCTTCCCTCCTCTTGGTGAAGGTGGGTCATGACATAATGGAATCATAGAAGAGGTTGGGGTTGATAGATAGGATGGAGTCAGAAGTTAGGCATAGTGAGGATTGCATGGGATGGTAGTGAAACAATGTTGGGTGACCTTGGTATGTGAATTAGGCCAGGGAAGACTGGCTAGGACATGAGATTTTAGGGGCCCCCATGATCCGATGCAAGGACTCTGGATCTACCTAATAACCAATTGAGGCCACACTAATTGTAGGGTAGAGACCCTAGGAAAGCTACATGCATCATAATGACTTGTGTTCTCATGTTTCATGGGTGTCTTGGGGATTCAAAATAAAGGCAGAAGTTTAAGATAATTTAAGAACAATATTCTACACTACTTGGACTTAAGCATTCCTTGTTTACCTTGCAGCTATGGCACTTAGGATGTGACCACGGGTAGTACGGACGATCGAGTCCCAGAAAGTTGACTTGGACGGTCGGCAGAGGACCGAACAAGAGGAAGAGGACGATTAGTGACAGAAGACGCTTCGAGCCTTTCAGCGACAGACCCTCAGGAAGTATGAGGGCAGCACCTCGGATATGGAGACGGAGAGCTGGCTCGAGGAGCTAGTGATAGCTTTCAGTATGATTCGAGCTCTGAAAGAGTACTGGGTTCCTCTAGCCGTCAGCCAAATGCGGGGAGCAGCACATCAGTGGTGGATGCTTTATCTCAGGGAAAGGAAGGAGGCTGATATTGCGTGGGCTGATTTCGAGAAGGAGTTCCGGGCAGAATTCTTCTCTTCCATGATGAAGGCCGAGAAGAGGCAAGAGATAATCTCCCTCTAGCAGTGGAGTATGTTAGTATGAGAATTGGGAATCAAGTTAAAGGATCTCCTTCGCATTGCTCCGGACCTCTTTCTGGATGAGGAGTCTCGGGCGAGATTTTTAGAGGAGGCACTCCAACCTTCTCTTCAGTATGTTGTTACCCCCACCACCCAACCGACATACTTGGAGGTTCAGAAGAAGGCTTCAGGGGTGCAGAGGATGCACATTCTAGGCGGTGTATCAAGATAGGGGATCCGGTAGGGATCATCGAAGGGGTAGGCCGTCAGCAGTAGGCCTCCAACGTCAGGTTCCTCTAGGTTCCGAACAGTAGGGAGTAGGCCGCAGCAGTTCTAGTTCCGATCTCTCAGTCCTCGCCCCTTCCCTTTGGGACTGGGACTGAGGTGCTTCGTATGTGGTAGCCATGGGCACCTTTGGAACCATTTCCCCGGTAGATTACAGTACGGCGGCAGTGGGCAGGCCCAACACCCTCCTCAATAGCATCTCCCAGCTAGGCCCTTTCAGTAGCAGCAGCAGGGGCAGCGAGTTCCCACTGCTCCGAGGGCAGACGTTGTAGGAGGAGGCTTACCCCAGGGCGCTCCTCAAGGACCTCTACCAGGGCATGGTCGGGGAGGCGACTAACAGCTGAGGGGTTGAGGAGCTGGGCATGGGCAGTTGCATGCCGCAGAGGTAGTAGTTCCAGCAGGGCCAGAGGTCGTTCAAGGTACTATCAGCTTGTTTAGTACATTTGTGTATGCCTTGTTCGATACAAGAGCTTCTCACTCCTTTTTTACACCCAGTCCGGCCCACGCTCTGGGTTTAGATGCTGAGAGACTTCCAGTGCCCCTGGTGTTGAGCACACCAGTTGGAGGTCAGACCGACTTGTCGTATGTTTTTCAAGGATGGAGACTGATGATAGGGCCACATCAGTAAGTCAGGGTTCTCCTTCTGTTGCAGATACAGTCATAAAATGTCATCCTAAGCATTGACCAGATGTTCTCTATATGTTTCGTCATTGACTGTTTCCGAGGAAGGGTTGGGTTTTCAGACTTGGGCAGCCGACGGGTGAATTTCATCAGCGAACGGGGTTTCCAGAAAAGTAGCAGGCGGGAGGAATCCTTCCCCTCCTTGTTAGTTGAGCTATCAGTGGAATCGTTGGCTGCTGAGATGGTGGAAGTTACAAGCATCGTCAGTGAGTTTATGGACGTCTTCCCGGAGGAGGTGACGACTCCACCCCCTTAGTGAGATATCGAGTTTGGGATAGATTTGCAGCCTGGTGCTCATCTAATTTTTATGGCTCTCTACCGGATGGCACCTTCAGAGTTACGGGGGTTGTAGATTCAGATTGACGATCTGATGAAGAGGGTTTATGTCCGACCAAGTACGTCACTGTGGGGTGCTCCAGTCTTTTTCGAAAAGAAGGCAGATGATGGTCTCAGGTTGTGCATAGACTACAGAAAGCTGAATCAGGTGACAATCAATTATCGATACCCTCTTCCGACGATAGACGATCTCTTTGACCAACTCAAGGGGGCAGGATGGTTCTCGAAGAATGACCTATAGTCTGGATATCACCAGTTGAGGGTGAAGGAGGGAGACATCCTGAAGACGGCCTTCAGGTGTAGATACAGGCACTTAGAGTTTTTGGTCATGTCATTCGGTGTTACAAATGCTCAAGCTATGTTCATAGGGATTATGAACTCCATATTCCGGGAGTATCTGGATCGGTTCATAGTAGTTTTCATCGATGACATCCTGATCTACTCAAGATCAGAGGAGGATCACGCTGAGCACCTGAGGATGGTTATAGAGGTCCTCTGACAGCACCAACTCTTTGGGAAGTTGTCAAAGTTCAGGTTCTGTATGCGAGAAGTGCACTTCCTTGGGCACGTAGTGTCTAATCAGGGAGTACCGGTAGACCCATCAAAGGATGAGGCGGTTGTTTCTTGAGCAGCACCCAAGAACGTGGCAGAGGTCTGTAGTTTCCTCAGACTGGCAGGTTACTATCGGAGGTTCTTACCCAACTTCTCCCAAGTTTCAGCACCTTCGACAACCTTGATGAAGAAGGATCGATCTTTCGTATGGGACGAGCAGTGTGTGGCAGCCTTCAGCTATCTGAAAGAGAAGTTGGTTAGTGCCCCAGTGCTGAGGATACCAGAAGAAGGGGAAGCATATGAGGTGTTCTATGATTCTTTAGGACAGGGCCTTAAGAGTGTGTTGATGCAGCAGCAAGGGGTGATCTCCTATGGGTCTAGGCAGTTACGCCCCCATTAGCATAAATATGCCACCCATGATCTGGTGCTTGTGGCGGTTGTGTTTGCACTAAAATTGTGGTTGCACTGCCTCTTTGGGGAGCGCTTCGTGATCATCACCGATCACAAGAGCTTGAAGAATATCTTCTCCCAGTGGTACATGAACATATGGCAGCGAAGGTGGATGGAGTTTCTTCAAGATTATGATTTCAATATTTCCTATACCTCAGGGAAAGGAAACATGGTGGTTGATTCCTTGAGCAGGAAGTCACAGAGGGATGCGGTCTGAGAGTCGGTGGATGCCTGGAGGGCGATGGAGGAGTTGGCTGCCCTACACCTGGATGCGAGGATGGATGGCGGTAAGGGTTTCATGTATCAGATGATAGTACAGTCTTCTCTGTTACGTTAGGCGGAGGAGTCTCAGTGGGGAGACCCAGAGTGTGAAGTGATGTGTGACCGAGTTGACCAGGGCGATGCTCCGGAAGGGTGGACAGAGGATGGTCAGAATCAGATGCTCTTCTGGGGGAAGATGATTTGGTCCAGAGGCGATGCGTGGAAAGGTTCTTAGTGAGTTCCACAACTCACCCCTAGCGGTACACCCAGGAGTTTCCAAGATGTACCAGGGTCTGAGGGTGACAGTTTTGGTGGCCCGGGGTAAAGAGAGCGGTGGCAGAGTTTGTGGCTAGGTGCCTAGTGTGTCAGCAGGTGAAGGATAAATACTGTGTTCCAGGTGGTTTTTTGCAACCTTTAGATGTCCCCGAGTGGAATTGGGATGACATCTTGATGGATTTCGTCCTGGGGATACCCAAGGATCAAGGAGGATGTGATGCCATCGGGGTAGTAGTGGACTGGTTGACGAAATCAGCTCACTTTCCGGAAATCAAAGAGTCAGTTATAGAGGATTCCTTAGCAAAAGGTTATGTGGATGACGTGGTGTGGTTTCATGGAGTTCTGAGATCCATAGTATCGGATAGGGATGCATGGTTTACCTCACGAGTTTGGAGAGGATTGCAGCATGCTTTTGGAACCCAACTACTTCTTAGCACTGCTTTTCATCCCTAGACAGATGGACACATAGAGCACACCATCCAGACCTTGGAAGACATGCTACAAGCATGCATCCTGGATTTTAGGGGATCATGGGTGTGACACTTGCCTCTGGTAGAGTTCGCCTACAATAATATAAATCACTCTACCATTGGCAGGGCTCCATTTGAAACCCTATATGGGAGACCATGTCACTCACCCGTGTGCTGGACTGAGGTTGGAGAAGTAGGTGTTCTTGGACAGGAGGTGGTGCAGATCACGACATAGAAGGTTCATCTTATACGAGAAAGGATGATGGTGTCTCATGACCGTCAGAAGTCATATGCCGATGATATGAGGAGACCCTTGGAATTCGAGGTTGGGGACCACGTTTTCTCGAAGGTATCCCCTCGGTGTGGACATTGGAGGTTTGGAAGGGGATGTAAGCTTTCTCTTAGGTTCATCGGACCCTTCGAGGTGTTGCATCGGGTCGGCGAGGTGGCTTATCAGCTGGCGTTGCCACCATAGCTACAAAGGGTGCACGATGTCTTCCATGTGTCTCAGCTTTGTCGGTATATGCACAACGATTCACACATCCTCGACCGGGGAGATCTAGATATCGAAGACGATGAAACCTTCATAGAATGTCCAGTGATGATCGAGGGTCGTGAGGAGAAGGTGCTTCGTGGACAAACCATCATGTTGGTTCGCATGTTATGGAGGCATGGTGGGCTTGATGAGAGTACCTGGGATATGGAAGCACAGATGTGTGACCAGTACCCAGATTTTTTTTGAGTTTTATCCTTTTTTTCTATACTTGTTTGCTATGTAATTCTTTACCTTGTTGACTATGGGATGTGTAGTTTCCTTTTTTGTGAATGTGTGTGAAGTGTCCTAACGGATGGGGAAGGGAGGACCTGATTCGTAGTTTCGACGCTTTAAATTGGATGCGCCTAAACCCATGCGGGCGAGTCAGTGCCTCCCAAAGCAGATAATATCATAACACGGAGGAAGGGAAAACCCTGCTCCCACATGGTCATATGATTTAGTCACTTGTTTTTCATGGTTGTGCGGGGAAAGGAGTGGTAGGACATACATAAATTTCAGGAGATAAGGTGTTCCTGTGTCAGAGAGGTTCACTCCGAAGAGGTATCTTCCGGGGTGGTTATTCGGACCCCCCTCTTTCCTTCGGGTATGGTTCTGGATTCTCGAGGGCGAGAATATTTTGAGAGGTATCTAATGTAATGGCCCAGACCCTCATGATCCATCCCTTTGCCAAATTATAGGATCCTATGAGGTCGCTCCTCGTTCGGTGCGACCGATCGACACGACCGATCGGCGTGACCGATCGGCATGACCAATCGGTGGGACCTATCAGGGTGATCAATCGACTTGATCGATCAGTGGGACTGATCAGTGTGACTGACCGATCAGTGTTACCCAGCCTTGTCAGGTTTTCCTTCTACAATTTTTCCCGTAAAGCCACTTTTAGGCCTTTTTGACCTTTTAATGTGTTTCAATGCCATTTTAAACCCATGATTAATATCTAAAAATCCATAGAAACATCTCTATTAAATAACAATTAATTCAGTCGTGTGTAACCACCCAACCGCGTGGGGAACCATGATCTAAATTTAAAGCCGCTCACTTCTCATGTCCCGTAACAACAAGATCTTATCTATATATCACACGAGAATTTATTCTTCCTTCTTTTTCATCTTTGTTGGCTTCCTCTCTTCTTAGTACGTTTGGAGCTCCCGACGCCCCTCCCCTGCAAGTCCCTCATCCCCTGTTCTTGGCACGTGGAGAATAACATCGATCATTGATCAATCAAGTAGGGATTTTCTCCTTCGTCTCTCCTTTCCGTGTATCATGCTTGGTGGTAAAGTTTCTGTCTCTGTGGAAATTGATGAAACCGAATGTAATGAAGATAATGAACGGAACTTTAAAGAATGAAAGGGGTAAGTGATCGATGTTCTACTGTACTCTTTTATGTTGATATGTGTTGTGAATTGTCTGGGCCTATGCTCACTAAAAATCATGGTTGTTGGTGGTCTTTATCTGTGCACTAATGAACCTCGGTGGTCATGGATGTTTAAATAACCATGACATGGAATTGGTTAATTACGTATACTCCATTTAATAAATTGAAAGCACCAGTATCAACCCCTTTTATGTGATAACCCCAGTTAAAGCACAGTTGAATTGAAACCATGGAGTCTGTTCAATCTTTTAAATCTGAAAATACCTACATGGGCCTACCTTGTGTTGGTGGTAGTGGTTGGTTGTTTCTTTCACAAGTCGTGTTCTTGGGTGATATGGGTGGGGATGGGATCCCATGTTGTTATACTTTCTCTGGTTGTGAATTTGAGGTTGTGGTTACTCTGATTATATCACGAATTGGGGTGGAATCCTCTATTGTTGAGAAACTGCTGGCTCCTATATTTTGGGGACATAGGACTGTATCTCATGGTTTTCTTTGGTTCCAGTACTTTGATGGATCTCACTTATCCCATTGTTGTTGTGACTTTACAAGAGAACCAGGTGTGAATGTTGATGTTGTTGTTTGACTGTCTTTTTTCTTTGGCTTGATATTTTTCCTGTTAATTGCCCAGTAGTGTAGAATTCACCTAAATGGGGTTACTTGAATATGAAAACTGGAACAGTTTAAATGGAAATTGGTTTTGGGAATGAGTTGTGGCTTGGTCGGGAGTTTCGTGTTGTTCTTTCATGAATGAGATGTAACGAGGGTGTTTGTGCTTAGGTTTTGGAATCCCTATGATGGGATGTGCATTTTTTACTTATACATATATCTGTAAATTTTATGTTTCTTATTCTTTTCCCACCCAAGTTGAGCACTTTAGTTCCGAACACCCCCATTTCATGAGGGAGGGTTTTTTTTCTAAAACTCATATGAGTGGCTGGTTATTAGCTCCTTTTATGCTCCCTTTCCCAAATAGCCCAAGAATCTTCGGGCGGGGTAGTTGTGGTGGTTGACCTAGGTTTTTGCGGGCATGTTGTTTCCCAAGTGTCTTCGGGATGAGGCACAGTTGTCTTCGGGCATGGGAATAGTTGTTCTAACCCAGGTGTTTGCGGGTATTGTTACGCGTGGTGGTTGTGGACCAGGTGTCTGTGGGTGGGATTGTTGTTCTGGCCCAGGTGTGTGGTGGGGATTGGTAGTGGGACAACGGTGAGGTTGTGGCCCAGGTGTGTGCAGGCCGGGTTTAGCAGTGGGACTGCGGTGAGAATGGCGGGATTGGTTCGATGCGTAGGATGTCTTTAATAACCAGTGGGAAAGTGGCACGAGGTACCCAAATATCTATGTTCTATTACATTACATTACCTTACTTTCCTTTAATTATTTGGGGAGTGTGCCTCGGTGAGGTTTGGGTGGATAGCTTTTCGTTGTTGGGTTTTTGGTTATCCCTTTTTCCACAAGACATTATAATGTCTCCTCACTTGTACACGAGATTCTTTGGTTTTCCCTACTGAGTATACTTGTATGATCACCCTACCTATATAAAACTTCTTTCAGGTTTTCAAGAGGACTTGCGGGATCATGCAGGACAGTACTAGCTCGGACCTTTGGGGCAGTTGTTGTTGTTGATTTCCTTTTCTTAGAATATTTTTTACTTTTGGAGTTTTTTAGCTTGTATCTTTTACCTTTGAACATGCATATGGGAATGGATTACTTTCATCCATACTTGCACTTTCAGTTTTGGTGTTGTGGGATTTACGATCTTATCTCCTAATCCTATTAAAGGAAAAAAGGGGTAATGCATTCCATTTAGTGTGAGATTTTATACCCTTGGTTCTAGTCGCCACTCTGAGCCCTATAGAATGCAGTTCTCAGGGGCCATCATCTCTCCTTCAACTTGAAGAAGGAAGGTTCTGGCAATCTGATGTCCCTTCCATCTTCTTGGTGAAGGGGGGTTGTGAAATTAGACTTTAAGATTATTATTAATGGGTATTAAAACTCATACACTTAGATGTATTGATGAAAACTATGATGACACACTGTTTGCAGTGAGGTAGGATATATTGGATGCGTCACAAGTAACACTACATTAATAGATAATGTGAGAAAGGATTTGTCCCTTCTGTTCATTAACGGAAGTAAATATCTCAAGCCCTGCGATGGAATTTATATAGCCTAAATATATCCATATCCATGGTAAGGAATGAGAATGTTCAATTCTAGAAAGTCAAAGAAAGAACAATCGAGCACATCGGTTGATGGAACTAGCATGCAACCCACTTGATTCAAGATATTGAGATAAAGGGATTACATTACACGGTAAGCATTCATAGGAGGTGAGACATCATTGTGGTGTTGAATTATTTCTCTATGGGTTCCTTGGCATGTTTCTAGATGCTAACCTTGGACTTTATGAAGGCTACACCTAATGACACTTAGAAAGAGGCCAAGAGGGCCACACACTAAGTGTGTCCAAGTATCTTAGTTAAATATTAATTTAACAAGTCGAATAAATATTATTCCTAATTATTGTTTAATAATTATTCAAGGATGAATGATCATATTTATTTAGACACTAGTTATTCGAGAGAATATATTTTGGCTGAAATAATATATTTATTAGTGAGTAATATAGTGATATTTATTTGAGAAATAAAAATCCATTATTCAAGGCCTAATAAATATGGTGGAGAAAATAAAGAAAATGGAAAAACAAAAGTACACACCATATATATTAATATACATGCCATGTAGTTTTTCTAGGGATATGTGAGAAATAATATTATTTATTAAATTAAATAATATTTGGGCTAATACTCTTGGTGCATGTCAAGTAATAATAATAGTCAATTGTTATTATTAGACATGAGGTCTTACTAAGAATTAAATGAAATGAATAAATGCTATTGGGTAATTTATTAATTTTATTATTCTAGTAATTAAAATCCCTATTATATAATTATCATTCACCTAGACATTTTTTTGGGGTTGTGCACAGTGGATCTAGGGAAAGCTCGAAAGCCAAGAGAGACTTATTTTCTTCCAAGAACGCTCTCAATACACAAGAGAGATCATTCTCTTCCGAATCAAGGCAATTGAAGGCGGACATCGCAAGTGAATGCTCTTCCGCGCTAGCACCCATATATCCCTTCAGAAACGTCCAGAGATACATGGAGCATGTGTGAATCACCGATAGAGGAATCCTACACTTGGATTCTATGATGCAATGATGGATCACATCGAATCATGACTGGAAACATCAATGGAGAGAGAATTCCATCAATGTAATTCTTGTTTTTCAAATAAATTAATTATAACCAACATGTGATGATCATTTCTATGGTTCTGAGACTCCCTTATTTTCTTTTGTTTATTATTCTATTCGAAAGATCTAACATTTTATTATCGTGATAGATCTTGGATTAAACATCTTTAACAAAAAAAATTAATGTTGGGTACACCCACCAATGCACTTCTGCTGCACCTAAAACCTACAAGTGGTATCAGAGAAGTCATATCAATGATTATAATTATTTACATTTCATTGGTGATTTATGAATTTAATAATTTAGTTGTTTCAATTCAATTTAATAGTTATTTAAATCTGAATCTCGAGATCTATTCCTCCTCTTTCTTTTCTCATTCACCTTACAGAAAAGATTTATTTTCTTTTAATTTTGATAAAAATAAAATAGAGGATCACATCCATAGGTGCCAAAGGATCCTGAACATACAACACCAGAATACACGGCATGTATTCGTCAATACATACCGTGTAGTATACTTTACATGCACTAGGACGGTCTTCCAAACCCAGCCGTTTCATTGGATCCTATCTAAATCTTTAAGACTTTGTGTGCTGACCAAGAATAGGTGGCACATGGTTTCTGGATTACATGACATGTGGACCACTAAACACGGCATGTAGTTCATTATGGATTCGGTATGACTTTGTACCCTGTACAAGGCTTTCATGTATGGAAATCATGTAAAATGGATACTACATGGTGTGTGTCCCACTAAACACGCTGTGTACTCCGAATATTTTTGAAGTAAATCTACATGCCATATCCCCAGGAGTGTACTTCAAATGGATGGTGAACATAAGTACATGTCGTCTAGTCAGAACTACAAACTGTGTAGTCATCCAAATTATGAAGATTTATTAAAATTTTTTATTATATTATACAAACCCTTAAGACATGTACCGTAGTGCTAGCGTAAAGATGAGGAACAACATGTTATATGTGTTATATATATGTGATTGTGTGTTTAATTTAACATCTGTGTAATATTCATTTCTAATCTTTGAGTAGTTATGAATGGTAATTCACCGAGTTTCCTCCAAGGTACAAGTTATGTAAAAAAGATAATTTTAAATGAATTTATTTGATCAAAATTATGATGGATGAGAGTCTCAAAGAAATAAAAAAAGGTTTTAAGATAAAAGGATTGATTAATTAAAGATAGTTAATTGATTCAAGCATGATTTATCTTAAACAAGAATTATTAAATAATTGAATGCTAGTTTTATTTATGCTTTAATATCATTGTATGTATGGATGATCATGAGATAGACAAAGACCTTTGTATGTGAATGGTTTATTTTATTTAATTTATTTAAATTAAATTTGTTTTCCTGTGAGCCTTATCCTCATTAATATGTAGGGCCTGCATGGCCAAGGATTCGTTTATGAAAAACCATGTTTTACCCCTCACCTGTGAGTGAAATAAAAGCATATGTAATGGATGGAGCTCCCAATCTAGTGGGGGCAGCTCAAGTTATGAGCCAAGGTGAAACCAATCTAAGTAGATACAAAGGTGGACAAGTGGAAATCTCTAAACATGAACCCAAAAAGGTCAAGTTGTATCTCCCCTAGGTCTTGGGTTATTCTTTCAACTGCTAGATAAACTAACCAATAGAACAAGATCATGATCATACAATTTATTTTATTTATCTCAGTTTCATGGTTTAGTTATTGTGGGTGTGTTTTCATGATCACACAATTAATGAATTAAACAGGCATGAAAGATGGAACTAAAATAATACCAGATTATGCATAAATATTATCTTAGACATGGTTAATCACTAAATTATATCTCATTTAATTTTAACAAGCATGTAATCGAAGATAATGAAATAAAAATTTATGTATAAGGATAGAATACCTCAAATAAATATTAAGTCAGTATAGCCTTCCATAATATTTTTTAGAATCGAACCATAGTTCAAAGAGCTTGAACAACCCTAGTTAGGGTGCTTTCAATTATCGTGGAATTCTAATTAATGGTTTTTGGGTTGACTTGACATGGTTCAAATCAAGGGTTGACTGCCACAGTAGGACTTGGTGTGACCAAGAGGCAAAGGTTGAGGATATCCAAAATGGTTTTAGGATTGGGGAGTCCACTCAACAAATCAAGCAGCTGAAATTTAATGCAGTTTTCATTTGGAATGCCTACCTAAAACCATTCATGTTTCTTGACCAACCCTAGTTGGGGTAATGTGAAGGGAAATATGGATCCTTTCTACTACAATATTCAGGCAATAGAATATTCCGAAGTCAATGGTGAGGGCTATTGGATTTCAATAAAATTGTGGGAGATTAATAAGTATTTTTTTATTTATCTATATCAGTTTTTTATCATAATAAATTACTTAAACATTGATCATTTTAATTTTTAGAAATGGAAAGAAAAATTTATTAAAACATATCACTGCGAACTATACTCGAGAAGGAAAACCTTCTCACTAGCACCAATTTCCCTGAATTGCAGAGGCATTTACATGTCATCCTTATACATTAGTGGAAATTGTTTGTGCTGGAAGAGCATGTTCCTTTTACGCCTGGAAAATAGGCTAGTGATGAAGAACTATCTCTCTATATGAAACATATGGATGATTCTACATATGTCCAATGTTTCATGCTATCATCCATGTATAATGATCTATTGAAGCAAAATGAAAACATGGATGCATATAGCATGATGTGTCACCTTAAGGATCCCTATCAAGAGAAGGTGAGACAGGAGAAATATTAGATCTCAAATGCTTTGTTCACAACTAAGCTTGGAGAGTATGTGCCAATTGGGCCTCATGTAGCCAAGCTTATTAGAAACATTGAATGCCTAGACATCTTAGGGATTATGTTCTTGGATGAGTTGCATACAGGTCGTATATTATCATCACTAACCAAGAACTTCTATAGATTTATTGTCAACTACAACATGAGAAAAAAAGAGAAGAGTCTATCAGAACTTCTGACCTTAATTCACCAGGTAGATAAGGACATGGGTCATGACAAACCCATAGTACTTATGGTGAATAAGAAAAGGAAGGTCAAGGAAAAGGGCCAAGGATTCATAAACAATCTAAATCCCCTGAGAACCAACCCTCTAAGAAGGGTAAGATCTTGAAGAAAGGCAAGGAATGGGATGCGGTATGTTTTGCATGTGGCAAGCAAGGCCACTAGAAGAGGAAATGCACCCATAAGCATGGGTATGATAAAGGTGCGCTCGTTATCAAGTTTAATCATTCCAGTTATACCCATTAAGTATTAGATATTGCTTGGGGGACTCACATCTATAATAAAATGAAGAAACCAAGTAGATTTAGAAAGATTGTCAGAGGAGAGGTGGATTTTTGAGCGGCCAATGGTGTAAGGCTGGATACATTGGCCATTGCTGATTACCATCTCCCATTGTCAACTAGGATGATTTTGGTTTCACATAACTGTTATTATGTTCCTAGTGTTATAAAAAACATAATTTCTATATCATGTTTGGAAATGGATGGATTTATTTTCAGGTTTGTAAATAGGGGTTGATTCATTTATAAGAACAACATATGTTATGGTATGGTGCATTTAAATAATGGTTTTTATGTATTAAATTAGTAAAAGCAAGTATTTTCAATTGATAACGAAACAACCTCATATTACTTATACATCACCAAGTTGTGGCGTCACCGTCTCAGTCATTTAAATGAGAAGCACTTGACGAAGCTCTACCAAGATGGATATTTTGACTCTACTAAGCTAAAACAATGTGATAGAAGTCATGCTTGTTTACAGGGTAAAATGACCAAGCTACCTTTTGGTGGACAGGGTGAAGGGGCCACAGTGATTCTAGGATTGGTGCACATAGATGTGTGTGGACCATTCCCATTAGAAGCTATAGGTGGATATTCTTACTTCATTACTTTTATTGATGATTTGGGTAGATATGGATATGTCAACTTAATGAGGTATAAGTCATAAGACTTTGAAAATTTTAAGGAATTCAATAATTAAGTATATAATCATTTTGGTAAGAAGATGATGAAGCTTCGATCAGATCGAGGTGGAGAATATCTAAACCAAGAGTTCATCAATCTTATACAGGAGTATGAGATTCTTTCACAACTCACTCCTCACTATACACCAAAGTTGAATAGTGTTTGTGAAAGGAGGAACCTCACCTTGTTGGAGATGGTGAGGTCGATGATGAGTAATGTAGATCTTCTATTATCCTTTTGGGTATGTGCATTACAAACTACAGCATAAATATTAAACTGAGTACCAACTATGGCGACAAATGGAATTCCCTCCAAGTTATAGAATGAAATGACACCCATTTTGTCGCACACACATGTATGGGGTTGTGAGGCATTTGTTAATTCCTTCTCATGAAACAAACTAGTATCCTGGGGCATGAGGTGTATCTTTAAAAGATATCCCAAGGAAACAAAATGATAATACATATATAACCCTTCATACAATAAAGTGATTGTCTTCAAATAATCAGTCTTTATTGAGAGGGATCACATCCTCAAAAAGGATAGTGGGAGTAAGATTTACTTCAATGAAGTTGATGCTCAAGATACACCAGATTTGGTTCATGAAGAAGTTCCACAGGTTCCCATAGAAGAGGTTCCAAAAACAAAATTACGACATAGGAGCTTAAGATAGGTAACGGAACCTGAGAGATTTAGTTTTCTAGTCACCGAGGATAGTGAATCATTATTTTTGGACAATGATGAACCTCTCTCCTATAAGGAAGTGGTAGAAATATCAGAAGCTACAAGATGGATAGAATATATGAATTCTGAGATGGATTCCATATATCATAACCAAGCCTGGGTTCTGGTCAATGAGCCAGTAGATGTAAATCCTATTGGATGAAAATGAGTATTCAAGAGAAATCTAGATATGGAAGGTCATGTTAGAACCAATAAATAAAGGATAGTGGATAAAGGATTTATACAATGTCCAGGAATTCACTACGATGAATTCTTCTCTCTAGTTTCCATGTTTGAATCCATAAGAATCATACATGCCATTTCAGCTTACCATGACTAGGAGATTTGGAAGATGGATGTCAAAATAGAATTCCTTAATGGGAATCTTCAGGAAGATGTCTATATGACACAACTAAAAGGATTTGTGACACCAGGTGAATCCAAATAGGTTTCCAAGTTTCATAAATCCATTTATGGATTAACGTAATCATCCAGGTCATGGAAATTTCAATTTGATGATGCTATAAAGGAATTTGGTTTCATTAATAATGAATGTGATCCATGTGGTTACAAGCGGTTTAATGATAATGCAGTCATTATCCTAGTAGTATATGTTGACAACATATTATGTATTAGAAATGATGTACCAATGTTATAGTTAGTTAAAGACTGGTTGAACAAGTGTTTCTCCATGAAGGACATTGGTGAGGTAGCGTACATTTTAGGGATCCAGATCATTCATGATAGATCCAAGAGGCTACTTGGACTATGTCAGGGTACATACATTTACAAGATACTAAAGAGATTTAGTATGGAACAATCCAAGAGGGGACAGTTTCCACGGTCACATGGCATACATATTTTTAATAAAATGTGTCCTTAAAAAAATAGGATAAAGTTAGAATGAGTAAGATCCCATACAATTTAACTATGGGATCCATCATTTATGTCATGTTATGTACTAGGCTTTATGTTGTCTATGCACTAATCATGGTATGAAGATATCAAGAAGACCTAGGAGACCAACATTGGACTACTTTTATGATTATCCTTAAGAATCTGAGAAGATCAATGAATATGTTCCTAGTGTATGTACGAGATGAGGAGATTATCATCATAGGGTATGTTGATGCTAGTTTTTAGATAGATCAGAACAATATAAATTCACAATCTGGATATGTTTTCTATCTCAATGGTGGAGCTATGAGCTGGAAGAGTTCAAAGCAACCAGTTGTTGCCAATTCTATAGCAGAGTCTGAATATATAGAGGCTTCTGATGTAGCCAGGGAATATATATGGATTCAAGTCATTGTCTAGAAGCTTGATGTGGTGCCTCAAAGTAAAGATCCTATCACATTATATTGTGATAATACTGTAGCGGTGGCTCTTGAAAAAGAAACAAGGTCACATCAACAGACAAAACACATACTCATAAAGTATCACATCTTGAGGGATTTCTATAAAAGTGGTGAAGTTTCATTGAGAAGAGTGTCCATGGAAGAGAACATGGTAAACTATATGACTAAAGGACTATCTCAACAGAATCATGAATATCATGTGTGAGCTAGCAGGTTGAAGGTTGTTATCAGTTGTCTCTAGTCTATGTCGGAGTCTATTGGAGTTCGTGGCCTAGAACCAACTACTTTGTACTTTATTAATTCATAAATACATTATCACATCTTGATTTATATTCTATGTGACAATGAATGTGATAATGTCCTAAAGATAGTTGTTAGGGTCATATCGGATCCCTGCTAGGATGAGAACCCAGAAGTGCCATAACACTGCTCTTAAATATATGTTCTATGGCCGGATGATGTTATTTGAGGGACACAAATAATACAGGCCATTAGGGGTGAGGAATTAAAAAAATTTCATTCACCTTCTCATGGTTTGTGGCCTTGGTGATATCTAGGAGGATATAATGAGAACGAGGCCTTCTAGTAGGAAATCCACATTTCATAGTGTCATTGGATGTTCTTATCTGCGGACGTGTGTATTGGTCCTTAGACTTTAAGATTATTATTAATGGGTATTAAAACTCATGCACTTAGATGTATTGAAAAAAATTATGATGACACATTGTTCGCAGTGAGGTAGGATATATTGGGTGTGTCACAAGTAATATTACTTTAATTAATAATACAAGAAATGATTTGTCTCTTCTGTTCCATAACTGAAGTAGATATCTCAGGTCATTTTATAGAATTGATATAGCCTAAATAAATACATTGACATGGTATGGGATGAGAAAGTTTAATTTAGTAAAGTCAAAGAATGAATACTCGAGCACATAAGTTGATAGAACTAGCATGCAACCCACTACATTTGAGATATTGAGACAAATAGATTAAATTACATAGTAAATGTTCATAGGAGGTGACACATCATTGCAGTTTTAACTTCTTTCCCTATGGGTGCCTTGGCATGTTGATATATTCTAACCTTGGACTTTAGTAATGCTCTTCAAAATGCAACTAAGAAAGAGGCCTAGAGGGCCACACACTAAGTGTGTTCAAGTATCTTAGTTAAACATTAATTTGACGAGTTTAATAAAGATTATTATCGATTGTGGTTTAATAATTATTCAAGTTTGTGTGATCGCATTTACTTCGACACTAGTTATTCGTGAGAATATATTGTGGGTAAAATAATATATTTATTATCAAGTAATACAGTTATATTTATTTGAGAAATAAATATCCATTATTCATGGCCTAATAAATATGGTGGTGGAAATAAAGAAAATGGAAAAATAAAATTATGCGTAGTTTATATTAATATACACATCGTGTAGTTTTTCTGGGTACATGTGAGAAGTAATATTATTTATTTAATTAAATAATATTAGTTTTAATACGTTGGGCACATGTCAAGTAATAATAATAGTCAACTATTATCATTATACATGGGGTCTTACTAAGATTTAAATGAAATGAAAAAACGCTTTTGGGTAATTAATTCATTTTATTATTCCTGGAAATTAAAATCATTATTATATAATTCCCATTAGCCTAGAAATTTTTGTGGGGTTATGCACAATATATCTAGAGAAAACACTCAAGACAATAGAGAATATTTTTTTCTTCCGAGAATTCTCTCAAGCCATGAGAGAGAGATCCCCCTCCACTAGATCAAGGCAATCAAATGTGGACATCGTAAGTGAAGGCTCTTCTACACTAGCACCCAGAGATCCCTTTGGAAACGTCCAAAGATATGTGGAGAATTTTTGGATCCATGATCTAGGAATCCTACACTTGGATTCTACGATGCTATGATGGATCACATCGAATCATGACCAGAAACATCAACCGAGAGAGAAATCCATCAGGGTAATTATTGTCTTTTAATTAAATTAATTATAACCAATATATTATGATCATCTCTATGGTTCTAGTACTCCCTTATTTTCTTTCATTCTTAATTCGATTCGATGATCTGATATTTTATTATCGTGAAATATCTCAGATTAAATGTTGTTAATGAAAAAAATTGAAGTTGGGTACACCTACCAATGCACTTTCGTTGTTCCTGGAACATATATCTCCCACACCCCGCTAACATAAATATGATCTACCACCATTCAACACCTTTCCTCTACCCACATTAGAAAAAAAAATAACTACACACATCCAAATGTATTTTAAGAGTGTGAGAAATCAATCCTAGTATGTTCCAACCAAGTGGTTCATAAGAGATAATTATAAAATAATCCAGTTATTCTCAAAAAAATAAAATCACGGAACATGATATAGGTTTCACAATTACGTCACAAAAAATTTAAATCTTCCAATTTAAACTATTCACAAGTCCTTTCCAAACAAACCAATTTTCAATTCAAATTTAATGAAACCGTTTTACTTTCAAAGTACTCAAAGGATTACAAATCATTTAAAACATTTCAAATTTCCAAAGCATGAAAAAACAATCATTTCTCAAATATCATCAATAAGGAAACTAAATATTATTATGAACTAGGTCTGGGTTAGCTAGGATCATCACACCGGCTCAACCATAAAAATTCACCTAGTGTGCACATTACCGTAGGACAATGAGAATAGTGGGTAAGATTCTACTTCTATAAGTGTCTCCTTGAATAAAACCGTTTTAGTTTGTGTTTTAATCATGTATCCATGCTAGGAAAAACAAAACACATCTAGTGTGTTTTTCCTAATTCTACCCCCTCCTAAGTACCAATGTTCCCATAGCCTATGACTCACTCTTGAGTAATTTCATACTTTCATTTCAAATCAATTCACTCTTTAAACAACCTACAATAGGATTTGTACTGATTTCACAATTCAAACCAATTCATTCTTTGAAATTATTTACGTAATAATCCAAGGGTTCTTAGAAACCAAATACTAATTTACCAAAAAAAAGGAAGAAAATACATTTTTATAAAGAGATCCAAAATCACTAAATTTCAAATATTATAAATCATGTTAATAAATAATTTAGAAACCCGATTTAAAATGAGAAAGATTGCACGGTTCATAAGACAAAGCCTTTTTTGAACCCACCATCCTCAAAACACTTTGTTTTTCAATAGCTACATGAGATCCACAAGACAAGAAGAAGAAAGGGATCTATGAAATAAGAGAGAACCTAAAACAATGAATTCTTAATCAAGAATCTCCAATTCATCAATTTATAGAAAAATAAAAATGAGAGGAAGAACATACCACAAAGATTCTCAAATATATTACCATGAGGAATTAAGATCTGAATATAAACTCCAAATTCTAAGAAGGATCTAAAATAATTTTTATTAGATCACGGCACAAACCATAGATTAGCTGATAACATCCCTAATCTAAGATTTCATTCAAAATAAGATAGAATATCTAGGGAAATGATGAGGAATGGTGAGGAATGGATCTATACCTAGAGTTTCCTAGTTCTAATTCTAATCGATCCATCAAAAACAATCTCCTGAAGAGTTGGGATCTCTAAAATCTCCAAGAGGAATCCCTATGGTTGAGAGCCTAATCCATGGGAGGAGTTATAAAGTCAACAGGGGATTTATCGGGTCTTAAAATTGATTTTAAAACTAATTTCTTAACATTGAATGGTTTGGCTGCATGGTTTGGAAAATTATAAACTCCTTTCTGGTCTATTAGAGGAGCCACATGGTATGACTAACTATGCACCAACCATGATAAATTACTTTATCTAACGATGCATAGTTTGAGGAGAAGGCCACCCAATGTCGCTTAACCATGATCCAAACCATGCCCCCTCCTCTAGGATACCAAAACATTTTGTACGATTGCATGGGAGTGTCGCATGGGTTTACCTAATTGTGCGCCAACTATGAACCTACCCAGGAAACTCTAAAAACCCCCATAAACCACCCATAACAACCCAACAAAAGTTGGGAATTATTTATCGTTGAAATAGAAGAATTTAAGTACTGAAAATTGATATTGGGGTGTGACATTAATATATATATATATTTACCTATATTAGAATATATATAAAAATATATATCTTTTTATTAACACACACTTCTATTTTTATATATAAACATTGTATATACATTTTCATATATAAGTATATAAAAATTCATACATTATTACAAGGTAAATAAAATCGATAATTAATTTTTATTTCCATATTGTTTATATATTTAAAAAATATGTTATATATAATCATGTTTAAATACTGTTTTACACAATTATATTTTTATATGTAAAATTATGAAAATATTTATATTTTAATATATAAATAACACTAAAATATAAAAAACATTTAATTTTATACACCATAATATCTACAGGAATGTAATATCTGAGAATAAATTCAGTCTCCATCAAAAAGAGACAAGAAGCCCCTAAAAATGAAGTTGAAATTCCATCGAATGTTCAACAATTAGAGCATCCCAACTAAAAAATAATTTTTAAAAGCCTTATGGGATTTTTTTACTGAGATAAAATAGATATCACCATATTAAGTATTCTAAATGGTGTATATCTTCTCACACGCTTTTATTTGACATCTCATGGAGATCAAATGGACACCTGAATAAATGATTATGGACTTTTGAAGTTCAAGTCATGTTTTCGACTTATTTCAAAAAGATTAATTAATTTTCTTAACGTTTTATATCACCAAAATGTTATTAAATGCTTAATTATCATTAATAATTATTCAATTATTAATAAAAACAAACTATTATGTATTTTACAAACCATTTCTCTCAAAAAATGTTACATATTAAGTGTAAATATACATATTTAGTATAAAAAACCATATTTAGGAAAATATATTATATTTATATCAATATATTTATATTTATATATTATAATATGATTTTTTATAATATAAAATTTTTTATGAAGTTCACCTTTTATCAATTCTAAAAACAAGAACTTTATCTTTGATAATGGGTACCCTATTATCAGTTCTAAGAAAATAGCTAATAAAGGGGAACCTTTATCAGCGCTAAAAAAACTAATAAAGGGTACCCTTTTCTCAGTGCTTTTATAGTGATAATAAAGATCTCATTTATGAGTACTTTTAGCCAGAACTAATAAAATTTATCCTTTATCAGAGCATTTAGTTTAGTGTTGATAAATTTTAGCACTTAATAAACATGATTCTATAGCAGTGATCCTAAAACAGAAGTAACATGGTCCAAACTAGTTACATAGTCCATGGGTTCTCACTAGAGTACATGTCTATTCCAATAGTATATTCATTCAAATTAGACCCTAAAACCATCCTGGGAGCACTCAAGCTACCATAAGAACATAATCATTCCCATCAGAACTCGTCTTTTCAAACTAGGAAAAATTCCATATCTATACCACAATCTACACTATGGATTCCACTTATCCAAACAAATTGTTAAATGCTTAAGAATCTCATCACATTCCAAATTGTGGTTTGTAAACAAATAAACATTCACTAGATCAATTATAAAGCATTTGAAATAAACCTCATATCACCTCATACACCCTCACATGATAAATCCCCTTCCACATCCACCTATAAGCATTGTATAAAGAGGTGGCAATAACAAACATCCCCAAGGGGTTACAAGACACAACGATATAACAATCATACATGACTTAATTGGGGGTCTCACACACTTTATAATTACATTCATTAAAATTTCAAATAGGGATTTCAAAAGGAATCTTGGTATTCGAAGACAATTATTCCATTTAAAGTCTTATTTCAAAAAAAATCCTTGAAATATAATTTTCCAAATAACACTTCAAATTCATTTGAAAGTCCTACCCTACCAACAATTCCCTTTTCAAACCATTTTCAAATCACCATAGAGACCCGGAGGCCTCAAAACAATTAAAATGGGGGTAGACCCCCATATTTTTTATAAAAAATCCCTTTTAAAACATCACACATCCCATTTAAAAATGGAACTAATGTCAAAACCACTTTCAAAACATTTAAACCCCTCTAAACGATCCACTCTGGAATTTTGGAAACACTTGGTGTGCAACAATTCCAAGCCATGTGTTGAAACCAATTAAAAATCATTTCAAACTCATCAAAGGTATTCCATTATTGTATAATTTTATAAGAATTAAATTTAAAACATCCAAGACACATATAAAATGCATTACATTGGAATTCTATAGAGACACCTTCCTCTTCTAAGAGAAAACACAATTGAAACATATCGCCTTCGGCTGTGAATGCACAACTGTGCCAAGAGACATCCTTATTGGACCTAAAAATCCCAAAGAACCATTATTAAACTCATCTTGAACCCTAATCCCAAACCAAACAGTGTTTAGGGTTCACAAAAAAGATAAAAATCAAGGGAGAGGGCATGAGTAGAGAGGGAAAGAGGAATGGAGAATCTTTCCTAGTGAAACTGTAACACCCCGAGATTTTATGAAAAGTATTCTTTTTAATTTTATAGATGTATTGTGTTGTAAGATACAAAAAAGGAGTATTTCACAACACGCAACCCTAACGTGGCTGCATTACACGCAATTGCGACCTTCCTCGATAGCGTGTGTTGTACGCAATACCGAGTTTCACTAAACAATGATATGCTATTAAAATATTATCAAAACTAGCCGTTATGAATAGTAATAACCACTTTTTGAAATATTTTAAATTTAATCATTGAAAATGGACTTCATTTTTGGATTCTTAATATCGAAATTAGCCTAGGGTGAAATTTTGGTATTTTTCTGAAAACTTTCAATTTTTGATGAATACTGAAAACACTGGGTTACTATTTAAAAACTGACTTTTTATTTAAATAATTATTTATTTTATTTATATTTATTTTAGGTAAAAATTGATACATAATACCTTAATAAGTTCAATTTAATTCATTGGAGTCATTTTTTAATAATTTTAGATATATAAAAATTTTATTGAACATTTGATCGTCTTTTACCCACCTCCTAGGAGAATTTGAGAATTTACATAAAACTTTATTTTACCTCTTTTGTGAATGGAATTTCAAAAATCCGATAGACACAGTTTATGTCAGTATGTATAATGTGGTTCAATGAGATGAAAATAATTTTTGGTGAATAGTAACATTTTACTTTTATTTACCACGGTTAAAAGTAAATAGTGTAATTAAGGGTAAAAATGATATTATTATTACCATAACACATGTCCTAATTCAATTGGATAAGTTTTATTCGACCAAAAACAACCTTAGGAATAAAATATGACCATTTAGGCCCACTTGGATTATATTAGGACATTTATTATTAATTTATTTAAAGAAGGGTTAAAATAGTTAAAATCAAAGTTTAATAAGTAAATCATTTTTAATATAGGGTTATACATAAGATAAATTCGACTATAAATACTAATTATAAAGCTAAAACTATTTCCTACATAATTATATTTTATTTTTAATTTTTAGACTTTATATAATTTAATTTATTTATGAAACAATGATTATGCAGTAATTATCTTTTTAATAAAATATTGACATAATTGATGTTATAAATACTCAAATAAATGTAATTTGAGACTTTTTATGAATTCCAATAATTTTATAGGTTAATATGACATGTTAGTGTTGATTTAATTAAATTTTTTATAAATAATCATTCTTTTATAATTTTCACAAAAATCAATTACCAAATATTGTCAAAATTGACATAAAATAGTTTTTAAAACAAATATTATATTTTTAATTGTTATTATTTTCCTAAAAATATAAGGTTCGTAAAAATGACTTATATACGGTTATATATATTAATAATAAACAACTTGGGGTTATTTTGGCTTGTTATAGTATGTTTATTAACCTTATAGTGTAAGAACACAAAAAGACACAGTAAAAGTAAAATTATCTAACTCAAAGTTAAATCTAAATGATAAGGTTAAAATAGGAACTTAAACTTGTATAAATTCTATTTTATGAGAGGATTTAGACCCATCCCCACCTTATATTCTAAATAAATCAATTTGGAGCTATTAAAAACCGAATATGACTTTATAATAAAAAAATGTTTTTAGTTATTCCAAAGGTGCCCCTCTACTCCCTTATAAAAGGGCACCTCCTCCCTCTCTTCCTAACACCACTTTGAGCCTTAAATCTCGGCCAAACCCTACCAATTTCTCTTTTCCACTTCCCTAGAAACTTCCTAGAGGTTCTGGTATTATTCAAAGACCAATATTAGTTCCCTAAGAGGAGGTTTCAAAAAGGCACTTCAAATAAGAGGTAATGCCTGTTACCGATTCTTACAACTTTATTTCTTCTTCAACTTTATCTTATGTAGTTGTTTCATTATTAAGTACTAACATAAGTATCACTCATATACTGATATGTTATTATAATTATGAAACAACCCTATTTCACCATCCATCCATCCTACGGAAAACGAAATCACCACGCGTGCGTATGTACGGAATATCGTCTCCACGCCGTGGTGTAATCTGTTTTTCCACCACCACCTTACATGGATGGGTATATTGGTGTAAATAAATGATTATTGTAAAGTGATTTCCATTCTGAAATAGTATAAATACACTCAAATACAATTTCACAATCATGGGAATGATATCATCGCTCGTGCGTACGTACGGACTACCATCTCCACGAACGCGATGAGATTCATTTTCCATGATTAACCATTCAAGAATGATTATAAAGTATATATAATGAATAATAATGAAATATATGAAATTATAATGCTACTGGATTTATGTATATATATATATATGTATTTCATATACTCAATTCCATTCAATTCAATAAGGAAACAAAAACAGCGTTCATTCGTACGTACGGCCTACCGTCTCCAGGAATGGTGTATTTCATTCCTTTTATCGATCTATAATATATATGTATATAATGAATATATATTATATATAAATCATGTTTTACATTCTGGAATTATGTAAATCATGATATAAGTAATAATATCCAGAACGACGAGTCGAAACACATACGATAAATGAAACGATTTTACCCAAATCTCTCTTTAACATGGAATTTACAAAAGAACGGGTAATATAAAGTCATAAGTGAACCATATATGATATAATAACAATGAATATGATTCTATAATAAGTCAATGGAATTATTTAAATCATTATATAAGAGTTTTGGATACATACGAAGCATATCGGACATAAGTTAAGGGATAATTTTGCAAATCTCATTTTTATCCGAGATTGCTTATTCGTAAGTATTTACTGGGGTTATTTTTATTATCCATATCCATGTTTTATAAAAGTTTTTTCATGTATTTTTAATATTCTTTTTACCCATTATTTACTTTTACTACATGGTATGTAAGGAATCTATCTTTTGTTTATGTTACGAGGTACTTTTTTTACTTTTCCGGCAAAAGTACGAGAAGAATGTTTTTTTAACTTATACGGCATGAATGGATTTTTACGGTTTTATAAATCCTTATTTTCATGAAGCTTCCTCCAAAATATTTCATGAATATTTTCAAAAAAAAAATCTTTTTCTTTTAAAATTGCATGATGTTTTGTGAAAAAAAAATTGATTTTGAAGAAGAAAGGGTATTTTCCTCAAGAATTTATTTCAAGTGTTTTATCAAAACCATTTTCCATCTAAGATGACATTATTTCATATGTGTATGTTTCAAGTATAAATTCTCTATGATTTACATGGATTCACTTTTCTTATTATGAAATGATTTCCATTTCTTTTATATGGATTATGTGATGATGGGATGATGTTTATGAAACCCATTTTATTCGTTGGGTTATTATGAATGATGTAAGTTATGAGATGGGTGGGACCTATATCTCCCTCCAATTCATTGGGTAAAGATTTATATCTCATGAGATAGACATGGTTGGAATGGTAAGTTAATCTAGTTCAGTGTTACAGGACTGAAACGAGGAGTGAACTCGATTCAAAATGGGACTTTGTCCCCTAAGATGGTCTTGGCAGCAATGCCTTGGCTACTATGGAAATCATGACATGTGCTGAATGGTTACCACAATTACATGTTTTATTCCCATTTTATCATGGTTGATGTTCTATTATGATATATCCCATACATACTTCCACGATTTATGTCTTTGCTCAAGATTTTGATGTTTAAATTTCATGTTCATGTTTTTTCTTCTAAATGTTTATGGATTGTTTTATGTTATCTATGTTTTCCCTTACTGAGCATTTGAGATCACTGTTTTTATGTTTTGTTTTCCCCAGGAAGTAAATAAAGGTTTTAGTTAAGGAAACAAAAAGGGGAAGATCGTTATGGGAGTTGTTGAAGATCTTTCACCACTATTAGAAGATTTATTCCGAGTTTCCAAAGACACTAAACTATTACGGTCCTTGTGTGTCTGTTTTTTGTTATGTATTAAGTATTCCGAAAAGTAATGTCTTGTCCATGTACGTCAAGATTCAGGTCTCTACAGTTGGTATCAGAGGAAAGGTTTAGTCAACCTTTGGAAACTAGGATGCGAAAACGTTAGTGAGATCCTTAGAGATATTTCTATGGTATGTCTAGGGATGTTCATAAGGATAAGTATACGTATAGTATATAGTCCTAGAACTACGGTAACGATATTATAATTTAACCTAATATGTTAGATATTGAAGGTAATCCCCCTTTATTGTGTTGTTTTCCCTAGCATGACTTTTGCCTCTCACACTATTCTTTTTGTGTTTTAGAAGATGGCTGGAACCCGAAGGAACCGTGTTGATCAATGTAATGGACAATGCAATGATTTTCCTCCTGAAAAAACAAATGTTATGGGAGATGGAGTGAAAAATATTATTGCTATACTTACACAAGCTATGAATCATTCTGGACTTCCAAATGAGTAGATAAGGGAACAATATTCTATTGAGTCCTTCATGAGGCAACGTCTACCTTCTTTCAGTGGGTCTTCTGATCCACTTGTTGCTGGACAATGGATCAGTACCACTGAAAAGATATTTTCAGTTATTCAATGTTCTAAACATGATAAAGTCATCTTATCAGTATATCGTTTGGAAGGTGAAGCTGATCAATGGTGGAATCTTATCAAGAATACGAGTCCAAGAGATGAAATTGAGTCCATGGAATGGGACAAGTTCAAGAACTTATTTTTCAATAATTACTTCCCTTGTATTCTTAGAACAAAGATGGAGAAGGAGTTTTTTTGAACTAAAGCAAAAGGATGATGAATCTGTTGGTATATACGAAGTGAATTTTACAAGGCTTACAAGGTATTCATCTGGCTTTATCATCCAACCTGAAAGTAAAATTGATCGATTCTTCAGTGGTTTAAAACCAAATCTTCGAAGGGAATTAGCTATAAGATACTTCAGTAGCTATGAAGAAATTGTGCGTTGTGCTATCAAGGTAGAAATGGAAGTTGGTGTTACATATCCATCTCATGGTTTTGACAAGAAACGAAAGATGGAGTTCAAGGAGAAATCTCAGAATAATGGTGAAAACAATATGAATGTTTCCTTATGCTCAAACTGTGGAAAGAAGCATGGTGGAGATTGTCTTAAAGGGACTAGAAAATGTTTTAAGTGTGGAAAAGAAGGTCATCGAGCAGCTGAGTGTCGAAGTAATGGAAGAAGGGTTTCCAATGGTGTGAATAAAGAAAAGACTACAGAGAAAGCACCAACAACACTTCAATTCTTCAAGTGCAATGAAATGGGGAATTATGCTAATAAATGCCCTAATCCAAGTGTTAATGTTGATCGACATGAGCAACTACTTAAGGAAATGGACAAAGGGAAGTCACATGAGATCACTATTGGCGATGTTGAATATGACAACGATGTGGTGGAATGATTAAGTGTTTATGTAATGGGATTCCAAAATAATGTTGTGTATAGTATCATGGAATATTGGAATATTTATGTATTGGTCAATTGTGGTTTTCAATAATTTTATGGTACCGGTAACCATGGAAAGTGATTGAGAAATTTTGGTAAGTAGATGATATGCGCATAATGAAGGGATAAAAGGATAATGAGATGTTTGATTGTATTCATGAGCTCATGATTGATATAAGGACAAAGTGATATCACGGTTTGAGTATAATGAATTTTGAGGATTTGGGTATGTGGAAAGTGTTAAATTTTAACTGCATTCATGTTTTCCCTAAGGTTCAATGGGTATTCATTCTTCAAGAGAATACATGATTAAGGTATTCACATGTTTGTAATTTTACCAACAAGATATATCTTATGATATATGGGGGATAAATGATGGCATTCATGTGATTGTTATGTGAAATTTCAAGTAATCATTTTCTTTCTAATATGAGCATGGACCGAAGTATTTTAGATAAGACTAAAGATTGGAATGAATTATGTTGGACATAAGTTAGTATTGTTTAAGGATATAAATTTTATCTATATTATTGATGGTATGTTATAGTAATATAGTTTTAGAAAAAGGACAACCTGCAGGACGGGCGACAGCCCATCGCGTCGGACAAGGCTGTGGGAATCGAACCCACAACCGAAGTGCGACTGGCCTTTATCGCCTACCACTGGCCTACAGGAAGTCCCTAGTTAGTAGAAACTAGTTTATTACACGGTATGATATATGAATTATAAGTTCATTTTTGGAATCGTATACGATTAACCTCACCATAGATGGACTTATGTATATTTGATAACTTTTGCTAACCTTTTGTTTGAAACAGATGGAATGACCCATCATTCTATCACATGATCTGTTAACACTTCACGAATAACAAATTCAACTTCATTTCTTTAAGAGATGAAGTGGAAATTTTTCAAAGCATGAACAATAGTGATATTGTACCAAAATAAAGTAATTATTTATTCTAATTCAAATTCTTAAACATTAGGGAAATGATCTTGAAAACCAAAAATGTTGTCCTAGTTCCCTTTATATCCGATGAATCAGATGGTACCTTAGATCATCACAAATCTATGTCTTTTGGATTGTTAGAATTTTCATATCCATGTTCTCTACCACTCTCCATCATAACATGATGGTTAGGTTTCTCTTCCATATCCAAATTTTCACATATGTTCTCTTATGTGGAAACCCAGTGATTAGTTCATTTGTGGGACCGTTATGTTTCATACTTTAGTTTTTAAATATTGGTTCTGGTATTCCTTTTTACGATGTGGGTTTCTATTAAATAAACTTTCGAGTAGTAAACCATTTATAACACCGACGAATTTCAAGGGTGAAATTCATTTTAAGGGGGGTAGAATGTAATACCCCGAGATTTTATGAAAAGTATTCTTTTTAAGTTTATAGATGTCATGTGTTTTACGCTACAACAAAAGAGCATTGCACAACACGCAACCCTAACCTGGCTTCATTACATGCAATCGCGACCTTCCTCGATAGCGTGTGTTGTACGCAATACCGAGTTTCACTAAACAATGATATGCTATTAAAATATTTTTAAAACTAGCCGTTATGAATAGTAATAACCACTTTTTGAAATTTTTTAAATTTCATCATTCAAAATAGACTTCATTTTTGGATTCGGAATATCAATATTAGGCTAGGGTAAAATTTTGGTATTTTTCTGAAAACTTTCAATTTTTGATGAATAGTGAAAATATTGGGTTACTATTTAAAAACTAACTTTTTATTTAAATAATTATTTATTTTATTTAAATTTATTTTAGGCCAAAATTGATACATAATACCTATATAAGTTCAATGTAATCCATTGGAGTCATTTTTTAATAATTTTAGATATATAAAAATTTTATTGAACTTTTGGTCGTCTTTTACCCACCTCTTAGGAGAATTTGCAAATTTACATAAAACATAATTTTACCACTTTTGTGAATGGAATTTAAAAAATCCGATAGACACGGTTGATGTCAGTATGTAAAATGTGGTTCAATGAGATGAAAATTATTTTTGGTGAATAGTAAATTTTTACTTTTATTTACCACGGTTAAAAGTAAATAGGGTAATTAAGGGTAAAAATGATATTATTATTACCATAACACTTGTCATAATTCTATTGGATAAGTGTAATTAGACCAAAAATAACCTTAGGAATAAACTATGACCATTTAGGCCCACTTGGATTAGATTAGGACATTTATTATTAATTTATTTAAAGAAGGGTTAAAATAGTTAAAATCAAAGTTTAATAAGTAAATCATTTTTAATATAGAGTTATACATAAGATAAATTCGACTATAAATATTCATTAGAAAGATAAAAATATTTTATACATAATGATATTTTATTTCTAATTTTTAGACTTTAAATAATTAAATTTATTTATGACACAATGATGATGCAGTAATTATCTTATTAATGAAATATTGACATAATTGATGTTATAAATACCCAAATAAATGTAATTTGAGACTTTTTATGAATTACAATAATTTTCTATGTTAATATGACATGTTAGTGTTTCTTTAATTTACTGCTTTAGAACTAATCATTCTTTTATGATTTTCCCAAAAATCAATTACCAAATAGTGTCAAAATAGACATAAAATAGTTTTTAAAAACAATATTATATTATTAATTGTTATTATATTCATAAAAATCTAAGGTTCGTCCAAATGACATAGATAAGGTTATATATATTAATAATAAACAACTTGGGATTCGTTGGGCTTGTTATAGTATGTTTATTAACCTTATAGTGTAAGAACAAAAAAAGACACGGTAAAAGTAAAATTATATAACTTAAAGTTAAATCTAAATGATAAGGTTAAAATAGGAACCTAAACTTGTCTAAATTCTATTGGATGAGATTATTTCGACCCATATCCACCTTAGATTATAAATAACTCAATTTGGAGCTATTAAAAACCGAATATGACTTTATAATAAAATAATATTTTTAGTTATTCCAAAGGTGCCCCTCTCCTCTCTTATAAAAGGGCACCTCCTCCCTCTCTTCCTCACACCACTTTGAGCCTTAAAGCTCGGAAAACCCCTGCCAATTTCTCTTCTCCACTTCCCTAGAAACATCTTAGAGGTTCTGTTCTTCTTCAAAGACAAATATTAGTGCCCTAAGAGGAGGTTTCAAAAAGGCGTTTCAAAGAAAAGGTAATGCCCGTTACCGATTCTTTCAACTTTATTTCTTCTTACACTTCTTATAATTTAGTTGTTTAATTATGAAGTAATAACATCAGTATAAATAATATACTGATATTTTATTATAATTATGAAACAACCCTATTTCACCATCTATCCATCCTACGAAAATTGAAATCACCACACATGCGTACGTATGGAATATCGTCTCCACGCCGTGGTGTAATCTATTTTTCCACCACCACCTTACATGGATGGGTATAACGGTGTAAATAAATGATTATTGTAAAGTGATATTTATTATTAAATATTATAAATACACTCCGATACAATTCCACAATCATGGTAATGATATCATCGCTCGTGCGTACGTATGGACTACCGTCTCCATGAACGCGATGAGATTCATTTTCCATGACTAACCATTCAAGAATGATTATAAAGTATATATAATGAATAATAATGAAATATATGACATAATAATGCTACTGGACTTATGTATATATATATATATATATGTATGTCATATACTCAATTCCATTCAATTCAATAAGGAAACGAAAACAGCGTTCATGCGTACGTACGGCCTACCGTCTCCATGAATGGTGTATTTCATTCCTTTTATCGATCTATAATATATATGTATATAATGAATATATATTATATATAAATCATGTTTTACATTCTGTAATTATGTAAATCAGGATATAAGTCATAATATCAAGAATGACGAGTCGAAACACATACGATAAATGAAACGATTTTACCCAAAACGCTCTTTAACATGGAATTTACAAAAGAACGGGTAATATAAAGTCATAAGTGAACCATTTATGATATCATAACAATGAATATGATTCTATAATAAGTCAATGACATTATTTAAATCGTTATACAGGGAGTTCAGATACATACAAATCATATCGCACATAACGTAAGGGATAATTTTGCAAATCTCATTTTTATCTGAGATTGCTTCTTCGTAAGTATTTACTGGGGTTATTTCTATTATCCATGCCCATGTTTTATAAAAGTGTTTTCATGTATTTTTCAATGTACTTTATAACCATTTTTTTCTTTTACTACATGTTATGTAAGGAATCTATCTTTTGTTTACGTTACGAGGTACTTTTTTGACTTTTCCGTCAAAAGTATGAGAAGAATGTTTTTTTAACTTATACGGCACGAACGGATTTTTACGGTATTATAAATCGTTATTTTCATGAAGCTTCCTCCAAAATATTTCATGAATATTTTAAAAAAAAATATTTTTCTTTTAAAATTGCATGATTTTTTGTGAAAAGAAATTGATTTTGAAGAAGAAAGGATATTTTCCTCAAGAATTCATTTCAAGTGTTTTATCAAAACTATTTTCCATCTAAGATGACATTATTTCATATGTGTATGTTTCGAGTATAAAGTCTCTATGATTTACATGGATTCACTATTCTTATTATGAAATGATTTCCAATTCTTTTATATAGATTATGTGATGATGGGATGATGTTTATGAAACCCATTTTATTCGTTGGGTTATTATGAATGATGTAAGTTATGAGATGGTCGGGACCTATATCTCCCTCCAATGCATTCGGTAAAGATTTTTATCTCATGAGATAGACATGACTGGAATGGTAAGTTAATTCGGTTCAGTGTTATAGGACTGAAACGAGGAGTGAACTCGATTCAGAAAGGGACCTTGTCCCCTAAGATGGTCTTGGCAGCAATGCCTTGGCTACTATGGAAATTTTGACATGTGCTGAATGGTTGCCACAATTACATATTTTACTCCCATTTTATCATGTTTGATGTTCTATTATGATATATTCCTTATGAACTTCCACGATTTATTCCTTTGCTCAAGATTTTGATGTTTAAATTTCATGTTCATGTTTTTGCTTCCAAATGTTTATGGATTGTTTTTTGTTATTTATGTTTGCCCTTACTGAGCATTTGAGCTCACCCTTTTTATGTTTTGTTTTCCCCAAGAAGTAAAAAAAGGTTTTAGGTAACGAAACAAAAAGGGTAAGATCATCATGGGAGTTGTTGAAGATCCTTCACCATTATTAGAAGATTTTCTTCCATGTTTCCAAAGACACTAAACTATTACGGTCCTTGTGTGTCTGTTTTTGTTATGTATTAAGTATTCCGCAAAAGTAATGTATTGTCCATGTACGTCAAGCTTCGGGTCTCTATAGAAACCTACCTAAAATCGGAAAAATAAGTCCAAAAATGAAGAAGGGAGGAGAGGAGGATCTCTCTCAAGTGCCATAGAGGTTGGCTGGACCAAGGGAAAGATAAAATAAGGCTAAAGGCCTTAAAATTGAAGAGTGGAATATTATAAATTTCTCAATTTTTATAAACTAGGTAGACCACACTATTTACAAACCGTACACCAACTATGAAAACATTCTTTGTTAGAAACTTTCAAGCTTTACACACTTGTCACATGGTTTCCACTAATCGTTCTCAAAGTCGTTCTCTAATACACATATTCTCAAAAGGACTCAAATAGTTTGTTCTAGAATATGCATGGTTTGGACTGAATAATGTGAAACCTGTGCAGATCGACCATGCACTGAACAAAAAAGAACTAAAAAGCTTTTGTGTAAGGGAAACCACACACAACAGAAAAGAAGGCATTTAATGATGGTTTTTTAAACCACTGCTTAATGCTTCCTTTAGAAAATTTTAGCAGTATTTTATTGAACCCTCTATTAAATTTGAAAAAATAATAATAATTTATTAAATTTTATATGTTGTATTTTAATAAACTACCGCTAAAATTAATGATAAAAAACTATTTATATTACATAATTAATTTTTATTTACTATTTAATAATAATTATTCATTATTTATAATCATTTAATTTTTATAATCATTTATGCTCCACAACCTATCAAATATAAGCTTATGAAATGAACTACAGTTAAATTACATAGTAATTTGGTAATACTCGATAGAAAAATATTTATTGTTGTTCTAATAAATGTTGAAAATCAAACTTAAACTTCAAACAATCATAACTTTTGATCTCGGTGCCAGTTTTAGATCTATGACCAGTCAGATCAAAAATAACAATGATATCTCCGTCATTTAGGTTTGAGGAACATTGATACATATTTTTTCTTAGTGAAAAAAGGTATAGGAGACCACTAAAACTACGTTTTTAGTTGGGATGCCCTGTTCTTTGAACATTTGATGGAAGTTCATCTTCATTTAAGATGGTCTTATTATGCTTGTGAAGTGGTCTATTATTTTATTCAAAAGATTTACATTCCTATCAATATGATGATGTTGCAATGGGTGTGGTCGTCCCTCTATTGGTGGTTCATTATTTATTATATATATGTTTGTGTATTTATATATATTCAGGTATATTTATTTACCATTTATATGTAGTTATCTATATTTATTTATAATTATATATAATTATAAATATTTATATTTATGTAAATATATATTTAAATATATATATATTTATTTATATCAATATATTTACATATATTTATCTATATTATGTGGGTATATATAGAGATATTTATATTTGTTTACACACACACACAATTATATTTAATTATATATGTGTGTGTTCATAGGTATTAATGTAATTTTAGTTATATGTATATATATATCATCATGTATATTTATTAACATTTATATGGATTTATATACATTTATATATATTATGTTGGTATATATATATTTATCTCTCAGTGTGTATTTATATATATTTAAGTAAATTTATTTATATTTATTTATTAGATAGATATATATATATATTCATATATTAATAAATTTATATATTATAGTATTTAAATAAATTGATAATTAATTATATTTTTTATGTGTGTATGTATTTATCAATTATGAATAAATAGAAATATGCATATATATTTCCATATATTTATATTTATATATATAATTATATTATTTATTTATTATTTATTATTTACTATTTCATATGTATTATTTGGTTATTCGTTATATTTTATTTATTTATTATTATTATTATTATTATTAATTATTAATTATTAATTTTTTATAATTTTTCTATTTATTAATTATTGGTGATCATTTATTTATTATTTTTTATATATTATTGGTTAGTATTTATAATTTGAAGTTATTATTTTTTATTCATTATTCATTTGCTTATTTTTTTTAAGTAAGTAGGGGGAAGCCCCCTATTGAGACAAAGAAACTCCGCCCTTTTTTTAGGGTACCGGCCTAAATCCATCCCTACATCGGTCACCCGCCCCCGCCTTCTACGTTGATTGTTCGCCCTGCTGGCTGGCTGGACACCTCGACCTGTGCCTGCACACGGCCCTTTGTCGGTCGACATACGCCCCAACTTGTACATATGTTGCACCCAACCCACTGCTCGATGGCATCTGCCCCGACCTATGTACACCCAAATCAGCATCACCGGCCCACTAACACCACCTCATGCAGTCGTACTCAAGGCCGATCCTACTAGTCCCCCCATCATCAAACTCCCCCCATCATCGATAAAGCACCCTATCACTGAACATGTCGTGCGCGACCCTCCTCTATTGTCGTCATCCATCTACCCGGAAAGGGCCCTAAAAAGTCCTCTAAATAGAGGTCGGCGTGTGTCGATCCCCAATTGATGGAGTCTAATAGAACGCCTTAACAACAAGGCCAAACCCCAGCTCTAAAAGGTGTGTATGTGTTAGGCTCAACTCTGGGGGTCCTGACGAAGCCCAAATCACGTCGCATGTTCCTCAACTAGATAATGACTTTGAATATCCCTATGCATAAGATGCATAATCAATGACTTTGGCTGTACTCAAGCCTATATTGGTTCCCACGGAGAGCAAGAGGTACAACTAGCGGTGCCACTCGGCTAACACCCCATGTGCCATTTATCTACATATTATTTAATTTTTATTTTTTATTCATTTACTTTTTATATTTTATTTAAATATTATTTAATATTAATTAATTTATATTTAATATTTTTTATTTATTTATTTTTTATTTATTATTTACTGACATTTAATTTATATTTTATTTAATATTTACTTAATATTTATTTAATATTTATTTTCATTGTTTATTTATTATTTATTATTTATTTATTTATTTATTATTTACTTATGTATGTTTTTTTTATTTTTTATTTTTTATATATTTATTATTTATTTTTCATTAATTATTATTTAATGAGTTGTAATTAATTAATTAATTAATTAATTGTTAATTATTTATCATTTATTTTTCTTGTTATTTATTTTTTCTTATTATATATTATATATATGTATTGTGGCCAAGTCCGCGGCTGAGTGGTACTCGGTTGTGGAACCACATTCAGCAAGGACTGAGATCAGATCCCGACCATGCTTTAAATTTTCATGCTTGCAGGTGTGGTTTTCAGTGTGTCGTGTACTTGGGAACAATTTGTGTGGGGTGGGTTGTACATGGTCGACATGCGGTGGCTTGCAGCATGACTTCAGTGACTAAGTGTTGTTTAATTTCTATATGAATTGGTTCATTTGTTTCTACCTTTTATACATTGTTATTCATGCATGAAAAATGTGAATTTTAAATCCCCATTTATTATTATGCTCACTCAAAATTAATTTTTTATTATATGGTTGAGAGAAGGGGGAAGTGGAAATAAAAGTCCCAAATCATGGGGGATGGAAACACAACTAAAAATATGCCCTTTAACAGCACACAAATAAGCTTTTAATGATGCAAAAAAAAATATTTGTCAGCCGCAACGATGATAAGGGGGTCCCCTTTATCTGTGTTAAACAGTGCACTGATAAAGGACCCCCTTTATTCCTTCTTTTTTGGTGTTGATAATGGCCTGACCAGCTGTAATGTGTTACTAATATAACATCACACCCAACAAAAACATGTAATTTTAGACAATTCTATATACAACCTGTAATTTCAAACAATGGTATATACATTTAAGTGACATCATGAATAAAAAAATGTCCACCCATGGTATATACAAAAAACACTGCTAATTACATTTCAAAAAAGGTTGTATATAATTACATTTACAATTATCCAACCAATATTTCAAAACATTAATATTTAATCTTTTGATGCCTGTGATCCACTATCAAAAATGTTCACCCATGGTATCAGTTGCTGAACAAATATTCTCAACTCAAGAAAATGATTCCGCCTATATACGAAAACAAACATTATATTAGTAATATTATAATGAAATAAATTAAACATTAATGTAAAAGAATACATTATCAAAATGAAAATATTTAATAAAAAATACACATTTAGAGTTATACCAGTCACACCATGTGTCTTATTGAGATGAGGTTAATTCCTACATGTCACAAATGAGTGGTGGATCATTGTCCTAAAATATCAAAACAATCCGAATTTGTTTAATCAGTTTTGAGTATGTCACTTTTTCTTTTTCTAAAAATAATATAAATTTTAAATAAAAAAAACACACTTAGAGACATACCATTCACACCGTGAATCATATTGAGGTGTAACTAATTCCTTCACATCAAAAATGACATATAGATCAATTTCCAAAAACATCAAAACAATCTGAATTCCTTCACTTGGTTTTCAGTATTTCAGTTCTATTTTTTATACTAAAATGTCATTTCAAATTGGAAACATGCATTATGAGTCATACGGGTTGCATTTTGTGTTGGTTTTATGTGACACAACATCATACATGTCACAAATGACTTATGAATCGTCTGACTAAATTATCAAGACAATCAGATCATGTTCCCTTGGTTTTCAGTGAGTGGCATGTTTGGAAATAAAATGTCAATTATAAATTGATAACGGACACTTTTAGTCCTATCGGCCACACCTTACATCAGATTGAGGTGTGGTTAATTCCTACACATCAAAAATGACTCATGGATCATTTTCATGAAGTATTAAAACATTAAAAATGATTTTTCTTGGCTTTCAGTATGTCACTTGTTCTTTATTACTTAAAATTAATGTCATTTTTAAATAAAAAGATACACATGGATTCATATCAGTCACACCGTGCATCGTATTGAGGTGCGGTTGAATGCTATATGTTTCAAGTGAATCATGGATATTTTTCCTAAAATATAAAAACAATATGAATGTGTTTGGTCGGTTTTCAGTATGTCACTTGTTCTTTCTTACTTAAATTAAAATTAATTATAAACAAAAAGAGACACTTTGAGTTATACCAGCCACGTCGTACATCTTATTGGGGTGTGGATGATTCCTACATGTCAAAAATGACTTACATATCATTGTCCTGATGTATCAAAACAATCTGAATGGGTTTTCTCAGTTTTTAGTATGTCAGTTTTTTTTTCTACTATAATGTCATTTCCAACTAGAAACATGCATTTTGAGTCCTACTGGTCACACGGTGCATCTGTTTGATGTGAGACTTCTTCATACACATCAAAAATGACTTATGAATAATTTTATTAAATTATCAAGACAATAGGAGTGTGTTTTCTTTGTTTTCAGTGAGTGACACATTCGGAACTAAAATGTAAATTCTAGACCAATAATGGACAATTTTAGTCATACTAGTCACACCATGAAATGGATTGAAGTGTGTTTGATTCCTACATGTAAAAAATGACTCATGGGTAATTTGTATGAAGTATCTAAATAATACGAATGTGTTTTCTTGGTTTCCAATATGACACTTGTTCTTTTTTACATAAATTAATGTCAATTTTAAATAAAAAGGCACACTTGGAGTTATACTGATCACATTGTGTGTCGTATTGAGGTGGGGTTGATTCCTACATGTCACAAATGTGTAATGAATCATTTTACTAAAATATCAAAAAAAAGATCTAAATGTTTTTTATTCGTTTTGAGAATGTCAGATGTTCTTTTACTAAAATTAAGGTCTATTTAAAATAAAAAGACACACTTTGAGTTATACTGGTCCCACCATGAATCATATTGAGGTAAAAGTTATTCCTACACAAACTACATATATATTGTTTTCCTAATGTATAAAAACAATATGAATGTGTTTTCTTAGTTTTTAGAATACCTATTGTGTTTTCTACTAAAATGTCATTTCAAATTGGAAACATGCATTATGATTCCTACCAGTCTCATCGTGCATCAGTTTTATGTGAGACTTATTCATACACATCACAAATGAAATACAAATCAATGTCTTAAATTATCAAGACAATCAGAGAATTTTTTCTTGGTTTTCAGGGAGTATCACCTTTTGAACTAAAATGTCAATTTTAAACTGATAATAGACACTTTTAACCATACCAATCATAACATGTGTCTAATTGAGGTTTTTTTGATTCCCACATGTCAAAACTGACTCATGGATCGATTTCCTAAAGTATAAAAACAATCAGAATGTTTTTTATCGGTTTTTAATATGTCACTTATGATTTTTTTACTTAAATTTATGTCAATTTTAAATAAAAAGTCAAACATGGAGGCATACAGGTCACACCGTGGATCGTATTAATGTTTGGTTGAGTCCTACACATCAAAAATGAATCAAGTATTATTTTCAAAAAATATCCAAATAATCTGAATGCATTTTCTCGATTTTCAGTATGTCGCTTGCTATTTTTACTTAAATTAATGTCAATTTTAAATAAAAAGAAACACTTTGAGTTATACCATCCACACCATGTATTGTAATTAGGTGAAGCTTATACACACATAAATCATTTTTTAAAGCATCAAAACAATCTAAATTCATTTTATCAGTTTTTAGTATGCCAGTAGTGTTTTTTTACTAAAATGTCATTTCAAACTAGAAACACTCATTATGAGTCATACTAGTTTCACTGTGCATCATTTTGATATGAGACTGCTTTATACACAAAAAAATGACTTATTATTCACTTTACTAAATTATCAAGACTATAAAAGTGTGTTTTCTATGTTTTTAGTGAGTGACGCATTTTGAACTAAAATATCAATTTTAAACTGATAACAGACACTTTTAGACATACTGATCACACCGTGCATCAGATTGAGTTGTGTTTGATTTCTAAAAATAAAAAATGACTCATGGATCATTTTCTTAACATATCAAAACAATATGAATGTCTTTTATAGGTTTTCAGTTTGTCAATTTTTCTTTTTACTTAAATTTGTTTAACTTTTAAATAAAAAGACCCACTTGGAGTCATAACAGTTACATCATACATCATATTGAGGTGAGGTTGACTCATATATGTCAAAAATGAATCATGGATAGATATCCTAAACTTTCAAAACAATCCAAATGTTTTTTATTGGTTTTGAGTATGTCTCTTATTCTTTTTTACTTAAATCAATGTCAATTTTAAATAAATAGAGAGACTTTGAGTGATATCGGTCACTTGTGTTTTTTTTTCTCGATTTTGGGTAGGCCAGTTTCTATAATACTAATTATATTGATTGAAACATTTAATACATAGATATCACATCTTAGTAGAAAAAATGATGAAATCATTAATTAATTACATAAGTAGTAGGAATTCACCTTTATACATGCTTGACCCATTTCCTTATTGTAATTATCTCAGTTGTATCCTCAAAATCAAATATCTCACAAGCATGATTAGTTTCGAAAAAACCTCCATAACTTGAACAAAGTAATCTGCCTGTATAAGAAAAAAATACTTATATGATTAATACTAAAAATAAGTAAATTACACATAAAAATGAAACAATCCTCTACTTCTATAGAAGTCACATCTTCATTCTATTTGTGTATATTCTTCCATCGGATGTGCTGCCCATTCGTTTTTGAGCACATTTATATCATCTTGTGAATATGAATCTTTTTAAAAATTATAGTAGTACTAAAAAAATATAAACACATAAAGTATTAATAAATATTTTAAATTAAATAGTAAATATCTTCAAAAATACCTTTTCAAGGATGCTAGTTTGTTCACTGAATTAGATATCCCTTATCAATTTATAACCATAATAACCACAATATATTCCATAGTTTTGTTTTATACACTGTAGGAACATTGAAGAGAATAACTAATTAGTATTGATATTTGTTTGGATAGTGAAATCTTATTATATATACCCTGACACTTGTCCAGTCGTAGAACTTGTCCTCTTTATCATGCTTAGCCCCTAGCCTCGTTTCTTATTTTTCACAATATTAAATCACTTCCCAATTATAAAATAATCCTCATTAAAAGATAATATAAATTATATAACTTGAGGGTTAGTTTTAAAATTTCTGATTCCATGTATTACTTATTGACAAATAGCATCATGTGTTGATTGTTTATTGGATATCCATATATTAAATCTAGGAAATAAATCTTTGGAGTATCCAAATTTAATGAAATGAGCATACAATGATGCCTAAAAATACAAAAAGTAATAATTAATGAATGAAATGAAAATTTATTTTATATGATTAAATTGTAGAGTTTTACCCCTACATTGTTGGTATTAAATAAAGTTTGTCATCTGAAAGTCTTATTTCAAACAATTTGATTAGACCAGCCACTATTTCATCCTTTTTTTGGTATATATTTTTTTTGTTCTTTAGAGGATATGAAATGACTAATGATCCAAAAATATTCATGGGAAAAATCCTTCAATTGTTTTTAATATATATACCTACCAAAAATATGAAATGTACTTAGTCATAATTAATAAAGTATATCATCTTTTGGAAAATAAAATCATGTAAACATACCTCACGTATACATTTACAACTAAGTCGCCTCGCCAATCATTTTTGAAGATTTCACTTACACTCTCAACACTAATCTAGTATTGATATTTCTCTCCATACATAATTTCTTCAAAATAAACTATTTGATTATGACCATTTTTTAACTTTCTATCCACATGAACTCCAACGATAGTAAATGTGGATAGCATGTGGGGTAATGGTGATTTAAGTAGATCTTTTTTATCAGTTGGGCATTCCTTTACAAGATTTTGAGTTAGTATTTCATTTAAACCCCTTCTCTTTGTTAATCTATAATAACATTCATCAATTTAAACATTTTTTAAATAATTTTTAAAGGTTTAGCTTAAAAAAATTAAAATTAATACCACTTTGTCGAAATGTTTTTTAACAGATGTGACAGCCATGAGATTAATGTTCCAACAACCTTTTTGACCGTATAAATATCTTCCTCATCTATTGGAATAGGTAGCTCAGTGTTGGGATCATGGGCTACACTAATCTACACTCACACATGACATGTTAGAAGTGTTATTCTATGTAGCATATCGTTTTGGATATTTAACAATGTACCACTCACTACAAGGCGATAGGTGGGTTTTGATAGATATAAGTCATAGTCATTATCACCCTATAAAATATTAGTATATGAAGGGTATCAATGTCTGTATGATTAAAATTTCACAGAAACAATTATTAGAACATTGAATACCTTGTCTAAGTAATCTCTTTGATGGGAATGGCTCACCTCATAGCTGGTGGGGATGGAGAGGGATCTCCACACTATGGCTATTCTTGAGTTTCTTCTTCTCTTTCCTTCCCCCCATTAATGTTTTAATCATATCTCTCAACAATTTTAATTATTCTTCAAGGGTATATAGTCTTCATCTCATCCAATTCATTTCATCACTTTGATCCTCCTCTTGCTTTTTCTCAAAATATGTTCAGGGTGTCACCCCAAAACCTGCACCTCAAACATGACCATACTGTTCTGGCCTCTTCAAGGCCACTGTTAGTATGTGTTCATATAGTACAGGTGTTGCTGATTCCTATGACTATGTCGGATAGAAAATATAGGAAAATAAGTGATTATTTTTATGTAATATAGATCTAAATCAAAAAATATATTTTGTAATACTTACACATCATTCTCGATCTTTTTGTGTGGTCTCATATATTAGTATCCTATCTTTATTTAAATGTGCCTCCTTACATAACACATGGAATGGGATGGAAGTGGCTTTGGATTTAGAGTCATCAATCTACATATAAATAGGGGAACATAATTATGGTGTTGTCTCATGTCACATAAAAGTATTACTATAGATTTAAAATATGCACCATTTTTTTAAATGAAGCATACCCCATCCTTACTGTACGATAGGGGTACATTGGTTTTGTTAATTTTACCTTATTTCTAACACTCAGTTGATATTTTATAAATAAAAAATTAACAAAAAAAGTTATGAATACACGTTTCTTCAAACAATGTATTACTAGCCGCAATGAACTTGAAAAGACAAATCAGAAAAACGACTAGTAAACACATCCCACACCTATTTGGTTATCATGAGTTTTTAGAAAAGTGATGGGTGAGGTTTTATTTTTACTTCGACAACCTTAAGATGATGTCCTATTATAATTGTGTGAAATCCTCTATGAATCATTCCAGAAATCATTGATACATATTTATTATGGGAGTCATCTACTATAAATGCACTCTGCAATGGATGATGAAGAGTAAGTCAATGTTTTATTATTTTATTTTTTAGTAAAATAAAAAAATGATATCATAATGGTACAATAATCTCTTCCCACATTAGTGTTTTATGGGCTAGTATAATATGGTTCCATGAATCTACATCAGTCAACACACATTTCTGATGGATGATTCCAATATAACTACTGAACATGGCCTTATTGGGGTTAACATGCTAGCCCCGCTCATTCCATCCAACCTTGTCTTTGATTCCTTTGACTTTATCATTAATTATTTTTTATAACATTGTCAAACTTCATCACTCCAGTTTTTTTTTGCTTCGTTGGTCCTTTTCCGCCTACCATTTCATCAGACTCAACATCATCAATATTTTTCTTCTAGAGTGGTAACATAGACATGTGTATATGCTAATTGTACCTCTACACTGGGAGAGACAAAAATTTGGGAAATCTGTTGTTCCTCATGAATGGGAGAACCATTATAGGAAAAGGTCATTGTTCCTACACACTGTGAGTAGTAATAGTTTGAGAGACGTATTTTACATTGGGATTGGGAACACCAGAACATGTCAAAGGCTAGTGTTCTTCTAAAATTAGATAAAAAGTAGGTTGAGAGACCTATTGTGCCTCAATATTAGGAGAACTAACACATCCATAAGGTCTTAGTTTTTACTAACTATGATCCGAAGCATGGAAAGATACTTATTGTGCCTCGGGATTGGGAGCAACAACAAATGCAGAAGGTCAGAATTCCTCTGCAATCTGATAAACATTAGGTTGTGAGACCAATTGTGCCTTGAGATTGAGAGAACTAGCATGTGAAAATTTCATTATCAATATAATTGGATTAACTTTTAGTATAGAGTACATAAATTCATAAATTATTAGATAATAACCTGAGGTAATACTATTTATATTACAAAAAATATAACCTTCTTATTAATCTCTATTTTTTTAAAGGCTAAAGACTATAAAAATCCCTTCTATGGGGTCTCCTGTAACATAAAAACATCGTCTATACCGGGAAATTAGTGAAATGGTTACAAAATCCCAATAAAAGGGTCATCCTTAGTTGAATTTTTATTGGATCCTTTAGTGTTTTTGGTCGATAATAGAACAATTGACCACTTTCAGCTTGTAAGATCTAGAACATAAAATACTTGTATTGCCTATGATGCCATTATAAATGGTTCTTCTTTTTACACTTCTTTACTGAAATCAACTTTTACGAATCCCAATTCATCTATTTTAATAGCACTCATTTTATCACCTCACTTGAAATAAAAAATCAACACATGGAATTGGGTATAATCCAACTCCCATATTTTTTTGATTATTCCAAAGTACAAAATATTCAAAAATGTGGACACATCATTATTAAAAAAGGAAAAAATTAATAATATATTCCCTATATATAAAATAAATATTTTTTTTAAATATTCGGCTCATAAAATATTCTCCCAAATAACTAGTGAAAAAATATGTGCAATCAATAAAATATGAATAATTATTAAACAACTACCATGAATAATATTTACTCAACTTGTAAAATAATAAAAAATATATTGTTATTTAACTATGGTTCTCGATACACTGAGTGTGTGACCCTCTAATACTTTTTCATAGTGGTAGTAGGTGAAGCAGCTTAATGTTCAAAGTTAAAATCTACCAACATACCAAGACACCCATAGAGAAGAAAGTTATTGTCTCAATGATATAATACCACATACGAACTCATACTGGGTAATATATTCTCTTTGTTGCAATATCTCTAACCAAGAAGGTTACATGCTGGTGTTGTCAACCTATGTGCTCAATGTCTCTTTCAGGGAATTTCTAGAAATTGAACTTTCTTATAGAACACCGTGACCATGTATTTATTTTGGATGTATTATTTCCATCAAAGGGTCTGAGATATCAATTCAAATAAATAACAAATGGGTCAAATAATTTTTATTATTATTCATCAATTAAATATTACTCGTGACACACCAAACATATCCTACTTCACTGTGAACATATGTCATCATGATTTTGGTAAATAAATCGCAGTACACAACAAGTAATATCCATTAATATTAATATTAATCTATAAGTATCAATAAAAACATATGAATATAGTAATATCCAATGACACATATAAATGTGGATTTCCTATTGGTGGATTTCATTCTCATAATTTTCTATACTAGATATTACCAAGAACATACACCATGAAAAATGTGCCTCAATGTCTTATGATTATCTACCCCAGATAGCCTATATCATTTGTGTCCCTCAAATAACTCCATTTGTCTATAGAACATATATTTAGGAATACTATCATGTCACTTCTGGGTTCTGATCATAGCAGGGAACTACTATGACCTTTCAGTGCAATAGATACTCTTAGCACATTATCACATACTATGTCACACAGAAGAATAGTTAGGATGTGATAAAGAGATTATTAATATTAAAAATAATGAATACATGTTACCATAAAGTACATATAAGTTAGCTTTAGTGAACCATAATCCAATAGAATCCAATGTAACTTTCTACATTCTTTATTTTATTAGATTTATCCTATACAATGCACAAAAATATTATAATTTAAAAAGGTCATATTACGCTCATTTTGGAACAAAAATATTTGTCCTTAGGTGATGGTCAACAAAAATAACCCAATGACCATAATTACACCCATTTGGAACATTTTTAATCAACTAAGTTCTAGTACATGTGTCATCATTGCATGATTTCCAAATATCATACCATAAATATTTCCATTTTTTTCAAATTGATTTCAAAATGAAACTCTTATGAAGACCAGTCTCAACTATGTACTTAGACTGTAAAGAAATTTATAAGGGATAATTTTGAAAAAAAAAATTAAAATATTATCACAAATATAGAAAAAAATACTCAATAATATTACCTATATAATATTCTTTTACCACTAGTATTTATATATAGTTTTAACTTTTCTCCCACCCTATAACATATCAAGAAAAGATTAAAATATCTAGAAAAAAACCTAATAACTTATTCAACAAAAAAACACTTTACTTCATATGTTTTCATGTATTAATCCATTCTGGTACATTGATGTCAACATTTAGTGGCCATACATCGTTTTATGTTATATTTTTAGTCTTTTCATGTTATTATAGTTTTCAAAACAAAAATTGATGCATAAATAAAGACTAATTTGTTCCAAATACATTATCTTTATTATTTTCCATACATATCATGAACTTTAACATCTATAAGTCTCCACTTCATAGTAGACACTGTAGGTTGTGTTGGGCCTACATGAAGTTAATTTTCTTCATTCTCCTCCTATAGGTTGTCAAACTCATGTGGGGATTGACGGTTTTGATCATGTGTATTTTCAAGAAAGTGAGCCTTGAATAGAATTACTATACATGTTGGGATGAGATTGTTTCATCATCACAGTTCCTAAACATAATAGACAACATTTATCAACCAACTACCTTAAAATTTTAAATAAAATTGGATTGTATGATTATAATGAAAATATAATACCTAAAAAACATATTCTCCTCCACAATAGGAAATAAATTTTTCAAATTTTTTTGGTATGGTTCACATTCATGATAATTCTCTTTATCCTCCTCAATCACGTCAAAAAGTTCTTGAGGATTTTAATTTATTGGCATTCTCTATGTTTAATCAAACTCATCTCCAACATAATATATCATTTGAGCTTCATAAGCTTGGATATATGAAGCATCACTATCATTATCCTAATATCAATATATAATACACATATTCTTTATAAAAGTGTGAAAAATAGAATTTAATAACACTAAAAGAGTCCTAATGATCACAACACTAATAAAGGGGGTATTTTATCCATGCTAAAAAAGAACTAATAAATTATATCCTTTATCAGAACTAAAAATAGTGCTAAAAAGTCTTAGCTGGCTGAAATCTGATGTTAATATGACAACACACCCAAAAAAACATGTAATTTCAAACAATTCTATATACATTTAATTCAACACCCAGAATAGAAAAATGTATCCCCATGCTATATACAAAAAAACACTATTATATACATTTTAATTTTTTTATAAAATTAAATTTACAACTATCCAATAAAAATTTAAAAACATTAGTGTTTTATCTTTTTATGCTTTTGATCCCCACTCTAAAATGTCCGCCCATGGTATTAGTTGTGAAAAAAATCATCCCAACATGAGAAAAAGATTCGACCTATATATGAAAACAAATATTATATTAGTAATACTATAATGAAATATATTAAACATTAATATGAAATAATACATTAATAAAATTTCAATTATTAATAAAAAAGACAGAATTGGAGTTATACTGGCCACACAATGCATCAGATTTAGGTGGGGTTGATTTCTACACATCACAAATAACTCATGGATCATTTTCAATAGTGAAAAAAATGTTATTTATGTCAGATATTTAATATTTTTTACATCGGTTTTTCACCGATGTTAATAAAGGTGACGTTATAAATGTTGTTTTTTTACATTTGTTATCTTAAAACCAACGTAAAAGAATAAATCCAAATAGTTTCTCACATCGTTTCGTAAATAACTGACCTGAATAACACTTTCAGAGGCTCGATTTATTATGCTGGTTATTAAATAACTAAGGTGGTATATGGATTATTACATCGGTTATTTAATAACCAATGTAGTATATAGTATATTACATCTGTTATTACATAACCAACATAATATATCCCACCTCCGAATCGTTTTCACGTCGGTTATGTAATAAACAACATAAAATAGTATACCCAGTAATTTATTACGTCAGTTATAAAATAACTGATGTAATAACCTATCTGTGAAGAGGTTTTCACATTGGTTATTGTATAACCAATGTGAAAATTGATATATGACATCAGTTATTAAATAACCGACATAAAAAACTTTCCCTAGGAATTTATTACGTCGGTTATTAAATAACCGATGTAAAACCAAATTAAAAAAATAGTGAATCCGTTACTATGCTCTTCCATAGTAGACATGAAATAAGCTGATACCGGATCAAAATCATACCCAAAACCAGACCAGAATCTATACCATAAAAACATCAAACCTAGAAAAAATCTAGAAGAACCAGAGAAAAATTAAACATTCACATACATAACTTTCAAAACTTACAATGTCAGGTAAAAAAATTTAAATACAACAAAAACAACTTCCAAATACAGTATTATAATTAAAATATTCCAAATTACATTTTACCCTACTAACAAACTAAAATACAATCAAACTTGTAAAATAATTTTACCATTCAACTTGTGAGTGTTTGACCACTTGAAAACTATAGGGTTGAGGGTCATCAAATAGCTACAAATTAAAAGGATAGTTGTTAACATGTATAATGAATAAATCAAATGAAATATTATGGAAAAGTTTATAAGGAAATCTAACCTGGTCAAAGATCATTATTATTCCAGTTTTAATTATTTCATATATAAATCTCAAAATATAATATCTGCATTGGATGAAGACGTGTTGTTCATGAAAATTATTTTTAAATGAGTGTCTATTCAAAATATAATTTTTATGTAATACATAAAAAAGTACAAATTTTAAATGGATATTTACCTTTACTTTTACATATTTGATCTTAGAACTCATTTTCTTTGTGTTTTTTCAAAAGTATACCCATACCCTGTTAGAAAATAATATGAATGAAATAAATTTAAAATTCATTATAATATAAACAACTATTATGAAATTGAAGCTTACTTTTCCAATATATTTTTAAAACTTACATGCACAACACTATGGATAGAGAATATCTAATAATGTGTTTTATCCCTTGAAAAAAACACCTAACATCCACAGTTCACTAATATAAAAGAAAATTTATGGTTAGTTGTTTTTTATTTTAAAAGATAAAGAACACTTTGCTAGATATATGTTTCATACCTCTTACAAAAATCCATCATCCAACACTGAGTGACTATATTCTATTCAAATATTTCTGCAATATATAGTGTTTTTGGTTCCTCATCCAACGCATGTGATTTAGTGGAAATCATATGAAAATCAATGAATCCATATACATCTATCTGCTCATTATTCTCACACATGTTATAAAGATACCAAATAAAAATAGACCTAAATATACATTTTTAATAAATATAATGTTGGGAATGGTGTTAAGACTTACATGAAAAAATATAAACCCCAGTTATGCCCAACTTATCTCTAGTAACAAGAAACATGATATCAGTTTTCACAATCCCCAAATTTGTTGCACGTCTACAAACATGAGCTTCCATTGAAAATGAATAATGATCCGCCAGAAAATTTAAATACCTTGACAATCAGTCAAGACTACTAGAATCTGTATCTGATGTCATTTTCATTTTTCTTTGTTCTTGTCTATAAAATATTTATTTACCTTTGATGTATTCTTGTAAAAATATATAAAAATATATTATTTTTCAAATGTTAAAAAAACTTTAATAAAAAAATAAAATAAACAATATAATAGACATACCGATATGGTAATGAGTTTCATAATTCTGGATGTATAAACTAAAAAAGTGTCTGATACTATGTCCAAATATTGTCACCTCATCTGTAGGTAATGGTACAAGAGCTGATCTATCTATAATATCCTATACAGTGAGCCTATGATGCTCCGCCTCTAACTATTGTTGATGAATTGTATCTCCTATAATAATGATGTTGTGGCAGATGATTTGGATAAAAAATGGGTTCTACAGGATGAGGTGGAGGATAAATAATGGGGTCTGGAGGTGGGGGAGTGGGAGATACTGGGGTAGGTGGAAGATAAATAATGGGGTCTATAGGGGGAGGTAGAGGATTGGTAGATGCAGTCTGAAATTCTCATTGCATGTCTACAAACGTAGACTGTACCAACACTCTAATATTTTCCTCCATCGTCGCATTAATATTATGAACTTCAGCCTCTAAGGATTCTATTTTTTTATAAACACAATCAATGGAAGAAGTTTAAGAATGTGGAAAAACTTTTTTTACTGATACACCCGTTGGGTATCCTCACACTCGACCTGGGTGTTTGGGATTTCCCAATGTTGTAGATAAAACATCTTTCCTCCCAATAGCTGTAAATACCTCATGTGTGCTCTGCTCCTCAAGAGAATCCTGTATTAATTAATTGAACAATTCTGTAATTATTCAAAGTATATAAAGAATAGAATTAACTTAAATAAATAAAATAAATATCTTACAATCCTCTCAAATTCTATTCTCGATTCTTCTGAAATATATTTCCCATTTTTTCTCATCTGAGATCTCTTTCATTTTTCATGTCTAGATAGATGGGATGGAGGGGAAACATCTCCATAGCTTGAAGACTCGGCTCTATGTTTTTTTTAAATTTTCCTCCATCATTTTTTCTTCCAATAATTTATACCCTCACTGAGATAAACTATGAGGGTATACATTATTAGATTGAATCTTCTAATGAGATGTCCTTTTTTTCTATAAATTAAGAATAATAAATCGTTACCAGAACATTAATAAGATCATTTAGATAAGAAAACTTATGAAAAATTACATTTCCCTTATAAACAATGATTCTTTTCTTCCACTTTTAACATATTTTTTCCATGTGTCTTAATCTATGAAAGGATATATATGACATGGATTGTCCTATTGCCTTTGAAAAATATGAAATCATATGTGAGGGTTGATTTGAAATCCCTCAATATCTTAAAATCCATCGATAAACATTTCCTCCTGACTCCTCCAGTGTCAGGAGAATCAAATGTCACCTAATAAAGAAGTGGTAAAACGTATTATACTTTAAGCATTTAAATATTAGTCAAAAAATATAAAAATATCTTACCAAAATTTTCATCCATAAAAAATATATTATCACAATGTCCACGCTTTTCCAATAATTATACAAAATGCTTACTTTGATTATACCCTGAGTTGATACAAAACTCTTAAAATAGTTTTCATTTGGACCTCTTGGAATTTCATTCTCATCAAACTTAATGAGTATACTTTGGTCCTGGCTACGGGAAAGCGATAATTTTGATAAACATGTGCAGCCACGTTTACCTACTCTTGAAATCATCCTCTTCATTATGGGGGCACATGAGAAAGATTTTGGAACATCAAGAGGAGCATGTGAATGTTCCCCCCCATAGGTATGATCATTATTCTCATCTCCATAATCATGTGGTTGATTAACTGATTAATCTGTCATTATCCTTCAAATAAAAAAAACATTAGTTCACAAATATGAATATTAAAATATTCCCATACTAATTTGAACAAAAAATGAAAAAAATAAACTATGTTACCTAATAGTAAACATGGTAAATATGGTAAGCATGTTATATAATTGTAAGGATGGTAAGCATGGTTGTGTAATTTTCATTCAAAAAAATAAATAAATATATAAGATACAGAAGTTTAAACTATGGTAAACTATGGTAAACATGGTCAACATGGTAAAGTAATTGTCATTCAACAAAATAAATAGACATATAAGTCACGTAATGGTATACCTGATAAAGTAAACTAATCAAAATTAAAATAAAAAAACATTTCTAATTATTTGTTTTAATATGAATTTTAATAAAGAAAAAAATTATAATATCTAACATTTTATGAAATTAATAAATTTAAAAAATAAATAAATACATGTTACCTAAATTACAAGGAATGTACAAATGGATTGTTTTCCCAAGTTCCTTTGTCATGATCATTCCTTATGGAACAAACCATGTCTTTAACAGGCTCATCATTATTTTCTGATAATCTTTCCATAGAAGTAGGGATTTCACATAAATCAGTGTCTTCATCAAGTTGATCACCACCAACATATTGTTTTTTCCCTTGTAAAACAATAGAACACTGCATATCTGATTGATAAACAATATAGAAAATCTATTTTTCATGTTTTTTCCATTATAAAATAATCGTTTGTGTCTTCCAATCTATTTATATTGAAAAAATTTTATCCCAAATTCATCTTATCTAACAGTTTTGTTACCAATAAACCATTTGCAGTCAAATATGGGACCATTAATTTTAATGTAATCAACCTCTTTTATTTCTTCAATGACTCCATAATATGCACTTGATGTAGAAATTGGGTTTTTGACTTTAGAAATCGAAAAATACATTGCTTTTGCAAACAACAATATACCACTATTCTGCACCACACTTCTGTTTTCCTGAGCTTTTATATGAAATGTATAGCCATTAATGTCATACCCAGACTATGTTATCACATTTCAACTTGGACCACCCACTAACCATCTTAATGTCTCTGATACATGTGATCTACCAAGAAATGTCTTTTTAAACTAGGGAAAAAATGTTTTGTTGTGCTCATTCAAAATCCACATTTCTTTATTCTTTGGATGACATTGTTTCAACTCATTAATATGCAATGTGATATACAGGTGAACATAATCTATGTTATTCAAGATGTATATTTTTAACTTCTTTATCTATTCAGCTGACAACGATTTCACATTCAAGCCATGAATCCCCTTTCCCTCACTATTAACTCGTTCATGGAGAGATGGAGGCAAACTTATGTGCTCCCCACATCCCAGTAGTTAGTACAAAACTTTTCAACCTCCTTCGAAATATAATTTTCAATAATGGAGGCTTCAGGTCGATATGGATTCTTAACATACCCCTTCAATATTTTCATATATCTTTCAAAAGTATACATCCAACGAAGATATACAGGTCAACAAAGAATTATTTCTTGAAATATATGAACCATTAAATTCACCATTATATCAAAAAAAAGATATAGTAAAATACATTTCCAATTGAAAACGTATAGAAATTTCATCTTTTTCCAAAATTTTCAAAGCATTTACATCAATAACCTTATTAAAATTTGAATTGAAAAAATAACACACCTTTATTATAGTCTTTCTGATAGGGATGGGAAATAATCCACATAATGAAACTCATAGAAGTTACTACATCATGATGTGACAATCATGAGATTTTATAAATATCAACTTCAAATCCTTCTAAGAGAATTTTTTTTACATTTGAAGAATAATCTTGAGGAACTTTGATATCATGAAGACACTAAAAAAAGCTAATTTTCTCCCTCTTGGATAATGTGTGACACGTCAAGAGATGAAATGTTCATCTTCCATTAAGAGTGGTAGATAACTCTAAACATATTCCCATTTATAGTAAGTCTAATCTTACATTCAAACCATCTTTAGTCCTTCCTCTAATATCTATCAATGTTCCAATAAAACTATGGAAGATATTCATATCCAAGTGCATGAAATCAATATTATATTTCACTTCATGATATATCCAATATAGTAGCTTAAACAATATTGACATTTTCTCCCAAATATGTATATCATTACCAGATTTATGTGTCTTTCCCAATGTCTCATCAAGGTTTTTCACCCTCTCAAAATACATATCAAGGTATAAAGAATTTAGAGTAGTACCAAACTCTTATGATCCATTGAATGCCTTTTTTTAGTTTTCAATAAGAGTGATACATAGGAAAAACATTCAATGACCCAGGTGTATTGTTTTCCTCCCATGATGAAATTGAAAATATGAAGTCTGTTTTTTCATAATTTGGACATTATTTATGCCTTTTAACATTTTATCCAAAAAAAATTCCATACACTGGGAAGTAATTTATAGTGAACATAAGCATTTCATATAGTTGAAAATATTCCATTTTTTTAGAATCATATACCCTTATACCATGCTATCTTAAAATTTTCAAATCATCAATCAATGGTGACAGAAACCATCAATATCATTTATGGGTTGCTTCAGACCAGAGATCATTATACTCAACATGACATACTTTCACTTCATAGAAAATTAAGAAGAGAGGTTTAAATTAATAATAAAACAGGCCATGAATTATGTTTCCAACTAAGGGTTTGATATAGATTCATTCCATATGTGCACATCCCCAGTCTAATATTTCTTATTTCATTTCTGAATGTAGGATACTTTTCATCAATTTTCATCCATTGTGGACAATCAGCTGGATGAAATATTTTTCCACCACATATCCCCTCATCACCATGACATATTAACATTTTATCATCATGTGAATTAGAAAATAAACATTTCAAATGATGTATTATAGGAAGATACCAAAATACCTTGGCAGATATCTTTGTAATCTCTACACCATCCTGTGATTTTCCTTTCAACTTTTACCATGATGTCCCACATTTAGGACACTCTGACAGAAATTAATATTCCTTCCGATATGTCATACAATAATTCGGATATGAATTTATTTTCATGTATCCCAATCCCATCGGGCATAATATTTTTTTGGCCTTATAATATGAATCAGAAAGATCATTATCTTTTTGAATAATTCCTTTCAACAATTATAGCAGCTCAGTAAAACTTCTATCACTCCATCGATATTTCCCCTTCAGGTCAATCAATCTTAACACCACTGAAAAAACATAAAATCCATAGAACTAGGATAAAATTGCTTTTCAGCATCACCATATAGACATCCAACTGTCGGTCCTATCTCAATTTTTTCTACTGCAATATCACGAATCATTTCTTCAATTCCATCAGAGTTACCATCTTGACAATCATAATCATTAGTAGATCTGACATTATGTCCAATTTCACCATGCCAAATCAAAGAGATTTAACTTGGATTAAAACCATGAAATATTAGATGATCTTTGATCTTTATACTTTTTAACTTCTTCATATTTGAACATTTCAGGCATGGACAGAAAAAATGTCGTTGCTTGGAACATTTCGTTTGGAAAATTTCATAAAAGGCATCAACACCTTCCTCATATGCATTACTCATTCAATGTGATGTAATCTAACATCAACTCATTATTTCCTATAACAAATATAAAAATTATACATGTAGTTAATATAAGACAATTTTATATTTATATAAAAAATATCATAATTTAAATGTAAAACAATTTTGAAATATAAAACAAATATATGCGTATTTGAAAAATATATGCATGGAAATAATTTTAAAAAGAAAATACAGTTAGATATAAAAGTTTTATATTTATATGAAAATAATTTTAGTATTACATCTCTCTCATATGGATCATGATATAATAGTATAAATTTATCTCGGATACTTTCTTCTTAAGGTACAAAAAGAATACATCCTAGAGAAACTCGATACCAAATTCACCCTTCTGTAAACATGAAATATGAAGTATAAATATTAAAATATGTATAAATTCAGTACTTAAAATTACACCTATCCTAATGGTTTCAAAACGTTGGGATATTATATCCCATTGATTTCACACACCATTGTAACGATGGTCATCGAAATAGCCCTATATCAATGGTTCTACAAGAAATGTTGGTACAGACTATCTGAAGTTAATATATTCCAATGGTTTCAATGAAACTGTAGGGATATTGATATACCAACAGTTCATGAACCATTGGTATACATGTTTCCCAGCATATAATCTATTCCAACAGTTCAATAATAATTGTAATACACTCTCTAGTATATAATCTATTACAACGGTGGGTGGGGGGACATCCAGGGGTGGGGGCTATCCATGGGGGTGTGGGTGTCCAGGGGTGGGGTGGGGGTGTCTAGGAGGATGTGGGGTGTCCAGGGGGTGGGGGTGTCCAGGGGGTGGGAAGCTGTCCGAGCGGGTGAGGGTGTTGTCCAAGGGGGTAGGGGGTGTCCGGGGGTGGGGGTTGTCCATTGGGGGTGGGGGTGTTTAGGAGGGCGGGGTTTTTTCAATAGGTTGGGGGTGTCCAAGGGGGTGGGTGTGTCCATAGGGGTGAGTGTCCAGGGGGTGGGGGTGTCTGGGTGGGTTGTTCAGGGGGTCAGGGGTGGTGTCCGGGTGGGGGTGTTCAGGGGGTGGGGGTGTCCAGGGGGTGGGGGTGTCTAGGGGGTGGGGGTGTCCGCAGGGGGGGTGTCTGGTGGGGTGGGTGTGGGGGTGGGGGCGGTCCAGGGGGTGTGGGGGCTGTCCAAAGGGTAGGGGTGTCTAGGGGGAGGGGTGGGGGTTTCAAGTGGGGGGCTATCATGGGGGTGGGGTGTCCAGGGGGTTGGGAGTGTCCAGGGGGCTAGGTGATGTCCAAGGGGGTGGGGGTGTCCCGGAGGTGTCCAAGGGGTGGGGGTGGTGTCTGGGGGTGAGGGGGTTGTCCAAGGGGGTAGGGGTGGGGGTGTCTGGCAGGGGGTCTGTGGGGTTCGGGGCTATCTATGTGGGGTGGGGCTGTCCAGGGGGTGGGGCTGTCCAGGGTGGTTGGATGGTTGTACATGGGGGTGGGGGCAGTCCATTGGGGTGGGGGAGTCCAGGTGGGGGGGTTGTTTTGGGGGTGGGGGTGTCCAGGGGGGTGGGGTGTCTAGGGTTTTGGGGTGTCCAGGGGGTGGGGGTGTCTAGGGGGTGGTTGTCTCTAGGGGGTGGGGGTTTCCTGTGGGGTGGGTGTGTCTAGGGGGTGTCCAAGTGGGTGGGGGTGTCCAGGGGATGTCCAAGGGTGTGTGAGGGGGGTGTCCTAGGGGGTGGGGGATGTCCAAGGGGTAGGGGTGTACACGGGGTGGGGGGATGTCCTGAGTGTGGGGGGATGTCCCGGGGGGTGTCTAGGGGGTGGGGTATCCTGGGGGGTTCGAGGGGTTCGGGGGGTGTCGAGGGGGTGGGGGTGTCTCGGGGGTGGGGGTGTCCAGGGGTGGTGGTGTCCATGGGGTGGGGGTGGCTATCTAAGGGGGTGGGGTTGTTCAGGGGGTGTCCTGGGGGGTTTCCTGGGGTTGAGGGGTTGTACAAGGGGATAAGTGTGTGCAGGGGGTGGGGGATATCCAGGGGGTTTGGTGGGGTTTTTCCAGGGGGTGGGTGTGTCCATGGGGTGGGGGGCTATCCAGGGGGTGGGGGTGGCTGTCCATTGGGAAGGGTGTTCTAAGGGGGGTGGTTTGGGGTGTCCAGGGGGTGGTGTGGGGTGGGGGGGGGGTTCAGGGGTGGGGTTGTCCAGGTGGTGGGTGGGGGTCCAGGGGGTGGGGTTGTCTAGGGGGTGGGTGGGGGTGTCTTGGAGGATTGGTGGTGTCCAGGGGGTGGGGGTGGATTGTTCGAGGCAGTGGGGGTGTTCAGGGGGTTTCCAAGGGGTGGGGTTTCCAGGGGTGAGGGGGTTGTCCAAGGGGGTGGGGGTGTTCAGGGGGTGGGGGCTATCTAGGGGGTTGGGGGGGCTATCCAGGGGGTGGGGCTATCTAGGAGGATGTCCAGGGGGTGGGGTGTTGTCCATAGGGGTGGGGGGCTCTCTAGGGTTGGGGGTGTCTTGTGAGTGGGGGTGTTCAGGGGGGGCTATCTGGGGGGTGTCCAGGTGGTGGGGTTTCTAGGGGGTGGGGTTGGGTGTCCAGGGGGTGGGGTGTCTAGGGGTGGGGGTGTCCTAGGGGTGGAGGTGTCTAAGGGGTGGGGGATGTCTAGGGGTGGGGGTCCAATGGGGTGGGGGTTTCTAGGTGGTGTACAAGGGGGTGTGAGTGGAGTCCAAGGGGGTGATGGGGTTGTCCAAGGGGGTAGGGGTGTCCAGGGGGTGGGGGTGTCCAGGGTGGGTGAGGGTGGGGGTGATGTTCATCGGGTTGGGGGGATTTCCATGGGGGTGGGGGTGAGCTATCAATGGGGGGGTCTGTTTGGTGGGGGTATGGGTATCTAGGGTGGATGGGGGGGGTGTCCAACCAAGTTTATTTTTAAAGAGAATGGTAGAGTATGTTAGTTTTGATTCAAACAATAAATAAAGAGTTTTATCATATAAAGAAAAAATAAAATATTGAATATAAAAGGAATATTAAATTGAATATATTTCCAAAAATAAGAATTAAAGAATGATATAATTATTTATGGTAAAAATATATTGAATAACTTCTTTGGTTGTAAGTTTATAGGGAAGAACTTGCAAGATAATGATTTAATGGTAGCACACACATGGACGTACATGCACACACACATGGTAGCACACACATGGTAGCAAAAAAAATAATAGAACATTCATGATATCACTCCCCTGGTTTATTTTACGCAAAAAAATAGCATGGTATAAAATAGCACTGTGACACTTACCATGATAGAAAGAACAATGATAGAAAAATAATATCTCAAAACATAATTTTAGGGCATCATGAAAAAGAAATAATGAAATCGGGGTGTGTGAGGATAACTTGAGTGTTGTGAGTCAACCTAATATATTTGGAGATAATAAATATGATGAATGATGTTGGAAAAAATAGTTTGGAGGGAACAACTTAGGAGATTATTTTCTAGGTTTTCCATATGAGAGAGGCGAGTCACAAGTCGCCCGATCTAAGAAAACAAAATGATTGACTATAGGCCTCGATAAATTATTTAAAAGCTTTATCACATCGGTTATTTAATAATAGATGTGATAATCTATATTTTTTTTTTATCATGTTAGTTATAAAATAACTGACCTGATAAATCACTGAGATTTTATTTATCACATAGGTTATTTTATAACCAGCGTGAGGAAGCCCCGAGATTCGATCTTTTGACGTCGGTTATGAAATAACCGACGTGAAAGATGAAATCTCGGTATTTGTGATGACAGTTATAAAATAACCAATGTGACAAACCAATTTTTACAGATTTTCACATTGGTTATATGTAACCGATGTAAAAAATTCTGATGTGGTAAATGTTTTTTCACTAGTGTTTCTTAAAGTATCAAAACTATCCAAATAAATTTTCTTGGTTTTTAGTATGTCACTTGTTCATTTTACAAAAAATAATGTCAGTTTTAACTAAAAAGACACACTTGAAGTCATACTCGTCACACCATTCATCATATTAAAGTGAATTTGGAACCTAAACATCAAAAATGACTCATGAATCATTTTCCAAAAGTATCAAAACAATTCGAATTTGTTTCCTCAGTTTTCAGTATGCCAATTATTTTTTTCTAAAATGTCATTTCAAACTGGAAACATGAATTTTGATTCATACCAGTTGAATCACACATCGATTGTACATGATACTACTTCATGCAGATCATAAATGATTTCTGAACCTATTTCTGAAAATATAAGACAATCAGAGCGTGTTTTGTTTTTTTCAAAGAGTGACTTTTTTTGAACTGAAATGTCAATTTTAAACTCCCAATGGACACTTTTTTTCATATCAGTCACACCATGCATCATATTGAGGTTTTCTTGATTCATACATGTCAAAAATGATTCATGGATTATTTTCTTAAAGTATCAAAATAATCCAAATGTGTTTGCACAGTTTTGAGTATATCACATGTTATTTTTTACTTAAATTATTGTCAATTTTAAATAAAAAGACACACTTGGATCCATACCATTCACATTGTGCATCGTATTGTGGTTTGGTTTGCTCTTATACATCCCAAATGACTTTTGAGTAATTTTACTACAATATCAAAACAATCTGAATGTTTTTTTATTGTTTTTTAGTATGGTAGTTGTGTTTTTCTACTAAAATTATATTTCAATCTAAAAACATGCATTTTTAGTCATACCAGTAACATCATGCATCAGTTTGATGTGATACTGATTCATACACATCAGAAATGACATATAAATCATTGTCATAAATTATCAATACAATCCGAAATATTTTTCTTGGTTTTCATTGAGTGACATGTTTTGAACTAAAATGTCAATTTCTAACTGCTAATGGACACTTTTAGTCATACCGGTCACACTATATGTCAGGTTAAGGTGGGTTTGATTCTTATACATCAAAAATCACTCATGGATAATTTCCCTAATGTATCAAAATAATATAAATGCATTTGTTTGGTTTTCAATATGTCACTTGTTCTTTTTTACATAAATTAATGTCAATTTTAAATAAAAAGGCACACTTGGAGTCATACTTTTCACACCATGCATCATATTATGGTGTGGTTGACTCCTAAACATCACAAAAAACTCATGGATTATTGTCCAAAATTATCAAAACAATCCAAATGTGTTTTCTCAGTTTTCAATATGTCACTTGTTCTTTTCACTAAAATTAATGTCAATTTAAAATAAAAATAGACACTTTGAGTTATATCGGCTACATAATGCATCATATTGAGATGTGGATAATACCTATACATCAAAAATGACTTATATATCTTTTTCCTAAAGTATCAAAACAATCTGAATGTGTTTTTCAGTTTTGATTATGTCAGTGGTATTTTTTATTAAAATTAATGTCAATTTTAAATATAAAAAGCACTTATATTACTTTAATGTAGTAGATAACATGTACTATTATGAGGAAAAACATAGTATATTAAAAAAATTACCTTATCATTGGATTATGAGTTTCAGTCTCAACGTACTATCTCTCACGACCATGAGCATCTACGAACAAACCACCCTGACTCGAACAAAGAAATCCACCTATATAGGAAAACAGTTCTTATGCGAGTAAAACTAAGAAGAAATAAATAAAACATAAATATGGAACAATATAATACTATTATGGAAATCACATCTTAATGATATGTATGTATATTCTTCAATCATGTATGCTGCCCCTTCGTTTCTAAGTGAATCTATATTGTCTTGTGAATATGATTCTTTTCGACAGTTATAGTAGTACCAAAAATATATAAATACACAATGGATTAGTAAATATTTTAAATTAAAGAGTAATTATCTCCAAAAATACCTCTTCTAGGATGTTACTTTCTTTATGGAATATGATCTCTCTCATAAATTTACCAACATAATAACCACAATCTTTTCCATTTTTTTCAGACACTACAAAAACATTAAAGAGAATAAGTAATCTATTTTGATATGTTTTTTGATAGTGAAATATTATTATATATACCCTCATACATGTCTAGTCATACAACTTTTCATGGTCCTCATGCTTATCCCCTGGCCTCATTCTTTATTTTTCACGATATTGTTGCCACAATCTATCATAATAGAATCCTCATTAAAAAATAATCTAAATTATATAAATTGATGTTTTTTTTTGAGACATTGGATCTAGTGTATTACTAATTCAAAAATTCCATCATGTGTGGTTGGTTTTTTAGATATCAATGCATTGAATCTAGGAAATAAATATTTGGATTATCCAAATTGACCGCAATGAGCATCCAATGCTGCCTAAAAACACAAAAAAAATGAAATAAATGAAAATATATTTGATTTAATCCAATTATTCAGTTTTACCCCTGCATCGTTGGTATTAAGAAGTGTCTAACATCTGTATGTTTTCTTTCAAAGGATTTTACTAGGCCTGCAACTATTTCATCCTTTTTTTAGAATATATGTTTGTTTGTTTTGTTGAGGAGATATGAGGACAAATGAGTCCAAATTTTTTTATAGGGGAAACCCCTTAAAATTTTTTTGTTATATAAAACTACCTAAAATTTGAAATGTATATAGTCATAATTATCACAGTATATTTTCTTTTATAAAATGAAATCATGAAAACATACCCCATGTATAAATTTACAACCGAGGCACCTAGACAATCATAGTCAGTGATTTCATTTACATTCTCAACACCAATGTAGTCTCCAACTTCCACTCCGTACAAATTTTCTTTAAAATATACTATGTTACTACTAAAATATTTGAACATTGTAACCACATGAACCTTCAATGCTAGTAAATGTGGATATAAAACGAGTGGGGTAAAGGTTCTTTTGGTAGTTCATTTCAATCAGTTGGTCGGTCCTTTATATGGTTTTGAGTTGGTATTTGATTTCAACACCTTCCCTTTGTCTTTATATAATAAAATTCATTGGTTCACACATTTTTTCATTAATTATTAATGGATTATTATAAAATATATTGTGGAAGTGAAAACCTCCTTATCGAAATGTTTTTCTATAAGATGTGATGTCCATGAGATGAATGTTTGAAAAAATTGTTTGACCTTAAGAATATCTTTCTCAATAATTGGAATAGGTAGCTCGATGCTCAGCTCATGGGGTAATCTAATCAAAAATCTCATATGACCTATTGGATTTGGTTTGTTGTGTAGCATGTTCTTTTGAATACCGAACATGATAGCCCTCACTACAAGGTGATGGGTGGGTGTTGATAGATATAAATCATTATAATTATCACCGTATAGAATATTAGTACAAGAAAGTTATTAGTGTCTATCTGATTTAGATTTCAACGAAACAATTATTAGAACATTCATTAACTTGGCTAAGACATTTTTTTGTGGGGAATGGATGGCCCCAAAGCTGGCAGGGGTGGGGTAGGATCTCCACACGATGGTTTTCTTGAGTCATTTATTCTATTTGATTACCCCCATAAAAGTAGCTATAATCTCTCTCTACCATTGGAATTTTTCTTCAAGGGTAGATATTCTTTCTCTCATTTGTTTCAATTATTCACTTTTATCCCCCACTTTCTTTTTATCAAAATATGTTCAGGGTGTAACCCCAAAACCCACACCTCTGATACAATCATACCATCCTAGCCTCTTCAATGCCTCCAACAGTAAGTGTTCATCTTGTATAGGTGTTGCAGATTCCTATGAATATATCAGATAGAAAATATTGGAAAATAAGTAATCATTGTTATTTAATAGTGATTTAAAGAAGAAGAATTATTATGTCATACTTACACATGTTTTCCACACTTTTTATGTTTCCACATCTATTAGTATCCCATAATTATTTATATGTGTCTCCTTCAATAGAACATGGAGTGGGATTTATGTGGATAAGGATTTGGAGTCATCAATCGATATATAAATAGTGGAACATAATTATGTTGTTATTTCATGTCACATAAAATTATTATGGTAGATTTAATATACGTGCCAATTTTTTTCATGTAAAGTATACCCCATCCTTAATTTATAGTAGTGGTACATTGGTTTTTTCTGCTCGTTCCTTATTTTTAGCACTCAGTTGTTGTTTCATAAATAAAAAATTGTCACTTAAAGTAATCAATCCACGTATCATCAAACTGAAGGACCCTAGAACACCTTGAGAGGGGAGGGGTGAATCAGGGTGTCATATTTTTTCTTTTAAACTGATGGATCTTGTTCCCACCTTGGTAGGAACTTGTTAAACCTATCCTAAGAGGAAGTGAAAAAAATAAACACTCACATTCAAAGAAAATACACAACAATTTTACATGCTTCACCACTAAGGGGTAAATCCAAGGACCATACACCGACAAGATTCTAGTCATACCAAATTACGCTAATCTTCATTGGTTGGGGATTAAAAGGGTTTAGCACGGTCACTCTGTGCCTGGCGCACTGCATTTACAAGGTTTTAGGGATAGCACACTGCATCCCTCAGATCACTTCTGCTGACTCCCCCTTTCTCACTGCATTGGATGAGTCTTCACTCAATTTAACGACGTGAAGGTTGCTTCAATGGTTTGGCATTATTTAATATATCCTCAATTGTAAATGGATTCTTTGTTAAATTCCCATAATCACTCACAGATGTAATTTATTTTCTATTACACTGATATGTTAAGGAAATTAATTTCGCAAACTAATTTGGCCAATTTTTTAGACTTCCTTTTGTGTTCCGCCTACTGGTGCTATTTTCACATACCACTACTGTTTTTGGGTACCATCCAACTCCACTGTGTACCATTCATCTCCTTTACATACCATCCATCACCTCTATAAACTACCATTCTCTGTATATTGTCCAACTCCGCGTGCTGCTCCACTCTCCCAAATAATGTCCTGCTACACGTATTGCCTTACTCTGTCACGTAGTGTGAGCAGTGCTTGTGCGAACCACACTCTATTCTGCATACTACTTTCCTTAAGCAGATGATTCTCTCTATGTACCATCTTCTCCACCACGTACCACTTCATACATCACCAAATTTCTTCCCAAAATTTTAATCTCCAATATCCTCCCTTAAAAAAGGGGATTAATGTTCCTTAAATAGTCACATACGTCCAAAAAGTTTGCTAAATTGATTTACCCAAACATTCAATGTGGGACAATATTAACTTCATCAGCATACAGTTAACCTCCACCGTGTACCACTGCTATTTCGTGAACTGCAACAATCCTTTCAACCATCATCATTCCTTGTACAACATTAATTCACCGTATACCATCACTACGAACCATTTTTCATTTCAACATTCAGCATTCCGCATAACTAATTCCTTCATCGCGTACCATTACAATGAACTATTTTTGGTTCTACGCACCGCTCCATGTACGGTTCTCGCTACCTCCATTTCATACCACATTCCTTCACCATGTATCATTTCCATACTCGCAATTTTTGAGTCCCAAAAAATGTAAACCACAGGGAAACTTCTCCACCTTCAATACTACTTTAATCCTCAATCATATGACCACAATTCTTGAAAACTCCCCAGTCATCTATATGCGGATTGACAAAAAACACAAACCAAGCTCCATTATTATCAACAAACAACCTTTGTTCCAACAATCTCCCCCTTTGGGTTTCTTGACAATCTTCAGATCAATTCACGGGTGCGCCGGCCACGATCAAAACCAGAACTATAAGAAAAAAATCATCCCTCACTCTAAGTCTACGTGAGAAATTATCATTTTTGAAAACAAGAGAGAGGACATGAATTGAGTTTTTATTCTTTTCCTATATAAAAAAATAGATAACTTTTCCATTGAAATTGAATTTATTCATTCTCCCCCATTGGAAATGAACCCAAAAAACTAATAAGTTAACATTGCATAGCTTAGAACATACTCCCCCAAGAATGTATCTCCCCCATAAACCTTCAACACTACCACAAACAGATTAGCATAGTTAAAAAAACTGGTGAGAGGGGAATCTCATAACCTCCCTAAACACTAGGAGGTGGCTGAACACCAAGGTTCAACCGATGTTTCTCAAAAACAGCCGCTGATAGTGGCTTGATCATAATATCATCCACTTTCTCATCAGTTCCCTCATGTTCCATTGTGATCACACCTTGTTCCACTTTTTCATTGATAAAGTGATATCTGATATCAATATGTTTTGTATGAGAGTGATGAAAAAGATTCCTCATAAGATCAATTGAACTCTTGTTATCACAGTAAATCGTCATTGGTTGTTTCACCGCATCACCTATATCAATCAGTTGCCGCTTCATCTAGAGTAACTGAGTGTAGGCCTTGGTAGTAGATAGATATTCATCTTTAGCAGTACTAAGTGAAGTACCATCCTATTTCTTTCTTAACCAGCCCACACATTTCTTCCCAATATTGAATTCTCCACTACTGGTATACATTCTATCCACTACAGTCAAGCCTAGTCAGCATCAGAAAATGATGATAGTTCACCATCTCTTCCTGCTGTAAAGTATTGCCCCTAATTATGTGTACCTTGAATGTTTTTAATGATTTTTTTCACTTCCGCCATATGTTCTTACTTTAGATTACTCTGAAAGAGGGCCACAAGGAAAGTTGCAAAGGAAATATATGGCTGTGTCACCATTAGGTATAGTAGGCTTCTAATGATTCTTCTGTACATGTTAGGATCCAGAAAAGACCCTTCCTCATGCTTTCTAAGCATTGAACCAACTACAATCGGAGTCGACATCGGTTTGGAATCATGAATATTGAATTTCATCATTAAATATTTTACTTACTTTTATTGAGAAATGAAAGTGTAATCCTTCTTATAAAGCACCTAAAACCCTAAAATTCATGTGAATTTACAAATCATGGACATTTCAAATTAGTATTTTAAGTGATTGGAAAATATATCCACCGATCCATGTATGCTTCCACCAAAAATACTATCATCCACATATACCAATAACATGAACTGATCATGTTGAGAGTTTTTCACATATAGATTGTGATCTAGTCTTCCTCTTTTAAACTAAAGCTTTCTCAGATAAGATACCAACCAAGATTACTATGTCAGTGGTGCCTATTTTAGGCCATAAAGAGATTTCTATAATTTGAAACCTATAGGTCATCATTGCCAAGAAAGAACCCTATGGGTTGTTTAATGTAAACTTCTTCTTCCAATACTCCACTTAAGAATGATGTCTTGACATCCATATGATAAAATTTATAACCTCATTGGATTGGCATGGCAAGAAATAGCCTGATTGACTCTAGTCTTTCTATAGGAGAAAATGTCTCATCGACATCAATGCATCTGATTTGTGAATATCTTTTACATACTATGTGTGCCTTATTTTTTATCACATTTCCATGTTCTCAAAATTTGTTCTTGAACATCCACTTTGTACCAATCACATTATGATCTTCAGGTATTTTAATAGGATCACATGTCTGATTTTTTCCAATCTGATCTAACTCTTCATTCATTGCTTTCACCCATGATTCATACTTTGTAGCCTCTTCCAATTAATATGGTTCCACAACTGATATAAATACAGATTGTGCATTATTCCTCATTATCCTTGTCTTGTGGGTGTATTCCTGTAACACCCCAAGCTTCCACGGTACGTTTCCCTTTGAATAATGCAATGGCGTGCATTGTACGCAACTTCGAGATTCTAACACACCACAACCAATCAAACTAGCTGTTATGAATAGTAATACCTACTTTTTGAAATTGTATAAATTTTATATTTCGAAATGGACTTCATTTTTGGATTCTTAATATCGAAATTAGCTTAGGGTGAAATATTTTTACTTTTCAGATAACTTTCATATTTTGATGAATAGTGAAAATTACTAAATTTTAATTAAAAACAACTTTTTTAATCGAAATAATTAATAGGGATAAATTATTAATTTGAGTGGTTTTAATGTAAGTTTAGAATATATTTTTACCATTTAATACAATGTTGTTCATTGGATGTAATTTCACATTTAAACCAGACATAAACAAGTTTCAATCTTTTGATAGTTATTATCACTTAAAAACACGCTATTTGTTTTGACGACGGGAATTAATATTTAAATTAATTAATGCAACTGATATGTTTTGAATTTGGTAAAATAGACATCATTTTAGAATTCATAATATCAAATATAGCTTAGGCCTAATTTTTTTGTATTTTTCTGGAAACTTTCATTTTTTGATGAATAGTGAAACCACTAAGCGGTAGTTAAAAAAACTGAATTTTTCATAAAACTAAATTTTACCACTTCTGTGAGTGGAATTTCAAAAATCTGAGAGACACGATTAATATCAAGGAGTAGAATGTGGTTCAATGAGATGAAAATAAATTTTTGTGAATAGTAACTTTTTACTTTTATTTACCACGGTTAAAAGTAAATAAGGTAATTAAGGGAAAAAATGATATTAATATTACCCTAACATATGTCCTAATTCTATTGGACAAGTGTATATTGACCGAAAACAACCTTAGGAGTAAAATATTATCATTTAGGTCCACTTGTATTAGATTAGGACAGTTATTATTATTTAATTCAAAGAAGAGTTAAAAGAGTTAAAATCAAAGTTTATTTACTAAAAAATTTTAATATAGTGTTATACATAAGATAAATTCGATTGTAAATATTCATTAGAAAGATAAAAATATTTCCTACATAATGGTATTTTTTAAAAAAAATTAGACAACAAATAATTTAATTTATTTATGACACAATGATGATGCAGTAATTAGCTAATTAATGAAATATTAAAATAATTGATATTATAAATATCAAAATAAATGTAATTTGATACTTTTTATGAATTACACTAATTTTGTAGATTAATATGACATATTAGGATTGATTATATAAATTTTTTTCGAAGTAATAATATAAGGCCCCAGCCTTAAACCTTACTTAATATTGAATTAAATGAATAATTCACATTGAGGATCTTTTCAGGTTTAGAGTTTTAGAGAATTATAACATAACTATTACATCTTAAAAGATTACAAAGTAGCCACTTCTACTAAGTCTCCATAAAATAAAAACTCTTAAAAAGAAAGATGTCTAGATTTCCATGTTTTAGATAGCATGAAATTCCCTTGATCCCATCCTTGACCTTATTCCACTTTAAGTCATGTGAAAAACATTTCAAAAAAACTTGGGGTGAGCATAAAAAGCTCAGTAAGGGATACACAAAGAATGAAAACTGTTAGTTTTTTCAAAATCAAGTAAACCATGTATACTCTATCAAAGTAATACCTTCACCTTCATGAAGTAGTAAAAACTATTCACTGAATAAAGTATCATTACTTACCTTTTTGTAACCAAAGTATTACCATAAAACCCATATAAAGAACACATAACATATATAAAGGTAACTTGGGACATAAACATACTTAAGTGGAGTAACCATACGGTCGACTTCCACACATATCACTTAATGGAATAGCCATACGGCCAATTTCCATACATACTTAATGGAATAGCCATACGGCCGACTTCCATACCCAATGCATTGGAGGTTATAACGTAACCACCCGTCCTGGTATTCACGGCACCACCCGTCATATGGTTTATAACGTAACCACCCGTTAAAATGTCCAAGTACCAATATAAAATCATAAAACATAAAACCAATATAAAGGAATGATAACATTTCCACATTTCAATCATAATATAACATAAATATATTGACATAATAGAATCCTTTATCAAAACCATTTTCAATACCAAAATACATAAAAGAGTATATGGTATTTATTTTTTTTTAAAAACATGACGGCTTGTTGAGGAAGCCAAAGATCAAATAATACTCGCGGCGGCGGAAAAGGTCGTTGTCACCGCGTACGTTAAAAAAAACATTCCTTTTTTTCGTTTAGTAAAACGCTTCGTAGAAAAAGATTCCTTTTGTATAAAAGTAAAAGTCAAAGGAGTTTATACAGCGTATAAAAGAAATTTGTGTATAAAACGAAATATGCCTCAATGAAAGGAGATTGAGACGAAGTCCCTTACCTCGGGTCCGACTTGACTCGATCGTTCTTTAACGTCCTGAATAATAAACTTGAGTTAATTTATACTTGATTAAGAACCTCTTTAAACTTCATTGTTCCTTTTATATCACTTATTTCCATGTTATAAACATTATGTAACCATTTAAGTTAATAATGTTTGTTTTGTCAATATTTGGTTCTTAAGTCGAAAGTTGACTTCTTACAATTACATGTTGTTCATGTGGTCAAAAGTTCTTTATATCTAGAATGAGATTCCCGATTTGGATATAATATGTATCATATATATCCAGCATATACATGTATTTATAATATTACATAATCATTTAGAGGTAAGAAATGAAATGCACCGTTCATGGAGACGGTAAGCCGTACGTACGCATGAACGCTACTTTCATTTCTTTGTCATATTAGTGGAATTAAAACTAAATGAGAGGTCTGTATATTTTAATTCCAGAATTATATTCATCATTTAGATATATCATTAATTATATATATACATTATATACATGTAATTTTAATAGTACATTACATTTGGGGATAAGAAATGAAATGCACCGTTCATGGAGACGGTAAGCCATACGTACGCATGAACGCTACTTTCATTTCTATCTCATACTTTAATGGAAAGAAATAATAATGATGTAGAGGTATATTATAATTCCAGTATAACATCATATATAATAACTTTAAATCCATCCTTTACATGTCCCACAAATGGCATTAACGAATCACATCACTTTTAGGGGGCGGTAGTCCGCACTTCCTTAAATGAAGATATCGTGTTTACCCATAATGGAAACCATAAAGGTATGACAAAAATGAAAAATACAGAAGCTTAAAGAAAACATAAATATATTATATATCATATATAAAAATAGTGACATCATAATGGCCACCCTTGAAGGTGTTAAATGAGTATTGAACAATCATCGTTTCGGGAGGCAGAATTTCGCCATCCACGGAAACCGTATGTTCTTTAACCATTTGATGTAGTTGTGTGAGAGTTTAGCTCAAATAAATATTATAACAACATCCTAGTATATTGAAGATACTGGTTTTGTTTCAAAATAAGTAAATAAAAAGAGTTTAGAGGGTTGGAGAAGCAAAATAAAACAAATGAACAAGAGAGAATGAATTACCTTTAAAAGTGTAACTCCCTTTTGATTTGAGCCTAAAGGCTTCCTTTGAAAGGATTCTGCCCAAAGGGAATCCTCTAGGATGAGGAGAGGGATGTGTAGAGAGTAATTGGTCAGGGTTTGGCCGAGCCAAAGGCTTGAGAAGTGTGTGAAATGGGGTAGAGGTGGGGGCCTTTTATAAGAGGAGAAGAGGGGCACTTTTGGAAAGTAAAGAAATATTACTTTATTTGAAAATGTGTTTCGGTTTCAAAAGGTCCCACATTGATATAATTCGTGGATAAGGTGATAAGGGTTCTAAATCCACTCATCCAATTGGTTTTGGACATGTGTAGGTTTTACATTTTTCATTATCTTTCCATTTTATTTAAATCGTCAAATAATGATGTCATCGCTGCATCATTATTATGTCATAAATAATTTAATTTATTTAATGTCTAAAAATTATAAAAAAAATACTATGATTTAGTAAATCTTTTTAGATTTCCAATGACTATTTATAATCAAAATTTGGACTTGTATAACCCCACTCAAAAATTATTTTAGTAAAACAATTTATGTTAGTGTCATTTTCACTTTAACATTAAATAAAAATATATTAATGTCATTTTCCAACTAAAGTGGCTCCATGGGGTCCCCAAGTTGGCCCATGGATTTTCTTGGTCGGCCATGACTCACCCAATAGGTGTAGGACAAGTTTCATGGTGTTTTCACATTCTTATAATACCATTTTTACCTTAAACTACACTAATTACCTCTAATCGCGATTAATGAAAAAAAGTTACTATTCACCAAAAAATTATTTTAATCTCATTGAACCACATTTTACTTCTTAATGACAACCATGTATGTCGGATTTTCAAAATTCAATACACATTAGTGGTAAACTTTCATTTAACTGAAAAATCAGTTTGCTTGATTACCACTTAGTGGTGTCACTATTCATCAAAAATTGAAGTTTTTCAGAAAATTACCAAAAATTCACCCTAAGCTATATTTGATATTCCGAATTCAAAAATTAAGTCCATTTTACAAAATTAAAAACATATAAGTCAAATTAATTAATTTAATAATTAATTCCCGCTGTCATGACAAATAGCGTGTTTTTGTGAAACAATAAGTATCAAAAGATTGACACCAGTTTAAGTCTAATTTCAAAGTGAAATTGATTCCAATGACCACCATTGGATTAACTGGTAAAAATATTTTCTAATTTCACTTTAAAACCAATTAAAATAATAATCTAGTCATATAAATAAATTAGATTAAAAAGAGGTTTTGAATTAAAATACAACATTTTACACTATTCATAAAAAAAATGAACTTTATCAGAAAGGTACCAAAAATTTACACAAAGTAAATTTTGATGTCCTGATTCTAAAGAAGAGTTATATTTGGTCCAAAATAAAGTATAAGAGTGGTCAAAACTATATTTAATGACGGTTCACCATTAAAAGGTGATAAGTGAACCTTTAGTGAAAATTAGAGTATATATGCCCTAAAATTGAACTCTTTCCGTATTTTAAGCCTTTATCTTTTATTGGGTAAATGTATAAACATTTAAAAACATATCTAATCATATTTTAGTTATTTCTATCCATTCCCGCCAGTACAACGGCTACTTGTTAACTAACATTTAAAATAATATTATTTTATTACTAGTGTGCTACGTAAGTTTCAAAGAAACGCATCGTTGTGTATCGGGTACGCTATCGAACATAGCAACCCATTTAAAGTAAAATTAATATTTAATTCATAAATATTAATAAATATGAAAATTATTTATTCTTTATTTACTTGGGATGTTACATCCTTCCCCCCTTTTGGGAATTGCGTCCTCGCAATTTTATTCACTTATCAAAATAAGTGGGGGTATTTATCCCTCATAGCATTTTCAGATTCCCACGTTGCCTCTTCAATCATGTGGTTTTCCACAAAACCTTTACCTGGTGAATCACCTTATTCCGTAACACTTGCTCCCTATGGTCAAGAATCTGGACCGGTTGTTCCTCATAAGATAGGTTCTCTTCCAGCTGAACTACCTCTGGACTCAAAACATGAGATGGATCTGGCATATACTTTCTCAACATCGAAACGTGAAAAACATTGTGTACCTGAGATAAACTCGAAGGTAAAGCCACCCAGTATGCAACTAATCCAACTCTCTCCAGAATTTAATATGGTCCAATAAACCTTGGACTCAGCTTTCCTTTCTTACCAAATCTCATCACACTTCTCCAAGGAGAAACCTTGAGAAAAAAATGATCACCTACCTCGAAAGATAGATCCTTCCTCCGGTTATCCGCATAACTCTTCTGCCTGATCTGAGCTGTTCTCATGTGCTTCTGAATCAACTGAACTTTTTCTGCCAACTCTTCTACCAATTCTCGTCCCATTAGCTTCCTTTCACCCACTTCATTCCAAAATGCTGGAGCTCGACACTACTTCCCATATAATGCCTCAAATGGTGCCATCTGTATACTGGAATGAAAGCTGTTATTATAAAAAAATTCAACCAAAGAAGATGTTGGTCCCAACTTCCCTGATAATCCATCGAACAAGCTCGTAGCATATCCTCCAAGGTCTGAATTGTTCGTTCTGACTGCCCATCTGACTGAGGATGAAAAGCTGTACTAAAATTTTAATTCAGTACCCAACGACTTCTGAAGGCCTTTCCAAAATTTAAAAGTAAACCTGGGATCACGATCAGATACAATGGAGAGAGGAACTCCATGTAACCTGACTATCTCTTTAAGATACAGACGGGAAAGTTGATCTAGGGAAAAAGTATCTCGTATAGCAAGGAAATGAGCAGATTTTGTCAAGAGATCAACAATAACCCAAATTGCATTATTACCTCGAGATGTCCTCGGTAATCCCACAACAAATTCCATGGATATGTTTTCCCATTTCCACTCTGGCACTGGTAAAGGCTGAAGCATCCCTTTCGGTAACTGCTGCTCTGCTTTAACCTGTTGACATGTCAAACACTTCACAGTAAAATCAGCAATATCTCTTTTCATTCCATCCCACCAGTAATACTCCCGCAGACCTCTGTACATCTTAGTACTGCCAGGATGAAAAAACAACTCATTCTTCAACTGTGAATCACAAGGTACACATAACCTCTTCACAAACCTCAAAACACAAACACAAACTTATCCAAGAACTCATGGAAAATTTTATTCATAAGGTCCATGAATACAGCAGGTGCATTGGTTAACCCAAAAGGCATAACTACAAATTCATAATGGCCATATCTAGTACGGAACGCAGTCTTCGGAACGCCTTCTTCTTTTACTTTCAACTGATGGTACCCCGACCTCAAGTCAATCTTCGAAAAATACTGAGCTCCCTGGAGCTGATACCACTTCATTCGATGGCCCAACATCTGCTGAAGTTTTTGCAAAGGATTTCACCACCCCTTTCTGCTTGTAGTCTGGCTGCATTCCCCCAGTTGAGTTCTTCGTTGGACACTCGTTTGCATAATGACCCATTTCATTACACTTAAAACATCTTACCGTTGGATTTTCATTTCCTGCTTGATCATCTTCCTTACAGTTACGAGCAATATGACCAGACTTACCACACCGAAAGCACTTACCAGACTTGGATAAACATTCTCCAGGATGCATTTTACCACACTTCTCACATGATGGATATTTGGTTTTCTTACCTCCTTTCTTCTTTGATGAATTCTTCCCCTTTTCCTGCCAACTAGACCTCTTATTCTGTTGTTTTTCATAGAACACCTGATCATCGGCAAACTCCATTTCTACCTTCTCGGCACATCGAACAAGTTTTTCATAACTTTTGAACTCACGAGAATCTAATTCCCTTCGATACTTTGGCTTTAATCCTGAGTAGAAACGATTGATTTTACTATCAAGGTCCTGGATAAAATTTGGAGCATACCTTGCCAATCGAGTGAACCTTTCTTCATAGGCAGCCACTGAGTCTTCCTCTTGCCTCAATTCCAAGAATTTCTTTTCCATCCTAAGTCGAACAGCCTTAGGAAAATACTTATCAAGAAACATACCTTTGAATTCATCCCAGTCAAGAGCATCAATCTCATCGGCGTCCCTGATATTTTTAACCATAGACCACCACTGATCAGCTTCACCTTCAAAACGGTAAACAGCAAGACTAACCTTTTGATGTTCTGAAAACCCCATGACATCAAAAATCTTCTCCAGTGCTTTAATCCACCCTTCAGCTTGCACAGGGTCAGATGATCCTCTGAATGATGGGGGATGTTGCCTCATGAAATGTTCCACCACTGACATGTTCTTCTGCAGTTGATCTGGCTGATCTCGTGCATGGATACCACCACCATTTATAGCCTGATTCAACGGTGCCATCACTGCAACAAACTGTTCAGTTCCGATTCCGACCATCTCAGGTTGCTGATTTGGAAGGTTATCTTCCTCCTGATGTCGTCCCAACATAGCTGCTTTGTTTCCTCTACGGAAAACCATTCTGAACACAGAAATATCTTAGGCGAAGCAACATGGTAATCTGTAAATGCTATATCATTTCAATAATATCATAAATTAACTTATAATTTAACAATTTTCTAACTCCTAAAGTTGTCTAAACCGATCTTTGATACCAACTATAAGGCCCCTTCCTTAAACCTTACTTAATATTGAATTAAATGAATAATTCACATTGAGGATCTTTTCAGGTTTAGAGTTTTAGAGAATTAGAACATAACTATTACATCTTAAAAGATTACAAAGTAGACACTTCTACTAAGTCTCCATAAAATAAAAACTCTTAAAAAGAAAGATGTCTAGATTTCCATGTTTTAGATAGCATGAAATTCCCTTGATCCCATCCTTGACCTTATTCCACTTTAAGTCCTGTGAAAAACATTTCGAAAAAACTTGGGGTGAGCATAAAAATCTCAGTAAGGGATACACAAAGAATGAAAACTGTTAGTTTTTTCAAAATCAAGTAAACCATGTATACTCTATCAAAGTAATACCTTCACCTTCATGAAGTAGTAAAAACTATTCACTGAATAAAGTATCATTACTTACCTTTTTGTAACCAAAGTATTACCATAGAACCCATATAAAGAACACATAACATATATAAAGGTAACTTAGGACATAAACATACTTAAGTGGAGTAACCATACGGTCGACTTCCACACATATCACTTAATGGAATAGCCATACGGCCAATTTCCATACATACTTAATGGAATAGCCATACGGCCGACTTCCATACCCAATGCATTGGAGGTTATAACGTAACCACCCGTCCTGGTATTCACGGCACCACCCGTCATATGGTTTATAACGTAACCACCCGTTAAAATGTCCAAGTACCAATATAAAATCATAAAACATAAAACCAATATAAAGGAATGATAACATTTCCACATTTCAATCATAATATAACATAAATATATTGACATAATAGAATCCTTTATCAAAACCATTTTCAATACCAAAATACATAAAAGAGTATATGGTATTTATTTTATTTTAAAAACATTATGGCTTGTTCAGGAAGCCAAAGATCAAATAATACTCGTGGCGGCGGAAAAGGTCGTTGTCACCGCATACGTTAAAAAAAACATTCTTTTTTGTCGTTTAGTAAAACGCTTCATAGAAAAAGATTCATTTTGTATAAAAGTAAAAGTCAAAGGAGTTTATACACCGTATAAAAGAAAGTTGTGTATAAAACGAAATATGCCTCAATGAAAGGAGATTGAGACGAAGTCCCTTACCTCGGGTCCGACTTGACTCGATCGTTCTTTAACGTCCTGAATAATAAACTTGAGTTAATTTATACTTGATTAAGAACCTTTTTAAACTTCATTATTTCTTTTATATCACTTATTGACATGTTATAAACATTATGTAACCATTTAAGTTAATAATGTTTGTTTTGTCAATATTTGGTTCTTAAGTCGAAAGTTGACTTCTAACAATTACATGTTGTTCATGTGGTCAAAAGTTCTTTATATCCAGAATGAGATTCCCGATTTGCATATAATATGTATCATATATATCCAGCATATACATGTATTTATAATATTACATAATCATTTAGAGGTAAGAAATGAAATGCACCGTTCATGGAGACGGTAAGCCGTACGTACGCATGAACGCTACTTTCATTTCTTTGTCATATTAGTGGAATTAAAACTAAATGAGAGGTATGTATATTTTAATTCCAGAATTATATTCATCATTTAGATATATCATTAATTATATATATATATTATATACATGTAATTTTAATAGTACATTACATTTGGGGATAAGAAATGAAATGCACCGTTCATGGAGACGGTAAGTCGTACGTACGCATGAACGCTACTTTCATTTATATCTCATACTTTAATGGAAAGAAATAATAATGATATAGAGGTATATTATAATTCCAGTATAACATCATATATAATAACTTTAAATCCATCCTTTACATGTCCCACATATGGCATTAACGAATCACATCACTTTTAGGGGGCGGTAGTCCGCACTTCCTTAAATGAAGATATCGTGTTTACCCATAATGGAAACCATAAAGGTATGACAAAAATGAAAAATACAGAAGCTTAAAGAAAACATAAACATATTATATATCATATATAAAAATAGTGACATCATAATGGCCACCCTTGAAGGTGTTAAATGAGTATTGAACAATCATCGTTTCGGGAGGCAGAATTTCGCCATCCACGGAAACTGTATGTTCTTTAACCATTTGATGTAGTTGTGTGAGAGTGTAGCTCAAATAAATATTATAACAACATCCTAGTATATTTAAGATACTGGTGTTGTTACAAAAGAAGTAAATAAAAAGAGTTTAGAGGGTTGGAGAAGCAAAATAAAACAAATGAACAAGAGAGAATGAATTACCTTTAAAAGTGTAACTCCCTTTTGATTTGAGCCTAAAGGCTTCCTTTGAAAGGATTCTGCCCAAAGGGAATCCTCTAGGATGAGGAGAGGGATGTGTAGAGAGTAATTGCTCAGGGGTTGGCCGAGCCAAATGCTTGAGAAGTGTGTGAAATGGGGTAGAGGTGGGGGCCTTTTATAAGAGGAGAGGAGGGGCACTTTTGGAAAGTAAAGAAATATTACTTTATTTGAAAATGTGTTTCGGTTTCAAAAGGTCCCACATTGATATAATGCGTGGATAGGGTGATAAGGGTTCGAACTCCACTCATCCAATTGGTTTTGGACATGTGTAGGTTTTAGATTTTTCATTATCTTTCCATTTTATTTAAATCGTCAAATAATGATTTCATCGCTGCATCATTATTATGTCATAAATAATTTAATTTATTTAATGTCTAAAAATTATAAAAAAAAATACTATGATGTAGGAAATCTTTTTAGCTTTCCAATGACTATTTAAAATCAAATTTGGACTTGTATAACCCCACTCAAAAATTATTTTAGTAAAACAATTTATGTTAGTGTCATTTTCACTTTAACATTAAATAAAAATATATTAATGTCATTTTCCAACTAAAGTGGCTCCATGGGGTCCCCAAGTTGGCCCATGGCTTGTCTTGGTCGGCCATGACTCACCCAATAGGTGTAGGACAAGTTTCATGGTGTTTTCACATTCTTATAATACCATTTTTACCTTAAACTACACTAATTACCTCTAATCGCGATTAATGAAAAAAAGTTATTATTCACCAAAAAATTATTTTAATCTCATTGAACCACATTTTACTTCTTAATGACAACCATGTATGTCGGATTTTCAAAATTCAATACACATTAGTGGTAAACTTTCATTTAACTGAAAAATCAGTTTGCTTGATTACCACTTAGTGGTTTCACTATTCATCAAAAATTGATGTTTTTCAGAAAATTACCAAAAATTCACCCTAATCTATATTTGATATTCTGAATTCAAAAATGAAGTCCATTTTAAAAAATTCAAAACATATAAGTCAAATTAATTAATTTAATAATTAATTCCCGCTGTCATGACAAATAGCGTGTTTTTGTGAAACAATAAGTATCAAAAGATTGACACCAGTTTAAGTCCAATTTCAAAGTGAAATTGATTCCAATGACCACCATTGGATTAACTGGTAAAAATATTTTCTAATTTCACTTTAAAACCAATTAAAATAATAATCTAATCATATAAATAAATTATATTAAAAAGAGGTTTTGAATTAAAATACAACATTTTACACTATTCATAAAAAAATGAACTTTATCAGAAAGGTACCAAAAATTTACACAAAGTAAATTTTGATGTCCCGATTCTAAAGAAGAGTTATATTTGGTCCAAAATAAATTATAAGAGTGATCAAAACTATATTTAATGACGGTTCACAATTAAAAGGTGATAAGTGAACCTTTAGTGAAAATTAGAGTATATATGCCCTAAAATTGAACTCTTTCCGTATTTTAAGACTTTATCTTTTATTGGGTAAATTTATAAACATTTAAAAACATATCTAATCATATTTTAGTTATTTTTATCCATTCCCGCCAGTACAACGGCTACTTGTTAACTAAAATTTAAAATAATATTATTTTATTACTAGTGTGCTACGTAAGTTTCAAAGAAACGCATCGTTGCGTATCGGGTACGCTATCGAACATAGCAACCCCTTTAAAGTAAAATTAATATTTAATTCGTAAATATTAATAAATATGAAAATTATTTATTCTTTATTTACCTGGGATGTTACAAATAATGATGTTATGAATTTATCAAAAACAAAATACCCAATAGTGTCAAAATTGACATAAAGGAGTATTTAAAACAAATATTATATTATTAATTTATACTCAATTCCTAAAAATCTAAGGTTCGGCCAAAAGACTTATATCATGATAGGTATATCATTAATGGACCACTTGGGGGTCGCATAGATGTATATAGTATGTTTATTAACCATATAATATAAAAATACAAAGAGACATAGTAAAAGTGAAACTAATTAACTAAGACTTAATACTTAAAGATAAGGTTAATATAATGACCCAAACCTGTATAAATTATATTGGTTGAGTGGTTTTCGACCCATACCCACCATAAAATTTAAATAATCCACTTTGGATCCATTAGAAACCGAATATGAATTTATTATAAAATAATATTTTCAGCTTTTCCAAAGGTGCCCCTCACCCATCTTATAAAAGGGAACTCCCCCTTCTCACTAATTCACACATTCAAAGCCTTTTGGATCATCCAAACCCTGACAAAATACTCTCTAAACTTCCCTCACTACAACCTAGAGGCCTTAGTTTGATCAGAAAGCCAACCTAAGGAGCCCTTTTGATCAAATCAAAAGGAAGAACCCAAAGAAGAGGTAATGTTTTCACCACCCTTTTCCAAGTTCCTTTCTACTTCCACTTCTTCCTTCTTTGTTATTACTATTCTAAAATAATAATTCCAGTATCATATATATACTGTGATTTTATTATAAATATGGTACAACCATATTCAGTATTCTATCCATCCTTTGAATAACATGTCACAATAAGTGTGTACGTACGGCTTACCGTCTCCACGTCGTGGTGTAATTGTTATTCAATAAATTATTATTTGGATGGGTATAATAATGATGTGTAACTAATGTAAATAATAAATATAACATTATAATGATTCTGTATATATGATATAACATCCAATTATATATTATTTTAATATCAAAATAATGATATTGTCGCTCGTGCGTACGTACGGACTACCGTCTCCACAAACGCGATGAGATTCATTCTCCATCATATCCATTCAAGTATAATTATCATTTGATGATTTAAAGATAATGTTTAAGGAGTTTATATCATTCTAGAAATTAATAAGATACAACCTATCCACGAAAAACATGGCTTACTTAACAAAACATATAAAAAAATGAGTAAGTTAACAACTGAAACAACGATAATACTAAGATATTATTAACAAATCAATGTTAAAAGATCATATATGATATCATATTAATATATATGATTCTTTTATAATTCAATAACAATTATTTCACCATTATACAGGATTTTAACCTAGCACAACTAAGTAATAGTACAAGGTAAGGGTTTATTTCACAATCTCTTCATTATCCGAGGTTGTTTATACGTAATAATCTACTGAGATTTCTTTATCATCCACATCCATGTTTCTTAAAAATGTATTTCAAAACATTTTTACTATTTACAAGAATATTGGTTAAAGTCATTTATAACCTTTTTTGACTTTTTATAAGTGTTTTATAAAGGAATATTTTCATCGTTTTCAAAACAAGGTGCTTTTTAACCTTTTCGACAGAATTAAGGTAAGAATGTTTTTTTTAACTTATACGGCGGGTGCAGCTATTTTTTTCCGTTATAAAATATTAGAATCTTCCCTTACAAGCTTATAAGAATATTTTCAAAGAAAATGTTTTATTTTATAAATATATGGCTCTTAAATGATTTCAAAATAGAAAGAGATATTTCTCTAAAAAGAGTTTTTATTTCATCTATGTCAACATCCTTTGATGGATTTTACACTTATTTGAAGTTGATTTATTATGATACAAAAATTATATATTGTATTGAAGGTTTTGTGATATGTTTTACTGTGGATGTGTTATTTTTATACCATTCATGGTTTATAGATGAAGTATTTACATTTCTTATTCTAGTTTTAATATGAATGTTTCTGTTATGTTTAAACATTTTCATATGGGAATGCATTGGACTTAATATGTGACGGGTGGAGCCCTCTATAGCTCCTCGATGCATCAGTAGGTCTCATGAGACAAACTACAGTCTCAGCACGAGGCCTTGAAAAAATCTTAATTGTAGTCTTGGCACGATGCCTTGGCTACGTGGTTATGATAGTCTGGCATTATGCATTCCATCTTTATGAAAGTGGTTATTGATATTGCATGTGATTATTCGACTAGTAGAATATCCATGTGAGTAATTAAATGGCATTATTTTAATTTATCATTACCATATTATTCTGAAGTTCATGTTTAAAAGGATTTTGTTTTAGTCATACATTGCCTTAAGTGTTTATGCTTATCTATGAAAGCTTCTGCTATATTGTTATCCTTACTGAGCATCTGAGCTCACCCCTTTCAATGTTTTATCTTTCCCGGGATGTGAAGAAGTAATTTAAAAATGACCTGCAAGGATAGTATGTGGGGATATGAAGACAAGATTTTGTTGTAGTTTTTTTACCTTATGATGTAATGTAATACTTATGAATATATCTAGTGTTTCCAAGTCTACTAAACTAATTGGTCTTTCGAGACTTGATCTTTTTTTCTGATCATGCCAATGTTATGTAATAATGCACCAACTCTGGGTAACTGGGGTCGGGGCGTTACAGTTGGTATCAGAGGAAGTTTATTACAAGCCTTGGAAGCTAGATTTAGATAAACTCTGATTAGAGCACTTATATCTAAGATGAACTTTAAGGATTAGTATAGATGAACTTCCTAGAATTTTGGTATTGTAGAGATTTTGTGAGTTTTCTGAGCAATGCATCCCTGTCTGGATACGAGCAGGTAGAGGTGGCTCTGGCACAGATGTACCTAGGGGTAAAACCCGAAAACACCGCTTTGAGATAGACTTGAACGAGAACTGGTGCACAACAATGGGCCTTGCTGCACTCTTGGTTACGACACTCCCGGCGGATATTCTTAGGATAATTTACATTTTCTTTACAAACCGATTTGAAGTATTATATATACAAGATGAGAGTAAATGACCTTGGTTAATGCTAATGTGTTTCAAATTGAGAATATGGTGACATGTTAATCTCTAAATGATTTTATGACTACTTTTACTCACACAATGCTTTCTAGTTTTAGTCAATGGTTGGATTCCAAGGAAGTCATAGTGACTTCGAGAATGATGTACAAGGTTGGAACGGTGGTGGAAATGAGCAACAAAATGGAACGTTGATAGGCGTAAAAGATATCATCTTTATGCCAAATCAATTTTCCAAAAATATGATCAACAATATATATATTAACCAATTCTCGGACTCAACAATGAAGAGAAAGGTGATGAATGATAAGAGCTCCAGCAGTAGAGACCATGGAGAAAGGAATCCTCAATTTCCATCATACAGGAAATGTGGAAGGAGACACCTAGTAAAGTGTCTCAATGGGACTAATAAATGCTTTACGTGCGGGAAGGAAGGACATAAAGTGAAGAATTGCCGAAGAAAAATGAAGAGTACTATAGAAGAAGATAAATATGGTCCTAAGAATCCATTTACAGTCATTTTCCGTAAATGTAGGGGACCTGGCCATTACCCGAGTGAATTCCCTATTCTATAGGATATTTTCTTGGTCAAATAAAAAGTTATACGGAAATAAATGGTTGGAGAAATATTTAAAAATTATTAGTGCTCCTTGTTAATGGGTTTACTTTGGAATAATTTTCTATTGTATTTTTAACCCAGTAGTTTTCCATGTGAGAATGATATTTGAGGAAGAATTATCTTTTCTCTTATGGATATAGTTATAAATAACCATTTGGTTTATATGATCGTTGGGTTTGAGGAAATTATAAGTTATTATAATTTGGGATGAAAATTAAAGGTATGAGATAAGATTTGTGGTTAAATTATGTTATGGTTATTTTGAGGAATTTATCTCATTTTGGTAATGATATAAAATATAGTTTTTGAAAAAGGACAATACGCAGACCGTGTGACAACCCATCGCGTCAGACAAAGCTGTGGGAATCGAACCCATAACCAAAGTGCGATTGGGATTTATCACCTTCCATTGGACTATGTGAAGTCCCTGGTTACTGTGACTATTATTTTTAGTTAAATGATTTTATTGATCAATAATAATTTGATTTGGGATCTTATGTATTATCAAATGAATACCCTTAGTATAGGAAAATGATTTGGTGATTAAGTGATAAATGTTATTTTAGAAGTTTTTCTCTTTGTTGTGAACACTATATTCCCAAGGAAAATGGAATAGTATGGGATTTCATTTGAGGATAAATGGTGGATTTTAATCTATGTTTTTAGTGTGTATTTATAGTGATTTGGGTTATTTATGGAAATGATTAGGTTAATTACTTTTAAGTATGTGACCTTAAGAGTAGTTAATGTCATTTGGAGATACAATTTAATGTGGAAGACTACATTCTTATAGGTTTTGGGTTTCAATATTAGTTTGGATTATATTGAAGGATTTTAAGGACGATTGATTATTGAATGGTATTTATTTAACTTTGGGGTATTGATGGTTTAATTTTAGAAATTAAGATTAGTGTTTTTTTCTCTAATGGAATATCCATTTGGGGGGTCATCAGATATTATAATAACCATTTTGGTTTTGATTAATCTCTAAAGACAAGGTAAATATATAGTTTATCCTATGTAGATCATGTATTTCTATAGAAGTTTATTCTAGCTCTTCCATTGTGACCAAGTCTTCTTGAGTACTCATTGTTCAAAAAAATGAGTTAGTGGTAATTTTTTTTAAAGAATGAAACTAAAATTAAAAAGTAAGTATATCTCTTTATGTTCTTAGTCAATATCATAAATGAATTTCTCGTCCTTATGTAATGTAACTTAAAACAAAAAAAATGTTGTCCGTTTACTTTTCCTATTGGGAGACTAATGACCGTTTGTCCCAACACAAGTTTGTGATTTTATTGTTGTTAACTTTCTCCTGATCATGTTTTTTATCCCTCTCCATCAGAACTTAACACTTATTTTATCATCCATATCCATGTTTTTTACATGGAAGCCTGGTATGGGTTATCTTGGGTGACCTTTATACCTCTCTTCCTTTCTTTTAAAGTTATAGTTTTATTGACTCTTTTTCCGATGTGGGACTTTCCATTATATTCTCAAGACCAATTTTAAAAAAAATTGTGAGAACACAATTTATTGAAGGAGGGGAGAATGTAACACCCCAATCATCCACGGTACGTTTCCCTTTGAATAATGCAATGTCGTGCATTGTACGCAACTTCAAGATTCTAACGCACCACAATCAATCAAACTAGCTGTTATGAAAAGTAATACCTACTTTTTGAGATTTTATAAATTTTATCTTTCTAAATGGACTTCATTTTTGGATTCTTAATATCGAAATTATATTAGGGTGAATTTGTTTTAATTTTCGGATAACTTTCATATTTTGATGAATAGTTAATATTACTAAATTTTAATTAAAAACAACTTTTTTAATCAAAATAATTAATATTGATAAATTATTAATTTGAGTGGTTTTAAAGTATATTTAGAATATATTTTTACCATTTAATTCAATTTTGGACATTGGATGTAATTTCACATTTAAACCAGACATAAACAAGTGTCAATCTTTTGATAGTTATTATCTCTTAAAAACACGCTATTTGTTTTGACGATGGGAATTAATTTTTAAATTAATTAATGAAACTAATATGATTTGAATTTGGTAAAATAGACATCATTTTTGAATTCATAATATCAAATATATCTTAGGCCTAATTTTTGGTATTTTTCTGGAAACATTCATTTTTTGATGAATAGTGAAACCACTAAGTGGTAGTTAAAAAAACTGAATTTTTCATAAAACTTCATTGTACAGCTTCTGTGAGTGGAATTTCGAAAATCTGAGAGACACGGTTAATATCAAGGAGTAAAATGTGGTTCAATGAGATGAAATTTTTTTTGGTGAATAGTAACTTTTTGCTTTTATTTACCATGGTTAAAACTAAATAAGGTAATTAAGGGTAAAAATGATATTAATATTACCCTAACACATGTCCTAATTCTGTTGGACAAGGGTATCTCAACCAAAAACAACCTTATGAGTAAAATATTATCATTTAGGTCCACTTGTATTATATTAGGACATTTATTATTATTTAATTCAAAGAAGAGTTAAAAGAGTTAAAATCAATGTTTATTTACTAAAACATGTTTAATATAGGGTTATACATAAGATAAATTCGATTTTAAATATTCATTAGAAAGATAAAACGATTTCCTACATAATGGTATTTTATTTATAATTTTTAGACATAATATAATTTAATTTATTTATGACACAATGATGATACAATAATTACCTAATTAATGAAATATTAAAATAATTGATATTATAAATATCAAAATAAATGTAATTTTAGACTTTTTATGAATTCCACTAATTTTATTGGTTAATATGACATATTAGAATTGATTATATAAATTGTTTTCTAAATAATAATGCTTTTAAGAATTTTTCAAAAACAAAATACCCAATAGTGTCAAAATTCACTTAAAGGAATTTTAAAACAAATATTATATTATTAACTTATATTCAATTCCTAAAAATATAAGGTTAGGCCAAGAGACATATATCATGATATTTTTATCATTAATGGACCACTTGGGGGTCTCTTGGATGTATATAGTAAGTTTATTAACCATATAATATAAAAATACAAAGAGACATTGTAAAAGTGAAACTAATTAACTAAGAGTTAATACATAATGATAAGGTTAATATAATGACCCAAACCTGTATATATTATATTGTTTGAGTGGTTTTCGACCCATCCCGACCTTAAACATTAAATAATCCACTTTGTAGCCATTAGAAACCGAATATTAATTTATTATAAAATAATATTTTTAGCTTTTCCAAAGGTGCCCCTCACCCCTCTTATAAAAAGACACTCCCCTTCTCAATAATTCACACATTCAAAGCCTTTTGGCTTGGCCAAACCTTTCCCAAATACTCTATCAACTTCCCTCACTACAACCTAGAGGCCTTATTCTGATCATAAAGCCATCCGAAGGAGCCCTTTTGATAAAATCAAAGGGAAGAACCCAAAGAAGAGGTAATGTTTTCACCACCCTTTTCCAAGTTCCTTTCTTCTTCCACTTCTTCCTTCTTTGTTATTACCATTCTAAAATAATAACTCCAGTATCTTATATATATTGTGATGTTATTATAAATATGGTACAACCATATTCAGTATTCTATACATTCTTTGAATAACATGTCACCATACGTGCGTACGTACGGCTTACCGTCTCCACGTTGTGGTGTAATTGTTATTCAATAAATTATTATTTGGCTGTGTATAATAATGATGTGTAACTCATGTAAATACTAAATATAACATGATAATTATTCTTTATATATGATATACCATCCAATTATATATTATTTTAATATCCAAAGAATGATATTGTCGCTCGTGCGTACGTACGGACTACCCTCTCCACAAACGCGATGAGATTCATTCTCCATCGTATCCATTCAAGTATAATTATCATTTTATAATTTAAAAATAATGTTTAAGGACTTTATATCATTCTGGATATGAAAAAGATACAACCTATCCATGAAAAACATGTCTTACGTAACAAAACATATAAAAAACGAGTAAGTTAACACCCGAAACAACGATAATACTAAGATATTATTAAAAAATCCATGTTAAAAGATCATATATGATATCATATTAATATATATGATTATTGTATAATTTAATAACAATTATTTCAACATTATACATAATGTTAACCTACCCCCAACCAAGGAAAAGTACAATGTAGGGGTTTATTTCGCAATCTCTTCATTATCTGTGGTTGTTTATACGTAATAATCTACTAGGATTTCTTTATCATCCACATCCATGTTTCTTAAAAATGTATTTCAGAAACCTTTTTTTACTATTTATTAGAATATGGGTATAATTCATTTATACCCTTGTTTACTTTTTATAAGAGGTTTATAAAGGAATCTTTCCGTCGTTTTCCAAACAAGGTCATTTTTAACCTTTTCGACAGAATTAAGGTAAGAATGTTTTTTATCTTATACGGCAGGTGTGGCTATTTTCTACCGTTATAAAATCGTTGAAGCTTACCTTACAATATTATAATAATATTTTCAAAAGAAAATGTTTTATTTTTTAAATATATGACTCTTAAATGATTTCAAAATAGAAAGAGATATTTCTCTAAAAAGAGTTTTGATTTCATCTATGTCAACATCCTTTCATGGATTTTACGCTTATTTGAAGTTGATTTATTATGATACAAAAATTCAATATTGTATTGAAGGTTTTGTGATATGTTTGACTGTGGATGTGTTATTTTTATACCATTCATGGTTTATAGATGAACTATTTACATTTCGTATGATAGTTTTAATATGAATGTTTATGTTATGTTTAAACCTTTTCCTATGAGAATGCAATGGACTTAATATGTAACGGTTGGAGCCCGCTATAGCTCCTCGATGCATCGGTAGGTCTCATGATACAAACTAGAGTCTTGGCCCGAGGCCTTGACAAAATCTTAATTGTAGTCTTGGCACGAGGACTTGGCTATGTGGTTATGATAGTCTGGCATTATGCATTCTATCTTTATGAAAGTGGTTATTGATATTGAATGTGATTATTCGACTAGTAGAATATCCATGTGAGTAAGTAAATGGAATTATTTAATTTTATCATTGCCATATTATTCTGAAGTTCAAGTTTATAAAGCTTTTGTTTTAGTCATACATTGCCTTAAGTGTTTATGCTCATCTATGAAAGCTTCTGCTATATTGTTATCCTTACTGAGCATCTGAGCTCACCCCTTTCAATGTTTTATTTTTCCCAGGATATGAAGAAGTAATTTATGAACGACCTACAGGGATAGTATGAGGGGATATGAAGACAAGATGTTGTTGTAGTTTTTTTACCTTATGATGTAATGTAAGACTTATGAATATATCTAGTGTTTCTAAGGCTACTAAACTAATCGGTCTTTCGAGACTTGATCTTTTTTGTGATCATGCCAATGTTATGTAATAATGCACCAACTCTGGGTAACTAGGGTCAGGGAGTTACAATTCCGATCCCCGATAATGTTGGACTGATCAATCTTTGCTCTTCGATTTCTCCTTTGGGGTTCAACCAAACTCTCTCCATCTATGGATTCCTCTTTAAATTCTTCTTTAGATTCCACATCATGATGTGACTCCTGATAGTATTTCACATCTTCCTCTACCTCAATATTAGCATTTTTTATGTTCACATTATTTCTCATCTTTTATCACATCAGCATAAGAATTTCATTTAAGCTTTAAATTTTTTCTATTCAATGATATTTACATCATTTATTTCCACAATTCTTCCCAAGTTCTTATTGAAACACTTTTAGTTTTTTATGTTCATTGAGTACCCAAGAAATATCCTTTTTTCTACATTGTCTCCATACATCCATTGATTTACTTCTTTGTTTTGAATAAAAAATTAGCTTTTGAAAACACTAAAATATTTCAAAGAGGGCTTCCTTCCATGCCACAATTTATATGGTGTCTTTGTTTTACCCATATATAACCCTATTCAATTTGGAATCTACATTTTAGCTTGTACACCCTCTTTCCAGAAATGTCGAGGAATACGAGTTTCAATCAACATAGTTATGTCCATGTTATTTACCTGTCAATTCCTATGCTCAACAATGCCATTTTAGACTATAGGACTTTGATTTTCCGTCCAGTATCATTCTCGGGGATTCTTTGATAGGTTTTCATGTAATCATGCACTTGTCGCTTCCTGTGTATAACAATAACACTTTCAATTCTACTATAATCATCTATAAAAAGAACAAAGTACCTATCTCCATGTGTTCTAGAAACGTTTATCAGACCACATACATCTGTATGGATGAGGTCAAGGAGATTTAATGCTCTTTTCTTCTTTGGATGGTAGGAAATGCAGACCAGTTTCCCTCACATGTAATCATCACATGTCTTTTCTTGTTCATGCTTTAGATTAGGGATATCCATGACTATCTTTAGCTTATATATCTTTTCTATGATTCTTTGATTGATGTAACCCCATCTTTGATGTCATAAGTTTTTTTCCTCTCCAACTGTTAGGTAGAAAATTTTCTCTTTGTTGTCAAACTAATAGAAGTTTCCTTTTATTCTACATCCTTTCATGAGAGAGCTCTCATTCCTTCCTATTATAGTAAAATCATTCTGATTGAATGTCATAATAAGATATGAGTCATAGAGTTGACTCAAACTATGAATATTGTGACGCAGACCGTCCACATATAAGACTTCAGTTTTTTCATCTATCCATTAGCTAGCTCAGTAATTACACTGCCTTTTATATTCAAATCACCATAATTAATTAACCTCACTATTCCATCGACCTTTTTCTATATATTTGCTAATAAATCTTCATTACCCATCATGTGGGATGAACATAAGCTATCAAGAATCCAGGTGTTGTTGTTATTTGTAGCTTTGAGGGAAACTTCTGCAAAATTTGACCTTTCAATTTTCTTATTTTCATTCCATGAGATATTGGATTGAGTGTAGGATGTTGATGGCCTTTAAATTATCTCTTCTATGTAAATGGGTTCATCATATTTAAATTCTTATTCTATCGGAGCTAAACTGTTTAAAATAGCAACACTGTTTGTTTGAAATGTATTTACTTGTCTCTGATCATTGCAATAATTTATTATGTCATACCTCTACCCTCAATACATAGATTTATGGCCAAAGTTAGAATAATGAAAACAATTTTCATAGAAATAATTTCTTCTATAAGAAGTTGGATATGAATATTTCCTCCTTCGTTGAAATCCTAACTCTTATCTATTCATATAGCTCCTTGCCTATTTTCACTATGACATGGTATGACCCAGATAGTCACAAAAATGACACTTCATGAAAGGAAATGTCTTCTCACGTATATTTCTCCTCATGCCTTCTTCCTCAGGAAAATAGTTTCAATGTCTATCATTTCATGAAACTCAAGGATAATCTTCAATTATCCTTTCAGATTGATTTATGGGTTTCATTTTTAGCACTTCTGGTGGCTTTTCAACAAGATAAACTTTCATCTTAACTTTATTCTTGCTCACTTTTTTATAGAATTTTACATTTCATAAACACAACCAATTCCACTATTTCCCATATATGTTGGTCTTTGATCACTCAAGATCCTTTTAACTCCATAAAAACCACATTTTTCTCTCCCTATAAGCACATTATCTTAGAACCTTCCAAACATTATTATATTCTTTACTTCATTTGAAAATGATTCAATTTCGAGTTTACTTCTCAATGTAACAACTTCTTCTTCGAGTCCCTCAAAGGTCTTGGAATTATCCTCCATTCTAGAGGTGAGGTCATTAATGATCTTGTCTAGTTCATTATTTCTGAGTTTTAGTTCCATAACATCATCAGTAGTTTCAAGGATTTATTATTATACTTTCACTAGTTCTTCCAGTTGTTCAATCGTTGAATCCAGATAATCAATATATTCTGATGATTCCTCCACCATTGATTTCCACTTATTTCATCTCTTACATTTAATCTGATGCTTACCAAAAGCATCCTTAAGTTACGGCTTGAGATCGACATTAGTAGCCAGCTGATTATCTCTATATTTTTCTGTCAATGTTTCTAACTTTGAAATGGGAGCCATCATGGAGTCATGGTTTCCAGTCATAAATTTGGGTTCTTCTTCCTCACAGAATTCATTATCATCATCTTCCTATTTGTAGAAAAAAAATTTCTTTTGTACTTTCTTTGAAAATTTGAACATTCCCTTTTCTAAGAATCTTTTCCGAGGCTTTTCCATGTTTTTAACTTCACTCTCTTCATCATAAAATTTTCTTGAGCACTGAGAGACAATGTTCCCAACTCTTCCATAGCGAAAATAAGCTAGTGGTAGGTTGCCTTAAAATTTCCTTGTTCCCTTCTTGATATTCATTCCATTGAAAGAAATATTTTCATTTTACTAATTATCTTTATCACCGCTATCTCCTAAACCTTTTAATTTGTCCATGGATTTTAATGCCATTTCCTTGCCCACACGAGACATAGCTTCTTTTGGTTTTATTTTCATTTAATAAGCTGATAGATTTCTTAGAAGATCATCCAATGATAGTTCGGAAATATCTCTTTCCTCAAGGGCGGACACCATTGCATTGTAAATGGGTAGAATTCTTCTCATGGTTTTCTTCACTATGTCAATGTATTTGATTTCGTCTCTTAGAACTTGGATTGCTCCTAAAACATCAATAATTCAATTTAAAAAGGAGTTTTCATTCTCATTAGGGTGGATCTTTAGATCATCAAACCTATTGTGTAGAACATGAAGTTTTTCATCCTTCACTTTTTTATCACCTTCATAAATATCATCCAATTTATCCCACATTGGATTGGGAGATGTGAAACCATCGCCTTAGATAAATCTTATTTTAAAGGGTTGTATTGAGAGCTTTATGTGCTTTTGCATTAGCATAAAGCAATCTCCTATCGGTATCTTTCATCGACATTCCTGTAGGAACACAAACTGGTATTCCCTACGAAGTAACCAATAAGACTTCAATTCCAAGAGATCTTAGGTGATATATCACCCTGTTTTTTCATATTTTATAATTACTTCCTCCGAAGAGGGAAACTACCCTAACGTTGAGTGGATTCTCCGTGATAGAAAGATTCAACACCAACAAACTTTACACTCTGATACCACATGAGGGACCTTAGAACACCCCTGAGAGGGGAGGGGTGAATCATGGTGTCACGTTTTTTTAAAATGATGTATTTTTCCCCATGTTGGTAGGAACCTATTAAACATGTATGAAGAGGAAGTGTAGAAAATAAACAATCACATGCAAAGAAAAGAAACAAAAACATTTACTTGGTTCAACACTAAGGTCTATGTCCAAGGAGCATATGCCGATAGGTTTTCGATCATACCAAATTCCACTAATCTTCACTAGTTTTTGATTACAATAGTTTAGTACAGTCACTCTATACCTGGTGCACTACCTCTACATGGTTTTTGGGATAACTCACTGCATCCCTCATATAACTTCTACTAACTCCCCCCTTGCTCACTGTGTTGGAAGAGTCTTCACTCAGTTTAATGATAGGAAAGTATCTTCAATGATTTGGCATTAATTCATGAATCCTCAACTGTAAATGGATGCTCTGTTGAAGTCCCATAATCACTCAAAGTTGTAATTAATTTTCTCTTACACAGATATATTATGGAAATTAATTTCCCAAACTGATTTGGCCAATCTTTCAGACTTCCTTAAGTTTTTTTGAATACTGACATTGTTTTCGAATACCCCTGTTGTTTTCACGTACCATCCATATCCTCCACGTACATTTCAACTCCTCCTTGTACCATCTAGCTCCTCTAAAAACTTATCTTCTCGGCGTAATATCCAACTCTACGTGTTGCTCCACTCTTCCATGTACCATCCTTCACCGCGTACTGCCTTGCTCCTCTATGTACTGTGAGAGGTTCCTGCATGAACCACACTCTCTTCCACATACTATTTTCCTTAAACGAATGATTCCCTCTACATACCGTATTCTCCACCATGTAACACATTAGAATTCACCAAATTTATTCCTGAAATTTTAATCTCTAATATCCTCCCTTAACAAAGGGGATTATTATTCCTTAAATAGGCATGTAACTCTACATATTTCACTAAACCTATTTACCAAAACTTTTAGTGTGGGAAAATCATAACTCCATCTCCATGCAGTTATACTCCACCACATATCACCCTTGTTTCGTGAACTGCAACAATCTTTCCAACCTTCATCATTCCCTATACAGCATGCCTTCACCGTGTACCATCACTACGAACCATTTTTCGTTTCAAACTTCATCATTTCGCATACCGATTTCCTTCACCGCGTACCATTTCAGAGAACTTTTTTTAGTTCCATGCATCACTCAGCGTACCATTATCATTTTCTCCACCACATACTGCACACTTTCACCGCGTACCATTGCCAAACACATGATTTTTTATGCCCAAAAAATGGAAAACACTGGGAAACTGCACCACCTTTAATACTAATTTCAACCTCAATCCGATGAAATCATTCCTTGCAAACTCCCAAGTCATCCTTATACATATTGAAAACAAACACAAACTAAACTCTATTGTTATCAACAAACTACCTTTGTTACAACACAAATAACATATTATTAGCCAAATTGTACCTGAAAAGTCACATATGCACGACATCCAATAAATGCATCCAATACTTCTTGCATTATTAAATGTTCCTAGAAAAGTGGTGGGTGTGGGTTTATTTTTCATTCTGCATATTTAAGATAATGTCTTATTATAATTGTGTGAAATCATCTATGAATACTTCCAGTAATCATTAATACACATTTCTTATGGGAGTCATATACTATAAATACACTCTGAAAGGGATGATGCAGAGTAAGTCGATGTTTCATTTTCTATTATTTATTCAAATAATTAAATGATATAATAAGGTTACCATAATATCTTCCCACTTTAGTGTCTTAAGTCTTACCACAACATGGTGACATGAATCTACATCAATCGTCACACGTTTCTAAGTGATAATTCTAATGTAATAACTAAACATGGCCAATTGGGTTTAATATATTGGCCCTATTCATTCCACCCATCCTCATATTTTATTCATTTGATTTTTTCCTTAATGTTTTTTTCTAACATTTTCAAACAACGGTGCTCTTGTTTTTTATGCATTTTTTGTCCTTCATCACCTACATTTCCTATGATTCAACATTGTCAATATTTTCTTATGGAGAGGTAGCATGGACATGTGCAAATGGACATTGTACATATACACTGAGAGAAATAATAGGTTGAGAAACATGTTCTTTCTCAGGTCCAGGAGAACCAACATGTGCATAAGGTTGTTGTTCCTCTACACTACGAGCAACAGCAGGTTCAAGGACCTACTGTTCATAGGGATTGGGATCACCATCATGTGTAGATGTTATTATCTAAATAAGTGGTTTAAAATTTATTTTATTGTACATAAATGTAGTAGAAAATGGATAATAATAAAAGGTAACATGATGTATATTACAAAAAATATATAACCTGATTACAGAAGTATCTTTTTTTGAAGGTTTAAAGGATTTGACCCCCTATAAACAATCCAAATCCCATTATTGTGATCTCCAATGACATACAACATATTTTCTACATTGGGACCACTGCAAAATGAATGTGACTTCCCAATGAAAGGGTCATACTAAGATGAATTTTCATCTAACCCTTCTGTGGTTTTGGTCGATAAAAGAATAATTTACCAATGCTGGTTTGTAGAATTTGGAACATAAAATACTTGTACATCTTGTGATTCCATTATAAACGGTTCATCTTTATACCCTTCCTTACTAAAATCAACTTTCACAAATGTCAATTTGTCTATTTTAATAGCATTCTTATTATCAACCCACTTTCATTGAGAAATATTCACTGGCAACGTTATATAATCCAACTCCCATATTTGTTTGATGATGCCAAATTTTAACATATTCTCTTATATTGGATTTTTGTCCTTATTACCGAAAACATTCATCGCATCTGCCACAAATGTTAATCAACTATTTTTCATGGTGCTATATTCCTCATGTTCATTTATATAGGATGTGTAACCATTAATTACATAACCATTATAGAATAATACATACACACTTGGTCCTTCGACTAGCCATCAAAGTCATTCTGAAATTGAATCTGGATTTTCATCTGACTCCTTAAAAATATGGTCCCAAAACCATCCATTAAAATGTTTATTATGTGTATGTTATATCCATCTTTCATCCCTTGATGGATTCAAATTATTATGAATTTATTTTTGGGTTTCAACATATGGGTAAACCTTCACACAATCATGAAAAATGTGAAGGTGGGCCTACTCCCGATCAGTAATATTGATTGTGACAATATCTATTCCATAAATATTTCAACTACAAGCCACCTATTGTTTCATGATTTTGGTAGACCAATCCTTTCGACATAGGACATGTATTTAGTAAATAATTCAATGACTTCCTCAACAATATATCACTCTGCAATACAATCCTTCGGCCAAATTTAAATTTTGACACACCCTTTCAAAATATTCATATATCGTTCAATATGGTACATCCATCTATAGTGTATAGGACCACATAGTCTAATATCTCTAACTAAGTGTACAATAAAATGGATCATGATATCAAAGAATGTTGGTAGGAATAATATTTCCAATTCACATAATTTGAATACAATTTCTCATTCCATAGTTAGAAATTTCTCCAGGTCTATAACTTTTTTGTATATAGTTTTTAAGAAGAAACACATCTTGGTTAATGTATGATAAAAATTCTTGGAAAAAATGAAACATAAATCTATAGGAATTATATTGTTCATCAAAACATGGTAGTCATGTGATTTTATACCCTTTAACATTAAATTTTCCATTGACACAATATTCATGATATTTGATTAATATCCTTATGGAACCTATAAATCATTCAATAAGTTAAAAAATTGATATCATTCCTACCATGAAAGAGTGTAAGTTAATGGAGGAAGAAAAGTTCATTTTTCACCCTTCACTGGTGCCAACTCTTCTTGTATTCCCATGTCAACCATGTCCAAACTAGCCTTTATTCCATAATTCATTTTTTTGAGTGCATTTAGAAATGTGATAATGAAACTATCATATAAATTCTTTTGAACATTCATAACATTAAGAAAATTTCTGACTTACAGAAAATTCCAGTATAGTAATTCAAAAAAACTAATCTCTTTATCCAACCATTTTTTGTATGGTTTATTGAAAAAGGTTTACCAAAATCATTGTCACATATTTTAATTTCTTGAAAAGTTGATCAACTATTAGTGGATATGGTTCTATAAGTTCTATAGAACATCAATCGAATGATGTCGTCTAAGATTGATACTTATGACGTCAGGGTAGAAATCTGCGATTTCCTTGAAACACAGTTTCTGATTAATGTTTCGACCTACTTAACTATGTACCTTGTTCCAAGATGGGTCACCCTTGAGTTCCTTTAATTCTATATCCGGAAAATTTTCTATAAATAAATTCATTTATTATCCCGTACAAGATGTCTCTCAATGTGAAATATTCATTTCTATGATTAACTCTTGTGTGAGTAACTGTAGTGCCTTGATTGGTGAGAATTATGCACTTTCTAATAAAATAAATCGGTTTCCATGGGAAGATTTACTTAACCTCACACTTGATATGAGTAACTTTGGTGTCTTTATTGGAAGTCATCATGTACTTTCTAATAATATAAATATGTTCCCATGGGCATCTTTCCTTCCTATGAAAGAAGGTTAACCAACTCTTTTGAATCAAACTCCACCACCATAATTTAAATGTTATAGATTTTTCATAGAAAGAGACCCATGTCCCTTTCACTTGGATCGACCTCCAATAAAGTTCTTGTGACATAGAATATGATGAAGACTATCCCTACAGAGTTGGTGTGGTCCCTCATGAATCCTCCCCCTTTCATGTCTCTGAGCATGCACAAACCATAAACATTCAATTTTAAGACCATGTTGGGAATGGGCCATTTGAACTGTCACCCTATGATCAGGTGGCCCCTTTCTTCTGAGATCGTAAAAACTCAAGGAAAAATTTTTCTATGCCTTGGAGAAGATCCTACACATGTATTGAGAAACTTTTTTCCTGCAATACAGGTATTGGCATGGGTCCTCAGAAGGAGGGGTAGAACCTTCTGTCATGCATTGAGTTGTTCCTCGCCTTCGAGATAACCCATCAAGAAATGATAAATGTGAGATTTCACACCTTGATGCTGAAACACTGGAGTTCAACCCCCTTGAACCAGATTTCCATGAATTGGTTGATTAATTCCACTTCACCAACATGCCACAACTCCTATTCCATCCAAATCCACAAACTGATTGCCCAGTCACTTTTGAAAAAAACATTCCAAACATTTTTTATGCTTGGAAATGAGTATCTTTTGCATCTTGAGGTAAGAGAGACCCCTATTTTATTCATTATATGATTAGTGTGTAGAGTGTGGTTTCTCATATTCCACACCAAAAAATTCATCTTAGACGATATCTCCTTCCACTATATAGTTGAATCCCACTCACCATGCTCGCCTATTGCATGAAACATGCATTGAAAACCCTAAATTTTAAACTACCCTATATGAGATATTGAATACACACATCTTTCCACCTCATCATTAATGTAGATATTATCATGGAACAATTAATTTTGGGAGTCAAGAGTAGAGCTGATGAATCAAAGATAAAAACTAGCTTCTCTAAAAGAAATACCTATAGTAGGGAACCACGGGAAATATAGTGGTATGCCGACCCAATTTGCTTCCTACTAATTAATGCCCCTGCATCCCATAACCCATATACAAGGGCCCCTCTAATATTATGTATATCCAAGTGCCCTTATGTAAGTACCAATATACATGTAAGTACCTTAACACAAGTACACTTATGTGGGCTAGTACCCTTACGTTGGTACCCTTATACTGGTTAGTTCCATTACATCAGGTTGTACCCATACGTAGGTACCCTAACACTAGGTGTTAAATTTACGTAGCTAACCTTATTCAAGGTGGTGCCCTTATATAGGTTCCATTACATTGGTTTTTGACTTTACATAGTGTTAGAATACTATATATGATAAAACCATGAGTGGGGGTGAATCAAGGTATATAAATTTTCTTTCAATGGTAAGGATCTTGTTCTCACACTCTATGTACCACATTAATTTCTCTCTACTTCACACCTTAAAGATAGTGGAATGTAGTAGACAACATAGAGGATTTTACTAGGTTCACCTGCACTGGGATATGTTCAATGAGAATGTACGGCAATGCGGCCATGAACCAAATTTACTAAAATATCAGTACTTTATAGTTAAAATGTGGAGTGGTCTCACAAACCCTCTTGGTTCACTACCATGAAAAATTGGAGAACTCACTACTCTCCAACAAAAAAGAACTCAATTCTCCTTTTGATGAATCCACATTATTCATAAAAGGATAATATAAACATACATCCAGATTAGGGTTTCTGTTCAGCCTAAAATTATTGATTTCTATCAAGGTTGATGCTCCGTAAAAAATTCATTCTTCAACCTTCAAACATCTAGATGAGATTTGGAACTAAACCTCTAGAAATGTGCTCTAGAATGTCCTCATACCTCTACCTCAATATTTTTATATGTGTTATATGGATTATACAATATATACCATCTTATTTTTATGTCAATCTAAAGAATGGGATTGATCCTTCAATCATTAGGATAGTTTCAGATTCCCTATGTGTTTATTCGGTCCATCATGCCCCATAAAAACTGAAATAGTCATTGGGCATTTCAACCCATAACTCCCTTGATTTAAAACATTCACCATACTTAAAACATCCTATATGTGGTGTGGCCATAAATTTTTCATCATAATATCAACATGTTTTACATATAATATGGTGTGTACACCATCACTGTGATGAAACCACTTCTTCCCTTGAAATTCTTATGGTGTGGTCAAAAAAGCTACAATGTGGATAAATTCATTTGATTGGATCCACATTTATTTCTCACTAACTCCTTCCATAACACCTTCATGATTTCTACCTTAAATTTCTTCTCACAAAAAAACATTCTATAACATGTAGACAACTGTTGTAGCATATCCACTTATGGGATAAGAGTTGTCCAAATAATTTCTCATACTAAAATCACACACTCCAAGTATCAAGGTATGGTTATGGAATGGAAAATTTCCTATTAATGTTGGTTGTTTCAAAGCCTAACAATATGTGGTGTGGACTCCTATAATCTTGAGAAATCATAATTCCTTGCTTCTTCTAATTTCAAAATCTCGACATAAGAATTCATAGATATGGCATGGAAAACTTCCACACAAAGGGTATTGTTCTATAATCTTGTGTGTTGTGGGGTGGGATCCCCATGAACTCTAGTGGAACTAAAATTCTATGAAACATGGTATGGATTGTGGTGATCTTTTTTGTAGCATAGCTTGAAAATATAGTGTCCCACATTGGACTTGAGTCCAAAAATCTCATAGTATACAAGATATCTAGTTCCATTGACTAGAAAGATGCAAGTAATAGGGTCTAATCCTTGCCTCCTCTATGGTTTCACCCTACACTATAGATCACATCCTCTATGATGTCGTCCCTACAGTACCAACCATTTCCTCCACATGTATGCTGACCCACGTGTGTGATCTCCTACCTACCTTATTCCACCATGCTGGATAGCCTGGCTAGTTTTCCTGTTTGGTCAAGATTTATAAAACATATGCAAGGTCATTCCAGCCTAGCTTCCAAGCCAATGTTGGCCTTTATTTTGTAGCACAACCAACATGACATCAGCATAGTCATGTGATTAAAACATGGTCTCTCCTCTTCTATGGCATAGTCCTAGTGACCATAGTGTTTCCTTATTCACATTTTAAACAAACAAAACACACACAAACATCCAACCAAAACCGCTGTCAAAATTTGTATCAATGACCCACTAATCATCAATTACAAGCCCATGTGGGAAATGATCAATGTGAGAAACAAGAATTTAATGAAATGTTTTTCATGATCACCTTTTAATCATGTCATCCACATCAGACTCCCCCTAAGTCAAACTCCCCCTAATTTGAAGTTCACATACCCTATCATTTTCCTATTCTTCCCCCTTACAATTGCACTTTGTAAATTTATTTCCCTATGTAAAAGAACCTAAATATTACACTACATTGAAAATTTCTAAAAATGGGATTATAAATCCAAAATATTTTGGAGAGAAATCATACCATTATCATTAAATAAACTATGGGAAGTGGAGGCCCAAACTAGAATCAATTAATTGTACATAGATGATTGTACTCCAACAGATAATCAATTCTTTTCAAAAACCACTTTGGGTAGTGCCTTTTTCAAGGTTTCATCAACTCGATCTTCTGTTGACATAAACATTAAGTCAACAACTCCTTGTTGTACTTTCTTCTTCATTAAATGATATTTTATCTCAATGTTCTTGGTCCGCGAATGTTGGATAGTATTTTTTATAAGATTGATCACACTATAGTTTTCACACATAATGGGAATGGGATAACTTACTTTAACACCCACATCATCAAGTTGTTATTTCATCCAAAACAATTGGGTTCATTCTTGAGTGGAAGAAATGTAATGATCTTCCACAATGCTCAAGGAAATGAAATATTTCTTCTTGATTTGACATGAAATTTAGAAAATTCAAAGATAAAAAGCACCTCCATATGTCAATTTTTTATCATCTACCAAACTATCCCAATATGCATCCATAACTCCTACCAAAATCTATTAGGAATCCTTATGATATAATAACCCATATTATATTGCGATCACAACTTTTATGTATCTATCCTTGGGATCAATCTGAAAACATGCGGCTTAAAAAGTATAAAATAATATATCCAGTTGAGTGGCTTTCAAAAAGATTAAACTTCAAATAATTGTTTGACACATGGTCACATAAACCATGATTCCTAGCTCATATTTTAATAATTTTAGTCTTGTCAATGCCAAGGATTCCCTAGGCCATTATACCCCCATATGAAATATTATTACAACATCCTTGGAATTTTTAGTTAAGAGATAAATATTCCATCCACACTTTGAACAACTTACAAGCCAAGGAAAAAAATTCATCAATCAGTGACATATCAAATTCACACCTCCTGATTTCTAAAAAATGACTGCATTGGTTATCATCTGAGACTCCAAAAATTATGTCATCAACATAAATGAGCACTATAAATCACAAATCATTCTCCTTCTTAATATATATATTTTGATCAAATACTCTTCTATGAAAACTCATCTTATTTAAACATTGGTCTAATATAGAATACCATTCCCCTAGTGATTTCATATGGAAATAAAAGGATTTATTTAGACAAAAAACTATGACTTCATGTACATTAATGGAAAACCCATCCATTTTCTCAATATATACACCCTCTTCAAGGAAACCATTCATGAAGTCATATTTGACACCCATTTTATATATACTGAACCCATTGTTAATTTATGTGGCTAAAAAAATGGTATAGTTTCAATCTATGGAATGGGTGTATATGTCTCATCCACATCAATTCCTTCCATTTGGGAACATCATTTTCACACAATCCATGCCTTGTTCCAAATCACTATGTCATCTTCATTTAGTTTATTTCAAAACACCCACTTGGTTACAAAGACATTCTTATCACTTGACCATGGAACAACTTCTCATGTATTATTATTCACTCCTTGGCCATGCCCCTCATTCATATCCTTGACCCAACTCTCATCATTTGTAGCATATTTGAAAGATTTTTGGTTCATCCAAAGATAAGAAAGATGCTAGTTGGTGAGCCATCATTCTATAGGTATGGACCCAGGCTCTCCAATATCTAATAAAGTTTCATTTGGTGATTTTATCCCTCCATGTTTGTCTTTGTGAACCTACATCAATATCTGGGCTTTATTCAAAATATGAGTCTTTATAAGATTTCTATTTATGCCTTTTAACTCCCACAAAACCTTTTTCTTCTTCATCACTTTCATATTCCAAAATATGGTCGTTTTCATGAAAAATCTACTCATATGGTGTTGTCATTTAGCCATATTCAACCACCACAACACCATTACATTCAATTATCTTCTCAAGAATCTTACTGTGACACCTGTAATTTTTACTCTTTGGTGAGTATCCAAGAAATATTTCTTCATCTCCCCAGTCTTCAAATTTTATGCTCTTTTAATTATTGAGAATAAAAAAATTTCTTCCAAACTCTCATAAGTATTTTAGTGTAGGATTCATTCCATACCAGAGTTCATATGGAGTTCTCACTTCATTTTCACATAGAAAGAATCTATTATAGATCTAAACCACTGAAAGAACAAATTCTTTTATATAGTTTTCTGAATCATACTTTTTAATAAAAATTGTTCAACCCATGTTTTTTATTATACATTTCTTCTATCCACAAAACCATTCTGTTATGGTGATCTAACAGGCAATACCTGATGTTGAATTCAATGATTTTCTAGATATTTTTCAATTTAATGATTTGTGAATTTGGTCCCATTATCAGTTTGAACCTTTTGGATATTCGCACCAAACATCTTTTTAGCTCTCCATTAATATATAGTGATACATATTTATACCTAGGTCTTGTGTTTGATAGAGAAAATACATGCTTGTATGATGAAGTAATCGATAAAAATCACATTATACCTTCTTCTATCCATTTATTTGTGTGAAATTGGCCCGCAAACATCCATGTACACATGTTTAAGAAACCTTGATGCCTTCATCTTCTTTGTATTATAGGAATTCCAAATAATCATCCTTTTAGACATGAATAACATCTATGAGTGTGATCATATGTGATGTAGGGAAAATCATGGGCTCCATTTCTCTTTACTGTCCTCTCCAAAGATATTTGGATCAAATGGTCAAACCCTCTATGCCATAACCTGTTCTAATCTTCTTTATACATCATACATAAAATTTCCTCTCAAACAAGGTAGAGATTTAACTTAGTCCCTTTACCCTAGAGAATAGGTGAACCATATTTAGATTTTATGATACAAGACTTTTGACTAAACTACACCGCATGTCATTGGTTACCCAATAAGATGGAACTAAGTGGATTATGAATCATACCATCAACTAAGAGAAGGTCAATTTGTAACACCCCAGGTAAATAAAGAATATGACATTTTCATATTTATCCATATTTGTGAAAAAAATATTAATATGACTTTAAATGGGATGCTATTCTCGATGGTGTACCCAACACGCAACAACGAGTTTCTTGTAAATCTTACGTTGCACTCTAATAATAAAATAATATTATTTTAAATGGTAGTTAACATGTAGCCGTTGTATTGGCGGTAATGGATAGAAATAACTAAAATATGATTATATATGTTTTTAAATGTTTTTACATTTATCCAATAAAATATAAAGGCTTAAAATACGGAAAGAATTAAATTTTAGGCGTATATGCCCTAGTTTTCACTAAAGGTTCACTTATCGGCTTTTGATGGCGAACAGTCATTAAATATAGTTTTGTTCACTCTTAAACATTCTATTGGACCAAATAAAACTCTTCTTAAGAATCGGGACATCAAAATTTACTTTGTGTAAATTTTTGGTATCTTTCCGATAAAGTTCATTGTATAATGAATAGTGTAAAATGTTGTATTTTAATTCAAGATCTCTTTTTAATCTAATTTATTTATATGATTACATTATATTTTTAATTGGTTTTAAAGTGAAATTAGAATATATTTTTACCATTAAATCCAATAGTGGTCATTGGAATTGATTTCACTTTGAAATCAGACTTAAACTAGTGTCAATCTTTTGATACTTATTATTTCATAAAAACACGCTATTTGCTCTGACACTGGAAATTATTTATTAAATTAATTAATGTGACTTATATGTTTTGAATTTTGTAAAATAGACTTCATTTTTGAATTCGGAATATCAAATATAGCTTAGGGTGAAGTTTTGGGATTTTTCTGAAAAACTTCAATTTTTGATGAATAGTGAAACCACTAAGTGGTACTTATAAAAACTGATTTTTCCATTTAAATGAAATTTTTCCATCTTGGTGTTTTGAATTTCAAAAATACGACATAAATGGTTTTCATTAAGAAGTAAAATTTGGTTCAATGGGATAAAAATAATTTTTTGGTGAATAGTAACTTATTAAGTTTTTAATCGCGATTAGAGGTAATTAGTGTAGTTTATGGTAAGAATAATGTCTTAATAAAATTAAATTACCTAGACACATGTCCTACCCTCATTTTATGTGTCATGGAAGACCAAGACAATCCATGGGTCAACTTGGGGACCCCATGGAGCCACTTTGGTTGGAAAATGACATAAATATCTTTTTATTTAATGTTAAAGTAAAAATGACACAAACATGATATGTTTTACTAAACCAATTTTTACATGGGTTTATACAAGTAATATTTTTTACTATAAATAGTCATTGGAAATCTAAGAATATTTCCTACATCATAGTATTTTTTTATAATTTTTAGACATTAAATAAATTAAATTATTTATGACATCATGATGATGCAGCGATGACCTCATTATTTAACGATTTAAATAAAATGGAATGATAATGTAATATCTAAGACCTACACATGTCCAAAACCTATTGGATGAGTGTATTTATAACCCTTATCACCTTATCCTCGAAATACATCAATGTGGGATGTTTAAAATCCGAAACTCTTTTGAAAATAAAGTAACATTTTGTAACTTTAGAAGAGTGCCCCTCCTCTCCTCTTATAAAAGGCCCTCACCTCTACCTCCTTACCCACAATCCCAAAGCCTTTGGCTCAGCCACCCCTACCCATTTTGTCTCTCCGCTTCCCTCTCTTACTCCTTGAAGCCTCACTTTGGGAAGAAGTCTTCCCAAGGAAGCATTTGACCTCAAACCAAAGGGAGTTACCCGATTTTAAGGTAATGTCTTCACTTGTGTCCTTTTGTTTTATTTTGCTTCTCCAACCCCCTAAACTCTTTTTATTCATTTATTTTGTAACAAATCCAGTATCTTAAATATAATAGGATGTTTTTATAAGAAGTATTCGATCTACACTTACACACACCTACATCTAATGGTTAAAGAACATACTGCTTCCGTGGATGGCGAATTTCTGCCTCCCGAAATGATGATGGTTCAACATTCTTCTAACACATTCAAAGGTGGCCATTAAGATGAAAATATATTTATATATGATATCTAATATTTTTATGTTTTACTTAATCTTCTGTATTTTTCATTTATGGAATACCTTTATGGTTTCCATTATGGGTAAACGCGATATCTTCATTTAAGGAAGTGCAGACTACCGCCCCCTCAAAGTGATTTGATTCGTTAATACCATATGTGGTACGTATAAAGGATATATTTAATGATATTATATATGATACCATACTGGAATAAAAATACTATTATGTATCATTATGTTTTAATTCCATTAAATATGAAATAAAATGGAAGTTTCATTCATGCGTACGTACGGCTTACCGTCTCCATGAACGGTACATTTAATTTCTTATATCAAAATGTTATGTAATATTATAAGTACATATATATAATGGATATATATGTAATATATTACATATAAATTATGGATATCATTCTGGAATTATAACATATATATATCTCGCATTTTGTTTTAATTCCATTAATATGACAAAAAAATGAAAGTAGCCTTCATGCGTACGTACGGCCTACCGTCTCCATGAACGGTGCTTTTTGTTTTTTTATCTCCAAATGATATGGAATAGTATAAAATGAATATTTACTGGATATATATGATATTTTAATCATTAATACTATTATGTAAATTATTTACTTATAACTACATGGGAAATCTTTTTTCAAACAAGTTCATTTTTGACTCATGTACCAAACATCGGCAAAAACGTCTGATATGAACTAACATTATTAAACAATTATTATAACATTATAATATGTGATATGAAATGAATAATAATCTCTAAAGGAGGTACTTATGCAATTATTAATTGACCAAATTTTATTATTCAGGAATATAAAGAAACTAACAAGACAAGTTGGACTTGAGGTAAGGGATCCTACTTCACTCTTTCTTTTTAAGTAAACTCTTTTATGTCATTCCTTTTAAAGCTAATCTTTCTTGTTATTGGTATGTTCTTCTATATTAATCTTACTGTAATTTTTATGTTCATGTGATGAGAGACCCTATTCTCTCTCATCAATCCATTTTGGAAGTTTTATGTGGTGCCGTTAGGCTGCCGAGTTTTCGTAAAGGATTTTTCATCTCACTTTTATTCCCGTGAGATTTATTCTACATTTGCCAAAATTTCCTTTGAGTGGTGTATGTACTTCCCATTATTTTATTCATTGTGTAATATACTTTCTTTTATGAGTATTTACATCAATGTTGTATTGTCCTTCTTTCACGAGGTGTATGTTTCAAAAGATACCCATGTCGGTAAGGGAACCTTTCACCCTCCTCTTATTAAAAGACTTCTTTTGTTGGGTATTTTAATTTACATATTTTTATGTTGGGATATGTTCTCATATATCCTTATTGATGTAAATTTTATTTCCATGTGATGATATACCCTTTTTTATCTCTCATCAACTCATTTTGATGTGACGCCGTTAGGCTGTCAAGGGAACTTCTTATCCCAATTTCGATTTCTTTTGGTTCAACATGTAGTTATTGAATATGTCATCTTTTGAATATGTGTGAATGACCTTTGATTATTTTACACTTAATATCCACTTATATTTGGTGTATTCGTTTGTCACACATAATTATTTAATTGATTTATCCTTAAACTAAGGATACTATCTTTGTAAGGGACTTCGTCTCAATCTCCATTCATTGAGGCATATTTTGTTTTATACACAACCTTCTTCTATACGGTGTATAAAACCCTTTGACTTTTTCATTTATCCAAAAAGGAATATTTTTTATACGAAGCATTTTACTAAATGACAAAAGGGAATGTTTTTGTCGTATGTATACGGTGAAAACGACTTCTCCGCCGCCGTGACCATCATTTGAGTTTCGAATTCTTCTACAAGCCATACCTTCTTTTTAAAAGAAAAATAACTACCATGTTTTAATTTTCTTTTATTTTGGTATTGAAAATGGTTTTGATAATTTTTTTATATCAATGTGTTGTATTGATATCTTTTTATTTAAAGATGGAAATGTTATGTTTCCTTTATGCATGTTTTATGTGATAAGATTATGTTATGGTTCTTGGGCATTGTTATGAAGATGGGTGGTTCTGTGATAAAATAAGGGCGAGTGAGCCCGATATAGCTCTCCAATGCATTGGGTAACACGAAGGAGTGAAACGTTAAGGTTTCTCCGAAGAGAATTTGGGAATATACTGTGGTGGGTATTCCAAACGTAACCAAGAGGGTTACTCCCTACGTAAGAATGTTATGAATGCCTCAAATTACCTTTTATGTCTTATGATTCCAATGATTTATTCATGATTTGATGAGGTATGTTAATGTTCCTATGTTTTATGGGTAAAGGATGATTTCATTCTTTTGTATATATGAACTCATGTTTCCTTTCCATATTTTTACAACCCTTACTGAGCTTTTTATGCTCATCCCAAGTTTTTGAAATGTTTTTCACGGGTCAAGGGAAAGGTACATGATGTGATGATAGAGTCAAATATGTGTCAAGAAAGAATCCATCTTTTATTTTAAATATGTTTCCGTTGATGGAAAGAATGAATATTGTCTTTTATGTAACCACTTTGTTTAAATGTGGAATGTAATGCAAGTTTCATGATCTAATTCTATAAAACTCTAAACCTGAAAAGATCCTCAATGTGTAATCTTATAATAACTCAAGATTAAGTAAGGTTTAAGGTTGGGGCCTTATACAATTAATCTGAGATACTTTCCTCCAATATTTTTTTTGCAACTAATAATATTAAGACCCTCATCATTTCAAAAAAAACTAGGCCATATTTATTTTGCTTAAAATTCAAAATGAGGTCATTATTTTTGGTCATATGTGATGTGAATCCACTATCCAATATCCACAAGCTTTACATGTCTATTTTTTCATGAAAATATCAGAAACATTAGAATTATTTGAATTAACCTATCACTCATGCTATTGATGACTAATCCTTTTCAGTATCTAGATATATGATGTCTTCTTCTTCTTACAAAAATGAAAAACTTATTTCTTATTTCAATGTCCTTGGGAAAAGGTTTCATTTTTTTCTTTCTTCCACATTGAACATTTATTTATGACACTTGTTACATCCTTTAAGTAAAAATAATTTTCTTATGCTTGAGGCCTTCACAAAATACAATTACCATTAAATGAAAAAGAATGATCAGAAATTATTATTGCATTTTTATATTGATATTTCTACTATAAGGACCTATTAGTAATAATGAACACATAGTAAGTGTGTCCCAACTTTCCATAGGAAAACAACTGAATCTTGTAGCATTAGAGGTCATCTTGGACACATGGTTAGTTTAATTTATAGGGTTTCTATGATCAAAATTATTCAAAGGATTCTATGCTTGAGGTTTTAAAACAATCACATATTTATCTTCCTAATTGAACTGATGAACTTGTGTAATAAAAATTCATTACTCATCATAAATTACATTGTATTGACTTGATGAAGATGAATGAGTATTTCCTATCATCATTACAGGTGTCAATAATCATTCTTGAACATCACACTTATAACACCAATTCATAACTTCTTCTATATGCTCAATTATATACACTATATAATTGATAGTTTTATCCAAAACATCAATGATTCGTGTTTTTTATTCAATTTTGAGCTTCATTTCAACTTCATTCCCTAAATTTTATGAACATCCAGATCTTAGTTTTTCAATGTCATACCTTAGCTCTAATATTTCCTCTTATTTTTGTTGCATTTAGAGATTATAATTTTTCACCACTACATTGGTCTTCTTAGTCTTTTATCTTCATACCTTATGTTCTTCAAGGGATATCTCAAGTTCTACCTGCATACCAACCCTTCCAAAAATCCTTCATTCTCATCATCACTATCAAGGTTTATTGGATATTTTGCAATATCCATCAACACATATTCAGCTTTATTGTTTTGAACTTCTTCTTCCTCACTTTATCCAGAACAATCTTCTCATTTAGAGAAAATATATCTTCTTTTGAAGGACCTCCATTGTGAATTATTTTATCCCTAGTTTTCATATTCTTGTGTGGTTAGTCTTCACTATCACCTTCATTATAGTTTTTGAAACATTTTCCTATAAGATGGCCTGTATTTCCACAATTGAATTAAGAAAGGAGAAGGTTACCCTAAAACCACAATATTCTTATTTAAATATTAGAGGACAAGAATGAAATTACCTCATCTAATTCTAAATTTGTAGTGATTGAGGGCTTCTTCATGGAATTAAAATCCACCTCCTGAGTACTTTCCCTTACCCCTGATTCATTTCCTTCATTTAGCATTTCATAAGGCACCAGAGTGATATGAAATATATCAAGAGAGATCTCTATTAAATAATTATATTCAACAACCAAAAAATTTAGATTGAAAATGGGAGAGAGTCTTCTCAGGATTCTCTTTATGATATTTTCATTATTGAGGTCCTCTTAGAGAACATGTATATCATCAGCAAGGACATTTAGATGATCAGAAAATGTACCAATCATCTCCTTGGAATTCATTCTCAAATATCCATACTTATTACACAAAACATGAATCTTGGCCACCCAAACATTAAAATCCACTTCATAAATATTCAAGGATTTTCCCACATAACATGAGATGTTTTCAGGTTATTTAATTTGTGAATATGTGATTGACTTGATAAATTCCCAAAACATTAATGGATTTGGCATCCACATCCAATTCCAGATGAACTCTTTTCATCAATGCTTCACATTAAATATTTTCAGCGATTCCATGGAGGGATTCTGGCTAAACATACATGGATAAGGATCTAAAATAATGTTGTATATGACTTTTCAATAACTATAAATTACTACCTTAATTGATGGGAACGCCATTTTGGTTGACTACCATTCCCATAATTCTAATAGAAAATAAGAATAAATTCCTAATTGATACAACTTGTTTGAATCCTATTGATGATAACACCTTGAGAGGGGGTGTGGGTGAATTAGGGTATTTGCATTTCTTTCAATTATAAGGATCTTGTTCTCTCACTTTGAGGAACACTTTAATTTCTGTTTACCTTAACCATAAAAGAGAGATGAAATTAGTAAACAATAAGGTATATTTTACTTGTTTCAGATAAACTAGGAAAAATCCAAGGATTATGCACAATAATTATCATGTGTACTAAATTAAGTACTAGATTACTACACTACAGTTACAATTTTTAGCGGTCTGACTGACCCTCCCAGTTCACTATCATGTAAAATGGGAGAAATCACTACTCTCTTCCATTGAGGAACTCACTGATAAATATGTTAAGCCCACTAAATTCACATATAGAATATATGAACATACACCCACAATGTGGTTTTTATTCAGAATAACAATTCTGATTTCTAGTGAGGATGAGACTTTGTGAAAAACAATTCTTCAACCTACAATCTTCCAGATGAGATCTGCAACAGAAAATCTAAAATTGTTCTACATAAAGGCTTCTTTATATTTGCTTATATATTTTTTCTATGTGTTATATGTGTTTCAAAATAGATACATTCTTCTTTTTATTTCAATCCAAATGATGGTATTGATCATTCAATCATTAGGATAGTGCAAGGTGTCCCCATTGTGTTTATTGGGTCCATCATGCACCATGAAAAAAACACTAAGAATTTCTACCCATAACTACCTTAATTAAAAATAGTGAATATACTAAAAATAGTCTGGATGTTTCATGGCCATGAATATTTAACCATAGTATCGCCTGTTTTACTTATACTACGACATGTTCACCTTCACTGTAGTGAAACTACTTCTTCCAATGAACTTTCTGTGTTGTGTTCAAGAATGCTGTGGCATGGAGAAATGCATTTAACCAAATCCAATTTTTTTACACAAGATCTACTTCCATAAATACTTCACTCTTTCAACCTTAAACATATTCTCACACTAAACTAGTTGTGGTGTGGATACATCTGTTGTATCTAAGACTCATGTGGGATTGGAGATCCCTAAAAATTTACATCTGCCAAAATCAGACACTCCACATCATAAGGTATGGTTGTAGAGTAGACTCTTTCTTGTTCAAGGATGTTGTAGATTGGACCATCACATTATAGTGTGGACTCCTATAATATTTAAATAACATATTTCCTTACTTCCTTCAATTTTAAACAATCTACATCACAATTCCTATTTCTGGTATGGATAAAATCCAATCCTAGGGGACTATGTTATAGCCTTGTTTATTGTGGCATGGGAATTAAAGGAATAAGTCATGCAGTTGAATCCCCAAATAGGTGGGATTTTAAAATTAATCAACCGATGATCGACATAAACTTGTCGATGTCGGTGAAGAGTATCTCAGTCAAAGACAATGATCTCGTGTGAAGGGTATTAAGCACAAAATAAATAGTAAAATACATGGTTTAAATTTGAAAATGTGCATGACGTTTGCTCATCATTATAGAACAATACTCAAAGAATCTGACATCAAACTCCTCTATATCATCCACATGTGCATTAAGAAATCTGTGAGAACACTGTTCATCGTAATCCGAGTGCTAGTGCGAAATTATGACGATTCCTACAACGCTCCAACAATCACTACATCGCTTCACTAGCAATGCATAAGATATTGCTCGATCTATGATTCTTGGATCTAGAGACACTCCCTCTAGATCATTGAAGAGAGGATGGGAGAGATAATTTCCATGCATAGTCCTTGGAAAACCCCCTCCTCTTCTATTTATAGTTCTTAATTAAAATACCCAGTATAGCCTCGCCAGCCCCAAATAATAAACATACTATCAATGAAATTGTATGACTACTAAACTAAGTCAAAATTATTATTAACATTTACTTATAATATATTAAAATATATTATGTGATAATAATTGAGTCCAAAACATGACTCTTCGTTCGCATAAATATTAATTAATCCTTGAATAATTTAGTAGTCATCAATTAATATTTTTTGTGTATGTACTTAAAATTCATAAATACATTTAATAAATAAATTCAATTCACATTATTATAAACATGAATAACATGAATTTATTTATTTCATTGGTGATCGTTTCTCTTTGAAAAAATCCCATACCCTAGTGGTGGGACCCACCATGTCCAAAAATCCTATTCAACTGAATATGGAAAATTCTTGAATATGCTATTGTGTGTGGCCCTCTAGGACCTTATATCGACAGTAGTGAATAGAATTCACAGACCAAGTGTGGGGTCTGGAAATCCATGATGGCCCTTGAAGAGATAAGGATTGTCACAGCAGCAAAAACCAACCTACGAACACGCACTGTGTAACATAATATCATTGTCTGTAATCTCTCGTAAAGCTGTATGCACTCATGTGTCATATCCCTTTTCTTTCTTTATTGTTTTTTGATTAAACTAGATGGATTTACCCTCGACTCTCATGGCCATGGTCTTATAAACGTACTACCATCCTTATCAACATGTTTTGAGATATATTACGTCCATAAACTGGAAGAGACAAATCTTTTCTTGGCCATTCAAGCAATGCCATGCCACCAATGACGCACCCAACACAAAGTACCTCGCCATGAATTCATTGCCATGGTTTTAGTCTTGCATTAAAGTACTTAATCAAATGACCTACATTGGTAATGATCTCAATTCATGAGACCATTACACATGATTGTAGATAGGAACATCCAATGATACCCTAACATGTGGTGTTCCTATTTGTAGGTCAGTCCTCATGGTCTCACTACTAGAGATCACCAAGTGAGAACATCATGAGAAGAAGTCTCAATGCATATGAGCCCCCAGCACCTGATGGCCAAACATCCAATGTGTCCAATCAGTAAGATATATCTAGACCATAGAACATATATATAATATTAATGTCATAATATCTTGAGGTTCTCATTATAGCCTGGGATCATCTATAACCTTTTCATATGACAATTTATCTTTGGACATTACCATTTCAATAGTGGACGCAGAAAAGTCTACACTATAATGGTAAGATGATATCATGCATAGCTAACTATATACACAATATTGTAATCAAAATCATTGAATAGTTGGGTCTAGGGAACCCACTATTTCAAAACTCCAACATTCACTATAGCCAACTTGCTAACCAAACATGTTATCCACACACAAGATGAATATCTTCTTTCAACTGAGTAATGTCTTTAGCTATTGGGCCTTCCACAGTTCTGTCGCGGGGCTATTCTGCTATTGCAACCACATCTATTAGAGTAAAACATCTCAAGAGATGGAATTCCATGTAAATCCCACTTGTCCACTATCATAACTTTACATATTTGCTAGTAATAATATCATAATTCACATTATGATAACAACTTTATTTCCAGAAGAAATTCCAAGAACTAAAACAAATAATTTCATTTAATAAATGCTTTTTAGATTCCAAAGAAACTACAACATACTCAGTATTTGTTGTTGTAAATTCAAATAGCATATATTATATTGACTCACTCATCGTCTTTAGAATAACTATGATAGTAGATCACTTTTATCTATGGAATATAAGCTTGTATCCCTGAAAACATGTATCCTTTCTTCTCCACCTAGAAAGTACATATCTTTTGTAATTGACTAAGTACAATTAGATAGTTCTGACTACAACCCTTGTAGTGCTCTTGAGTATAACTGATATTTTCCTACTGTAAAATATCCATTGGAAATATCAGTTCATGTACATATAATGGAATACGTGATGGATCTGTTTATTCGATATATGGATTGTGACTCACCACATTTGCCTCATCCCATGTTCCAAACATTTCAACCTAAAGAGATTATGCCTTGTGATAGAGGAAACAATTCATATCTTGAATTGTTCCAACTTTTTTTTTCAAGACAATGTCACTATATGTACGATTGACTAGGAACAAGCAACCTATAGATCTACCTCAGTAGGTCCTGTTACCTAGAACATAGGTTGATACTTTAATTCAATCAATAGAGAATAAATTTCATCTTGGTCTTATCTAACTGTGAGACCAATTTCTATTTTCCATATGTTGTCGAACATATTTTTACATGGAAAGCATCAGTGCTCCCACTAATCCTTAGTATACACATGACATACATTCCTTCAAAATGAATTTTCTATGATTATATTGCTTACTTTAATCCTAAACTGGATTACAGTTACTTACTACCAATATTAGTATTTTGTGACTTGACCATCCAATGCTAATAATTTGATCATAGATATTATCTATGACAAGTAAAATTATAATGGATTGAGGCATAACGACTTAGTGAAACCAATCGAACCTTATTGGTATTGCACTTGTACCACCCATGTATCAACTCACCTAAATTCCCACTATAGTATTCAAAAATTATAATCCCCTTTTCACTTTGATACATGGAATCCATTAATGGAATTTTAGTTGGTCTTATCAATTTTAGCTAATTTTCATACACTACTTTCTTGTAGGAAATATTATTCACTTTGAATAATAGATCACCGATCATGGTGAATATAATACCATCACCATGGTTTTATCCTTCTCATGTAGTATGTGTCTCCAGATCATAATTTGTTCCACATGCGCTTATGGAACTAGTTCCTATGACAACTATTTGTGAATCTTGAGCATTGACTAAATAAAAGTCAATATATCTCCCACTATCTCTAGTAGATATCTTCACCCTTATATAGAAGTGTAGTCTATAACTTGACTAAAAATTTTCTATATTAGTTTTTTTATGTAATATCCTAAGCAATTGTTAGGATATGTACCTTCGATGCACTGTGTGTTTATCTTGATGCAAGTTTTTTTGTATCAAAACAATCTATTTTCTTGCTGACACATGTCCTTTGGACATAATGGATTTACATCATACAATGAATTGTATATTCTCCATTTTTCATCATATTGGGCATATGGTTTTGGGATATCGCCATTATTTTCAAGGCACATCATGAAATATAATGAATGTTTTTTCAAGTAGAAACATTGATACTACTAGCATCATAATTTTGATGATAACATAAGCATTTTGGAATTTTTCCATGCTACAGGTTTGTTGATCAATGTTGATATGTAAGACTTCATCATCAATACTCCTCGTTAAAATCAATGTCGTGATATCGATAAGGTAATGTGAATTTAGGAATTACTCCATGCTACATTATCATGATTGATGAATGCTGGATCAAGATATTCTTCTATATCCCAACCTAAAGAAACTCATATCATATGACCATGCATGTACATTACTTTGTCATTCCTTAATTACTTAACAGAATCTTGTGAAGTATATATACCTCTAGGTTACACATGCAATATTTAATGCGTACTTGTTGTACTATTTCCAAAATAATTGTGACATACAATTATTTATAAAGGCTCCTTTTTCCAAACTAAAGACATTTATAATACCAAAAGTATATATATTTTCGAAGCCTAAATACCATACTTTTTATATTCATGATGTCAAATTTTAGTATTGCTTGAAAAATAATTATCTTGTCACAAATGGATATAAGTCTGGCATTTATATTCATCACTAATTACCTTGGATTCTTGTATTACTGAACTGGTGATTGAGTTTTAAATACCAAAAACAACATTAATTCCGGAACCTTAAAGAATGTCTCCTTGCATCCAAGTACAAATGAGATTAATGTTTGTGGTTATACTCAATAATAGTTCTACATGAATCTTTCACTTGGAAATTAAAGAAGTTGTGTACTTCGCACCACTAGCTTAGGTATCACCCTTTCATAGCCACTTGGAGAATTCACCTGACTTATTGTAAGGTTTCTATACTTGGTTACGATATTGTAAAACAAATATATCACTAACATATTGTATTTAATACACAAGTAGTAAAACTGAAACATTAAAATTGATGAATATTTTTGAATAAGAATATGGTAAATTGCATCTTTAATTCAGATTATTTCATTTAAACTCCCATAGTTTTATTTTATAATATTCAATAAAAATAACCTTTGTTAATACCTCATTATTTGAATGACATCGCGAATGTGTCATTGGCATTACATTTATTTTAGCATTTTCACATTGTATTTCAATTTATTCTCCTTAATAATTAAATACAAAACAATATTTTATATTATTATTCACTTGGATAACCATACCTTAATAGGTAATAAAGAGTTTAATCAATACTTGTTAATTTTATAACATAAAATGAAACTTGAGTAAAGGGGTGAAAATGATTTGAGAAAGGGATCCATTTAAAGATCATGATCAATCTTTCAATTTACACATGCTGATGTAAAATTTTCAAATTCATATCATTGCTTCGCTTTATCCTTAAAAACATCTCAGAGATGAGACATCATGTTTAAAAAATTTTGATTAATTACTTTAATCATTTAATGACTCCCACTATTTTATTGGATTCTAGGAACCCCCTATGCTAGAATCGGAATACTCTGTCGCTTGAGAATTGTACTGGAAAGGATCTTGGAACCACCCCTAGTAGTCTACAAGATATGGATATGCCATTAATTAGATGGTTCAAGGAGGGATTTTGGCTGACCGATCGCTTTAACATACAGTTCCTTGATATGTTGAGTGATGTCTCAGCTTCTAAAATCTGAACATTATTTACTCAATGCTTGCCTCTAAAATTACGACATGCTATCTATGTATATTTATTTTTTGCAATTTTACTTAAGTCAACCAATCATTCTTATAAGGACTCCCCAATAGTAAGAGGCACCCTCAGCTATGGCATGATCAGCACATCAAACAGTCGGTTTTGTCTAAACTTGAATGATGGAAGGCTGTTTTGACTTAATATATCTTTTATAGATTTATTATATTTAATGTGATGAATGAAATAATTTTCTATTTTTATAATCACGTACTTATGTGATCTCACTCACAACTGATCATGCATGAAATAGAAAAAATCATTGCATCACATGTTCATTTTATCATGCATGCTTGTTTTTTATTATACTATGTGATCGCACAATAAACTACACATGCACAAAAAAATAATAAACCATGAAAAACAAAACGAACACTTAATTATGATCTGATACTATTGGCTAATCCGTTGGGTGAATAACGTACCAACCAAAACCCTAGGGGTAAGTAACTTTAGTTGTTTGGCTTGCAACTTGAATAGAAACGTCTGCTCATCCAATGAATCTAACTCCTATTCGGTGCATCACCATCACTTGGACTGAAGTGCATCATACCTCATCTTGTCATTATACAACTATACTTGCACACATGCGAGGGGGTCTCAGGATATGAAATACAGCACTGAGAATGGGTGCGCATTCCCTTATATATATAATGGCACTTGAGATGACACATAGATCATATTTTATTTAATTAAACAAATTATTAAAAATCGGCATGCAATAATTAAATAAATAAATTTAATAAAATGCACTAGACAAACTTTGGTCGGTCTCCAACTCATGATCAGCATACGCATTAACTCGCTTACATAAACTAAACACAGAAATAAAAATTAAACTTTCATTAAAATAAATTCTGAGGGCATTATTTATTGAATTAATATTTCACTCTAATTATAATTCAACAAATGTCGTCATTCTATCCCAATTAATTAATTTAAATTTAAAACTAAAAATTGAATTAAATAATTAATTTAATTAAAACCCAATTAAATTAATTTACACCACATTAAATTTTAATAAACAAAAATTAATATTTAATTACTTTATTTCACAACTAAAATGAAATTATTTATTTTAATTAATTTTTGATTAAATTAAAACACCCAAGCCCAAAAAAAATCCATTAGGGGCCTATGCGGGTTGGGGTCAACCTGTGCGGGCCTAATTAGGGTGGTACTGACCATGTGCAGGGGAATACCGATATGGGAAGGTTTGCCTAAGCCTGTTGCGAGCTAGGTAGACCCGCTTGGGACTGTTTTGGGGTAGAAAAAGTTACCAACCTGCTAGGAGGACCGGGCGGCGGTCGAAACGGGGTGGGTCTCTAGAAAAGCGGGCTAGCCAGAATATGTTGACCCAGTGGGTACAGTTGCGCCCTGCCAAGCGCATGGAATGGATCAGCCGGGCCTGATCGGCGGGGCGCAGTCTGGAAGGAGGAGTGCAGGGATGCAGTGGCGGCGTAGGGAGGCACCTAAGGTGGAGGCTGAACTTGGGCTTACTGGGGTTTCTTAAGTGGGAGTCGGTTCCTGGAGTAGCCTATCGGGGAGAGGAGGACGGACCAAGGTGGTCCGACATCACTACACCAGCTACACCTGGTGCATGTTGAAGGTGGTGGTCGGGTGGAGGAAGACATCCTGGAAGGGCTATCTATGGTCGTCACTCGAGACCATAGGGTGGAACGATGCAAAATTGGATGGGACCAGTGGTACGAGATCGAGGCAGAGAAGGGATTATACTCTTATTGTGCTGGGTGGTGCCAGCTTGGTGTGCTGGCCTCTACTGCATCTTGTCTCTACAGGAGAGACGACCGGAAGGAGGCAGCCTGCATGGGCCCCCACGCGCTGGGTGTGGGTGCTGGGTTCTCCGCATGAAGACTATGAGATGGGTTGCCATGCCTAGAGATGCATGCTGCAGCGAGGCGGAGAGGAGGCAGGGTGGGCCAACGTTTGGTGCGCCTTTTCTCCACTGTAGTCCTACAGAAGGAAAGAGGAATCCCTACAGGGTTGTCGTGTGTTGGTCCTGAATAGGGAGTCGATCGGCCCTTAATCCTGTTTTTTATCTGCTTTTCAGGCCCCCTTCCATTTTTTTAATTTTATTTTTATATATATATGGGGGATTTTTTTTTTTTTTTACGTTTTAAAAAAAAAATATTTTCCAGAAAACGCTTCCGGCAATTTTTTTTTTAAAAATGCACCTTAAAGGCTGCATCCGGGATGCCGCCTTTGCATTTCGGGGGCAAGGCGGCATCCGCGATGCCGCCTTTCTCCTAAAAAAATATTTTTTTTGAAAATTTTTATTTTTATTTTTTTTTGTTTTGTTTTGTTTTGTTTATATATATATATATATATATATATAAACAAAACAAAAAAAATCAGCAGAATTTCTCTGCTATTAAAGATCCAGCGCTACAGCCATTATAGCAGTCTGGATTCTGACAGAAACTCTTATCCAGGCCTCCCTTTTATAAGAGGGTTTGCCCTGAAAATCATTCTGCATTTTCGATGTGGGATTCAGGTTCTACCTTTACTGTGCAGTAGATTCTGCATTTCCGATGTGGGATTCTGTTACAAGTACGTGACTTTGAAATACAATAAAATATAAACTATAAGGCCAATATAAATGAAATTTTAAACATTGATTAAACATATAATAAATAGTTGAAAACAAAAAGAATTTCATCAAAAATGTTGATGAAAAATAATCTATAACCTTTCAAAACCGCCTACTTGAAACTTAAAAATGTTTCAAATAAGTGAATTTGAAAGACTGTAAAATATAAACTATAAAACGAATATAATTAAAACTTTAAAAATTGATTAAACATATAATAAATAGTTGAAAACAAATGAAATTTCCAAAAAAATGTTGATGAAAAGTAATTTATAAGCTTTCAAAACTGCATACTTGAAACTTAAAATTTTTCAAGTACGTGACTTTGAAAGACCATAAAACATAAAATAAAAGACCAATATAAATGAAACTTAAAACATGGATTAAACATATAAAAAATAGTTTAAAACAAAAGCAATTTACAAAAAAATGTTAATGAAAAATAATTTATAAGCTTTCAAAACCGCCTACTTGAAACTTAAAAATGTTTCAAGTACGTGACTTTGAAAGATTATAATTATATTACTAATTAACTAATTAATTATTATATAATTAATAGTTATATTAATAATTAACTAATTATTAATTATATAAGTAATAATTAATGAGTAATAATTAATAATTAATAATTTAATGAATAGCTATAATTAATATTTATATTACTAATTAACTAATTAATAATTACTAATTACTTATTAATAATTATTAATTACTAATTACTAATTATAATGAATAATTATAATAAATATTTATATTACTAATTAGCTAATTAATAATTAATAATTACTAATTAATTAGTTATAATTATTAATTGTATTTCTAATTAACTAAATATTTATTATATATGTAATAATTATATTAATAATTAATTATTATATAATTAATGATAATATTACTAATTAACTAATTAATTATGGCATATTTAATAATTAATAATTACTAATTAATAATTAAAAATTATAATGAATAAATGTAATTAAAAATTATATTACTAATTTACTAATTAATTATTATATAATTAATAATTATATAACTAATGAACTAACTAACTATTATATAATTAATTATTAATAATTACTAATTAATAATTATAATGACTAATTATAATTAATATTTATATTACTAATTAACTAATTAATAATTACTAATTACTAATTACTAATTACTAATTACTAATTATTAATAATTAGTAAGTGAAACCGAAAGCTTATAAATTATTTTTTATCATCATTTTTTATGATTTTTTTTTGTTTTCAACTATTTTTTATATGTTTAATTCATGTTTTAAGTTTCATTTATATTGGCCTTATAGTTTATATTTTATAGTCTTTTAAAGTCACGTACTTGAAAAATTTTAAGTTTCAAGTATGCGGTTTTGAAAGCTTATAAATTACTTTTCATCAACATTTTTTTGTAAATTTCTTTTGTTTTCAACTATTTATTATATGTTTAATCAATGTTTAAAGTTTCAATTATATTTGTTTTATAGTTTATATTTTACAGTCTTTCAAAGTCACGTACTTGAAACATTTTTAAGTTTCAAGTAGGCGGTTTTGAAAGCTTATAAATTATTTTTCATTAACATTTTTTTGTAAATTGCTTTTGTTTTAAACTATTTTTTATATGTTTAATCCATGTTTTAAGTTTCATTTATATTGGTCTTCTATTTTATGTTTTATGGTCTTTCAAAGTCACGTACTTGAAACATTTTTAAGTTTCAGGTAGGCGGTTTTGAAAGCTTATAAATTATTTTTCATTAACATTTTTTTGTAAATTGCTTTTGTTTTAAACTATTTTTTATATTTTAAATCCATGTTTTAAGTTTCATTTATATTGGTCTTCTATTTTATGTTTTATGGTCTTTCAAAGTCACGTACTTGAAAATTTTTAAGTTTCAAGTATGCGGTTTTGGAAGCTTATAAATTACTTTTCATCAACATTTTTTTGGAAATTTCATTTGTTTTCAACTATTTATTATATGTTTAATCAATTTTTAAAGTTTTAATTATATTCGTTTTATAGTTTATATTTTACAGTCTTTCAAATTCACTTATTTGAAACATTTTGAAGTTTCAAGTAGGCGGTTTTGAAAGGTTATAGATTATTTTTCATCAACATTTTTGAGGAAATTCTTTTTGTTTTCAACTATTTATTATATGTTTAATCAATGTTTAAAATTTCATTTATGTTGGCCTTATAGTTTATATTTTATTGTATTTCAAAGTCACGTACTTGTAAAAGAATCACACATCGGAAATGCAGAATCTACTGCACAGTAAAGGTAGAACCTGAATCCCACATCGAAAATGCAGAATGATTTTCAGGGAAAACCCTCTTATAAAAGGGAGGCCTGGGTAAGAGTTTCTGTCAGAATTATTAATTATATAATTTGTAATTAGGTAATTAGTAATTATTAATGTTTTATTATTATGTTCGTATGGTTATATAAATATATATAAATAAAACCTAATTTACCCCCTCCTGAGATTCCACTCTGACCAACAAGTAAAAATAGTATTTTGATTTCAGTACACATAAAACATGTAAACAATAATGTACAATCAATGCATATGTCTGTGGCGAGGAGATTCCGTCCCACATGGTGGTCTGCGAATAGGACGTCCGCGTCGAGTGCGCAGTGGAGTCTGATGACCTGGAGAAGGCTGATCCTCGGGCACTGAAACGTCGACCGTCGCATCCTCCATCTGTGTGTCAGTTGGAGGAGCTGTCAACTGCATCTCGTACTGCCATTCGGATCCTTCTCCCACTAGGGTGGTAGAAGGACCTGCCTCCATCGCAGAGGGGAACGAAGCCTGTGATGGAGCTATACCCCAAGACGACGACGGCTCTAGAATCCAAGGCTGTGAAGGATCTGGAACCCAAGATGGAGAGAACTGTGGATATCCTGTCAGGAAAGACGGATCCCATGCCACCTGAGGCACATCCTGAATAGGCTGATCCTAGACTACTAGAGGCCCGACCTCTGCCTGTGGAACAGGCGATGCCTCACGTGCAGCACGACGCTATCTACGTCGCCGTGGTCGTGGCTCCTCAGCACCAGCAGCAGCTGCAGGATGTTCCTCTGGGGCAGGAACCTCCTGTCTCCGAGCCAGACGCGTGAAGATGCTCTCGGAAAGCGCATGAAAAGATGCCCTCGCCTCCAGCGCTGTAGCATGGACGGCTTCCTGGCTAAAGACCCCCTCCTCCTCTTCATCGCTCATGCGAACAAGCTGCTCTGTGTGACTTCCCTGTAAGTAGATTCAAATGGAATTAGAAAATAATTCAATAAACAAAGTAATAGGAATTTATTAACTTACCATCCTCTGCATCTCTATGTCAGCTTGGGTAAGATACAGTATAGACTTTAGTCTATACCAGGGCGCATAGTCAACCTGCTCTGAAAGAGAGAATCGATTTGTAGGAACACCTTGAATACGTAACTCTGCACATCTGTGCCAGCAGTCGATAAAACTCGCATGTACTTGGGACCGGTCATCATCCTGCCTCCCTATCAGCTTCATCCCATGAAGCTTGTCTGTCTGTCTAGACGGTAATGGAATCGACTGAGTACGAAAAAATTGGCGCATGACCCTGTCAGGCTGCTGCCACTCAATAATATGAAAGTGAATGAGGGGCACTACAGCCATAGCATCCTCAAGACCAACAGTGCAGTATGCTGGCAACTAGTCCATAATACTCCAGTATGGAAGCCATGAAATCTGAAATGACAAGTGATTTTGTCAAAAAAACACCCAACTAAAAACCAAAATTGATGTTATTATTAAAAATGTTAGACGGTGATAGATTGTATATACATACCTGATCAGGTAAGAGACAGTCCAACTGTAGCTGATATACGCCCAAATGCTGTCTCAGAACCACGCCAAAATTGTGTCGCTGACACCAACTGTAAAATACAACGATAATGACAAATAATGAGAAATTATAGTCAATAACTCGTAGTAGAATAAAAAACCAATAGAAATGACTTATCATACCAGCGTCCACGCAGAGCGTCATGCAGCACCTCCATCTCGACCGGTGGACCATCAAGGTCAGGGCAGAATGATGGGATGCGCTCCCATGCCCACATCTGAATAAGGATGACGCATCCTCCAAGACCTGTACGGTCCCTATGGGATAGTCTGCATAATGATCTGTACGTGTATGCCAAGCAGGCTGATCCCCAAATGTACGTCCCAGCCCGATCAAAGTCCTCTAGTAGGGGTAGATACATCATATGCACGTGCATCTCCGAGTGATCAGTACACATGGTCCCACCAATGAGTCGTAAGATATATGCACGGGCGTAACACATGACGGTCTGCTCATCATCATCATCCTGTAAATGTGGAATCTGCGACTCCAACCAACACATAGATATGGATGATCCATCTGTAGCCCTACGGTCGGACAAAATATCAACGCCTAACAAGCGTTGAGCAAGGTCTGGCCAAGCTGCACGAGTGGGTCCAATAACGGGTCTCCCCTGGATAGGAAGACCGAGAAGAACTGCGACATCCTCGAGGGTGATGGTCATCTCCCCCTCAGGCAAGTGGAATGTGTGTGTCTCTGGTCTCCATCTCTCAACGAGGGCAGCAAGTAGGTAATGATCTACAAATGTGAAATCTGATACGGCAAGGCCATAGAAGCCAGCACGGCACAAGTAAGGTCTAATGGCATGTGGAGGCTCCATGTGATGAAAATGGTGCGCTCGACGCACCCTCACAAATCGATCTGGATGACCCTCTAACACGGCCTGCGAAATATGGGTAGGCTGCTGAGTGAGTAGTATGGTATCATCCATCTGCATATAAACAAAGAAAATGAGTTGTAAGTGTAAAATGTAAATATAACATTAATGGGTTAACTGACATACACTTTTCAAAATGGGTTAAGTGTTCCGCTTTCAGAGTTTTGAAATAAATTCTATTATTTCATATTTAAAGTTATTTCTTGAAAGCATGAATATTAATATGAAATAAGTTATGTTATCTAAAATATTGAGTCTTGAATTTGGTTACACATAATTTGGGGGAGCTTTGTGATTAACTAATTATGGATTGAATTAAGATAAACCATGTCAATTAGTAATGATGTTTTTAGAATTTATCTAATTGTATGTATTCAATATCTTATGCTAATTATTATGATACTATAAATTTGTTATAGAACAGTTTGCTAAAATATCCTGCATATTTAGATTGGGGTTTAGGTTGGAGGGTTTAGGGTTAAAATTTTTAATATTAATGTCCAGGAAACATGTTAATGGGTTAACTGACATACACATTTCAATATGGGTTAAGTTTTCCGCTTTCGGAGTTTTGAAATAAATTCTATTATTTCATATTCAAAGTTATTTCTTGAAAGCATGAATATTAATATGAAATAAGTTATGTTATCTAAAATATTGAGTCTTGAATTTGGTTACACATATTTTGGGAGAGCTTTGTGATTAACTACTTATGGATTGGATTAAGATAAACCATGTCAATTAGTAATGATGTTTTTAGAATTTATCTAATTGTTTGTATTCAATATCTTATGCTAATTATTATGATACTATAAATTTGTTATAGAACAGTTTGCTAAAATATCCTGCATGTTTAGATTGGGGTTTAGGTTGGAGGGTTTAGGGTTAAATTTTTTAATATTAACGTCCAGGAAACATGTTAATGGGTTAACTGACATACACATTTTAATATGGGTTAAGTATTCCGCTTTCGGAGTTTTGAAATAAATTCTATTATTTCATATTCAAAGTTATTTCTTGAAAGCATGAATATTAATATGAAATAAGTTATGTTATCTAAAATATTGAGTCTTGAATTTGGTTACACATATTTTGGGGGAGCTGTGTGATTAACTACTTATGGATTGGATTAAGATAAACCATGTTAATTAGTAATGATGTTTTTAGAATTTATCTAATTGTATGTATTCAATATCTTATGCTAATTATTATGATACTATAAATTTGTTATAGAACAGTTTGCTAAAATATCCTGCATGTTTAGATTGGGGTTTAGGTTGGAGGGTTTAGGGTTCAAATTTTTAATATTAACGTCCAGGAAACATGTTAATGGGTTAACTGACATACATATTTCAATATGGGTTAAGTGTTCCGCTTTAGGAGTTTTGAAATAAATTCTATTATTTCATATTCAAAGTTATTTCTTGAAAGCATGAATATTAATATGAAATAAGTTATGTCATCTAAAATATTGAGTCTTGAATTTGGTTACACATATTTTGGGGGAGCTTTGTGATTAACTACTTATGGATTGGATTAAGATAAACCATGTCAATTAGTAATGATGTTTTTAGAATTTATCTAATTGTATGTATTCAATATCTTATGCTAATTATTATGATACTATAAATTTGTTATAGAACAATTTGCTAAAATATCCTGCATGTTTAGATTGGGGTTTAGGTTGGAGGGTTTAGGGTTAAAATTTTTAATATTAACGTCCAGGAAACATGTTAATGGGTTAACTGACATACACATTTCAATATGGGTTAAGTGCTCCGCTTTCGGAGTTTTGAAATAAATTCTATTATTTCATATTCAAAGTTATTTCTTGAAATCATGAATATTAATATGAAATAAGTTATGTTATCTAAAATATTGAGTCTTGAATTTGGTTACACATATTTTGGGGGAGCTTTGTGATTAACTACTTATGGATTGGATTAAGATAAACCATGTCAATTAGTAATGATGTTTTTAGAATTTATCTAATTGTATGTATTCAATATCTTATGCTAATTATTATGATACTATAAATTTGTTATAGAACAGTTTGCTAAAATATCCTGCATGTTTAGATTGGGGTTTAGGTTGGAGGGTTTAGGGTTAAATTTTTTAATATTAACGTCCAGGAAACATGTTAATGGGTTAACTGACATACACATTTCAATATGGGTTAAGTGTTCCGCTTTCGGAGTTTTGAAATAAATTCTATTATTTCATATTCAAAGTTATTTCTTGAAAGCATGAATATTAATATGAAATAAGTTATGTTATCTAAAATATTGAGTCTTGAATTTGGTTACACATATTTTGGGGGAGCTTTGTGATTAACTACTTATGGATTGGATTAAGATAAACCATGTCAATTAGTAATGATGTTTTTAGAATTTATCTAATTGTATGTATTCAATATCTTATGCTAATTATTATGATACTATAAATTTGTTATAGAACAGTTTGCTAAAATATCCTGCATGTTTAGATTGGGGTTTAGGTTGGAGGGTTTAGGGTTAAAATTTTTAATATTAACGTCCAGGAAACATGTTAATGGGTTAAATGACATACAAATTTCAAAATGGGTTAAGTGTTCCGCTTTCGGATATTTGAAATAAATTCTATTATTTCATATTCAATGTTATTTCTTGAAAGCATGAATATTAATATGAAATAAGTTATGTTATCTAAAATATTGAGTCTTGAATTTGGTTACACATATTTTGGGGGAGCTTTGTGATTAACTACTTATGGATTCGATTAAGATAAACCATGTCAATTAGTAATGATGTTTTTAGAATTTATCTAATTGTATGTATTCAATATCTTATGCTAATTATTATGATACTATAAATTTGTTATAGAACAGTTTTCTAAAATATCCTGCATGTTTAGATTGGGATTTAGGTTGGAGGGTTTAGGGTTAAAATTTTTAATATTAACGTCCAGGAAACATGTTAATGGGTTAACTGACATACACATTTCAATATGGGTTAAGTGTTCCACTTTCGGAGTTTTGAAATAAATTCTATTATTTCATATTCAAAGTTATTTCTTGAAAGCATGAATATTAATATGAAATATGTTATGTTATCTAAAATATTGAGTCTTGAATTTGGTTACACATATTTTGGGGGAGCTTTGTGATTAACTACTTATGGATTGGATTAAGATAAACCATGTCAATTAGTAATGATGTTTTTAGAATTTATCTAATTGTATGTATTCAACATCTTATGCTAATTATTATGATACTATAAATTTGTTATAGAACAGTTTGCTAAAATATCCTGCATGTTTAGATTGGGGTTTATGTTGGAGGGTTTAGGGTTAAATTTTTTAATATTAACGTCCAGGAAACATGTTAATGGGTTAAATGACATACACATTTCAATATGGGTTAAGTGTTCCGCTTTCGGAGTTTTGAAATAAATTCTATTATTTCATATTCAAAGTTATTTCTTGAAAGCATGAATATTAAAATGAAATAAGTTGTGTTATCTAAAATATTGAGTCTTGAATTTGGTTACACATATTTTGGGGGAGCTTTGTGATTAACTACTTATGGATTGGATTAAGATAAACCATGTCAATTAGTAATGATGTTTTTAGAATTTATCTAATTGTATGTATTCAATATCTTATGCTAATTATTATGATACTATAAATTTGTTATAGAACAGTTTGCTAAAATATCCTGCATGTTTAGATTGGGGTTTAGGTTGGAGGGTTTAGGGTTAAAATTTTTAATATTAACGTCCAGGAAACATGTTAATGGGTTAACTTACATACACATTTCAATATGGGTTAAGTGTTCCGCTTTCGGAGTTTTGAAATAAATTCTATTATTTCATATTCAAAGTTATTTCTTGAAAGCATGAATATTAATATGAAAACTTATCTCAGATGTTTGGGGTTTAGAAAACCAAGGAATAAAAAAGAGATAACAACATTTAGTTTACAATATGGGAATGTCACAATGAAGACAATACATCATTATGAATGAGACTGTGAAGTCGACCCAACAACGTTAGGGCATCGCTTCCGGTTATGACCTTCTTTATGACATATTGTGCATCGCAAACTCTGCCCTTGTTCTTGAGGCCAGTCCATCTCATTACGCATCCTACTCGCCTTTGGTCTCCTACGAGGACGTAACCGATTCATGTCAGGTATCACTATCGGCTGGCCTTCAGGCATTGGGAAATAACGATACTCCCCAATAGGTGTCCATGGTGCAGCATAATAATTGGAAATGATATCCATCTGGTACACTGGATCAACATATGCTTCCCATGAGATGTTCACAGAGGCACATGTTGCGATGACGTGTGTACATGGAAACTGTAAGGCCTGAAATTTTCCACATTGGCATTGCCTTGTTTCCAGTAATACCACTATTTTTTCACCGACGTGATTTTTGATGGGGTCTGAACGCTCTTGAACTTAAAATCGAGAGTCTTCTCTTCAAAAGAGACATACGTGATAACCAGAAGCTTCTTCAATATTTTTTTCAATCTCTCGTTGAAAGTGTATTCCATATCTTCTCCCTTGATGTATTCTGTCTGATTCTAGTTTTTGTCTATCCACAAAGTACTTCACGCATCGATATAATGTCTCCTGAACTAATGCGGTTATAGGTAGCTTGCGAAGTCCTTTGAAGATACCATTGATGCACTCCACAATGTTTGTCGTCATGTGTCCGTACCTCTTTCCCCCGTCGTATGCCAATGTCCATTTCTCTTTTGGAATCCGCATCATATAATCATAAACTTCTTGATTAGCCTGACGAATTTGTTCAAAACGTTCTTCAAATCGTCGTTGGTCCGACTCATATGCTACAAAACGTAGATGATATTTCACATAAATTGATTTTATATTTATATTGAAACAGTAAAAAAGAATGAATAAAATACGTACCAAGCCTCGTGATTTCCTTCTTCATCGGTTCGTTGTGGAATTTTTTATGTACATTGCTAGCAATGTGTCTAATACAGAACCGATGATGTGCATTTGGGTATCTCCATGTATCAGGATCTGCATTGATTGCCTCATTAATTGCTCGATGGCGATCAGATATCAAACAAACTCCCTGAATGTTGGTGAAATGGTTGCTGATACATGCCAGAAACCAACTCCATGATTCATAGTTTTCTTTCTCTACAATGGCAAAGGCAAGCGGAAGAGGTGAACGGTTTATATCTTGGGTTGCCGCAATCAACAATACGCCCTTGTATTTTCCATACAGAAATGTTCCATCAATATGAATAAATTGTTTGCAAAAACGAAATGCAGAGATACAAGGAAGGAATGCCCAGAACAACCGATGAAATTGAACACGAGATGGATCAAGTCGATTATCAGGAGACACATGTTCGTTTGTATCCAGATGGAAGACAACTTGGTTATGATGCCTCAGTATGGCTAGCAATTGCGGAAATACTCGATATGAGTCATCCCAATCACCATATACCTTCACAATTGCCTTCTGTTTCGCCATCCATGCCTTATTATTGGAAATCTTATAACCGAATGTCTATAGAATCCTCTCTTGCACAAGGGATATTGGAACATCTTGGCATGTCCTAATCATCTCAACAACAATAGATGACACAAATTCTGCATCCAATGAAGTATGATCTTGTGTGAGACTTGGCTGAACGCAAGTATGAGCCGCCTCAATCCTTGAGATTCTCCAACCTCCAAATGTAATGTCTGTAATAGCCCTTAAGAGAAATCTACAATCATCCCCATACTTCACGCACCGTATAACATATTTACTACGGCATGATTCGTGAACTACATAGTTGAAGTTTCTCTCAATATGAAATCTCTTTAACGTGCTTTTTAAGGCATCTTTACTGGGAAAATTCCTTCCAATATATAAGGTTTTGTCCACCTCAATAAACCTATCTGGTACAACTCCAGGGAACTCAGTTGTCGGTGTGAGAACAGTATTATTGAATTCAGGCACGCGTGTCATTACTTCTGACCAAGATGAAAATAATGGTGGATGATTTATTGACCGAGGTTGATGTACAACAATTGCATTTCTCAAAACCTCCTCTCTATCTTTTGTTGGTCCCTCCTCATCAGCACTGTTGTCGCCATCTAATCCATCATTACGAAACTCCTCATCAGAAGTCGGATTGACATGTATATCCGGAAGATCATCTAGGTTGTCCTCTTCTGCTGCATCATTTGGAATAGGCTCAATGTCATGGGGTAGACTATCTTCAACCACTCTTGTATTTCTACGTCTTTGTACAAGTGGACGTTGTTGTTGTACAGTAGCAACAACAACATATAACTCCATCATGGTACCATCTAACCATTGAGAAAATAAATTAATTGCTTGGACCCACTGCGCATCAGCAACCAATGGACAAGCTATATGCCACAGTGTTGTTGGAAATTGCAAATGTCTATAGCTCATAAACATTATCTCTTGATCGGGTCCCAGATTTAAGGAAACATGAATTCTCTCTTGAAGGTCACTTATGGTAACACAATCAACTGTACTAACCATCATAATTGGTTGTGTACTGTAAGAAGCTCCTTGCTCAGTTTGAATAATCTCCCCATAACAGTACACACAGGCAAACATGGCTCTCTACGTCAAAAATGTTTCTTTCATCAAAATTATGATAGTGTAACAAAATATTAACAATTATGTTTGACGATATGATGTTTATTATAATGTAATTTTATTGCGCCTTTCTATACCATAAACTATGCTACTGATGTTTGACCATATGATATTTATTAGAATGTAATTTTAGAGCGCCTTTTTATTTAGTTTGTTTGTTCTTCTTCATTTCACTTTATATGTTCATTAGTATCGTTAGCTAATCATTATATGAATTCATGTTTTAATCCTATGTTATTTATTAATTATTCTAAAATTAACTAATAATAACTAATCGTTAATTATTCTATTATTCTATAATTAACTAATAATAACTTTAATTTGTTAATTCTTATGTCCTTATTTGATTCTATAACATTATATTTATCATTTATCATTGATAAATATACTGATCATTAGTATCGTTAGATAATCATTATATGAATTCATGTTTTAATCCTATGTTATTTATTAATTATTCTAAAATTAACTAATAACAACTAATCATTAATTATTCTATTATTTTATAATTAACTAATAATAACTTTAATTCGTTAATTCTTATGTCCTTATTTCATTCTATAAAATTATATTTATCATTTATCATTGATAAATATACTGATTTGCTTTTTCTTCTCTTAGAAATTTTAGTAGTTTATAAAGAAAATATGAATCATCTTAAGCATATTCCCCGGGAGTGTCAAACCAAGATGCAGCAAGGCCCGTTATCGTGCACCAGTTCCCGTTCAAGTCTAGCTCGAAGCGGTGTTTTCGGGTTTTACCCCTATGTACATCTGTGCCAGAGCCACATCCACTTGTTTGTATCCAGACAAGAATTTAATTGTGTAGATAACCACATAATCTTTAAGCTACCAAAATTTCTAAATACTTAATCTTAAGTTAATCTATACTTAATCTATACTACCTAACAGTAATTATTTAAAACTATATATAACTAATTACAAAAACTAAATAACCAAATATTAAGAACTACCTAAACTGCTTAACAAATGAAAGATTTAAAACTAAACAAAATTAAATTAATTAAATAAAAACATTAAATTAAATAAAGAAACATACCTCTAAATGAAGCTTCGTAAAAGCTCGCACAGCAAAGGAATTTTTCAGAGAGAGAGAGAAAATCGGAGAGATGAAGTTGCAATGAACAACTGAGGAGAGCGGGGGGGGGGGGGGGGGGGGGGGGTTGGTCGCCCTTTTATAAGGAGTTCAGGCGAAGGCGGCATCACGGAAGCCGCCTTTTGCCTCTGCGTATGGCCAAAGGTGGCTTCCGCGATGCCGCCTTTCGCCTTACCCTGAGGCGAAAGGCGGCCTCCTCCTGGCCGCCTTTGCCATGTCATCGATCCGGGCCAAAGGCGGCGCGGGGGATCAAAGGCGGCATCGCAGATGCCGCCTTTGTGCGCTAAAACAAAGGTGGCATCGCAGATGCCGCCTTTGTAGCGTATTTTTTAAAAAAAAATTGACCTAGGCCGTTTTTCAGAAATATTTTTTAAGAAAAACGTAAAAAAAAAATCCATATATGGGAGACCTTCTTTGTAGGTCTCCCACCACCTCTCCCTTTTTTTGTCTACTAAGAATTTCTTTGCAAGTATTTTACATGATTTTTTTGTTTTTCTCATGCCTAATGTACAGGATTTAGAAAAATAATATAATTATTTTAATATTATTATTATTATATTGTAATTAATATTATTATCAAAATAAAATTATTATTATTATTATAAAATCAAATAATTTTATTATTATAATAAAAATAAATTTTTTTTATGAAAATAATATCTATGCTAAACTTTTTTTTGGTGAGTATTTCTACCACGAAATTTCTTCTCAAAATACAAAACATCACCAAAATTCAGTCTTGAATCAGGATTCAAAACATCATATGACTGCGAACTGGCAATCCAATGTACAAATCAAATTTTGTCTGTGACGTTGGAACCATTTCAATACCCTTCATTAAATTTAATCAAAATTTAATTTATACATCATTTAAAATTAACATGTGTCCCTCTGACACCACATTAAGGAACCAGTCTTGAATTGGAATCCCTAAATAGGTGGTATTTTAAAATTAATCTATCTATGATCATTATAAACTTGTCGATGTCAGTGAAGAGAATCCCGGTCAATATTGAGGATCTCACGTGAAGGGTTTTAAGCACAAAATAAACTGTAAAATACATGGTTTAATTCTAAATCCTCACACGACGTCTACTCATTGTTGGCGATCACTGGTCAAAGAATCTGACATTGAAATCCTAAATATCATCCACATGTGGTTCATGAAATATGTGGGAGTTCCTTTTGTGTTGATCTAGGTTCTCGAACCAAATTATGATGACGCCTACGATGCTCCAACGATCACCGCATCGCTTCACTGGTGATTTCAAAGAGAGTGCTCGATCTGAGCTTCTTAGATCTAGAGCCTCTCTATTAATATCATGGGAGAGAGGAGAGGAGAGAAAATCTCCATGAATAATCCTTGGAAATGACCCCCTCCTCTTCTATTTATAGTGTTTAATTAAAATACCTGGTATAGCCTCGCCGACCCCGAATACTTAACGCACAATCAATGGAATTTTACGACTACTATACTAAGTCAAAAATATTATTATCATTTACTTGTAATATATTGATATATGTTATATCATAATAATTGAGTCCAAAACTTGACTTATCATTCCCATAAATATTAATTCAACCTTGAATAAATTAATATCTGTCAACTAATATTTCTCATGTATTTACTTAAAACATATAAATACATTTGAAAAATAAATTGAATACTCATTCTTTTGAGAATGAATAATATGAATATATTTATTACATTGGTGATCGTTTCTCCTTGAAAAAATCTCAGACCCTAGTTTTGGGTCCCACCATGTCCAAAATTACTATTCAACTAAATAAGAAAGATTCTTTAATACACTATTGTGTGTGACCCTCTAGGCCCTTTCCTCATAAGTATTAAATAGAATTCATAAGTCAGAGTGGGATCTATCAACCCATCATGGCCCCTGAAGAGATAAGGATTGTCACAACAGCAACAACCAACCTACAAACACGCACTATGTAATATAATCCATTTGTCTGTAATATGTCATAAAGCAGGACGCACTCACGTGTTATTTCCCTTTTCTTTCTTTATTGTTTATTGATTTAACTGGACGGATCTACCCTCAACTACCATGTCCATGGTCCTATAAAGGCACCTCCATCCTTATCAACATGTCCTGATAAATATTACTTCCATAAACTAGAAGCGAAAAATCCTTTCTTGACCATTCAACCAATGCCATGCCACTAATGACACACCCAACACAAACTACCTTACCACAACTTCATTACCATGGTTTTCATATTTCATAAAAGTACATAATCAAATGAAATACATTGGTAATGATCTCATGTCAAGAGACCATTACACACGATAATAGATAGGAACATCCAATGACACGTGCACATGTGGTGTCCCTATTTTCAAGTGAGTCCTCATGATCTCACTACTAGAGATCACCATATTCGAACTTCATGAGAAGAAGTCTCAATGCTTATGAGCTCCGGGTACCTAATGGACAAACATCTACTATGTCCAATCAGTAAGTTGTATCAAGGCCATAGAAATTATATTTAAGATTAATTTCATAGTATCTTGAGGTACTAATTATATCCCAGGATCTATTATAACCTTTCGATATGACAATTGATCATTGGAAATTACCATTTCAATAATGGATGCAGAAAGGTCTACACTATAATGGTGAGATCATATCATGCATAACTAACTGTATACACGATATGTTAATCAAAATCACTGAATAGTTGGGTATAAGGAACCCATTATTTCAACAAGAACCCCTAAAACTCCAGTGGCATCAAAATCCTCTGAAACCAACTCTACATCATGGTGATCTTGGCTATAGTGTAGCCTGAAAATCTCAAGTACGACATCAGATTTCACTCTGGAAATCTCATAGCATATAAGATATCTCATTCCATTGAATGTCTAGATGCAATTAACAGGTTCCACTCTAAGCCTCATCCATATTACCTCCCTATTCCTTGGGCCACTTCCTTTACGATTCCTCCCCCAGTAGTGTCGACCACTTATTCTTTGTTCATGCTAACCCATGTACATGCTCCCTTACCTCCTCGGTACCGCCATGCTGGTTGGCATGGATGGATCACTTGTTCGGTTGAGAATAATCGCATATATATGGTAACTATCTGGTTACACTACCTATACAATGTTGGAAATGTTTTTTCAGCACAACCAACTAGGATGAGACATAATCATGTGACTATAGCATGGTATCTCCTCTTCTATAGTGTAGCCCTGGTGATAATGGATTATCCTTATTTACTTTTTCATTAAATACAATTCACAAAAACATCTCTAGGGATATTTTCTAACATATATAGACCATTATTCTTGATGAAACCTTTATGAAGGTGCCTTTAAATGAGGTAATACCTTTTCACATTCACCCTTTCATTGTTCATGACTCTTACACATGACTTTTATGCAATGGACACCCTTACAGACTGACAATTACGTTTTGTGTATTCTGCTCTATTTTCTTTTGTGAGGTCTAATTTTTTTGTAGGATTACAATGAACTCACTAATTGGATTTATAGTTATGAAGGACTATGCCATTTTTAATGTTCCTAATGACCCCCTAAAGTGCCATCCTTGTTCGCAGAGAAAAAAAATCATTAAAATTTATTTCTCCCAAATGTTTTCACTCTCATCTAGGGAAAGGAAAAACCTAGTTCCATATTCATTCTTCTCTATAGATACTCGATACTTTGGCATGTTTTCATCTTATGGATGAAATTAAACATGAATAAGTGCATCCAAGCCAATTTAAGAAATTCCCAATAGAGACATAGATCAGTTTCACCAATGGTGCTCATTTCTGATTAATGACAATGAATTTTTACATCTTCCTACCATTAACAAATCATTCCAAAATAGTGGTAAGACTATCCGGGATTTTTTCGAATATTTTTTTACCTTAGCTTCGGTTCATGGATGTTTATTTCTGGTTTTTTTGTATCATTTTTTCTTGATTTTTTATCATAATAAAATATATGTGTGTGGGTGGTGTTCTTATTATTCATGTAGTATCCCAAAGGATCATAACTACATTAAATGTTGTGTCCTTTCTTGATTTCTATTATTATTTTGTACTTCTGTGTTCTCATCTCATATTAAATCCACACTTTATTATATTAAACATATTAGTAAAAATTAATCCATAAAAAATGATCCTCAAATTTTATTTGGGGTGTATCTCTATGATTGTCTCCAACAAATTGGTATCAGAACCACCATTTTATTAAGATGGAATCCTTTAAATATGAAATCGAAAGGTTTTATGGTGATTATGACATTACCTTTGGAAAATCAAAAATGAAATCCCTTCTTGTATAGAAGGAGAGTATAGATGATTTACATGGAACTAGAAAACTTATATTCTCCTATTATGATGATGTAAACACTATTACCACTTATCAAGATGACCCTTTTGGAACCTTTCATAAGGCACATAGATCAATTATTTTGTCCTTAGGTGATAAAGTCCCTAAATAAGTTTCATTTGAATCTAGTGATACTAATTCATGGTTAAAACTTGAAAAAAAATATATTAATTCTTCACTTGTTAGTCTCTTATATAATAATCATAAAATTTTTACCATTATAATGCAAATGGGTACCTTAATTTGAAAACACCTTGATGAATTTAACCATATTCTATTTGATATTTCTAAAATTAATGTTGAAATTGAGTCTGAATACCACACAATTATCTTGTTAATTTCTCTTGATGGTTCCTATAATAACCTAATAGATACTGTCATGTATGTACAATACTCTCTAGAACTAGAATAAGTCAAATTAGGTCTTCTTTTTAAATAATTCTTATACTGAACCTAAAGTGAGGTTTGAAGGAATTTTTTTCACTAGGGGTAAATATGAAATAAATAATAAAAATAAAGACACGAATAAAGTCAGTGGAAATAAAATTAAACAACCTAAAAAAATCAATGATTATGGTAAATATGGTTACCTACTAAAATTATGGAAATCTTGGATACATTTCTCCAGAATACAACATGCGTTGTTAAAAAACCATGATTTTATACCGATGAACCTACTGATGAAAATTTAATAATTGATGATGGTTATGAGACTGTTAAGTGAAAAATATTACCACTAAAAATATTTATATGGAATGGGTTCTTAACTCAATATTTTACTATTACATGTTCCCTGTTAAAGAACCTTCTCTTGATCTATCTGAGAGAGTAGAGGGAGAAGTTGTGCTATGTAACAAAAAGAAGTGTAGAGTTCAGGGTAGAGGCTCAATTTTGTAATATATTCAAGATCACTCTTTTTTTACATTACTAAATGTTAGGTGGGTGCCTAACCTACATAGAAACCTCACTTCTTTAGGTGTATTAGACCGGAAAGGGTGCACTTTCAGGTCTAATTCTGGATGTATAAGGGTCTTTAAAGGATCTAGGACCATAATAAAATAAAGGCTTGTAAATGGTATTTCTGTTTTAGAAAGAAGGACACACCATATGAATCTAGGCAGTACATATGTCACAAATTCAGGCAGTGCTATTCTTTGGCATATATGATTGAGGCATGTAAGCTCCAAAGGATTAGAGGAGTTGAGTAAGCAGTAGTTGTTGATTGGTATAACACAAAACAACCATCCACTTTGTGAAGATTATGTTATAGTAAAGGATAAGAGAGTTAGTTTAGATAAATTATATTTTTAATATGGTCAACCTTTATAATATATCCATTCTAATATATGGGTACCATTTGGGAGAACATCTCAAGGTGGAAGATCTTATTTTGTAACCTTTATTGATCATTACTCTAATAGTGATTGTATTTATGTAATTTGAATTTAATATGATGTTTTTAACCCTTTAAATCCTATAAATCCTTTATTGAGAATCGAACTAGTGTAAATTTGAAAGATTTAATGACAAATAATGGAATAGTGTATCTCTCATGTAACTTTATCCACTTTTTTGAGTTAGAAGGTGTTGTTAGACATCTAACTATTAGAGAAACACCCCAACAAAATGGTTATCCAAAGAACATGAACCAAACCATACTTGAAATGGTTGAAAATCTGATATCATACTCAGGATTTACCAAATATTTATGGAAAGAATCTGTATCTACTACAGTTTACATAATCAAATGATGTACCACTTCTGAAAATGGCTTTAAAACTCCTCAAGAGTTATGGTGTAACCAAAACCCTTCTTATAAATATTTAAGATTGTTTGGTTTCACAACCAATTCTCATATTAAATGTGGTATGCACAAAATGAGATCCCTTAAATGTATATTCATAGGATATCCACAAGGTTCTAAGGGGTATACTCATTAGGTTGAAAAACCAGGTTACCCAAAGTGCATTAAAATCCATAATGTGGTTTTCCATGAATCTGTAGTCCGTAAATTTAAATATGTGAATGAAGTCAAACATAAAGTGACTCAAAATTAGGATGTAAAGAATGATAATCAAACTGAGTTTAATGATCCAACTAAAACTATTCCACCAGAACATCATCCTCAATAATGTAATAAAACTAATTCTATTTTTGAATCACATAGTGGACCAACAAAGGCTCTAGATGATTACCATCTTACTAGGGACAGATCATAGATTTTTATCAGGCCTAAAGCTTGGTTTAGCCAATATGAAATGGTATCCTTACCCTTCCATTTTTCATAGGATCTTGAATATGATGATCCCAAAACCTATAAAAATCTATAAATTATGGAGACTCCAAGTAGTGGGTCTCCTCCATAGAAAATGAAATGAAATATTTATAAGATAACAACACCTGGACTATTATTGGTAAGACACTGAATTCTAAAGGAATTTTCTTTAAGTGGATAATTTAAAGGAAATAAAATAAAACAAATGAAAATAAAATCATGTTTAATTCTAGGCTGGTAGAAAAATGTTTCCTTCAAAGAGATGGAAGTGATTATTCTGAGATTTTTTCTTCTCTGGTTAATAATTCATCAATTCCTTTATTACATAATTTAAAACTTATAATGATTAGAATATATGGAATATTAATGTAAAAACAGCATAAATTATTTTTGATATAAATGACATGATAGTAATTATAATATTTTCAAATCCAATAAGTTATGTTTTCTAAATAAATCCTTGTCTGTTATAAGGACTGGTTCTAGGAAGTGGTATTTGAAGTTTGATACATTCATTCTTGATAATTGTTTTAATATAATTAAACATGATACATGTGTATATTTCAATATTTTAAAATCTATATTGATTTATTTGGTTCTATATGTTGATGACATGATTTATATTTACAAGGATATGAAATTTATAATTATAATTAAGTCTCAATTGAGGGGTGTTTTTTAAATGATAGACCTATAAAATTCTGGGAAAACTTTGGGGATAGAAACAATAAGGAAAACTGATAATAATTTGATCTACCATTCATTACATGGGTATATTTAGAAAAATATAAAGAGATATATGTTTGAATGCTTGAAACCAACTAATATCTTGAAAGCATCACATTTTATTCATTAACTATCTCAATCTCCAGCTTATGAATCTGATGTTGAATTTATGTATAAGAAATCATATTCTAGTTTAGTAGGTAGCATCATGTATTACATGATTTTCTCATGACCATTTTTTGTATAAGTTGTTTGAAATATTATTATATTCATGAATAATCCTATAAATATACATTGAAAAACTATGAAATGGATGATTAGATATATTTCTCAATCTCCATCATTATATTTATGTTATGAAAAGAATGATTATATTACTGAACCTATTGTTGGTTATATATATATAGATTATATAGGAAATATAGATACCATAAATTTACTCATAGGATATGTATATAATACCTTTGGAGGACCAGTGTCTTGGAAAATAAAATCTATGGTGGCCCTCCCAACCTGCATAACTAAATATATACCCCCGATAGAGGCAATAAAAGAGGCTATTTCACTCTACGATTTTCTTTCTGAACTTAGTATTAGTAGATCTAACCTTACTATATATTTTTATAGTCAATATGGCTTACACCTATATAAAAAAATAGTTTTCCATGGAATGTCTGATAATATTGACCTTAGATTTAATTTCATTAGAGACGTCATTAAATTAGGAACCATGTGCTTAAATAAGATACACATGGGTGAAAATCGGGCCAATATATTGACTAATGTCGTGATAATATCTAAGTTCAACCATTTTTTAGACTTAGAGGACTTGGTTCCATTTCCATAATAGTAAATGAAATAAAATCACCAATATCAGATAAAAATGGTGGAGATTTTTTATTTAATTGCTATATGAAATTGTTCTTTTATGTCTGCCTACTATAATTTTTTATTCATGCATGAAAAATGTTAAATTTAAATCCCTCTTTATTATTAGGATCATCCTTTGAATCTAGTGTTGGTGGTTTTACCCTTATTTAAGGTTTTTATTACCTTTACCTAGATTTGGTCACCCTTATGTGGGTGTCCAATACCTTTACATAGCATGGCTTGACCCTTAGGTGAGGGTACCTGTACCTTTACTTGGATCCCAGTACCCTTACATAATTACCCTTATGCGGGGTAGTACCCTTACTTAGGTACCCTTATGTGGGCCAGTACCCTTACACACGTACCCTTACACGGTCTAATACCCTTACATAGGTACCCTTACGCCGAGTGGTAGCCTTACGTAGATACCCTTACGTTGAGTGTTATATTTACATAGGTACCCTTATGATGGGTGGTACCCTTAAGTAGGTACCCTTATTCCAGATGTTAAATTTATATAGTTACCCTTAAATTGGTTGTCACTTTTATGTAGGTACCCTTATGAGGGTTAGTAACCTTACATAGTTACCCTTACACAACTCAGCACTCTTATGCGGGACGATTATGCACCGACCACCAATACACACTAACCCTTATGTTGCATGGATTCTATTCATTTTTTTCACATTTTCATTTATTTTTTGTAGTATTACATGGCACATGATGAATTAATTAGTTATAAATCTCTTTTTATTTTCATAACTAATTAGAAGCTATTTTGGGAATTTGTGTTTCCTGCATTTCATTGCTTCTCTATCTTGTAATTATGGTTTTTTCTGAGTTTATTATGAAAATATATATATGATTATGGAATTCATTTTCTCAAATTTTCTAGTTTTATTAAATTACTGTGATCAAAATTCTTTTTTATGCTTTAATGATATTTATGAAATTTTTGATTGTTGTAATTTCTACTTCTATGTGATCTGTCCATTGCTATTATGTATTCATTTGAATATATTCTCAAGGTTTTGAATTTTTATTTTGAGCATAATGTTATCTATTAATAATTTTTCTAGTAATAAACTGAAAATAAACATTATTTTTGTATTCCAAATTTTAATGAACCAAAATACCCAATAGATCTAAGCCAATTGAACGGGGAACATCTCTCACGTTGGGGTTCCCCTACAAAAAAGTGGTATCATAGCCTAATTGGGTTAAATTTTTCCTTCATTAAAATTGAAATTTCTTGTTTATTTATTTCAAATTGTTTTATAGTGTATTTTTTCTTGTTGCAACATGCTTTGACTATCTCGTTCATCTTGGTAATCTGCTCTCTTGTGTTGTAATTTCAATCTATTGCTGAAAGTTTGTTTCCTTGTTATCTACCTGTTTTATTATTTTGTTTAAGCCTCAAGTATTCCACATGGTATTTTATACCTATTTGTCTCTATGTATCTGGTATAGGAATTAGTTTTTTAATTCCCAAAAATTATAAAGAAGAAACATTGTATTTGATAGCGTGTATGTCACACATCACCAAGCGCGTAAGGCAATATAATATCCTCAGAATTTGTAGTATATTTAAAAATTTTAAATAGATTCAATGTATTCTATATATTTTAATACATGAAACAATGATATATCTTTTTAACACATAAGAATGAGTTTTTTTGGTAGCTTACATCGCACACAATATCGAGTTTTACCGAAGAACAATATATTATTAAAACATCATTAATTAATATAAAATGATATAACCTAGATGTTAAATTAGTGGTAACTAATTTAATTAATTAACATATTAAAATAAATATTTTATAATAATATAAGGAAAATTCTCTGGTTACTAATTAATTAGAAATGAAAATACAAACCAATTGAATATAAAGGAAATATTTTTATTTATATTCTCACTAAGGTGTTTTATCCTAATAAATTAAATTAATTACTATTAGTGAATGATATTAATTAAATTTATATATAATAAATCTAATAAAATATTTTCTATATTCATCTAATACATTTTATAGTCATTATATAATAACAAACCTAATTTTATGTAAAAAAACCATCATTTTATTAAAGGAAATTTTATCACCTTTTATTGGAGAACCTATTTTAAATCCAATTTTTGGAAATTTTATTGATTTTATATGTCAAAATAAAAATCATATTTAAAATAAGAACATAATAATTATATTAGGGTTATTTTTTGGTATTTTTCAATGAAGTTTCATTTTTTGATGAATAGTGAAAAATACTGAATTTTGATTCCAAACTGTTTTTTAATATAATTTACTTATATGGATAAATTATTTTTCAAATTGGTTTTAAAGTTAAATTAGATCAATTTTACATAAATTAATACAATTTATATCATTTTAACAGATTTCACTTTGCAATTTGATATAAAAACTGGGCAAACATTTGAACATTTTTACTTTAAAACCCAGCTTAATCGTCCCGCTTATAGAATTAAATTCAAATTGAAATTTGAAAATTAGGTTATGGGAATTTGGAAAAATGGATTATATAATTTCGATAATCATATTTTATAATAAGTTCAACTTTTTTTCTTCCATAAATATTACTGTAAGTGATTAAAATTAATTACCGCTATTAAGAGAAAAAAATAGCTTTACAAGGGACTAAACTTTAAAATTAAGGGCTTAAATAACCTATAAATTTTTCAAAAACTAATTTTATATCCATATTTATACACTCTATTCCATTTTATAAAATCTTGACCATTATTTTATCAACCTGTCTTGGAAAAAATGTGGGGGTAATTCCCTTTTAAAAAATTTACAAGAATGCCACTCTTCCACCACAATAAAATTGCACTCACCCCTCCCACTTTATAACACCTATCAAGACACTTTGGATCAACAATGATGTACCCAAATAGATTATAAAAATCCCTACCATAATTATATAATCTTCCATTTTGGTATAAATCCACCCAAGGAAGCCATTTGGTACAAACCAAAAGGAGTTACCCAAAGAAGAGGTAACACCCTTCCTCCTGCTCTTTAGTTTTATTTTCATTCCCCACCCCTAAAATATTCTTGTTAAATTATTATATATAAACCCTATAATCCTAAATATACTTATATTTTTTTATATTATGGCTTAAACCTACACTTACACAGACCTTTATCAAATGGGTGGCTAATTTACTATTTGTGTACGACGAACTATCGCCTTACGAAATGATATCATTCATTTTTCCTTTACAACATTTAATAATTGGGAATTATGATTAAAATTATATTTATATATGACATATATATTAAATTTATAATGTTTTTATTCTTTTTAAATTCTTATATAACTCATAACTTCATGGTTTCTAGTCTATGGTAATACAATTACATCATTTATGGAAGTGTCGACTACCACCTCCTCAAAGAAATGTGATTCTCTCACACTATTCATAGAATGTATAATCGGTGGTTTTAAAAAACATTTGTGAAATATATGGAATATATATGATAATTTAATTATAATATACACATATTCATTTAATTTTCATTATTTTAATATGACAAGGAAATTGAAGTAGCATTGATGCATACATAAGACCTAACGTCTCCATGAATGGTGAATTTCATTTATTAACTCCAAACATTATAGATTATTCTAAATAAATTTATAATTAATAAATATATGATATTTTAATCATTTTTTAAATATTTTATATTATTAAATCATGATCTATGAGTGAATAATAAAAATAACAAGTCAAAACATACTAAAAAACTAGGCAACTAACACCAGAAATAGTGAAAATAATGAAGGATTATTAACAATTGGGTAATAAGATATTACAATAAGTAAATATATGATATTATAAATAAGAGTCTTTTTCTTTTATAAGTTATTAATATTTTTAAACCCCTTATACAATAGGTTAAAGGACGTTCACACCAAGGGAAATGCAAGGAAAGGTATTCTTGTCTCACTGTTAATTTCGTGAGAAACACATCATAATCACTGCTTAGTTATTTTGTGTTTTGTATATACATAAATATTGATATATTATATCAACAATTATTTTATATTAATGTTATTTTTATTTCCATTTTTAATTATTTACTCTAATGGGATTGAAGTTAAAAGTTTCCAAGTGGTAAATAATTTGATAACCTGATTCCTTTTCATTGGGTTATATTACTTCATTAATGTAATTAATACTATAAGAATAAGTGTGTAATTACTTTTTACTATGTATTATTTCATTTACACTTCTTTTATGTGGAGTTATGTTTGACACACATAATATATTCATTGATTTATTCTCACATCAACGTTATAGACTTTTCAAGGGCTTACTTCAAAATCTAATTTTTTTCGGGATTGTTTACAACTGAATTTCCATTATAGGAAATTATTTCATCATTTTATAATAAACCCTTTAATTTTATTCTCCTATTTCATGGCCCTTTTCAATTAATAGTAAATTTTTTTAAATGTTTGGTACTTAAATTTTTTTATAAAATTATTTTAATAAAACATGACATTATTTATCTCTTTGGTCGGAGAACTTTCTTACTTATAAAAGCCCCATTTTCTAAAAAGGATTTCCAAATTTTTTTTAAACGTTAAAAAATGATTTATTAAGTACATTTTTACCCATTTTTTCATTTAAAAATATTTTCAAAGGAACTTTCTAGTCATTTTCCAAAAATCTACTTTTATTAACTTTTCACATAAAAAAAGGAATGTTCTTTTTTCCTTGTACAACATGTACGAATTTACCCGCCATAATTTCTTTCGAATTTCCATTGCAAGGTTGAAAGGATAATTTTTAATGAAAATGTTTTAAATTTTATTATTAATGAATAGGATTTTCTAAAAAAATACAAATTAAAAGGATATTTTCGCCAAGAATGTTTTTAAAACACATTTTTATGGTGTTTTCATTCATCAAAGACAATAACCCTTTATTCTACTCCACATTATATTGTTTGTATTAATAATATAATACTTTTTCTAGATGGTTTATTATTGATTTGAATAAGGATATTACTGACATTAACTTCCTGGAGTCCTTTGTCAGTCCCCTTGAAATATTCAATTATCAATGATCATTGAACACTATGTTTCCCTTAAATATCTATATCATTTAACATGGATATTAAAATTTCCTAAACCATATACCATTTTACATATTATGTGTACCTGACAATTATTTGATTAACTAAGGAAATATTGATAAATCTGTATGTTCTACTGCATACAAATATTTGATAAGGTATATTTTAAAATCAATTAATAGATATATAAGGAATTATTTGGATAGGTAAGAAATGGTTGGGGATTTTTTATAGTTATCCCCCTTGATACATTATTAGTATCATGGGATGAGTCAGTTGGATATCCTAAGATATTGGTTTTTTCACCCAGTATGTTATAAACAATCTTGCGAAAGGTCTTGACCATAAAGGTACCATGTACCTAAGAAACAAAAAACCCAATAATTAAGGATTGACTTCATTTTGATTTAGTAATTATTATCCATGAGATTTTTCATTAATATATCTGTGGATGCATTTCATTATCAATTAATAAATTAAATGATATGTGTTTCAATTTGTTACCTTTCTATATTTATTTTTCCATATTTAGTTATTTGAATGTCATTTGTTTCTAGTTATTTACCTTTTCATATTTTTTACGCATATCTCTCTCAGTTTATAGATTACATGGAAGATTTCTTTATTTAATACCTTTCCATATTGACTATCCTCATTGATTAATTATTCCTTAAATTGTACTTTACCATTACTAAGAATTTCAGCTCACACTTATTATGTTTTCTTTTCCTAAGATTCCCTGAAGTGTACGAAGAATGAATTGAAAGGATACAGTTGATGAAACAAAGTAGTAATCATTAAATGAAGAAAATTATGTTGTAATTAGTGTATCATTTTATAATAAAAGACTCATGTATGTATCTGGTTTACCAAGACTACTAAATTATTCGGTCCTTTGGGATGTAATTTACTTGAATCTTATGTTAATTTAATGGTAACATGAAACTTACTCCGGGATTATAAGGTCAGGTCAATAAAGTTGGTATCAGATCAGATTTAGTAGGAACCTTCCAAACTTGATTTAGGAAATCATAATTAGAGAACGTAACCCTATGGTAGAATTAGAGTATAAGTATATAAGAACATACTAGAATTTTTTTAAGGTATAGAATATGTGGGTATTCCTAGAAATACATCCTTTTATGGATACTAAAAGTGGACATGGTTCTGACACAGATGTACCTAGGGGTAATAACTCCAACAATGTGAGTTATGCTTGACTCGAGTGTAACATGGTACATGAAAATGGGTCATACTACGCACCTCATTTGACACTACTAGGGGTATGCTTAGTATAATTCACATTTTCATTACAAACCATTATGAAAAATTTGAATATATGATGAAAATGAATAACCTGGGTTAAACCTAAGCTATATTAGATTGAAAATAATGGGTCACGATTTAGACATCATAAAAATTATTGTATGGTTTTTCCAATATGATAGGTAATTATCAGATTGTGGTTTTTGGTTTTAGGAAATTTCCTCCTCTTTGAGATAAACTCTAGACCTAAGAAGTCATATCTTGAAATAAATGGATCATGTATTTATGTATTGAGGTTGTATTTAAAACCTTAGTTTAATGTATAATTAATTATTAAATTTCATGTATGTCCATACTATTTATTTTGGAAATTATATTTATATGTTTTAAAAAAAGGACAACCTATATTCTGGGTGATAATCCATCATGTCCAACAAGGCCACAAGATATGAACCCATAAACAAATGATGATAATGGTTTTATGCTTACCATTGGCATATGTGATGTCCTCATTAGTGGCTCATTGATTTTAGTTAAACAAATTGATGAATAAATATTAATGATAAACTAGTAGTTTTTCTTTTTAAGTTTAGAGATTAATTTATTAAACATATTGTATTTGGAGAATAGTTAGAGACAAATTGAAATACATGTAACTATTTTGTGGACCGTAAGATCCATTAAAAGAAAAATTTAGTGCTTCAAAAATGGGGTGCAATACAGGATGTCCATTTCATAGAATAAGAGATGAGTTCTAATTTGATCGAAGCACAACCAAAAGATGAAATTTTTCACATAAAAATTGAAAATATATTTCCTTATATTCATAGGTAGTAAAAGAATTACCCAACTTTTTTTAAATGAAAAAGAAATATAATTTATCCTAATACCAAAATTTTCATTAAACCGATGGTATTCTTAATCAATATATATTTATGTCTTTGAGGACCTAAAATTTTCATTGATAATTCCCTTGTTTTTGATCGATGACCTCAATAAATACTTATAAATATGTAATATTTTCATTCATATATGTATCTTTACATTCCATTAATGTTCTCCTACTTAGAGGACAAGTTATATGATATTTTTTCTGACATTTTGACTTCTTCTTCTATCTTTTCAAGAGGTAATTTTACCAACATTTCTCAAAATATGGTATTTAAACATAGAAAATGTCAAATAATATATTACCAAGATCGATTTTAAATTGGGAGGACAAAATTTATTTAAGGTGGGGATAATGTAGTGCCCCAAAATTCTAAAGTAATAACATTATATTCGATAGTGTGTATGACATGAATCACTAAGAATATAATAGAATACAATATCTTGATAATTTATAGTATATTTACTATTTTAAATAGATTAAATATATTCTATATAGTTAAATTCATGAAACACTGATTTCACTTGCATTACATTCATTAATGACTTTGTTTGATAAATTATGCTACAAGAAATATCGAGTTTTTCAAAATAAAAATATATTATTAAAACATTATTATTTAATATAATATGATATAACCAAGCTGTTAAATTAGTGATTAATAATAGTATTAACTAACTTATGAAAATATATTTTTTATAAAAATATAATACGAATTCATTGATTACCACTTAATTAGAAAATTAAAATATAAACCAATTGAATATAAATAAAATATTTTTTGTATTCTCACAAATGTGTTTTATCCTAATAAATTAAATTGATTACTATTAGTGAATTATATTAATGAATTTTATATATTATATATCAAAAAAAATATTTTTTATATTCATAAAATATATTTTATAGGTATAGGATAAGAAGAAACCCAAATTGATACATAAAAACCCATATTTTTATAAAGGTAGTTTTACCGCCTTTTAATGGAGGAACTATTTTAAATCTAATTTTTGGAACTATAATTATTTTATATGTAAAAATAAACTTCATATTTTAAATAATAACGTAAAAATTATCTTAATTATGAATTTTTGTTATTTTTTATGAAGTTTCATTTTTTGATGAATAGTGAAAAATACTGAATTTTGATTCAAAACTACATTTTCATCTAATATATTTATAAGGCTAACTTATGTTTTTGAATGGTTTTAAAGTTTAATTAGATCTATTTTACATCACTTAATCCTATTTATATCATTGGTACCAATTTCACTTTAAAATTGGATATAAAATCTTAGCAAACTTTTGAACATTTTTACTTTAAAGCCTTCTCTGTCATCCCATATGCGGGATTAAAATTAAATTAATTTCTACCACTTATGTGATGGGAATTTGAAAAAAATTAATCCATAATTAGTAACAAAATATTTTATAATTTATAATAATATCAAATTAGTTTTTGGCTAAAAAATATTAGCGAAATTGATTAAAATTAATTAAAGCGATTAAGAGAAAAATTAACTTAATGAGGGACTAAACCTTAAACTTACAGGAAATATTAATCTCTAAACTTGTTAAAAATTCATATTATAGAAATAATTATACCCTATACTTTAATGGATATAATTTTTACAATTATTTTAGCCACTTTATATGGGAAAAACTTTCTTGGAATTCCATTTTCAAAAATTAAAAGGAATGCCACTCCTCATTTACTATAAAAAGGTACTCACCCTTCCAACTTCCTCACACATCTAAAGTATGTTTTTAAAAAACAATATCTACCCAAATAGATCCTAAAAATGACTAAAATAATCTTATATTTCTTCATTTGAAAATAAATCGACACAAGGAATCCCTTTGGTTCCATCAAAAAGGAGTTACCCAAAGAAGAGGTAACATCCTTCCTTAACCTCTTTTGTTCAATTTTCATTATCCACCCCATAAAATATTATTATTAAATGATTATATAATAAAAAAAGTGTCCTAAATATACTAAGATGTTTTTATATCATGTTTTATACCTACAATAACACACACATCCATCAAATGGGTAACGAACATCTCATTAGTGTACGGTGAACTATTGCCTCATGAAATGATGTCATTCATTTTTATTTTACAACCATTCATGGTTGACAATTATGATGGAAAACTATGTATATAATATATATATATATAATATTTATAAAATCTTTATTATTATATAATTATTATATAACTCATACCATCTTGCTTTCCATTTTCTGGTAATATGATAACATCGTTTGTGGAAGTGTGGAATACTGCATCCTCAAAGCGATGTGATTCGTTCACACAATACAAGGAACGTATAAAGGATGGTTTAAAAAATAATATGTGAAATATATTACATAGATATGATAATTTAATTAAAATATACATATATATAATTTACTTTTCATTCTTTTAACACTATAAGGAAATGCAAGCAGTGTTCATGCATGCGTACAACCTACCATCTCCATAAACAATGCATTTAATTTCTTATCTCAAAACTCTATGTATTATTATAAATACATATATAATGAATAGATTTATGATATTTAAATAATTTTTTAAATACTGAATCTAATGAAATCGTGATCAACACAATAAGGACAAAAATAATAGGTCAACACATACTCGAAAAACTAGGCAATTAACACCGAAAATAAGGAAAATAATGAATGATTTTTAAGAGAAGGCTAATAAGACATTATAATAAGTCATTAATATTTTATTTTAAATATTATTATTGTTATTTTATAAGTTAGTAACATTTTTAAACCCATTATATAGGAGGTTAATGGACATTCATCTGAAAGGAAACACAAGATAAAGGATTATTGTCTCACTTTTACTTTCATAAGGCTCTCATCATAATCACCACTTATTTATTTCTTTTTGGTGTATATACTACCCATTTTGATATATTACATCATGAATTATTTTTTCCTAATTTATTTTTTGTTTAAATTTTAATTATTTATTCTAAGGTGATTTGAGTTAAAACTTACCAAGTTGTAAATAATTTTATAACCCGATTACTTTTCATTGGTTACATTACTTTCTTATAATTGTTAATTTTATAATATTATATATGTAATAGATTTTTACTATATATTAGTTTATTTACACTCTTTTTATGTGTATTAACATTTTATACACCCAATCTGTTCATTGATTTATTCTCACATAAACATTATGGTTTTTTCAAGGGTTTACTTCAAAATATCATTTTGTTCGGGATTGTTTACACTTGAATTTCCATAAAAGGAAATTATTTTTTAATTTTATAATAAATCAATTAATTTTATTCTAATCTATTTATTAATGACCCTTTTCAATTAATTGAATTATTTTTTCACTATTTTATGCTTAAATTATTTTTAGAAAATAATTTTACAAAAACACGACTTCATTTCTCTCTTTGGTTAGAGAAAATGTTTTCTTCTTAAAACTCAGTTTTTATAAGGGTTTTAAAAAATGTTTTTAACCCTTCAAAAATTATTTATTTAATAATTTTTTAACTTGTTTTATTTAAAAAATGTTTTAAAAGGAATCTTCTTTTTTTTCAAAAAAGTACTTTTCTTAGCTTTTTATCATGTAAAAAGAATATTATTTTTACCCTGTACGACATGTACTGATATACCCACCATAATTTTTTCAGATATTCCTTTGAAAGTTTAAAAATATAGTTCTTAATGATAATGTTTTTAAAAGTTATTTTCAATGAAAATGATTTTAAAAAGAATCAAAATAAAAATTATATTTTTCCTCAAGAATGTTTTTAAAGACCTTTTTATTATATTTCCATTCTTCAATGAAAACACCCCTTTATTATAATCCACATGAGATATTTTTTATTAATACCATCCTTATTATTTATCTATATGGTTTATTATATATTTTTCCAAGTATAATATAGACATTCACTTCCTTGATTCATTCGTTAGTCCCCTTTTAATATTCAATTTCAAATGATCATTAAACATTATGTTTCTCCTAAATATCCACATCACTTATCATGGATAATATTATTGCATAAGCCTTATACCATTTTACATATAGTTTTAACTTTATAGTTATTTGATTAAATGGGGAAATATATATATAAATTCATATCGTATACTCAATATGGATATTTGATAAGGAACATTGTTAAATTAGTTATTCGATATATGAAGAATGCTTTGGACAGGTAAAACACGAGTAGGGACCGACTATTGATAGCCCCTTTATGCATCGATAGTCTCATGAGATGATTTAGTTGGATATCAAAATCTAATGGGTTTTTCAGTATGTATGTTATAAACCATCTCGTAAAATTTCTTGAAAGTAAATGTACCATTTACCTTGGAAACATGGAATCCAATAATTAAGCATTGCCTTTATTTTGATTCACTTATTATTTATCCATGACATTTTTCATCGATGTATCTATTGATTAATTTCATTATAATTTTATTGATTAAATGGAATGAGTTTCAGTCTCCTACATTTTCATTTTTATTTTTCCTTATTAAGTAATTTTAACGGCATGTGTTTCCAGTTATTTATCTTGTCATATTTTTCATAGACTTCCTTCTCAGTTTATTGATTACATGGAATGTGTCTTCTATTATTACCTTATCATATAGAAAATCCTCATTGATTAATTACTAATTATACTATAATTTACCCTTAATACGAATTTGAGCTCACCCTTATTATGTTTCATTTCCCTAGGATTCCCTAAAATGTACTAAGAAAGATATGCAAGGATACACTAGATGAAACAAAGTAGTTATCATCGAAATAAAATAATTATGTTATAATTAGTGTATTATTTATTAATACAAGGATCATGTTTTTATCTAGTTTATCAGAACTAATAAACTTTTTAGTCTTTTGGGACATGATTTACTTGTATCTTATGCCAATTTAATGGTCGCACGACATAGGCTCTGAGATTCTGGGGTCAGGTCGCTACAAGTTATGTGTGAGGATGTACAATGTTTTAGAGCTAGTTAACAATAACGTATTGGAAAGATATTGTGTCTCTAGTGTCTGCATTTTTTCTAGGAGATGAGATTAGGTTATCTCTATTGTGTTTATCTACATCCTTTTGTACTGTTTATTCTGGGTATGCACTAATAGTGAGTTAAATGTTTAGGATTGGGTATCTTGTTGGAGTTGTAATCTCTTTTTTCACTTGAATAATCACCATGCTTCTTTGATTTCTATTTGAAACTATTTAAAAGATCTTTGTCGGTATCATATTATTAGTAACCATTTAACATTAGTAAGACTAGACTAGGATTTGTGTCCCTTTTGTGACTTGTTTTCCCCTAGGTTTCTAGTTGGCTCCTATATTTTTCTTATCACCTCTTAAAGTTTCCATAGGATGTAGGGAATGATCACTTATATCCTTTTAGTGTCCCATTTTTTGAGGATATTACATTTTGGTTTTTTTTTTGGTTATCATCTTCTTGGGTGGATATTTTGAATCCACATTTACGAATATGCTATTTACTTATATAGAGAGTCTTCCTATTAGAGTTTTTAGGTGGTGTTTCTAGGTATTAATGTTGATGGTTCTTAGTGCCTCATTACTCTTGTGTTTTTATGGGTTCAAGTGGATAAATATTTTGGTTGTTTCCTTTCCAATGCATTATTTCTCTCTATTTATCTCTCTATTCTATTTACTTTGTAGTTTTTCATTACTGCATATTTTTGTACTGAGTTTCCATTTTTGTGAGATTTCTCTGAGTTTTATTTTATTTATTCATTTATTTTGTTTTGAGTATGGATTCTAATCTGGTTTATTTTTTGTTTTCAGTCACATTTGAGGTTTTTCAGGGAACTATTGGCATGCAATTTTCTGGTCCAAATTTTCTCATTGCCATCATATTAGAGTATGAATCAGTAAGTGTAGGTATGACATTTATCATGTAGTTGTTTAGAATTTTTTAATTTTTAGTATGTTTAACAGTTTAAAATATCAATTAACTTTAGGTGTCATGTTTCACATTTATGCATGGAGGGATGAATTTTCGGTTCATTCTCTATAGTTTTCCAATTTAGATATGACCAGGTTTATGATATTATAGATGGAGTAGAATCATCATGTAGAAATATTTTAGATTTCAATGTGTAGAGTGTGATGTTGTTTCATATTAAATTCGATTATTATTTTAATTTACAAGGTTGATAATTATAAAATCCTAATTTCCTTAAATTTTTAACTAAATTACATTTAAATTATGAATTTTAATATGTGTGTTTGAGTTTGTTAGGTAGTCAATGTCTGTGAACCAATTGCGCTTTATCCACCATCCACCTACCCCTAATTGTCCACCTCGCCTACCTCTATCATAAAAGAAGTGATGTTAGGGATTTGGGAAACCTAGTTTTCACCATGCAAAGAGAGGGTAACTCAAATGGATCTGTTATTAGTGAAATCCCTCAGTTTGTTCTTATTCCGCTAAGAGAGAAATGTTCCCTCAAGATTTCTCTACCATTGTAGTGAGGAAGTCTTAGTTTGATCCTTCCCTAAGAGAGAGAGAGGTTTGGTGAAATACTGAGATAGAGGAACCCCATTCTATGATTTTCTTATGCAGTTGTGGAGAGTGAGAATCCTCTACAATCTAGCTGTCATGCTCACTAGATGAGGAACATGGAATGCCAACGATGGTTCTTATCAGTTCAGAGTTGTAGATGCCTCCCTGGTGATGTTTTGATGTTTCACTTGAAGTAGGATCATGAAGACAGTTTGAGGGTTCTTGAACCCCAACACAAATGATGATTATAGGACATTTGGTGAGTATCATGAAAGTTTCAGTGAACCTACATAACAGTGGTGGACTTAGATGTCAACGAAAACCCCTAAAATCATGAACAAATGATTTTATCACAAGTAATAATTCTCTTATTTGACAAAGGTGAGACCTAGACCCGATAAGTGGGTCTCTATCCCATAAGTGTTTTTCTTTATTGATTTTTTTGAAGTCTTCAACATCCTTATTATTTGTTCTATTGTGTGTGCTCTATTGGTTCTCGGTCTAGTTTTTTATTACGCCTATTATTTCTTCCTTTATTCGATTAATTCATAGTGAAAACACCCCAAATGATTCTATCCCATGCATGTATTACAATGGCTGATGCATGTAAATATTAGTGTCCCTTTTACTAATTTCCTTGTTACATTTTTTTGAGCAGTAAATTGCTGAGTGATATCACTTCATGAATTATTTCTAAATATATTTTAATTTTTACAATTAACTAGAATCTATTTTAGGAATTTTTGTTGCTCATGATTGATTTCGGCTACTATCTAGTATTTATTATTTTCTATTTGTTTATTCTATAAATATATATGTGATTATGGAATTCCTTTTCACACATTTTCTACTTTTACTAAATTAGTGTGATCAAAATTGTTATTTCTTATTTGAAGAGAATTATGAAAGATTTCAATGTTGTCATTTCCACTGCCAGTTGATTTCTTCATTGCTTCCATGTATTAATTTGACTATATTCCTAATGTTTGTAAATCTTATTTTGAACCTCATATTATTTGTCTTTTAGTTTTCATGTAATAAACTGAAAATAAATATTGTTTTTGTTTTTTTTATGAAACAAAATAACTAATAGATCATAGGATATTTCATGGGGATCTTATATCATGTTGGGGTGCTCTGTGCCACAAAAAATAAGATAAAATAATATAAAATACTAAAAAAAAGTGATGTGAGAGTGTTACATGATCTGTCATTATTGTTCCTTGAGATCTTGTATAAGACTTTTTCATTGTACTTTTATTTATTTTTTATGTTGGAAAATTCATAAAAAAGTGATTAATGGACCCATAATTCTATTAATTTTTTTTCCAGGAGAATCCAAAAATTTGGAATTAGGATAGTGTTGTACACATCGGATTGTAGGTGGTCATGTTCATCATAATCGATTGTCTCCAATTTGAAATGGGTATAAAATTTTATGATTCATTGTTCATGTTAATCCCTTGGTTTTTTTCAATTTATTATTTATTAAGTTTATATTTGTTTGTAAAAAATTAATTACAAATATATTTTTTATCGGAATTTGGAAATTTTTCTAACATATAAACTTTTTAAAATATTCTAACTCTAATAATGTATTTCGAAATTCTATGCTTCTATAAGATAATAAGATTAGATTTTTTTAGAAAAATGATAAACTCCTTCGAAAAAAATAACAAACCCACAATTTCCCAGGTTAAAATATCTAAACATGTAGAGTTCAATGATCAAGAATAACTACACCACTATTGGATTTAAACATGAAAAAAAAACATCCCCTTTGAAACTGTATAGTTAATCCAAAGGTAGTATTATTAAGAAAGACAATCCAAACTAGAGCCACTCAAATTGAAAAATATAGCTTATGGGGGGATTACATTTAGCCCATGAATACAAGCTATAATATCTAATATAGGTCTTGGGTTAATTAACAAAAAAATAATTGTGTTCAATATCATCACCTCATTGTTCATTATCGAAACTCGAAATGAGTTTGGATCCATCTTCGGGATCACTTCAATCATAAGTGTTTTATTGTTGGATATAATAATTTTGTTCCAATATATCTCAATATTTCATACCTTTTTATAATTAGAAAAACCCCATTTGTTTTACTAATAACATTATCTTAATTGTTTTCTTGGAAATGACACTTTTTCTTAAGTAAAATTTCATTTTAAAGTATTTTGGTTAAATCAGTGTTTTCTTAAGTTAGAATAAATTTTCTAAGGATAATATCATATGAGCTGATAAATCATTATAAAAGATGATAATTTATCATATGAACTGTTAATTGTCATATTCTACCAAGAAGTTGGTTTTTTGAAAAAGGATATCATCTTACAAATATATAGACATCTTCACACTGGATTTATGATTTCAGACAAAGTAAATTATCCTATTAAAGTCTTACATATGAGAATTATCATACAAGGTATAATAAAGTCATACGAACCATGATTTTTGAAAAATAAATTTATCACACCAAAATTCAATTGTCATATGAAGCTTTTTCTTATCCTACAGGCTGCAAAAATCAAAGTAATGATATTCAAAAAAGGAAAATATTGTAAGAAGCTCAGAATTATCATATATAGATCAAAAATAGTATACCAGAAAATAAATTATATTACCAAATAGTGTTTCTAGTTTATTTTTTCCTATGAAGATAGGGTTATCATATGAAGAGATTAAATATCATACGCAACAGACCATCTCACGAAGTTGAAATTTTTCATGGAGCTATAATTTATGTATTTCACTATGTCTTATGATATCTTAATGACCGAATTGACCTATGAGAAAATAATGTAATTCGATAAATTTATTACCATTGAATAACTTTGATTAATTTCCACAACTACTTTTGTTTTTTCAGAAATTAAGGTGACCAAATAAGGAAAAGAAACTATGTAATACATCTGTTTCCAAGAATTCACATAGTTCTAATGAAGACCTTGGTTATAGTCAACTACGATCTATGAATTTTTTATTCTCAGAATGAAATATCACATGAAATAAAAAGAATAAATTTTTATATTATTATATTTTTCTCTTGTTCACTAGATTATATATAAAAATTTGAATTCAAAATCAAATTATAGAGAAGAAAGAACACTTGAGAATAAGATCACTGTAAGAAGAATGAAAGTGATAATATTCTTTCCCATATGTACACTCATTTATTCAATTTTTTAGAAGGAAAAAACTTCATTATTATATTATTTTAAGGTCAAATCAACTATAGATGAGAGATATTCTAAGTTATTCATTAAAACCTTGTTCATTTTCTAGAATAACCTCTCATATTTTGTTATGACCCCCTTGAAAATGTGAGTTGAATCTAAATCCCTCTTTTAAAAGTTTTATCTTCTATAAGTGAATAATCCTTGTCTGGGATGTGTAAAATTAATTTATAGGACTTGTAAAAAGGTGGAGTCTAGTAAAATATCTTGAAAATGTTTTGTAAAAATTTGCAGTTGATTTCACTCAATTATCAAGGTCCTTGGAAAAAGGGCAGACACAGTGACATTCACCAAGTTTGAAGATAATTCTTTGGTGGAGTGGACTAATAGATTCTTGTAACTCGAACCACTATAAATAATTTATGTTTAGTTGATTTTATTCTTTGCATTTATTTCTATTTTTTATCTAATAAAATAGTAAATAACATATTATGGACTAATTTTAATTAGGTTTCAAATTTTAAGAACAAAATTAACCCCCCTCTCTTGAGACATTTCATAAGTCCCTCTCGGTCAACATGTATGATAAAAAAATTACATTCATGCCATCTCTTTTAAATGATGATGATCCACATGACTTGGTCTAATGCACTTTGTCTTGCAATAAGTTTTGATAAATATTAATTGACACTTTTATCCTTAAAATGTATGTTTTTGTTATGTTTGACTACCTTTTGTCTTATTATTTATTATTTAGAATTTTTTTTATTTTATTTCATTCAAGTTCAATTTTTTAATTTTTAATTATATAAATCCAAACAATAGAAGTTTTTCTGATTGTGTTTACTACTTTTTATGTTATACCAATCATCATGTATACTTAAACAGTTTTCCTATAATGACCCAAAATTTCATATGTCAAATTGCCCTTACTATAATTATGTCATAAAGAAAAAAAGAACATACATCCCACAGATATAACAATAAAAAATTATTCTCATAAATTAGGAATGATACATTAATCAAAAAAATAAACAAATAAGAATTCCAAATATTTTAGCAGGACAATAAATATAAAATAAGATGAAAAGAATAGGAACATTTGGATATGCTCGATCCACAAGAATAACCACACTCATGGAAAAAGATATAAAAATAAAATACAATATTAATAATAAAATATTCATTTAAAATAGGAAACTATATATAACCATCGATAAAATATAAATTAACGATGAATTAAATATGTGGTATTTATATAAATTAATGAACCTTTACCGTTGGAATAATAACTTGAATGTTGGAATAGTAATGTGACCATTAGGAATAGTAATCTGGTCATTAGAATAGTAACATCACCTATGAAAGTATAATGAAAATTTAGGTATCTTATAAATGAAAATATGATATATTAATATCATGTAATAAGTAAATAAATGTTCTAAAAATTATAAATTAATTGTTGGTATTTTTTTGAAATGTAAATGTTTATTTACAATTTTATAATTAATATAACGATTCAAAAGAAAATATATTTTATTGTAATATATTTATAAATTAATATTTTTTTGTATTATTATTATAATATAATTTCATTAAGCATTAATTAATTTTTAAAAAGAATTATACAATTGGTTATAATATTAAAATCAATATTTTTCGATTAAATGATGATTTTAATTAAAAAAATAAAATTTCCGGGAATAAAACATTATTTTCAAAATTTAAATTATCTTTAATAAATCTATATATTGAAAAATAGTTGGGCATAATTTCTAGGATTTTTCAAAAATAGTTGAATTTTTGGTGAATAGTGAAATATGCTAATTTATGGTATTAAACATTTTATTTAAATAAATAAATTTTTGAGTCATGGTTAAGTCCTGGATGTTATAAGTGTCTATTATATATAACTCAAATTATCTAGTTACTATAATTATTCACAATAATCAATACTGTGGATATTCTTGAGTGAAAATAATAAACTAGTGAATAAAATACTCACAAACACCCCTCTCATCCCCTTATAAATAACACCCTCACCACCCATTATCCTCACACCTCTTAAGACTTGTAGCTTGTATAAATTAAACCCAATTCCCTTTCCAAGAAACTATACCATTTTTAAGAGCTACTAGTTTCAAGAAAAGGCCAGAACCAAGTGCCTTAAAAAGGTTATCAAGGAGATGATATTCTAAAGGTAAAATTATCCTTCTTTCTCTTTTAAATTATTTCTTTCTTCTACCTTATCCACACCCACCCTATCAAAAATATCATGATTACTAGAATATCATATATATATATATATATAAAATATATTTTTTTGTGTTAGTTGAATATACATCATCAAATCTCTTCTCTACCCCTTTTTATCTTAAAAACGAAAACATCATATGTGGTATGTCGATTCCCTACCTTCTTGGTTGAATTTTTTTTATTTTTTATTGCAACCTTAAAGGCTATTCATAGAAGAATTATAATGATTAAACCACATTGTAAAATATATATTATAAAATTTTTATGTTTTATAACTAATATATAAAAATAATATTAAATAATAAAAAAAACAAGTTCATGATGATCGAAAACCAACCAAAATAATATAGACATTAATTATTAACGCATTATCACATCCTCATGTAAAAAATTAAAATTATTTAGTGTACCACTTAAATTTATGGAAGTTAATTAAAAACATATAATTTCACTTATATATAATTCTTCAAATTTGACGTGAACTTACATAATTATACACAAGTGACCCAACTATGGAACCATGAAACAGACGGTCCCAAAAGGATAAAATTAAACTCTATAACTCATTGAAATATCTATAAAGAGACTTAATAAAATCATAATGAAAAAAATTATATATAAGAGGTTATTAATATTAATTAATGTATTTAATTTTATTATCCAAGATATTAAGTGCAAGTGTAGAACATATTCATACATAAGGTAAAAAATATCTTTGAATATCAAAATTACCATTGGGTTATATTTTCTATTTCTTTAAACCAGATTATTTCTTCACTATACTTAAGTAATTATTATAAATTATATGTATATATTCCAAAATTATTTATCTAGATCAATTCATCCTTCTTTGATGGGGAATTACATATTTTAATAGGTTCCCTTATCAATTCCTCCAGATAAGCAAGACCGATTGAAGTAAACTTCCCCATTTATTACACATTTTCAAGTGCACCCCATAAACTATTTGAAGACATGATTATTTTACTAAAACCACTAATTTAATCATGAAAAATTTATATTAGCTCTTTTTTATTTTTATAAAAATAATATATTTCTTTGTCCTCTTTAAAGTCTCTTTAATATCATCCCGTAAATAACACTAAATTAGCTCATTTATAATGTCTCATAAACACTATTTTTAATTCATTCAATTTAGTTAAAAAATCATTATTCCTGATCTATTCATATTTTTACTTCTTGATTATCTAGAAAAAATTTAATACATTATTTCATGGATACCATTTTTATACACCCTTTGTTTATGCCTTATGACATGATTATGATGCCCATTTCATTCCAAGGGTAACCCTTATGTTTATTCCTTATGTTTGATTCTTTATGTGTCACACATATGTATGAACTTATTATGATGGTTGAACCCAGATAACAGTCAAATTAATTGTGTAATGTTTATTCTCATGAATCGTCATGTATGGGATTAAGGATTATGCCCATTACCTTATGGGACTTTTTCCACCATGTGATATATTATTAACAGTTAGCCATGACTCATGTTTATGTAATGTTTTATCTTTCATCCACATTAATGTATTTCCTTGATCATAATAATCCATGTTCCGTATGATATTCCTCTATATTTTTATTCACGTTCCATGCCTATTATGTTATCATATTATTCCTTTAACCCATGTGTAATTATTGTTTTACATTCTTATTCCCTTACTCGGATTTTTATCTCATCTATTTTGTCTATGTTATCCCCAGGTTATCCAATACAGGTGTAGGAGATCAAAGGATGTTAGTAACTTATTATGGAAGATTAATATAATGATTTTTTATTCTATTTCAATGTTTTCAATTTTATGTACCTAGTCTTCCAAAGACACAAAACATTATGATCCTTGGTCTATATTTAATGATTATGTATGCTTAAAATCATGTAATAATATGTGTAAAAGTCTAGGGTTCCTATAGTTGGTATCAGATCACTGTCTAGTTATTTTTTAATATTAGGACTAGAAAAATTTATTAAGAACCCAAGGGACAATTCTAACACTATGGATAACCTAGATTGAAACCTAGGAGAATCATAAGTCAATATATAATTTTCTTGTACGAATTTATACTTATATGTTAAAAATTTTCTTTTTATATGATTATTAGTTAAGTATTACATCCCACCTAATTGTTTTTTCTTTACTTAGTTAATGATAGGAAATCGGAGAACACATTACAAAAATCAATTTTATATGCAATGTGATGATTTCTATAATGAGACTCCAAATATGATGGGAACATGAGTTCAAAACATCATGACCTTACAAGAACAACTTGCTCAAGTTATGAATAACAAATTGAATCATGGGGAACATCTTACTTCTCCTAAGAAAGAGAAATCCACAGTTGAATCCTTTATATGAAAAAGTAATCCTATATTTAGTGTATCATATGATCCTCTCATTGTAGAAAAATTTATTTAATCCATTGAGAAGTTATTATCTATCTACCAATGCTCAGAAGAAGAGAAAGTTGTGTTGTCGGTATTATCATTTTTATGGGGAAGCTGATCAATGGTGGACACTGATAAAAAAACATTATGTCTAAGAAGGAAATTGATTCTATAGAATGGGTAGGATTCGATAAAATATTTTTTAACAAATATTTTCTAAGAAATCAAGATCTTAATATGGAGAGGGAGTTCTTCAGTCCGAAGAAAAACGAGGCTAAATCTATCAGGGCATACAAATAAAACATTATGATACACCTCCATATTTTCCATGAACACTAAAAGAAAGGTGGATCAATTCATTAGCCGACTAAATATGAGTCCACCAAAATCATTAGTGATTCAAGAAATTGGTATATATGATGAGATTATATGCTGTACCCTTAAGGTTGATATGTATATTAGAGACTCTCAGTGGTCTCTTGGGCCCAGATATAAGAAGTGTAAAATAGAGTTTAATATGGGAGTATCAATAGATAAATCCCATGATTTATATAAAAACCAACATCCCATGTGTTTAAATTTTGGGTGGAAGAATTCTGGGAATTTTTTAAAGGGAACCAAGAGATTCTTTAAATGTGTAAGAGATGGGAATCAAGATAATTATTTCCAAAGAGATATGATGAAGCCAATAAATTCATAAGAAATAAAGTTTCACATAAACACTAAGCTTTTAGAAAAGTTTTTCAACTATAAGGAACATTGTAATTATGTGAGTCAATGGCCGAAACCAATGATTGTCAGAGGCAGTTAACAATAACTACCTACAAGGCACCAGGGAAGAGAATATGATATCACAACTAAAGAGGTGGATCCCGACAATGATTTGGTGATAAGTACTCTATTTATTCATTAAATAATACAGAACATACTATTTGATTCTATTTATATGCATTTTTTCATATCCTGTAAGTTTAGTATAACTATTCAAATTCCACCTCAAAATATGAAGGTTGAGTTACCTATGAGATAAGTTAATGGGGAAATTACTACATATAAAGTTTATAACTCCTATTTAGTTAATGTTTGTGGACTAAACCTCACAGAAAATAATATATTACTTCTTTTGGTGGTGTTTGATGACATATTGGGCATGCATAGACTATCATTATAGAAATCCACCATCAACTATTGGTAAAGGTATATCACTCTTAAAATCCCATGGAATCCCCCAACTATGTACAAGTGTAAGTAGGAGGATGAATCTCTTTTAGTATAATCATCTCAATTGTGGATATTATTCCATTATGAGAAATCATATCAAGATTAATTGATTGATAAAAAGTAGAGAATCATGCTTGAATACATGCCCATTATGAGGGACTACATTGATGAGTTCCTTGAATAATTTCATGGTCTATCTCCCGATCTAGAGGTTGAGATATCAATTGAACTTATTTTTAGATCTCTTCCAATATCAAAGGATCCTTATAGAATGACCACCATTGAGTTGGAAGAACTGAAGAAGTAGTTGAAAGAGAATCTAGATAAGGGTTTTATATTCCCAAGTGCTTCACCATGGGGTGCATCGATCCTCTTCATCAAGAAGACGGATGGATCAATGAACCTCTACATTGATTATCATGATCTCAATAAAATAATGACAAAGAACAAGTATCATTTTATATGGATAGATGAATTATTTTATCAACTATGTTGGTCCAAGTATTTTTCTTAGGTAGAACTTTGGTTGGGAGATCACCAATTAAAGGTGAAGAAGGAATGTATTCCAAAGATTTCCTTTAAAATGAGGTATGGACACTATGATTTCATAGTTATTCCATTCAAACTCACTAATACTCCATAAAGTTTCATGGAATTAATGAATAGAGTCTCTAGAGACTACCTAAACAAATTTGTGGTAGTCTTTATAGATGATATTATAATATACTCCAAGATTTAAGTGAAAAATGAGAAGCATTTTAATACTGTGATAAGGAATTTTATAAGGGGTAAAATATATGAAAATTATAGTAAATGTGAGTTTTGTATGGAGGAAGTATCAGTCTAGGGTAATTTTATCATGAGAATATTAATATAAACGGACCCTTATAAAAAAGGAAATCGAACATTGACTGAGGCCAAAATCTATAATGAAGATCCATGGTCTACTTGGTCAAGTTGAGTATTAAGGAAATTTTTTTAAGAAATTCTCTTGATTTTAAAACACACTAATTAATTTGAATCAAACAAGAGTCAATTTTGTGTGGACCAGTGAATGTGAAGACTACTACAATGAGTGGAAAATGGCTTATCACTACACTAGTACTCACACTACTAATAAGTGGGGAAATCTTTGTGGTATGAAATGATGTTTCAAAGAATGGATTAGGTTATGTACTCAAAAAAAATGATAAAGTGAAATCATATGACTCAAGGAAGTTCAAATTTTAGGACCAAAATTATCCTACATAGAATTTCGAGTTGGTGGCTGTTATCTTTACATTAAAAATCAGGCAGAAGTATCTATATGGGGAGAAGGGTGAGATATATAATTTTTATAATATCCTCTAATATATATTCATAAAGAATGATCTTAATATGTTCCCATATATATTTTTAGATATAATCAAGGATTATGACTACTCAACCAACTACCAACCTAGTAAATAAAATAAAGTGGCAGATGCTCTAAGTAGAAGGATCGTATATCCTTTTCAATGATGAGAATTCAGAAGGATCCAATCTTCTTATACTTTCAAAGTATAGACATTAGGATCATTAAGGAAGTAACATCATCAATACTTTCTCAAATTATTGATCAACCGTCCCTTTTATCGAAGATAGATGATTCTCATAGAGATAATGTGGAAATTTAGAAGAAGGTTGAAGCTATTAGAAAATAGAAATCCTTAGAGTTCAAAATTAATGAGGAAGGAGTCGTATGATTTGGGTTGCGAAAATGTGTAACATCAAATCATGAGATAAATAAATATATTTTAAATGATGCTCATATCTCAACCTTCTCCATACAACTAGGGAGCACAAAGAAGTATCAATATCTCCAAGAGAACTATTTGTGGGAAAATATGAATAAGAATATCGTTAAATATACATCAAGGTGTCACATGTGTCCGCAAGTGAAGGCTGAAAGAAAAAATTATAAGGTTATTATACAACCATCACTCATAACAACATGGAAATGGGAGAAAATATCCATGGAATGTTTCAATGGAATTCCAAATAAATCTTCTACAAATAATGCTATATGGGTTGTTATGGATCATCTTACAAAGACAACTCAATTTATCACAAATCAAGAGGACTTATCACTTGATAAAATTTCACAAATATGCATCAAATAAGTGGGGAGTATTCATGGAGCAAGACTTTGAATTTTAGTTGATCGATATTTTGAATTTAACACCATGTTCTGGAAAAGTATCCAACATACTCTAAACACTAAGTTGAACTTTATTATGGATTATCATCCTCAAACTGATGAAAAATTTGAGTGTACTATTTAGACACTGAAAGACATGTTTAGAGCATGTTTAATGGAATTTAAAGGAGTATATAACCAAAACTTACCTTTGTTCATGTTCTATTACAATAATAGTTTCCACTCAATCATCCAAATGGATCCCCATAAATCCCATTATTAGAAAATTTGAATAAAACCAACATGAAGGGATGAATTTGGTGAACGTAAGCTTCTAAGACCTAAAATGGTCTAAGAAACGGAAGAAAGGGATAAAATCATTCTGTAGCACATCAAGGCATCCCAAATTCGATATAAGAGCTATGTAGACAATCGTCAAAGGGACTTGGATTTTAAGGTCAGAGAATTGTAATTCCTTTGAATATCTCCAAGGAAGACAGTCATGTTATTTGGAAAAAAAGGAAAGCTATGTACCATGTACATCTGCCCCTTCAAATTTTTAATCGTGTTGGATTTGTGTCCTATTGACTAGAACTTCCACTAACCATGTATCAAGTACATAATGTATTTTATGTATACATATTGAGTAAGTATATACCAGGTCCCTCACATGAACTAAATTCATAGGTGGTATAGCTAGAAAATGATATCTCTTATGAGGAGAAGCCAGTGAAGATTTTGGATCATAGAGATAAGGTTATACACAACAAGAGAAATCAACTGGTCAAAGTATAATAGAGGAACTATAAATATGAAGAGACAAAATGGGAACTAAAGGAATAAAAGACAAATAAGGACCCTCATTTTTTCACTAAAGTATGCAGAACAACGTTTTTACGGAGAAATTTCATAAGGGTTGAAGAATGTAATGACCCAAAATTTTATCAATGAGATTTCCCTTCTTATAATTATGCCTTAAAGTAAAAATAACATACATTACGTAGAGAACCCAATAAAAAATTATTCTCATAAATTAATAATGATACATTAGTAATTAAATGAACCAATAATAAAGCCAAATATTATAGCGGGACAATAAATAGAAAAATAAGATTAAAAGAATAGGAAAATTTGGATCTGGTTGATTCAATAGAATAACCAAATTCATGAGAAAATATATAGAAATAAAACATATTATTAATAATAAAATATTCATTTAAAATATTAATGTGTATATAACCTTGGAGAAAATAGGATTTTATGATGAATAAAATAAGTGGTATTTATATAAATTAAGGAACCTATACAATTGGAATAATAACCTGACAATTGGAATAGTAATATGACCATTAGGAATAATAATCTATCTATTAGATTAGTAACTTCACCTTTGAGAGTATAAATAAAATTTAGGTATATTATAAATGAAAATATTATATATTTATATCAAGGAATAAGTAAATAAATGTTTTATAAATGATAAATTAATTGTTGTTTTTTTAAATATAAATGTTTACTTGAAATTTTATAATTAATATAATGAATTAAAAGAAAATTTATTTTCATATAATAGATTCATAAATTAATATTATATTTAATTTCAATTATAATATAATTTTATGACACCTTAATTAATTTTTCAAAGGGTCATAAAATCGGTAATAATATTTAAATTAGTATTTTTTGAATAAATGATTATTTTAATTAAAAATTAAATTTCTCTTATTTATAATATTATTTTCCTAAATGGACTCAATTTTTGAGATCTACACATTTAAAATTTGTTGGGGTGATTTTTTTGTATTTTTCTAAAATAGTTGATTATTTAGTGAATAGTGAAATATAGTAATTTAAGTTATTTAACATTATAAGTAAATAAATGAAATTTGAGTCATGGATAAGATAAGTTCCCATTATCTCGAACTCAATTTCTCTATTTATCTTACTTAGTCATAAGAATCATCACTATTGATTGTCTTGATCCAAATTAATAAACTAATGAATAAAATATTAAAAAACACCCCTCTCCTCCCCTTACAAATACCACCCCTTATCCTCAGACCTCCTAAGACTCATCGATTGTATAAATTTTCCCTATTTACCTTCCTAAATATCTTCCACATGTATAGTATCTTCTGTTCTCAAAAAAATACCCAACCCAACTACGTTAATAAGGTTCTCAAGTAGACAATATTCTAGAGGTAAAATCCTCCTTCTTTAACTTTTGAATCTTCTTTTCTTCAACCCTATCCTCACATCCACCGTGAAAAATTGCATGAAAAATATTGTTTCATATATATAATATAATATTATTATGTTAATTTAATATCTACCATCAAATCTCTTATCTTCAACATTTATCTTAAAAATGAAAACATCATTAGTGATATGTCAATTCACAGCCTTCGTGGACAATGATTTTTTATTTTCTACTACCACCTTCAAGGCTGGTCATAAAAGAATTATTATGGAAAAAATATTTTTTTAAATGTGTATTATAACTTTTTTTATGTTATGGATCTAATATATATACATAAAATTAAATAAAAAAAGTTCATCACGATAAAAAAACAACCAAAACAGTCAAAATGTTTGTCATTACCATTTTATCAAATAAATCACCCTCATGTTAAAAAATAAAATGATATATGGTAACATACAAATTTATAGAAGTGAATATATACCATATTATTTCACTCCTGGATAATTATTCCAATTTGAAAAGAACTTCCATAATTATAATCAAGCAAACCGACCATGGAACCACGAAACGAATTATTTCAGAACGAATAAATTAAAATCTATAACTCAATATAGTAGAAATAAATGAACTTAATAAAATTATAATAAATCAAATTTATGTATAATATTTTATGAATTAATTATTTAATGGATCTTATTTTATTATCTGGGAAATTAGGTGTGAATTCATAACACATTCAGATATTAGGTAAGGGATCTCTACGAACCTCCAAATTACCTTTAGGTTAATTTTTATTTACACCAATGTGTATCTTAATTATTCATAATTAATTATTCTAAATTAAATTTATTTGTTAAAAAATTATGTATCTATATAAATTCATTCTTCTTTTATGGGGAAATACATATTTTATAAGGTACCTTTCTTAGTTCCTCCTGATAACCAAGCCCGATTAAAGGGCACATCCCCATTTCATACCCATTTTTAGGTTCACTACATAAACAATTTTAAGCCATTATTATTTTTATAAAATCACAATTTTTATCAAGAAAAAAATAACTTAGTAAATTTGTGGATTTATACAAAAATTTAAGCCTTTTTTACTATAAAGTCTCTTTAATATTTTCCTTAAAACAATCAAAAGTGGTATATTTCTAAAGTTTATTAAACACTAATTTTCATGCATTAAATTCAGTTTGAAATATTGATTCATGATCTATTATTATTTTTACTTCATGATTTATTAGAAATTATTTAATCATGTCTTTTATTAATACTATTTTTATAGACCCTTTGGTTATGCCTGATGACAGGATTACGATATCCATTTCCATACACGCGTAACCCTTATGTTTATTCCTTATATTTGATTCATTATGTGAAACATATACGCATGAACATGTTATGATGGGTGAAACTGATGAGTTAATAAGGTTTTCTATATGACGTTTCCATTCCTTCATAATTGGTGGAGAATGTTAAGTCAATAATGTTTTTTTATGACTTTACCATTTCTTCTTGTTTTGAAAATCAAAAACACCGTATCTCAAATAAAATTTCATTTTACCCTGTCTTTTACATCTTTAAGGAAAAATTTCCTTCCACAAAGATATTTATCCTTACCATGTTTTCATTGTTCATATCATAATTTTTCTAAGAGTAAAAGTAGGATTGAAACCATAACCTCGGAATCCTATAATTACCTAGTTATGAAGAATTTTGTTTTAGGATCTAAATTCTCAGAATTCTGGTTATGAACTCTTCGGAGTTCTGACTCCGAATTCTGATTATGAATTCTAGTTACAAACTCTTCTGAGTTCTGAATCTGAATTCTGAATACGAATTCTAGATGCGAACTCTTCAGAGTTCTGACTCCGAATTCTGAATATGAATTTTGGATACGATCTTCTCTGAGTTCTGACTCCGAGTTCTCTAAATTCAGACTCCGAACTCTTATGAGTTCTGACTCCAAATTCTCCTGAACTCTGACTCCGAACGTTGTAAATTCAGGTTCCGAATTCTTGTGAATCTAGATTCAAAATTTCCTTGAAATTAAGACTCCGTAATTCTATAGAATTCAGGTCCTGAATTCCTAGAAAACAGAATCCAAATATCCGTGTATTATAGACTCCGAATTCAATTTTGGTTAGACTCCGAACTATCATTTTCTTACATTCTGAATATCAGATTTTAGTTATGCTTACAGTTATTTTTTTATAAAATGATGATGTGCTTTCAGTTACTCACTAACCATTTTTTGAGTGACATGTGTACAGGTCCCTCTGAAATTCAAGGAAAAATATGACCGTTGGAGGAGGGATCCGACCGTTGAAGTCCTGCATATAAATTGGAGCTCATTTGAAAGAGCTCATATCTTTTTCAATTTTTGAAGCTCAGAACATTCAGAAGTGATTTCTAGAGATAGAGGCTCTTATAAACTCTCAAGCTTCAGGAATAATGTTTGAATAGCTTGTTCAAACTTTGCTTCGTGTAGAAATACTTAGTGTAGAGGTGCGATTTCCTTGAAATCAGATACATCAGGTTGTGAAGTCAGAGGTTCCTATTTCTTTACAAATCGAGGGATTGTGGGGATAGAATGAAAGATACCGATCATTAGATTGAGGGATTACATGGGTTTGGGTAAGACATACTTTTTTGAAATTATAAATCAAGGGACCTTTTATCCAGGGTTGTTGGATACCCTTCTGTTTATGATAAAAGAGTTATTACTTGTTACTTTTAGTATATCTATTTTGTTTTCCGTTGTACTTTTAGTTTTTGAAGAAATTATAATATTCTTATACGTCCTTAGACTTTTACTCCGATTATATAGGATTCTATATGCTTTAAGGTAGAATCTTAGTTGTTGTAAACTTTTTTTAAGTGTCATTTCTAGAATCACCTTTCTGGAATCAAGCAAGTTATTAGATTTTAGTGGTGTTTTGAATTTTATTTATGCTAATATTTCCTTACGGATTTTTAAAGTATACAATTCAACCCTCCCCCCCCCTCGTGTATTTGAGCATATCATTTTTACATATTCGATCCAAAAACTGCTATCAGAGGAGGTGACCTCTTAATTAATCTCATGATTAGATTCTAAAGAGAATTCTTCTTCTTATTACTTTCAGAATTGAATTTCTGGATTCACACTTTTTTGGAATCAGTTTTTCGGACTTTATAGTTCAGATTCATTTTTTCTTAGAGATGCTCTTGTTCTATATTTTCCTTGCTTAGGAATATTCTCCTTGTTTACAAAATAAGTCTATTAACAAGTCTTTGTGGAATGAATTTCTCTTTAAGATAGAAGGAATCAATGTTGGTTCCATAGAAAATCTCAATCAAACTAGACCACCTATCTTTGATGGAAGTGATTACGAATATTAGAGAGATCACATGAAGACGTTCATTATCAATACTGGAGTTGATAATTTTGTAATGCTTACTGGAGGATATAAAATCCCTGACAAAGAAGTTAGTACCTTCACCAATAAAGAAAAGAATGAATATCAACTGAATTATAAGGTATGCAATACTTCGCTTTGATCCATTACTAGAAACATATAGAGCCAAATTTCATCTCGTGAAGCAGCAAATTGTATTTGGAAAAAAATTGAAGTTGATCACTTTGGAACTTGCAAAGTAATTGAAACTTGAAGAGCCATGCTCAGAGATGAATATCATGGTTTCTGATTTCCTTATAGAGAACCGATATGTAATTTTCAACAAATATTCATGAGTATTGTGAATAGTTTACAATCCATGGGTGAGAAAGGATTAGATGATGAATCCCTTGTTGATAAGATTAGAGACATCAGGCCGAATGAATGGGAATACAAGAGAACTTCTATTGATGAGAATAGAAAGGTTACTTAGATTTCCATAGATGAACTGTTTGGAACTCTTCATCAACATGAGACTAGAATGAAGAGAGATGATGATAATGTAAAGAAGAATAATGGAAATGGCAGGGTTTCTTTTACTACAACTTCAAATCATATGAAAGCTAAGACTCCTGAGAGAGTTACTAGATCCAAATCTAAAAAAAAATTATCCAATCCAAATCTAGTGGAAGTGAATCCTCAAAAGATAAATTAGTAAATCTTGCTCGAAGGATTAAAAAATAGATGGACAGAGGAACATTCAATCCAGATACAAGAAAAAGGAAAGGAAAGATAAGAAAGATTCAAAAGTTACATGTTACGAATGAAAGAGAGCTAGACACATAAGACCTGATTGTCCTATGCTTAAGAGAAAATAAAGGAAGGAATGGCATTTAGACAGAAATAGAAATAATTATTATAAGGCTAAACCAAAGAAAGTCTTGAATGCTAATGACACATGGAGTGCCAGTGCTGGAGACTCTTCAAATGAATCTTCATATTATGAATCTTCTGGACAGAATAATCTTGGTATAATTGCCATACTACCTACTAACAATCATTGTTTAATCTCTAAGGTACTCAATGTCGAATCATTGCCCAATGATTCTTTAAATTCAATTAATAATAATGATAAATATGATAACTCTTCGGATGAAGAATCTTCTTCTGATGAAGATAATACTTTACCTTTCTACGAAGAAGTTTCTAGGTTTTCAAAACATCTTGAGATTGAGAATTCAAAACTCATGAAAAAAATTGTTAAGGAAAATTCTAAGAATACTATTCTTACTAAGGAAATACAAAATCTTTCTAAATATCTTGATATGAAAAATTTCGATTTTGAAAGTATTTCAAAAAATCTTGAGAAAGTAAATTCTGAGAAGAATAAACTTTCTAAGGATCTAGAAAATGTAATTTCTAAGAAAAATGTTTTTGAGCCTAGCTCTTGTTCAAAATCAAATGTTTTTGAAAATAGGCACATGGTTATCAAACTCAAATCCGAAATATTTTCCTTGAGGAAGTGTTTTTCAAACATTACCTTAGGTAAGGAGAATTTTGATAAAATTTATTCTCAAATCCGACCCCTAAGGAATAGTTCGGGTTTTGGTTATACTAGTTCTAAACCAATATTTAGTAACAATTACTTTGTTCCTCAAAGTGATCCATTCTGTAATAAGTGATAGTGTGGTGGAAACTGGGAAAAAATTGTTCCTTAAACAAAACCCAGTCATTAGGATTTCATAAAGACTATTTTTCTAAGAAGATGTGGGTGCCTAAAATTTTACCTTCTGAAATTTACGGATCCAAGAAATATTGGATTTCAAAAGTCTAACTCTTTTATTTTCAAGAAAGTAGAGAAATTACCAACAGAAATATGAGGTACATGGATAGTGGATGTTCCCGATATATTACTGGTAACAAAAACTACTTTGAAAAGATTATCAAGACAAAAGGAGGAAAATTAACTTTCGGAGATAATGCTCAGGGAGAAATTATTGGTATAGGTAACATCGTTCTTCTTGGAAAAACATTGATTTCACATGTTTTATTTGTTAAGGGTCTTAAGCACAACCTCATTAGTATAATCCAATTATGTGATGAATGTTACCTTGTGAATTTTAGGAATGAAAAGTGATTAGTACACAATTCCAAGAAAGTGTTTATTCTTTTTTCCCAAAGGCAAGAGAATGTTTACACACTAAACTTAAAAGACCTTAGGAGCCAAGACATACCTTTCTGTAGTGAAATAGAAGATCATTCTTGGTTATGGAATAGAAGGTTAGGTCACAATAATCATACAAACTTATGGAAACTTTCTATGAAAAGATTAGTTAAGGATCTACCATAGCTTAGATTTGATTCTTCAAAAGTTTGTAACCCTTGTCAATATGGAAATTAGCATAAATCAAGTTTTAAATTAGTCAGTGAAATCAAAACTATTGATGCATTACAGCTAGTGCATATGGATCTTTTTGGTCCAACCCAAACTGGAAGCATTGGAGGCAAGTAATATGTGTTTGTTCTAGTTGATGATTACACTAGATTTAAAGGGGTCTATTTTCTAGCAAAGAAGTCTGAAGCCTTCTCATATTTCAAAAATTTTAGAGCCCAAGTAAAAAATGATAAAAGCCTTCCATTGAAAACTATTCATAGTGATAATGGAGGAGAATTTTAAAATTATAATTTTGAAACTTTTTGTAGTAGAAAAGGCATTACTCATAACTTCTCAGCACCCAGAACACCTCAACAAAATGGGGTTGTTGAAAGAAGAAATAGAATTCTTCAAGAGATAACTAGAACCATATTGATTGAATATTATGTAGCCAAATATTTTTGGGCTGAATCTATAGGTACTTCTTGCTATACAATAAATTGTGTTTTGATTATACCTTTTCTTAATAAAACTCCTTATGAGTTATGGAATGGTATAAAACCTAGACATTCCTACTTTAAGGTGTTTGGTTACAAGGTATTCATTCTGAATACTAAAGATAATCATTATAAATTCCCACCAAAATTTGAGGAAGGATTTTCTTAGGATACTCCACAACTTCTATGGCTTATAGAGTTTTCAATAAAAACACTTGTACTGTTGAAGAAACAGTACCTATCAAATTTGATGAAACCAATCCTTTTGTTTTTAAATAACCCAAACCTACAACTTCAGATGTGTTTTCAAAAACTGATTATCAGCCTGTGTTAGAAGATCCTTCTGATATGGAAAATGTCCAAGAAAATACTTATGAAACATTTACCCCAGAATATTTTCTACCCTATGTTGATGAACAGGTTTTACAAAACCAAAATCAGTTGTTTCTAAAGAATCATCCCAATGATAGTACCATTGGTGATGTAAATCAACCTGTAAGGACTAGAAGTTCCTTAATAAATGAAGTGGAACATCTAGAATTTCTTTCCCAATTGGAGCCAAAAATCACTGATGAAGCTTTAGATTATGATGATTGGATTAAATCTATGCATGATGAGCTAAATGAATTCGAAAGGAATAAAGTCTGGACCTTAGTTGAAAAACCTAAGGAAACTTATGTTTTTGGAGTAAAATGGGTCTTCAGAAATAATTGTGATGAAAATGGAATCATTGTAAGAAATAAAGCTAGATTAGTTGCTAAAGGCTATAATCAATAAGAAGGAATATAGTTTGAAAAAACCTATGCTCCAGTATCTAGACTTGAATCTATTCGTATTTTACTTGCCTTTACAGCATTCTTTAATTTCAAACTTTTTCAAATGGAATTGAAATGTTATTTCATTAATGGTTATGTTCAAGAGGATGTTTTTGTTGAACAACCTCCTATTTTTGAAGATACCAAACATCCTGATCATTTTCATAGAGTTACCAAAGCTTTATATGGCCTTAAACAAGCCCCCTGATCTTGGTATGATAGACTTACATGATTTCTTCTTCAAAATAACTACGTTAAGGGAAATGCAGATCCAACCCTTTTCATAAATAAAGATAAGAAAAATGTTTTCATTGTTCAAATTTATGTTAATGAAATTATATTTAGTTCAACTCCGCAATCTTTAACCTATTCCTTTACTGATCTAATGAAATTTGAGTTTGAAATGAGTGTGATGGGTGAGTTAACATTTTCCTTGGTTTTCAAATTTCTCAAAAACCAGAAGGAATCTATATATACCAACATAAGTATATTAAGGATATTCTTAAAAAGTGAGGATATGAAAACACTAAATGAATAATTACTCCCATTGGTACCACAAACACACTTGTTCTTGATGAAGCTGGGAAACCAGTAGATCAAACAACTTTTAGAGGTATGATAGGAATTTTACTTTACATGATAGTTAGTCGTCCAGACTTACTGTTTTTAGTGTGGTTATGTATAGGATATCAATCCAATCCTAAGGAATATCACTTAATGACAGTGAAAAAAAATTCACTACTTAAAGGGAACCATGGATTTAGGACTCTTTTATACTTCTGGAAATGATTTCATTTTAAAAAGTTTTTCGGATGCCGAATTTGGTGGATGTCAAATGGATAGAAAGAGCACATCCGAAACTTGACAATTCTTAGGAGATTCATTAGTTTCTTGGTTATGAAAGAAGCAACACTTAGTAGCACTTTCCAATGCTGAAGCTGAATATGTAGCAGTTGGAATATGTTGTGATCAAGTGTTGTGGATGCAACACACACTCACAGACTATGGTATGAGTTTTACCAAAACACAAATTTTGTGTGATAATACACGATCCATTTCCCTTATTAAAAACCCTTCACATCTCTCTCGTGAAAAAAATAGATATTATGCATCACATTCTTAGGGATCACATACAAAAAGGAGATATCATTCTTCAATTTATCTGAACACAAGACCAACTTGTCAATATTTTTACAAAATCTTTACCCTCTGATAGATTTGAATACATTAAACAAAAGTTAAGAATGATAATTGTAAGGTAATCTTCCTCATTAACATCCTGTAGAACCAATATCCTTACAATAAAAAACTCTTTTTCATAGGTGGATTACATTTTATTGTTAGTTTTTCATATTTTTCATAATGAAGTTTTACATATTTTTCATAATGAAGTTTTTCATATTTTTCATAATGAATTTTTTCATATTTTTCTTAATGAAGTTTTTCATATTTTTCTTGATGAAGTTTTTCATATTTTTCATAACATTGTTTTTCATATTTTTAGTAATGATGTTTTTCATATTTTTCATAATGAAGTATTTCATATTTTTCATAATGAAATTTTTCATAATTGAAATTTTGGCAATGACGTTTTTCGTACTTGAAATTTTCATAATGAAATTTTTCATACCTAAAATTTCCTTAATGAAGTTTTCGTACTGGAAATTTTCATACCTTTTTTGTAGATGAGATTTTTGTAATGAAGATTTTCGTAATGAAAATTTTCATAAAGAAGATCTCTGTACTTGATTCTTTTTCATACTCAGGTTTTTTTTGGAATCTAAAGTCCTTCAAGAAGAATTTTCCTCAATATGAATAGTTCTCCAAACAATCCGAAAGGTATGATTATTTCTTGAGTTTTTGTAATAACCTTTTACTTTCTGGTAGTTTCTTTTGTTTTTAAAATTTCTCATATTCTAGTTTCCTTAAATCCGAATCATTTACTTTAAAAACCTTATAAGATCGGATCCTACCAAATTGTCCTTGCGGCTATCATTTCAACCATTAGATCTGATCAGAAGAATTATCATCCATTGGATTGAAATGGGAATATGAATCGTCGCTTCAACACCTATAAAAGGGGACCCCCCCCCATGGTTTTCCCACATCGTTTCTCAAGATTTTTCATGTCAAAGCTCTTCCCCACTACAAAATCTCGTTCTAAATTTCTCAAAGTTTTCTCATGTCTGAATGTCTGTTGAATTTCCCTCTCAAGATATGTTTTCTTTCAAGACAATTTCAGAGTGGAAAATATACAGGGAGAGTTTGGTGCATCCAAACTTCTTTAATAAGTATTACTCTATTATTTCAAAGAATATCAAGCTTAATGGATGGGAGATTGTATCCATATCAAATATAAGAGCTCAGGATGTTGTGTATCCGGATCTACTCATTGAGTTTAATGAGTCAGTTTGTTTCTTTAAGGAAGAAGGGAGAGATAATTTTTATTTCAAGAGTTATAGTAAAACTTATGCACTTTCTTATACCAAGGCTGGTATCTTGGTAGGGTTATCTTATGAAGGAGAGATAGAATTTTGTTCCCACAAGCTGCTAGATGTTCAAGGGAGTTTTTTAAAAGTGACGTCTTTGCAATGTCTTGGACTTACAGATGTCAAGACCACAAATATTTTTCACTTGTCTACCAACAATCCGATCCTAGAGTTATGGGTTCAGGGTTTTATCATATCGAGAAAGGGTGAAAAGGAAACTCTTAAGAAAAGTGATATGTATATTATGGATTTTTTTGTAAATATATGGAAAATCAATCTGATGAAGCATATTCTCATTACGATAGAGAATATCAAGAATGGGAATCTGAGAGCATAGATAATCATGTATCCTTCCCTACTCTCCAAGTTGATAGCTCGGTGTCTTGAATCATTCAATATTTCTTGTAGTTCTAAGTCGGATAATTTCAAAGCGATGTTAGTAAGTGATGAAACTTTAAAAAGAATGAATTTTGGATTTTCTATATATTCAGGAGTGTTTTATGATCTACTAGTGGAAGAAGAAGAAGCCATTTCGAAAATTGCAGAAGAGGCTTAACCATCAAAGAAGGCTGGAAAGAAAAAAAAATTGAAGGAAGTAGAAGCTGAAGGTGAAAACCCTAAAGCTAAGAAATCTCAAACCGCACCTCTAATGCCCATGAAACTAAAAACCTATCCAGATGAAGTTTCTTACAAATGGAGGGAGGATAAGAAGAACCGGAAATAAGGGGAGCCATAGTTTGTCCTAGACTCTACAGAGGCCAAAGCATTGAAAGAGAAAGTTGTGGAAGAGCTTGAGAATAAATCCAAAGAGAATAATCTTAAGAGAAGATGTCAGAGGTAGAGATTGTCCAACATCTTTTGAATGCTACTGAAGTTTCATCAGATAACATTCTAGTACCGAAATCCTTCCTAGTTAAACCATTACCTGAAACACATGGGAAAAATATTATGACTATGGAAAAAGATCAAGAGATGGTTTTTGAACAGATATAAGCTGTGGAAGTAGTGTCATAAAAGGAATAAAGTATTAGTCTCACTGATGATCTGATTAAGAAAGTTAAAGATTATCATAATAAGGAAAGTGGTTCTGGAAAATTGTCAATCCGGACTTCTCAAGCCAGATCTTCAAAACATTCTACCCCTAGAATTGATGAGAAGGGTGAAGAGGAGGTTAATAAATTGTCTGAGGAAGAGAGCTATAATCTTGTATTCATTCATCCTAAGGACATTTAGGGAGGAGCTGAAAAAGAAAGTTTTGATGAAGATAAGATTGTTCAGTTGTTTGGAAGTGATCATGAGTCTCCAGATGAATAATTTGTTCTGAGAATTAGTAAGGGAAACCAAGTGGTTGTAGATACCCCCATGAAAATAATTTTGAGGAAGAAGGAAGCTGGTGGAACTTCTAAGAGGAGACTGGTTGAGCTAGAAGAAGAACCATCACTATGAAAAATGTAGGATTCAGAGTCATAAGCTTTAAGACATGACATTGTCATTCAATCTCTGAAGAAGCTAGTTGACACCATTTTGATCTTTCCAACCATTGACTTCAGATGTCAGATGCTTTAACACATCATGAATCAGAAATTGGATTCTGTATCCATTGTGATGGATAGGTGTGTAAATATTGAGGCTGATCACAAGAACATCCTTATCAACTATGAAGCCCACAAAAAATCTTGCAAGAAAGTGACCAGATGGTCGAGGAATATTTTTGAAGATTTGAGAGAGATTGATCAATTTCAAGATGATGTCAAGGAATATTTTGATTCTGAAGACACCAAAATCAAGGATCTTTCAATTAGATTTGAGTAAAAGCTAAATCTTGAATAGAATACTCAGATTCAGGAGGTCAAGGATCTGAATGGTAAGATGAACTCTGTTGCTCAAAGTTGGAAAAGGTGAAGGGATCTCCGGATCGAGATTAAAGAAAAGCTATTAAAGAAAGAAGACTTGTTGAAGGCTCAGGAAGAGTCTCTGGAGGCTCAGGATGATAGGATCAAAGCCTTAGAGAATCAAGAAGAAGAGGATCACAAGGAGCCAAAGAAGCTGAAAACCATTGTGAAGAAGCTAATACCCAAGGAAAAAAAATAGATCCAAATCTGATATTTTGTTTTATCTGTTTTTCCTTCTACAAATTCATCCAATCTTAATGAAATTGTGGTCGCTTGTGTTGTTTGGATGTTTGTACTAATATTTCACGTACCATATTTTTTTTAATTCCCTCAAACTCTTTTTGAAAATCACAAAGGGGGAGAAGGAAAAATAATCTAAGTAAAAGAAATAATATCCCTAAGTAAGTGGGAGTTTATCAAAGGGGGAGTTCTCATTATGAATATTTCCACATTAAAATAAAAAATTTCATTCCGGAAATCTAGAATACGATGCTTATTGTTCCAAAGCCTAAGGGGGGGTTAGTCGTATTCAGCATTGTTCATATATAATGGGAGGTAAGTTTTAGTTTCAAAGTCTAGAAATTTTTTTCCTAAGTCCTTATATTCTTTTTTCAAATAATGTTTGTGATTTCCAAAAAGGGGGAGATTTTTGAGTAAATAAGGTTTTCCTTATGGCTTTTCCATTCCTTCATACTTGGGGGAGATTGTTAAGTCAACAAGGTTTCCTTATGACATTACTATTTCTTCTTGCTTTGAAAATCACAAACACATTATCTCAACAAAAAGTTCATTTTACCCTGTGTTTTACTTCTATAAGGAAAAATTTTCTTCCCCAAGGAAATTTATCCTTACCATGTTTTAATTGTTCATGTCATAATTTTTATAAGTGTAAAAATCAGATTGAAACCATAACCTCGGAATCCTATAATTTCTTAGATATGAAGAATTCTGTTTCAGTATCATAATTATAAAAATTCTGGTTACGAACTCTTTTGAGTTCTGACTTGGATTTTGGATTATGAATTCTAGTTACGAACTCTTCTGAGTTCTGACTCCGAATTCTAAATCAGAATTCTGGTTATGAACTCTTCTGATTTCTGACTCCGAATTCTAAATACGAATTCTGGATATGAACTTCTCTAAGTTCTGACTCCAAGTTCTCTGAATTCAGACTCCAAACTCTTATGAGTTCTAACTCTTAATTCTCATGAAATCCGACTCTGAAATTTGTAAGTTCAAGTTCTGAATTCTTGTGAATCCAGATTCCGAATTTCCTTGAAATTCAGAATCAGAAATTCTATAGAATTTAGGTTTAGAATTCGTATAAAAAAGAATCTGAATATCCTTGTATTATAGACTCTGAATTCAATTTTGGTTGGACTTCAAACTTCCATTTGCTTAAATTCCAAATATCATATTTCGTTATGATTACACTTATTTTCTTATAAAATGATGTCGTGCTTTCAGTTACTCACTAACCATTTTTTGAGTGACATGTGTACATGTCCCTCTGAAATTCAAAGAAAAATATGACCGTTGGAGGAGGGAGCTAACCTTTGAAGTCGTTCCTATAAATAGAATCTCATTTGAAAGAGATTAGAACTTTTGTAATTTTTGAAGATCAGAACTTTAAAATGTGATTTTTAGAGAGAGAGGCTCTAATAAACTCTCAGGCATCATGCAGAAAGTTTGAACAGCTTGTTAAAACTTTTCTTTGTGTAGATTTTTTTAGTGCAGAGGTGCGATTTCCTTGAAATTGGAGACTTCGGGTTATGAAGTCAGAGGTGTTGATTTTCTAACAAATCTAGGGCTTGAGGGGATAGCAAGATAGATACTGATCTTCGGATGGAGGGCTTACCTGGTTTTGGGTAAGACAGTATTTTATGAAAGTATAAATCAAGGGACCATTTATCCAAGGTTGTTGGATACCATTATCATTGGGATAAAAGAGTCACTACTTGTTACCTGTAGTATTTCTATTTTGTTTTTCACTGTACTTTTAGTTGTTGATGAAAGTATAATCTTATTATACTACCTTAGACTTTTACTCTGATTATATAGGATTCTATACACTTTAAGGTAGAATATTAGTTGTTGTAAACTTTTGTTATGTTTCATTTCAAGAATCACTTTTCTGGAATCAAGGAAGTTATTAGAGTTTAGAGGTGTTGTGAATTTTGGTTATGCCAAAATTTCCTTAGGGATTTTTAAAGTATACAATTCACCCCCCCTGTATTTGAGCATCTCATTTTTACATATTCAATCCAACAGAACCCATATATCATTTCAATGCACTGGGTAATTTTTAGTCTCATGAGAAGTCATGTATTGGATTAAAGAGAAAACCTAATCCCTTATGGGACTTTTTCCCCCATGTGATATAGTATTGGCAGTTATCCTTAACGCATGTTTATGTCATGTTTTATGTTGCTATGAAATTCATATATTTCCATGATCATATAATTCCATGTTCTTTATGATATATATGTACATGTTTATTCATGTTCCATGCTTATTATAATATCATGTTATTACTTTGACCCATGTGATATGCTTCTATTCCACGATTATTCCGTAACTATGATTTTTAGCTCAAACATTTTGTCTATGTATTCCCCAGGTTCTCCTATTAAATTTTTTGAGAATAAATAATGTAAGAATATTATTATGTATGATAAATATAAATATTTTTTATTCTATTTCCATATTTTCAATTTTATGTACATATTTTTCTAAAAACACTAGACTTTATGATCATTCGTATGTATTTGATGGTTAATTATTCTTAAAATCACATAATAATATCTGTAAAAGGCTAGGGTCACTATATTTTTTATTTTTCAAATATGTTTTGTGGAGATTTATTATTTTTACTATTTTTTTCATAAAAAAACATGAAACAAATAGTTTCATTGTTGAGGTGATATGATTTCTAGCTAAACAGTCAAAACATATAAAAAGATCTCTGTATAAAAAATTAAGAAAATAAATGTTGTGAATAATATTATATAAATTTATCTTCACCTCTATTTAATTATCACATTATAAAAATCATTTAATAATCCCTTTAAATGTTAAAAATGTCTTTTAAAGCCATAGAATATAAATATTATAGAGCCTGAAATTAGATTATAAATTTTTTGATATATTTTTTTGTAGTTGGTTAATGAAAAATAAGTTAAAAAATGAAGTAAAATTTGATAAAAAGTATAATTAATTGTACGGTAATGTTTTGAAATAACAACTTTTAAGTATAAAAGTAAGTAAAATATAATCATCAATACTCAGGTAGTTTTTTATAAATGTATATGAATTAGAGGAAGGTTGTATATCCATTGATTATAAATGGAAATCATAGAATTATTAATTCACAACACCCACTGGGTGTTTTGTGTCAGCCAATGTGGGGGGTCTACCCATGCCACCCACACCACATTCCATGACCCCAACCATCCTCACTTTGTCCCTTTTGAGTGAACTCCATCAATACTAGGTGGATTATTTGAATATATTTTCACAAAAAATACCAATTATTTGATTTTGTTTTGATTTATTATCATCTTATATGGACTCCTTCAATGAATCTCAAAAATTTAATCTCCAATTAATTATTTCACCCACATTGACCCACTCCACACATTTACACTAACTCTCCATTAATCATACACCTACCCTGTCCCCCCCCCACAAATAAACTCACTCCCAATACTCTTCAGAAACCTCCACAGTTGTGTCCTCCACACGAGTTCCCTCCACACTTCTCCACCCATCTTCCTCCATATTTTTTTCACCATGATGCTACTCATGATACTCTTTCTCATATCCTTTATATCCTATGTTTCACCCTCTATTACCTAACAGGCCTTGACCCTTATCCTTTTGAAGTCTACTCTTCCCACCACTAATCAATTCAGGGTTCTGTCTTCCTAGGATGGACAAAGCCCCTACCACCACAACTTGAATGGAATCACCTGCATTGCCTGCGCCTACATTCTATCACTCAACCTCACCACCTCCGGGTATAATAACTAGGTTTTTATATGAGTTAATAATCCATATAGATTCTGGTTTAACCCTTATTGAGGTTCTCTTTTTCGATTAGACCCTAAGTTGGCATGTGGTCTGGTTGGGTAGTTTTGGAAATGAAGAGGCAAGAGGGTTGTAGGTAGGATATATGACAATTACACATTGTGTAATTGGGATACATATCATGTGTCGATTATAGGATGTTTAATGGTATGTCTATAACCTTTCGCAACATGGGGAGTAAGATCCCGAACATTTCATAGTTTTTAAATCATTTACATGCTGTGTAAATTCCAAAGTTAGGTTTTTTAAAACAGATTTGGGGACTATAATTTTGATAAAATACCTCACCTCCCCCATCTTATCTCATGCAGGAAAACACAAGGAATCCATGACCTTGGATTTGTTGTCATTTCTCAATATGACCTTCGATTCCATATCTATATGTCCCATTGAAAGAATACTGGTGAATGATTTTTTTCCTTTATCTACTTTCATCATTCTTCTTCCTATCGACAACACTCTTTTGATATAGGATCATATTCCCTATTTTCAAGGAATTGATACATTCTTCATATTACATTCTATCTTGGAAAAACTAAAAGATGATACAGGATGAGGAGAGTGTTATAGGTTCGAGGTATGTGTTCTATGACTCATCCCTCATGTCTTTCCATTTTATAAATTATCAACATTGTGTGCACGCTGATTTCATTAGCTATTGTCTATTTAATTAACATTCCTTGTTTATAGTTATTAGAATTTTATTCTAAGACCCTTTTTATATATGTTCTTAATTTTTGGAGGTTATGACCTCAACGTTGACCACCCCAAGTAGGGAGTTACCACTTTTATTTATTTGGTTGTTCGTTATGACTATCTACACAACCGTTTGGGTGTGCTACTACTAGGCCTTAACAAAGGTAAGTTTTTTAAATTAGATAAATGGATTGATAGTGGATATAACATGTATATATCACTTGAAAATTATAAGGTAAGGGTTACAATAAATTAATTAACCTTTCAAATGTTAATTGGAAAGTATGTTATAGATATAAATCTCCCTAGATATTATAATTTAATTAAATATAGTTTCACATATTTATCCCACCTTTTCATGCTTATAAAAGGTAAAGGAGAGAACCTAATAATAGTTGAATATTAAATTAATGTAATTGATGATTCCATTTCCTTAGACTGCCTTGTCTTATTTATGAAAGTTAAATGATTAAACCAAATAATTGATTGTATAATTAAAGTAATTAATGTTTTCATGTCCTTAGACCACATTGTCATGTTTATGAAATGTGAAGGAGTGAACCAAATAGTTAAATTAGGAATTAATGTAATAAATGGTCGCATGTCCTTTTAGCCTTGTCACTTAGTATGAAAGGAAATGGAATGAACCTTTTTAATTATTAAAAGGCATGAGTATTACATGGACTAAATTAAATAATGAAAAAAGTTTATGTTCCTATTGCATATGAACATTTTCAAACTTTATAGAAGTTTTCATACTTCATCCATCCTTGGATTCCCGATGGAATTCCTTGAGAAATCATAGGATGCCATTCTGATTCAAGGAGCATGTTTCCAAGGGAGATACCCACATTGGAACATGGTCATTTTCTACTAACAGATTCTTGACATGATGTCGTAGGACCACTTCACTATGTTTCAAACATTAGTATTCCTTGTATATACTCCTTGGATCCAGCGTGATGCCTTCAAACACGTGGAGCCATGGATACAACCCATTGTGCCTAGCCACGCTTCCCCATTTTACCTAGGATGAGATCCCCAGACTCTTTTAGAACTATATACAGTGGAATTCCTTGGGTGATGCCCCTTAGATTACACTCAGACCCCTCATATCTAGGCTAGAGGTTATTACTGAGTTTGGTTGACCCTTGAGGTCAAGGATTCCTTGATTATTACCTCAAATCCTCTTCATTATTATCTTTATCAGGGTTGCCTTGGTTATTAACTTGGATCCTCTTTACTATTATCATCATTACAGGATGTCTTGTTAGACCATGGATCCATTATTATTATTTATCATGATATTTCCTATGCTATTATGCATCTTGTGACTCGTATATTTATACTACACTTAAATGAATTAATTTCATGATACGTGTTTAGAAACCAGTTGAGGCTTATGCAATAATCAATTATCATTATAGCAATGCTTTGCTTTTATATATACCTACACATTGTTTCATTTTATATTCATAGACTAGATGATCTAGATGTTCTTATTGGTGGCCTAGTGAATTTATCTCACACCCTATCTGGGCCTCCGATGGTACCCAGGGTGATTATATCTATTTAGGTGTTGATAAGGGGAATAATACCACTTTGGACACTTGATACTACTTTCTTACATTAGGATGGATCATGGTAGAAGATGAAAAAGGAAGTGCTCCAGATGCTTGTATTTTTTTGGATACTTTTTCATCTTTTATATAGAATGTATTTCTTACTACTTTATATACCTTTTTTCAAATTTTTAGAGATATTTCATACATTATCATCATATTTTTTATATGACTCAGTTTCTATTTTTTGAATATTATATTCATCCTGGATGTTTGGGATTATTTCTACTGCTTATTCATTTATACTTCTTCTCCTATTTTTTACTATTATTATTTATCTATTGTGATCCAATCTTACATGAGGTCATATTTTCCCTATGAAAAAACCCTAGGTCCTCAATTCAAGTCAGTAACCTCTAGTTCATTGGGATCTATGGTTAATTCCATGTAGAAACTTGGTTTGGGGAACCTCTAAGTGGAAACCAAGTCTGGGAGGTCAGAAAGTGGTATCGGATTGGTTCTTTTCTTGCCTTGCTATTTTTATACAATAGGCAAGATATTGGGAACACTTTATAACTTGTTTATAATTCATGCTTGGGTATAGCTAACTCATGTTTGGGGTAAATGTCGAGTTTCCTAAAATAAGAATGGTTGTTATGTATTTTTCTTATTACAGTTGATATACATTCAATGATTGGTGACACACATTCTATGTGATAGTTATAATTATTACTATGATTGAGTTTTTAATTTTTTTTCCTTGCCCAATGGGATGAGGGAAAGGAATCAACAACCATGAATCATTATATATACCTTGAATTTACATGCCATGTATATTCCATGTCATATAGGATAAATTTTATTTCTTAAATTTCCTATATTTCCGGGAACTCTTGAGTGATCTATGCTTATTATATAGTCCTATGTTGATAACATCTTCTGTAAGATAGTTAGTTGGTTATTTAAAGTTTCATAATAAATATAAATAGTTTTTTCCTATATAGGTTGATGATGGCATCTTAAATATCTAGTTTCTACCCATCACAACTATATACCAATCATTAAATGAGCAGCTCATTGGCTATGATTGAGTGATTTATAGTTTCAATTCCCAAGGTGAATGGTCCCCCATGGATTGGAATGGGTGATTTACTAGTTGTCTCCATCGTATATTACTCATATTGATCTGATACACAATGTAGATATGGGTAAATAGAAATAAAATGGGAGTTGATTTCATCGATATGGTGTATGGGCCCTTATTCACTAAGAATGATGATCCATTTTGATCGAAGGTTGATATATCTATATATGAAAAAGAAATATTAAAGGTAAATCCAAACTTATAAAATGAAATGGATTCTAGTGAATGAATAGGAAAGGTATAATTTGTAACGCCCCGACCCCAGATTCCCAGAGATGGTGCATTACTTTAAATACATTGGCATGATTACAAGGAATCAAGTCCTGAAAAACCGATCAGTTTAGCAGTCTTGGAAAATAGATTGCATACATGAAGATTATATTACACTTTATAACATTCAACACAAATAAAATCTTTTGAGAATTCCATTTTTCCTTTATCTTAACCCTGCATCTCAAACATAAAAGACATCTTGGGATCCTTGGAAAATAAAACATAAGAAAGGGGTGATCTCAGATGCTCAGTAAGGGTAAATAATTTTGCAAAAGCTATAAACTTTTAAGGAAATATGTTTAATAAAAAAAATATCCTTTTAAACATAAACATGAACATAAAATGGAAAAAATTAATCAAACATTACCATATAATCATGCACATGGATATTCTACTAGTCTAATAATCACATGTAATAACTAATTTCATAATGAGGGAATGCCTAATGTCGTACATCATTACCACATAGTCAAGGACTTATGCCAATACTAAAAAAAAATTGGCCAAGGCCTTGTTCCAAGACACTAGTTTCTCTCATGAGACCTACTGATGCATCAAGGATCTAAAGCGGGCTCCACCCATAACTTACTAAGTCTATTGCATTCCTCATATGAAAATGTTGAAACATAACATAAACATTCGTATTAAAACTAGAATATGAAATGTCAATACAATAACCATAAACCATGAATGGTATAAAAATATCACATTCACAATCAAACATATCATATCTTATTCAATACAATATTGAAGATTTTATTTATAAAAAATCAACCCCAATCAAGAATAATATCCAAAAAGGATGTTTACATAGTTGAAAGTAATCATTAAAACCCATTGAGAAAAATATCCTTTTTTGTGAAATCATTTAAATGTAACGCATTTATAAAGGAATTAATTTAAAATATATTTTTGAATCAAAGTTCCGCATACCAATTTGAAACTTTTAAAAATAATTATTATTTCAAAACATTCATGTCCATATAAATAAATACTTAAAACCATTTTGAAAACATAGACATTAATTAAAATGATTTAGAAAGATAAAGCTTTAAAACATTTAAAATTATGATCTTGATAAAGAGAACCATTCCCAAATACTTAAAATATTTATTTTGAAATCATTTTTATGAAAAATGGACATGGATGATAAAAATGTCCCAGTAAATACTTACACATAAACAATCTCGGATAATAATGAGATTGAGAATTAACCCTTACCTTGCACTTTCCTTTAGTCAAGGGTACATTGAACCTCATGTATGAAGATATTAGTATGTTATTAAATTATACCAGAACCATATTAATATTTATAATATCATACAGGATTCATTTATGACTTTATACTGCACATTAAATAATAATTTCCATGTTAAATTGACATTATGGATAATAACCTCTTTCTTTATCGTACATGTTTTAACTTGTTACTTTTGATTGTATCACATAGATCAAGATTTAAATACATCCAGAATATAAAACATGATTTATATATCATATAAATTTAGAATATAAATATGTATAATATACATAAATATGAAATGGAAAACAACGTTTATGGAGATGGTTGTCCATTCGTACGCATAAACGTTGTTTCCATTTTCATTTCGTATTGAACGGAACTAAGTGAATAATATATATGTAAGTAAAAATATATATATATCCATTATCATTATTATGTCATATATTACATACTTATTATTAATATATATTTTTATAATTGTTGATGAATGGTGAATGTGGAAATGAATCTCATCGCATCGTGGAGACGGTAATCTGTACGTACGCAAGAGAGACAATATCATTTCCTTAAAGGTGTGGAATTGGATGGTATATTAATTTTACAGAGACATTATCATGTTATTTTCATTATTTATATACATATTACTCATCATTATATCCAACCAAATAACATAGTGTTGAATAACAAATTACACCACGGTGTGGAGATGGTAAGCCATATGCATGCATGCATGGTGACATTATCATTCATATGATGGATAGAATAATGAATATGGTTGTGAAATATTTATAATAAAATCACAGTATATAGAAGATACTGAAGTTATTATTTTAGAATGGAAACAACAATGAAAGTTTAAGTGGAAGAATAAGCGAACTTGAAAGAGGGTGGTGAAATCATTGCCACTTCTTCGGATTATTCCTTAGGATGTGATCAAAAGGGCTCCTTAGGTTGGCTTTCTGACCAACAGAAGGCCTCTAGAATGAAGTTAGGATAGTTGGGAGGATATTTGGGTAGGGTTTGGATGAACCAAATGGCTTTGTAGGAGTGAATTTGAGAGAAGGGGAAGTGACCTTCTATAAGAGGTGTGAGGGGTACCTTAGGAAAGATATAAAATATTATTTTATAATAAATTTATTTTCTATTTCTCATGGCTCCAAAATGAATTATTTAAAGGCTAAGGTTGTAATGGGTTTAAAACCACTCAAAAATAGGTTTTACATAGGTTTAGGTCACCATATTAACTTTATCTTTTAGATTTAACTCTTATTTAAATAGTTTGGCATTTACCATGTCTCTTTGTATTTTATATTATACGGTTAATAAACTTACTATAAAATTCCAAAATAACCCAAATTGTTTCATTAATGTCATATATATTATTATATAAGTCTTTTGGACGAACCTTAGATTTTTAGACTATTATATCAATTAATAATACAATATTTGTTTTAAAAACTATTTTATGTCAATTTTGACACTATTTGGTATTTTTTTAAATCATAACAACATGATTAATTCAAAAAAAAACTGATCTAACCAACCTTAACATGTCATAATAACCTATAAAATTAGTGTAATTTATAAAAAGCCTCAAATTACATTTATTTGGATATTTATAATGTCAATTATTTTAATCTTTCATTAATAGGGTAATTATTGCATCACCATTGTGTCATAAATAAATTTAATTATTTAATGTCTAAAAATTATATATAAAATACCATTATTTAGGAAATATTTTTATATTTATAATGAATATTTATAGTCTAATTTATCTTATGTATAAACCTATATTAAAAATGTTTTAGTTATTAAACTTTGATTTTAACTCTTTTAACTCTTCTTTAAATTAAATAATAATAAAGCCCCAATCTAATCCAAGTGGACCTAGAGGATCATATTTTATTCCTAAGTTTTTTTTCTCGAATTAAACTTATCTAATATAATTAGTACATGTTTTAAGGTAATAAGAATATCATTTGTATCCTAAATTACCCTATTTACTTTTAACCATGGTAAATAAAAGTCAAAAGTTACTATTCACAAAAATTATTTTCATCTTATTAAACCACATTTTACTAACTGATATAAACCATGTCTTTCGGATTTTTTAAATTCAATTCATAGAAGCGGTAAAATTAATTTTTATGCAAATTTGAAAATTCTCTTAAGAGGTGGGTAAAAGACGGTGAAAAGTTCAATAAAATTTTATAAATCTAATATTATTACAAAATGACTCCAATGAAATACATTGAACATATATAGGTATTATGTATCTATTTTCTCCTAGAATAAATTTAAATAAAATAAATAATAATTTAAATAAAATGTCGGTTTTAAACAATAACTCAGGGTTTTTCACTATTAATCAAAAATTGAATGTTTTGAGAGAAATACCAAAAATTTACCCTAAGATAATTTTGATATTATAAATTCAAAAATGAATTCTATTTTACCAAATTCAAAACATGGAAGTTTCATTTATTAATTTAAAATTAATTTCCATTGCCAAAACCAAAAGGCGTATTTTTTAGAAACAATAACTATGAGAAGATTGACACTTTTTTATATCTAATCTCAATTTGAATTTACTTACAATGACCAGCATTGGATTAAATGGTAAAAATTTAATCTATTTATACATACAAAACATTAAAATGTATAATATAACACTATAAATTAATTTGATTAAAAACGTTGTTTTCAGCTAAAATAAAGTATTTTTCACTATTCACCCAAATATGAAAGTTATCAGAAAAACACCAAACATTTATTGAAACTAAATTATTATGTCCCAATTCTACAGAATAAGATTGTTTTGTGAAATTTAATATATAAAAGTTTCTAATATTGGATTTAAAAAGGGTTCACCATTAAAAGGCGGTAAAAGTGAATTTTTTGAAAAATACTTCTTTTATTTGAAAAAAATGAATTAGTTCTTACATTATGCCTAAGAAACTCATAATATGGATTCTAAAATTATAAAAATTATATATAGTTCAAAATTATGTTAATATTATTCATAACCGCTTCTGAATGGCTAGTTTGGTAAGTCGTGGTGCGCTTGAACTCAGTGTTGTGTGTAGTGCAAGTTATTGCATTACATTGAAGAAATAATGTACTATGAAATATAGGGGTGTTAAATTCTTCCCTCCTTTAATAAATTTCATCCTCGCAATGTGAAATTTTTCTTTGAAAATAATTGGTTAAAATTAGAAAATAACTTTGTAGGAAAACCCACATCGGAAATTGGGTTAATAAAATTTAGTCTTAATAAGAGGAAAAAAATTATATATATATATATATATACTTTACAAGTAGAGTTTCATCCTTAAACTAATTCATACCACAAACTCATCTTTAATTCCTAAATATTTCAAAAAAAATCTATTTATCCAAATTTTATAGGGTTCCAAAAATAATTAATTTATAATTAATTTATCAGACTATTTAAAAAACTAAATTATACAAACCAGTACATCACGTAGTCCATTCGTAGGTGACGTACCCTTGTCGCTCTTCGGTTGCGTGTTCAAGTCTTGTGGCCTTACCGGGCACGACTATTTGTCACCAGACCTCTGGGTTGTCCTTTTCATAACAATCCAAAAAATAACCTTAACAATAGTATCCAATCTCAAACATAATCCATTCCAACCTTTATACTTATCCAAATTACTTCTATCCAAACTCTCAGACAAAATTTATAAGGAAGTTAAACAAAATTAAGATCCTTTTTGTCAGGTAATAACATGTAAAATCCTTCATCATGTATTCTTTTAAAACACTGCAACATCCAGAATTACCATAAATCCTCATAGATTACATTCATGCTCCCTTATTCCTTATTGAATACAACATATACTATTTCTACCCAAAAATGTTGTAAACTCCAACAATGATAGAATATAAAAATCATTAATTAGTTTCAAGGTAGTCATGAATATCCAATATAATTTATCCAAATCAACCATCTCTTATTCCAAAATCATTAACTCATTATTTGGACCATATTACGGATTAACTTTCCTTCAACCATGTATTTTCCAAAAATTGCTGCTTACAATTAAGTCACTTTTCATAGAACCATAAAATCTCAAATCCTCAATAAAATAGTAATGCAATACAATACATATTTATCTCTATAAATAATATAACCAGTATATTGTTTATACAACACTCAAATGAAATAATTCTATAATAACAACATAAAAACACTAGCCCTTACTCTTCATCTAAGGTAGTATCATAACTTCATTATTATCCAATAGAATTATTTGCATTATATTCTAATGACTGGGACATTGATTCAGTTAGTGTCCCAACACCTTGCAGATGAAGTATTTTACATTTTAAACCTTTTTCTTACCATTGATATGACGTACTTGGTGTCCTTTTTCTCCACACATATAACAAACTCTCATTACCTTCAAGAATTTACCACGGTGATTATTTCCACATTTATCACATATGGGAAAATATTTATTTTCCCTCTTCCCTTTATTCATCTTTCTCTCTTCCATCCTTTACTTCTCTTTCTTCCCTTCAAATCCATAGGACTCAGAAAATTCTTTACTTATCTAATTAAAACATTATATTATTTATTCATATGTTGAGAATACATGGGAGACAATTTCCCTTCTAAATGTTGGCTTAATACAGTGTATAATATGATCCTTCCTAATCTTTAGATGTAACACCCCAGGTAAATAAAGAATATGACATTTCATATTTATCCATATTTGTGAATAAAATATTTAAATTACTTTAAAGGGGACGCTATGCTCGATGGCGTACCTAACACGCAACAACGAGTTTCTTGGGAATCTTACATTGCACTCTAATAATAAAATAATATTATTTTAAATGGTAGTTAACATGTAGACGTTGTAATGGCGGGAATGGATATAAATAACTAAAATATGATTATATATGTTTTTAAATGTTTTTACATTTATCCAATAAAGGATAGGGGCTTAAAATACGGAAAGAATTCAATTTTAGGCATATATGCCCTAGTTTTCACTAAAGGTTCACTTATCGCCTTTTGATGGTGAACCGTCATTAAATATAGTTTTGTTCACTCTTATACATTCTATTGGACCAAATAAAACTCTTCTTAAGAATTGGGACATCAAAATTTACTTTGTGTAAATTTTTGGTATCTTTCCGATAAAGTTCATTTTTTAATGAATAGTGTAAAATGTTGTATTTTAATTCAAAACCGCTTTTTAATATAATTTATTTATATGATTATATTATCTTTTGAATTGGTTTTAAAGTGAAATTAGAAAATATTTTTACCATTAAATCCAATAGTGGTCGTTGGAATTAATTTCACTTTGAAATCAGACTTAAACTAATGTCAATCTTTTGATACTTATTGTTTTATAAAAACATGCTATTTTCTCTGACAGCGGGAATTAATTATTAAATTAATTAATTTGACTAATATTTTTTGAATTTTGTAAAACGGACTTCATTTTTGAATTCAGAATATCAAATATAGCTTAGGGTGAATTTTTGGGATTTTTCTGAAAAACTTCAATTTTTTGATGAATAGTGAAACCACTAAGTGGTACTTATAAAAACTGATTTCCCGTTTAAATGAAATTTTGCCATCTTTGTATTTTGATTTTCAAAAATCCGACATACATGGTTGTCATTAAGAAGTAAAATGTGGTTCAATGGGATTAAAATAATTTTTTGGTGAATAGTAACTTATTAAGTTTTTAATCGCGATTAGTGGTAATTAGTGTAGTTTAAGGTAAAAATGATATTATGAGAATGTGAAAACACCATCACACTTGTCCTACACCTATTGGGTGAGTCATGGCCGACCAAGACAAGCCATGGGTCAACTTGGGGACCCCATGGAGACACTTTGGTTGGGAAATGACATAAATAACATTTTATTTAATGTAAAAGTAAAATTGACACAAACATGATATGTTTTACGAAAACAATTTTTCAGTGGGGTTATACAAGTCATATTTTTGATTATAAATATTCATTGAAAAGCTAAAAAGATTTACTACATCATAGTAGTTTTTTTATAATTTTTAGACATTAAATAAATTAAATTATTTATGACATAATAATGATGCAGCGATGACATCATTATTTGATGATTTAAATAAAATGGAAAGATAATGTAAAATATATAAACTACACATGTCCAAAACTTATTGGATGAGTGGATTTCGAAGCCTTATCACCTTATCCACGAATTATATCAATGTGGGACCTTTTGAAACCGAAACACATTTTCAAATAAAGTAATATTTCTTTACTTTCCAAAAGTGCCCCTCCTCTCCTCTTATAAAAGGCCCCCACCTCTACCTCATTACACACACTTTTCAAGCCTTTGGATCGGCCAACCCCTGCCCATTTACTCTATCCACATCCATATCCTCATCCTAGAGGATTCCCTTTGGGAAGAATCCTTTCAAAGGAAGCCTTTAGGCTCAAATCAAAAGGAGTTAAGGTAATTCATTCTCTCATGTTCATTTGTTTTATTTTGCTTCTCCAACCCCCTAAACTCTTTTTATTTACTTATTTTGTAACAACACCAGTATCTTCAATATACTAGGATGTTGTTATAATATTTATTTGAGCTACACTCTCACACAACTACATCAAATGGTTAATGAACATACGGTTTCCGTGGATGGCGAAATTCTGCCTCCCGAAACGATGATTGTTCAATACTCATTTAACACCTTCAAAGGTGGCCATTATGATGTCACTATTTTTATATATGATATATAATATGTTTATGTTTTACTTATGCTTCTGTATTTTTCATTTGTGTCTTACCTTTATGGCTTCCATTATGGGTATACGCGATATCTTCATTTTAGGAAGTGCGGACTACCGCCCCCTCAAAGTGATGTGATTCGTTAATGCCATATGTGGGACGTATAAAGGATGGATTTAATGATGTTATACTGGAATTATTATATAATTATATATCATTATTATTTCTTTCCATTAAAGTATTAGATATAAATGAAAGTAGCATTCATGCGTACGTACGGCTTACCGTCTCCATGAACGGTGCATTTCATTTCTTATCCCCAAATGTAATGTACTATTTAAAGTACATGTATATAATGGATATATATAATGAATGATATATCTAAATGATGAATATAATTCTGGAATTAAAATATACATACCTCTCATTTAGTTTTAATTCCATTAATACGACATAGAAATGATAGTAGCGTTCATGCGTACGTACGGCTTACCGTCTCCATGAACGGTGCATTTCATTTCTTTCCTCTAAATGATTATGTGATTTTATAAATACATGTATATGCTGGATATATATGATATATATTATATCCAAATAAGGAATGTCATTTTTTTGATATAAAGAACCTTTGACCACACGAACAACATGTAATTGTAAGAAGTCCACTTTCGACATAAGAACCAAATATCGACAAAACAAACATTATTAACTTAAATGGTTACATAATGTTTATAACATGGCAATAAGTGATATAAAATGAATAATGAAATTTAAAAAGGTTCTTAATCAAGTAGAAATTAACTCAAGTTTATTATTCAGGACGTTAAAGAACGATCGAGTCAAGTCGGACCCAAGGTAAGGGATCCTACACCTCTCTTTCTTTTTAAGTACACTCTTTTATGTCATTCCTTTTGAAGCTCATCTTTATTGTTATTGGGATGTTCTTTTATTTTTATGTTCATGTGATGAGAGACCCTATTATATCTCATCAATCCATTTTGTAAGTTTTGAGTGGCGCCGTTAGGCTGCCGAATTTTCGTAAGGGATTTTTCATCTCACTTTTATTCCCGTGGGATTTATGCTACATTTGCCACAAATTCCATTGAGTGGTGTATGTACTGCCCATTATTCTAATCTTTGTGTAATATAATTTCTATTATGAGTATTTACATCAATGATCTATTGTCCTTCTTTCATGGGGTGTATGTTTTGAAAGATACCCAAGTCGGTAAGGGAACCTTTCACCCTCCTCTTTTTTAAAAGACTTCTTTTGTTGGGTCTTTTAATGTACATATTGTTATGTTGGGATATGTTCTCATATATCCTAATTGATGTAAATTTTATGTCCAAGTGATGAGATACACTTTTTATCTCTCATCAACTCATTTTGATGTGATGCCGATAGGCTGTCAAGGGAACTTTTTAACCCAATTTCGATTTCTTTGGGTTGAACATGTTGTCATTGAATATGTCATCCATTGAATAGGTGTGAATGGACTTTTATTGTTTTACACTTAATATCCACTTATATTGGGTGTATTTATATTTGTCACACATATTTTTGAGATTGATTTGTTCTTAATTTAAGGATACCTTCTTTATAAGGGATTTCATCACATTTGACATTTCTATTGAGGGTTCATTGTTGTTATGCACCAATTCACTCTTATATGGTTTATATACTGTCCTTTGGAGTATTATATCATGAATCCATTTATTCTCATGATATTATAAAGTTCTGACTAAATGTTATTCCTCAATTATAGTATACAAGTGTCTCTAATTTTGGTATAACCCCTTTAACCAAAATGTCATTTTAAATGTTTTAATTATTTGTTCTTATTAACATCTATGTTTTCAAAATGGTTTTAAGGATTTATTTATATGGATATTAATGGTTTAAAATTTTAAGCTTCAAGGTGGTATGGGACACTTTGATTCAAAATCTCTTTATTAAATGTTTTAAATGGTTTCGAAAATGGTTTTGATAAAGGATTCTATTATGATATATTGTGATGTAGAAATGTTATCATTCCTTTATATTGGTTTTATGTTTTATGATTTTATATTGGTACTTGGACATTTTAATGGGTGGTTACGTTATAAACCATATGACGGGTGGTGCCGTGAATACCAGGATGAGTGGTTACATTATAACCTCCAATGCATTGGGTATGGAAGTCGGACGTATGGATATTCCATTAAGTATGTATGGAAATTGGCCGTATGGCTATTCCATTAAGTGATATGTGTGGAAGTCGACCGTATGGTTATTCCACTTAAGTATGTTTATGTCCCAAGTTACCTTTATATATGTTATGTGTTCTTTATATGGGTTTTATGGTAATCCTTTGGTTACAAAAAGGTAATTAATGATACTTTTTTTCAGTGAAAAGTTTTTACTACTTCATGAAGGTGAAAAGTATTACATTGATAAAGTATTCATGGTTTACTTGATGTTTTGAAAATCTAACAGTTTTCATTCTTTGTGTATCCCTTACTGAGCTTCTTATGCTCATCCCAAGTTTTTGAAATGTTTTTCACAGGACATAGCGTGGAATAGGGTCAAGGATGGGATCAAGGGAAAGTCATGCTACCTAAAACATGGAACTATACATGTTTCTTTTAAAGAGATTTTATTTTATGGAAATTTAGAAGAAGCGACTACTTTGTAATCTTTTGAGATGTAATAGTTGTCCTAATTCTCTAAAACTCTAAACTTGAAAAGATCCTCAATGTGAATTACTCATTTAATTCAATATTAAGTAAGGTTTAAGGCTGGGGCCTTATAGTTGGTATCAAAGGTCGGTTTAGATAACTTTAGAGGTTAGGGTATTCTTTAAGCATAAGTGACATTACCATAATGGTTAGGATTTCAGAAAGAGTCCTAGTTTTAGATAAAGTGAATGAGTAAGTGTATCTTAGTGTTTACCTTCCTCATTAGTACATGATGGTCTTGTTGATATACTCACACTAACATTTCTATTTTTAGTGAATGGATGGATCTAGAAGGCACCAAAGAGACAACAGGTTTGAAGGAAACTATGGTGGTTCTCTGATTAAGATACTAGATAAAATGGAGGATTCAATGAGGAAACTCGTGGTTGTTCTAAACCAAATATCAAGGAGTCATGATCAACCACTTCAACCTTGGTGAGTTCTCTAATGCATCATGTACGAGATGGACAACTCGATGTGGAAATTCAGGTAATAATTATTAAGGTAACCATTAGGGTTTATATGATACTTAATTTTTAGGTAATTATGGGTTACTCTATGATATGATGGAAAATGAAAGGAATGAGATAAACTTGAGGTTAAAATATGTTATGATTATTATTGAATATTTTATCTCATTTTGGAGAATGTTTTAAGAATTATATAGTTTTGTAAAAATGACAACACGTAGACCGTGTGACATCCCGTCGCGTCGGACAAAGCTGCGGGAATCGAACCCACAACCAATGTGCGACTGGTATTTATCGCCTACCACTGGACTACGTGAAGTCCCTGGTTAGTTTGACTGATTAATTCTAGTTATATGATTTTATGAATTAAGAGTAATTTGATTTTGGGTTATTTATGAAAATGAATAAACTATCATGGAGAATATGTGATTAGGTAATTACTTTTTAATGTGAGACTTTAGGAGCAACTGATGTTGTTTGGAGATAAATGTTATGATTTAACTTGGAAGACTATGTGACTAAATCCTTAAAATATTTGGGTTTCAATCTTATATTGGTTTACTTTGAGGAATTTTTATGGACAAATTGTTTATCGGATGGTCCTTGTTGAACTTTGGGTTTTGTTGGAGAAATTTTGGAGATTAAGAATAGATTTTCTTATTATAAGGGGTTGTCCTTTTCTGGATTATCTGATCTTGTACTAACCTTTTTGGTTTTGGTTTTGTTTAATGCCTAAATACATGGGATGTATATAGTTCTCTTTTGGGGATTAGGTGATTCTCTAGAAGTTGATTATAGTACTCTTAATGCAAAAAAGTCTCCCTAAATACTCGTCTTTTGGAAAAAAATATGATTTTGATTAAGGAATCTAGTAAAAGTTGAAAGTCAACATGATAAGTGATTATGCTTCCTTATGAATAAATTCCTCAATAAAAAGTAACTTAAAACAAAAATGTTGTCTATTAACTTTTCCTACTGGGGAATCGAATACCGTTTAACCCATCACAAGTTTGTGAATTTCTCATGGTTAACTTTCTCCTAAACATGTTTTCTATCACTCTCCATCAGAACATGACCCTTTGTTTTTTCCTCCATGTCCATATTTTCATACTTGGAATCCTAGTATGGGTTAACTCGGGTGACCTTTGTACTTATCTTTCCTTATTTTAAAGTGTTTGTTTTACCGACTTTTGTTCCGATGTGGGACTTTCAAGGATGTTTCCAAGCGCAATTTTAAAATTGCGAGGACGCAGTTCCCAAAAGGGGGGAAGGATGTAACACCCCAGGTAAATAAAGAATATGACATTTCATATTTATCCATATTTGTGAATAAAATATTTAAATGACTTTAAAGGGGACGCTATGCTCGATGGCGTACCCAACACGCAACAACGAGTTTCTTGGGAATCTTACATTGCACTCTAATAATAAAATAATATTATTTTAAATGGTAGTTAACATGTAGTCATTGTAATGGCGGGAATGGATAGAAATAACTAAAATATGATTATATATGTTTTTAAATGTTTTTACATTTATCCAATAAAGGATAGGGGCTTAAAATACGGAAAGAATTCAATTTTAGGCATATATGCCCTAGTTTTCACTAAAGGTTCACTTATCGCCTTTTGATGGCGAACCGTCATTAAATATAGTTTTGTTCACTCTTATACATTCTATTGGACCAAATAAAACTCTTCTTAAGAATCGGGACATCAAAATTTACTTTGTGTAAATTTTTGGTATCTTTCCGATAAAGTTCATTTTTTAATGAATAGTGTAAAATGTTGTATTTTAATTCAAAACCGCTTTTTAATATAATTTATTTATATGATTAGATTATATTTTGAATTGGTTTTAAAGTGAAATTTGAAAATATTTTTACCATTAAATCCAATAGTGGTCATTGGAATTAATTTCACTTTGAAATCAGACTTAAACTAATGTCAATCTTTTGATACTTATTGTTTTATAAAAACATGCTATTTTCTCTGACAGCGGGAATTAATTATTAAATTAATTAATTTGACTAATATGTTTTGAATTTTGTAAAACGGACTTCATTTTTGAATTCAGAATATCAAATATAGCTTAGGGTGAATTTTTGGGATTTTTCTGAAAAACTTCAATTTTTGATGAATAGTGAAACCACTAAGTGGTACTTATAAAAACTGATTTTCCGTTTAAATGAAATTTTGTCATCTTTGTGTTTTTATTTTCAAAAATCCGACATACATGGTTGTCATTAAGAAGTAAAATGTGGTTCAATGGGATTAAAATAATTTTTTGGTGAATAGTAACTTATTAAGTTTTTAATCGCGATTAGTGGTAATTAGTGTAGTTTAAGGTAAAAATGATATTATAAGAATGTGAAAACACCATGACACTTGTCCTACACCTATTGGGTGAGTCATGGCCGACCAAGACAAGCCATGGTTCAACTTGGGGACCCCATGGAGACACTTTGGTTGGGAAATGACATAAATAACATTTTATTTAATGTAAAAGTAAAATTGACACAAACATGATATGTTTTACTAAAACAATTTTTAAGTGGGGTTATACAAGTCATATTTTTGATTATAAATATTCATTGGAAATATAAAAAGATTTAATACATCATATTATTTTTTTTATAATTTTTAGACATTAAATAAATTAAATTATTTATGACATAATAATGATGCAGCGATGACATCATTATTTGACGATTTAAATAAAATGGAAAGATAATGTAAAATCTATAAACTACACATGTCCAAAACTTATTGGATGAGTGGATTTCGAATCCTTATCACCTTATCCATGAATTATATAAATGTGGGACCTTTTGAAACCGAAACACATTTTCAAATAAAGTAATATTTCTTTACTTTCCAAAAGTGCCCCTCCTCTCCTCTTATAAAAGGCCCCCACCTCTACCTCATTACACACACTCCTCAAGCCTTTGGCTCGGCCAAACCCTGCCCATTTACTCTCTCCACATCCCTCTCCTCATCCTAGAGGATTCCCTTTGGGCAGAATCCTTTCAAAGGAAGCCTTTAGGCTCAAATCAAAAGGAGTTACACTTTTAAAGGTAATTCATTCTCTCATGTTCATTTGTTTTATTTTGCTTCTCCAACCCCCTAAACTCTTTTTATTTACTTATTTTGTAACAACACCAGTATCTTCAATATACTAGGATGTTTTTATAAGATTTATTCGAGCTACACTCTCACACAACTACATCAAATGGTTAATGAACATACGGTTTCCGTGGATGGCGAAATTCTGCCTCCCGAAACGATGATTGTTCAATACTCATTTAACACCTTCAAAGGTGGCCATTATGATGTCACTATTTTTATATATGATATATAATATGTTTATGTTTTACTTATGCTTCTGTATTTTTCATTTGTGTCTTACCTTTATGGCTTCCATTATGGGTATACGCGATATCTTCATTTTAGGAAGTGCGGACTACCGCCCCCTCAAAGTGATGTGATTCGTTAATGCCATACGTGGGACGTATAAAGGATTGATTTAATGATGTTATACTGGAATTATTATATAAATATATATAATTATTATTTCTTTCCATTAAAGTATGTGATAGAAATGAAAGTAGCGTTCATGCGTACGTACGGCTTACCGTCTCCATGAACGGTGCATTTCATTTCTTATCCCCAAATGTAATGTACTATTTAAAGTACATGTATATAATGGATATATATAATTAATGATATATCTAAATGATGAATATAATTCTGTAATTAAAATATACATACCTCTCATTTAGTTTTAATTCCATTAATACGACATAGAAATGATAGTAGCGTTCATGCGTACGTACGGCTTACCGTCTCCATGAACGGTGCATTTCATTTCTTTTATCTAAATGCTTATGTGATTTTATAAATACATGTATATGCTGTATATATATGATATATATGATATCCAAATAAGGAATGTCATTTTTTTGATATAAAGAACCTTTGACCACACGAACAACATGTAATTGTAAGAAGTCCACTTTCGATATAAGAACCAAATATCGACAAAACAATCATTATTAACTTAAATGGTTACATAATGTTTATAACATGGAAATAAGTGATATAAAAGGAATAATGAAATTTAAAAAGGTTCTTAATCAAGTATAAATTAACTCAAGTTTATTATTCAGGACGTTAAAGAACGATCGAGTCAAGTCGGACCCAAGGTAAGGGATCCTACACCTCTCTTTCTTTTTAAGTACACTATTTTATGTCATTCCTTTTAAAGCTCATCTTTATTGTTATTGGGATGTTCTTTTATTTTTATTTTCATGTGATGAGAGACCCTATTCTCTCTCATCAATCCATTTTGGAAGTTTTGAGTGGCGCCGTTAGGCTGCCGAATTTTCGTAAGGGATTTTTCATCTCACTTTTATTCCCGTGGGATTTATGCTACATTTGCCACAAATTCCATTGAGTGGTGTATGTACTGCCCATTATTCTAATCTTTGTGTAATATACTTTCTCTTATGAGTATTTACATCAATGATCTATTGTCCTTATTTCATGGGGTGTATGTTTTGAAAGATACCCAAGTCGGTAAGGGAACCTTTCACCCTCCTCTGTTTTAAAAGACTTCTTTTGTTGAGTCTTTTAATGTACATATTGTTATGTTGGGATATGTTCTCATATATCCTTATTGATGTAAATTTTATGTCCAAGTGATGAGATACACTTTTTATCTCTCATCAACTCATTTTGATGTGATGCCGATAGGCTGTCAAGGGAACTTTTTAACCCAATTTTGATTTCTTTGGGTTGAACATGTAGTCATTGAATATGTCATCCATTGAATATGTGTGAATGGCCTTTTATTGTTTTACACTTAATATCCACTTATATTGGGTGTATTTATATTTGTCACACATATTTTTGAGATTGATTTGTTCTTAATTTAAGGATACCTTCTTTATAAGGGATTTCATCACATTTGACATTTCTATTGAGGGTTCATTGTTGTTATGCACCAATTCACTCTTATATGGTGTATATACTGTCCTTTGGAGTATTAGATCATGAATCCATTTATTCTCATGATATTATATAGTTCTGACTAAATGTTATTCCTCAATTATTGTATTCAAGTGTCTCTAATTTTGGTAAAACCCCTTTAACCAAAATGTCATTTTAAATGTTTTAATTATTTGTTCTTATTAATATCCATGTTTTCAAAATGGTTTTAAGGATTTATTTATATGGATATTAATGGTTTAAAATTTTAAGATTCAAGGTGGTATGGGACACTTTGATTCAAAATCTATTTATTAAATGTTTTAAATGGTTTAGAAAATGGTTTTGATAAAGGATTCTATTATGATATATTGTGATGTGGAAATGTTATCATTCCTTTATATTGGTTTTATGTTTTATGATTTTATATTGGTACTTGGACATTTTAACAGGTGGTTACGTTATAAACCATATGACGGGTGGTGCCGTGAATACCAGGACAGGTGGTTACGTTATAACCTCCAATGCATTGGGTATGGAAGTCGGCCGTATGGCTATTCCATTAAGTATGTATGGAAATTGGCCGTATTGCTATTCCATTAAGTGATATGTGTGGAAGTCGACCGTATGGTTATTCCACTTAAGTATGTTTATGTCCCAAGTTACCTTTATATATGTTATTTGTTCTTTATATGGGTTTTATGGTAATCCTTTGGTTACAAAAAGGTAATTAATGATACTTTTTTTTTCAGTGAAAAGTTTTTACTACTTCATGAAGGTGAAAAGTATTACATTGATAAAGTATTCATGGTTTACTTGATGTTTTGAAAATCTAACAGTTTTCATTCTTTGTGTATCCCTTACTGAGCTTCTTATGCTCATCCCAAGTTTTTGAAATGTTTTTCACAGGACATAGCGTGGAATAGGGTCAAGGATGGGATCAAGGGAAAGTCATGCTACCTAAAACATGGAACTATACATGTTTCTTTTAAAGAGTTTTTATTTTATGGAAATTTAGAAGAAGTGACTACTTTGTAATCTTTTGAGAAGTAATAGTTGTTCTAATTATCTAAAACTCTAAACCTGAAAAGATCCTCAATGTGAATTACTCATTTAATTCAATATTAAGTAAGGTTTAAGGCTGGGGCCTTATAGTTGGTATCAAAGGTCGGTTTAGATAACTTTAGAGGTTAGGGTATTCTTTAAGCATAAGTGACATTACCATAATGGTTAGGATTTCAGAAAGAGTCCTAGTTTTAGATAAAGTGAATGAGTAAGTGTATCTTAGTGTTTACCTTCCTCATTAGTACATGATGGTTTTGTTGATATACTCACACTGACATTTCTATTTTTAGTGAATGGATGGATCTAGCAGGCACCAAAGAGACAACATGTTTGAAGGAAAATATGGTGGTTCTCTGATTAAGATACTAGATAAAATGGAGGATTCAATGAGGAAACTCGTGGTTGTTCTAAACCAAATATCAAGGAGTCATGATCAACCACTTCAACCTTGGTGAGTTCTCTAATGCATCATGTACGAGATGGACAACTCGATGTGGAAATTCAGGTAATAATTATTAAGGTAACCATTAGGTTTTATATGATACTTAATTTTTAGGTAATTATGGGTTACTCTATGATATGATGGAAAATGAAAGGAATGAGATAAACTTGAGGTTAAAATATGTTATGAATATTCTTGAAGATTTTATCTCATTTTGGGGAATGTTTTAAGAATTATATAGTTTTGGAAAAAGGACAACATGTAGACCGTGTGACATCCCGTCGCGTCGGACAGAGCTGCGGGAATCGAACCCACAACCAATGTGCGACTAGTATTTATCGCCTACCACTGGACTACGTGAATTCCCTGGTTAGTTTGACTGATTCATTCTAGTTATATGATTTTATGAATTAAGAGTAATTTTATTTTGGGTTATTTATGAAAATGAATAACCTATCATGGAGAATATGTGATTAGGTTAATTACTTTCTAATGTGAGACTTTAGGAGCAACTGATGTTGTTTGGAGATAAATGTTACGATTTAACTTGGAAGACTATGTGACTAAATCCTTAAAATATTTGGGTTTCAATCTTATATTGGTTTACTTTGAGGAATTTTTATGGAAAAATTGTTTATCGGATGGTCCTCGTTGAACTTTGGGTTTTGTTGGACAAATTTTGGAGATTAAGAATAGATTTTCTTTTTATAAGGGGTTATCCTTTTCTGGATTATCTGATCTTGTACTAGCCTTTTTTGTTTTGGTTTTGGTTAAAGTCTAAAGACATGGGAAGTATATAGTTATATTTTGTGGATTAGTAGATTCTCTAGAAGTTGATTATAGTACTCTTAATGCGAACAAGTCTCCCTAAATACTCGTCTTTTGGAAAAAATATGAGTTTGATTAAGGAATCTAGTAAAAGTGGAAAGTCAACATGATAAGTGATTATATTTCCTTATGAATAAATTCCTCAACAAAAAGTAACTTAAAACAAAAATGTTGTGTATTAACTTTTCCTACTGGGGAATCGAATACTGTTTAACCCATCACAAGTTTGTGATTTTCTCATTGTTAACTTTCTCCTAGACATGTTTACTATCACTCTCCCTCAAGAACATGACCCTTTTCTTTTTCTTCCATGTCCATGTTTTTCATACTTGGAATCCTAGTATGGGTTAACTCAGGTGACCTTTGTACTTATCTCTCCTTATTTTAAAGTGTTTGTTTTACCGACTTTTGTTCCGATGTGGGACTTTCAAGGATGTTTCCAAGCGCAATTTTAAAATTGCGAGGACGCAATTCCCAAAAGGGGGAAAGGATGTAACACCCCAGATAAATAAAGAATATAACATTTTCATATTTATCCATATTTGTGAATAAAATATTGATATGACTTTAAAGGGGACGCTATGCTCGATGGCGTACCCAACACGCAACAACGAGTTTCTTGGGAATCTTACGTTGCACTCTAATAATAAAATAATATTATTTTAAATGGTAGTTAACATGTAGCCGTTGTAATGGTGGGAATGGATAGAAATAACTAAAATATGATTATATATGTTTTTAAATGTTTTTACATTTATCCAATAAAGGATAGAGGCTTAAAATACAGAAAGAATTCAATTTTAGGCATATATGCCCTAGTTTTCACTAAAAGTTCACTTATCGCCTTTTGATGGCGAACTGTCATTAAATATAGTTTTTATCACTCTTATACATTCTTTTGGACCAAATAAAACTCTTCTTAAGAATCGGGACATAAAAATTTACTTTGTGTAAATTTTTGGTATCTTTCTGATAAAGTTCATTTTTTAATGAATAGTGTAAAATGTTGTATTTTAATTCAAAACCGCTTTTTAATTTAATTTATTTATATGATTAGATTATCTTTTGAATTGGTTTTAAAGTGAAATTAGAAAATATTTTTACCATTAAATCCAATAGTGGTCGTTGGAATTAATTTCACTTTGAAATCAGACTTAAACTAATGTCAATCTTTTGATACTTATTGTTTTATAAAAACATGCTATTTGCTCTGACAGCGGGAATTAATTATTAAATTAATTAATTTGACTAATATGTTTTTAATTTTGTAAAACGGACTTCATTTTTGAATTCAGAATATCAAATATAGCTTAGGGTGAATTTTTGGGATTTTTCTGAAAAACTTCAATTTTTGATGAATAGTGAAACCACTAAGTGGTACTTATAAAAACTGATTTTCCGTTTAAATAAAATTTTTCCATCTTTGTGTTTTGATTTTCAAAAATCCGACATACATGGTTTTCATTAAGAAGTAAAATGTGGTTCAATGGGATTAAAATAATTTTTTGGTGAATAGTAACTTATTAACTTTTTAATCGCGATTAGTGGTAATTAGTGTAGTTTAAGGTAAAAATGATATTATAAGAATGTGAAAACACCATGACACTTGTCCTACACCTATTGGGTGAGTCATGGCCGACCACGACAAGCCATGGGTCAACTTGGGGACCCCATGGAGACACTTTGGTTGGGAAATGACATAAATAACATTTTATTTAATGTAAAAGTAAAATTGACACAAACATGATATGTTTTACTAAAACAATTTTTAAGTGGGGTTATACAAGTCATATTTTTTATTATAAATATTCATTGGAAATATAAAAAGATTTCCTACATCATAGTATTTGTTTTATAATTTTTAGACATTAAATAAATTAAATTATTTATGACATAATAATGATGCAGCGATGACATCATTATTTGACGATTTAAATAAAATGGAAAGATAATGTAAAATCTATAAACTACACATGTCCAAAACTTATTGGATGAGTGGATTTAGAAGACTTATCACCTTATCCACGAATTATATCAATGTGGGACCTTTTGAAACCGAAACACATTTTCAAATAAAGTAATATTTCTTTACTTTCCAAAAGTGCCCCTCCTCTCCTCTTATAAAAGGCCCCCACCTCTACCTCATTACACACACTCCTCAAGCCTTTGGCTCGGCCAACCCCTGCCCATTTACTCTCTCCACATCCCTCTCCTCATACTAGAGGATTCACTTTTGGCAGAATCCTTTCAAAGGAAGCCTTTAGGCTGAAATCAAAAGGAGTTACACTTTTAAAGGTAATTCATTCTCTCATGTTCATTTGTTTTATTTTGCTTCTCCAACCCCCTAAACTCTTTTTATTTACTTATTTTGTAACAACACCAGTATCTTCAATATACTAGGATGTTTTTATAAGATTTATTCGAGATACACTCTCACACAACTACATCAAATGGTTAATCAACATACGGTTTCTGTGGATGGCGAAATTCTGCCTCCCGAAACGATGATTGTTCAATACTCATTTAACACCTTCAAAGGTGGCCATTATGATGTCACTATTTTTATATATGATATATAATATGTTTATTTTTTACTTATGCTTCTGTATTTTTCATTTTTGTCTTACCTTTATGGCTTCCATTATGGGTATACGCGATATCTTCATTTTAGGAAGTGCGGACTACCGCCCCCTCAAAGTGATGTGATTCGTTAATGCCATACGTTGGACATATAAAGGATGGATTTAATGATGTTATACTGGAATTATTATATACCTCTATATCATTATTATTTCTTTCCATTAAAGTATGATATAGAAATGAAAGTAGCGTTCATGTGTACGTACGGCTTACCGTCTCCATGAACGGTGCATTTCATTTCTTATCCCCAAATGTAATGTACTATTTAAAGTACATGTATATAATGGATATATATAATTAATGATATATCTAAATGATGAATATAATTCTGGAATTAAAATATACATACCTCTCATTTAGTTTTAATTCCATTAATACGATATAGAAATGATAGTAGCGTTCATGCGTACATACGGCTTACCGTCTCCATGAACGGTTCATTTCATTTCTTTCCTCTAAATGATTATGTGATTTTATAAATACATGTATATGCTGGATATATATGATATATATGATATCCAAATCAGGAATGTCATTTTTTTGATATAAAGAACCTTTGACCACACGAACAACATGTAATTGTAAGAAGTCCACTTTCGACATAAGAACCAAATATCGACAAAACAAACATTATTAACTTAAATGGTTACATAATGTTTATAACATGGAAATAAGTGATATAAAAGGAATAATGAAATTTAAAAAGGTTCTTAATCAAGTAGAAATTAACTCAAGTTTATTATTCAGGACGTTAAAGAACGATCGAGTCAAGTCGGACCCAAGGTAAGGGATCCTACACCTCTCTTTCTTTTTAAGTACACTCTTTTATGTCATTCCTTTTAAAGCTCATCTTTATTGTTATTGGGATGTTATTTTATTTTTATGTTCATGTGATGAGATACCCTATTCTCTCTCATCAATCCATTTTGGAAGTTTTGAGTGGCGCCGTTAGGCTGCCGAATTTTCGTAAGGGATTTTTCATCTCACTTTTATTCCCGTGGGATTTATGCTACATTTGCCACAAATTCCATTGAGTGGTGTATGTACTGCCCATTATTCTAATCTTTGTGTAATATACTTTCTCTTATGAGTATTTACATCAATGATCTATTGTCCTTCTTTCATGGGGTGTATGTTTTGAAAGATACCCAAGTCGGTAAGGGAACCTTTCACCCTCCTCTTTTTTAAAAGACTTCTTTTGTTGGGTCTTTTAATGTACATATTGTTATGTTGGGATATGTTCTCATATATACTTATTGATGTAAATTTTATGTCCAAGTGATGAGATACACTTTTTATCTCTCATCAACTAATTTTGATGTGATGCCGATAGGCTGTTAAGGGAACTTTTTAACCCAATTTCGATTTCTTTGGGTTGAACATGTAGTCATTGAATATGTCATCCATTGAATATGTGTGAATGGCCTTTTATTGTTTTACACTTAATATCCACTTATATTGGGTGTATTTATATTTGTCACACATATTTTTGAGATTGATTTGTTCTTAATTTAAGGATACCTTCTTTATAAGGGATTTCATCACATTTGACATTTCTATTGAGGGTTCATTGTTGTTATGCACCAATTCACTCTTATATGGTGTATATACTGTCCTTTGGAGTATTATATCATGAATCCATTTATTCTCATGATATTATAAAGTTATGACTAAATGTTATTCCTAAATTATTGTATTCAAGTGTCTCTAATTTTGGTAAAACCCCTTTAACCAAAATGTCATTTTAAATGTTTTAATTATTTGTTCTTATTAATATCCATGTTTTCAAAATGGTTTTAAGGATTTATTTATATGGATATTAATGGTTTAAAATTTTAAGCTTCAAGGTGGTATGAGACACTTTGATTCAAAATCTCTTTATTAAATGTTTTAAATTGTTTCGAAAATGGTTTTGATAAAGGATTCTATTATGATATATTGTGATGTGGAAATGTTATCATTCCTTTATATTGGTTTTATGTTTTATTATTTTATGTTGGTACTTGGACATTTTAACGGGTGGTTACGTTATAAACCATATGACGAGTGGTGCCGTGAATACCAGGACGGGTGGTTACGTTATAACCTCCAATGCATTGGGTATGGAAGTCGGCCGTATGGCTATTCCATTAAGTATGTATGGAAATTGGCCATATGGCTATTCCATTAAGTGATATGTGTGGAAGTCGACCGTATGGTTATTCCACTTAAGTATGTTTATGTCCCAAGTTACCTTTATATATGTTATGTGTTCTTTATATGGGTTTTATGGTAATCCTTTGGTTACAAAAAGGTAATTAATGTTACTTTTTTTTTCAGTGAAAAGTTTTTACTACTTCATGAAGGTGAAAAGTATTACACTGATAAAGTATTCATGGTTTACTTGATGTTTTGAAAATCTAACAGTTTTCATTCTTTGTGTATCCCTTACTGAGCTTCTTATGCTCATCCCAAGTTTTTGAAATGTTTTTCACAGGACATAGCGTGGAATAGGGTCAAGGATGGGATCGAGGAAAAGTCATGCTACCTAAAACATGGAACTATACATGTTTCTTTTAAAGAGTTTTTATTTTATGGAAATTTAGAAGAAGCGACTACTTTGTAATCTTTTGAGATGTAATAGTTGTCCTAATTCTCTAAAACTCTAAACCCGAAAAGATCCTCAATGTGAATTACTCATTTAATTCAATATTAAGTAAGGTTTAAGGATGGGGCCTTATATTAGATCATACAAATTGTTGGAGTTCACTTTCCTTCTACTAGGTTCCATTTCTATGTAATGGCATACACTAGGTTAGTTTATGAATTGCAATGAATAATTCCAAAATGATAAAATACCTAACGTAGATTGAACAATTTAGGGATATAATCCATAATCATAAAAAATGATTTCTTTGAGGAAGTATATACTTATAAACCATTCATAATGGTTTGTAAATAAAATGATAATTATCCTAAGCATTTCCCCCGTGAGTGTCATAACCAATAGTGAAGCAAGTCCTGTTTTCGTGCACCAGTTCCCATTCGAGTCTAGCTCAAAGTGATGTTTTCAGGTTTTACCCCTAGGTACATCTGTTCCAGATCAACCTCTACTTGCTCATATCCAGAAATGGTTGTATTTCTTGGAAAACTCACAAAATATCTACATTACCCAAATTCTAGGAAGTTCTTATACACTAATCCTCATAGACTATCTTAGGATAATGTGCTCTAATCAGAGTTTTTCTAATTATAATCTCCAAGGTTATTGCTAAACTTCCTCTGATACCAACTGTAACACCCCGATCCCAGATTCCTAGAGTCGGTGCATTATTTTAAAACATTGGCATTATTACAAGGAATCGTGTCCCGAAAGACAGATCAGTTTAGCACTCTGGGAAAATAGATTGCATACATGAACATTGCATTACACTTTATAACATACAACACAAAAAAATCCTTTGTTAATGTCATTGTTCTTTTAGATTAACCCTGCATCTCAAACATAAAACTCTTCTTGGGATCCTGGGAAAATAAAATATAAGAAATGGGTGAGCTCAGATTCTCAGTAAGGGTAAATAATTTAGTGGAAGCTATCAACTTTTATATCAAGATGTGTAATAAAAACAATATCCTTTTAAACATAAACTTGAACATAATATGGAAAAGATAAATCAAACATTTCATATAAACATGAACATGGATATTCTACTACTCCAATAATCACATGTAATAACAAATTTCATAATGAGGGAATGCCTAATATTGGACGTGATTACCATATAGTCAAGGCCTTGTACCAAGACTACAAATAAAATTTTTTTCAAGGCCTTTTACCAAGACACTAGTTTGTCTCATGAGACCTACCGATTCAACATGGAGTTATAGTGGGCTCCACCCATTACTTACTTAGTCCACTACATTCCTCATATGAAAATGTTCAAACATAACATAAACATTCGTATTAAAACAAGCATAAGAAATGTAAATACAATAACCATTAACCATGAATGTTATAAAAATATCACATTCATAGTCAAACATATCATATCTCATTCAATAAGATATTGAAGATTTTATTTATAATAATTAAACCTCAATCAAGAATAATATCCAAAAAGGTTTTTGATATAGTCGAAAAAAATCATTAAAACCCTTTGAGAAAAATATCCTTTTTTATGAAACCATTTACATGTAACGCATTTATAAATGAAGTTATTTAAAAGATATTTTTGAATCAAAGTGTCCCATACCACTTTGAAACTTTTGAAAATAATTATTATTTCAAAACATTCATGTCTATATAAATAAATACATAAAACCATTTTTAAAACATGGACATTAATAAAAATGATTTAGAATGATAAATCATTAAAACATTTAGAATTATAATATTGATAAAGATTACAATTCACAAATCCTTAAAATATTTATTTTGAAATCATTTTTATGAAAAATGGTCATGGAGGATAAAAATTTCCCAGTAAATACTTACACATAAACAATCTCAGATAATAATGAGATTGACATTTAACCCTTACCTTGCACTTTCCTTTAGTTGAGGGAATGTTTAACCTCATGTATGAAAATCATAGTATGTTATTAAATTATACAAGAACCATATTAATATTTATGATATCATACATGATTAATTTATGACTTTATACTACCCATTTAATAATAATTTCCATGTTAAATTAACATTTCAGGAAATAATTGTTTTCTTTATCGTACGTGTTTTAACTTGTTACTCTTGATTGTATCACTTAGATAAAGATTTAAATACTTCCAGAATATAAACCATTATTTATATATCATATATATTTAGAATAAAAATATGTAAAATAGATATAAATATGAAATGGAAAACACCATTTATGGAGACGGTAGTCCGTACGTACGCATAAATGACGTTTCTGTTTTAATATCATATTGAACGGAACTAAGTGAATAATATATATGTAAGTGTGTTTGTATATATATATATATACAGTAGCATTATTATGTAATATATTACATACTTATTAAAAAATATATTTTTATAATCGTCATTGAATGGTGAACGTTGAAATGAATCTCATCGCGTCGTGGAGAAGGTAATCCCTACGTACGCACAAGCGACAATATCATTTCCTGAAAGGTGTGTAATTGGATGCTATATTAATTTTATAGATACATTATATTGTTATTTTTATTATTTATATTCATATTTATCATCATTTTATCCATGCAAATAACATAGTGTTGAATAACAAATTACACCACGGTGTGGAGACGGTAAGTCGTACGTACGCACGCATGGTGACATTATCATTCATAAGATGGATAGAATAATTAATATAGTTTTTCCATATTTATAATAAAATAAAATTTTATATAAGTTACTTTATTTATTATTTTTGAATGGAAACAAAAAAGAAAGATTAAGTTTAAGAATAAGAGAAATTGAAAGTGGGTGGTGAAATCATTACCTCTTCTTCAGGTTCTTCCTATTGATTTGGTAAAAATATCTCTTTAGGTTGGATTTCTGACTAAAGTAAGGCCCCTATGGCGAATTCAGGATAGTTTGGAGGATATTTGGGTAGGGTTTGGCCGAGACAAATGGCTTTGGATGTGTGAATTTGAGAGAAGGGTAAGTTTCCTTTTATAAGAGGTGTGAGGGGTACCTTAGGAAAAACATAAAATATTATTTGATAATAAATTCATTTTCTGTTTCTAATGGCTCCAAAATGAATTATTTAAAGGCTAAGGTGGTCATGGGTCGAAAACCACTCAAAAAATAGGTTTTATATAGGTTTAAGTCACAATATTAACTTTAACTTTTATATTTAACTCTTAGTTTAATAGTTTGGAATTTACCATGTCTCTTTGTATTTTATATTATACGGTTAATAAACATACTATAAAATTCCAATGGAACCCCAATTGGTTAATTAATGTAATATATATTATTATATAAGTCTTTTGGAAGAACCTTATATTTTTAGACTATTATATCAATTAATAATACATTATTTTTTTTAAAAACTATTTTATGTCAATTTTGACACTATTTGGTATTTTTTTTGTTAAAATCGTAACAACATGATTAATTCAAAAAAATGATCTAACCAACATTAAAATGTCATAATAACCTAGAAAATTAATTTAATTTATAAAAATTATCAAATTACATTTACTTGGATATTTATAATGTCAATTATTTTAATCTTTCATTAATAGGGTAATTACTGCATCATCATTGTGTCATAAATAAATTTAATTATTTAATGTCTAAAAATTATATATAAAATACCATTATTTTGGAAATATTTATATATTTATAATGAATATATATAGTCTAATTTATCTTATGTATAAACCTATATTAAAAATGTATTAGTTATTAAACTTTAATTTTAACTCTATTAACTCTTCTTTGAATTAAATAATAATAAAGCCCCTATCAAATCCAAGTGGACCTACAGAATCTTATTTTATTCCAAAGGTTGTTTTTTTCTCGAATTACACTTATACAATAGAATTAGGACCTGTTTTAAGGTAATAAGAATATCATTTGTAACCTAAATTACCTGATTTACTTTTAACCATGGTAAATAAAAGTAAAAAGCTATTATTCACAAAAATAATTTTCATCTTATTAAACCACATTTTACTAACTGATATAAACCGTGTCTTTTGGATTTTTTAAATTCAATTCATAGAAGCGGTAAAATTAATTTTTATGCAAATTTGCAAATTTTCATAGGAGGTGGGTAAAAGACGGTGAAAAGTACAATAAAATTTTATACATCTAAAATTATTACAAAATGACTCCAATTAATTACATTGAACATATATAGGTATTATGTATCTATTTCATCCTAAAATAAATTAAAAAAAATAAATAATAATTTAAATAAAATGTCGGTTTTAAACAATAACTCAGGGTTTTTCACTATTCATCAAAAATTAAAATTTTTCAGAAAAATACCAAAAATTTAACCTGAGATAATTTTGAAATTATAAATTCAAAAATGAAGTCTATTTTACCAAATTCGAAACAAAGAAGTTGAATTTATTAATTTAAAATTAATTCCTATTGTTAAAACCAAAAGGCGTATTTTTAAGAAACAATAACTATCAGAAGATTGACACTTGTTTATGTCTAATCACAATTTGAAATTACTTACAATGACCAGCATTGGATTAAATGATAAAAATATAATCTATTTATACTTCCAAAACATTAAAATTTATAATTTACACCTATAAATTATTTTGATTAAAAAATTTGTTTTCAGTTAAAATAAAGTATTTTTCACTATTCACCCAAATATGAAAGTTATCATAAAAACACCAAACATTTATTAAAACTAAATTATTATGTCTTGATTCTACAGAATAAGTTTATTTTGTCAAATTTAATATATAAAAGCTTCAAATATTGTATTTAAAAAGGGTTCACCATTAGAAGGCGATAAAAGTGGATTTTTTGAAAAATACTTCTTTTATATGAAAAAAAAATGAATTAGTTCTTACATTATGTCTAAGAAACTGATAATATGGATTCTAAAATTATAAGGATTATATATACACAAAATTCTGTTAATATTATTCATAACCACTTTTGAACTTCTTGTTTGGTAAGTCGTGGTGCGGTTGAACTCAGTGTTGTGTGTAGTGCAAGTTATTGCATTACTTTGAAGAAATAATGTACTATGAAATCTTGGGGTGTTACATTCTTCCCTCCTTGAATAAATTGTGTCCTCGCAATTTGAAATTGTTCTTCAAAAATAAATTGTTAAAATTAGAAAATAACTTTGTAGGAAAACCCATATCAGAAATTGGGTTAATAAAAATAAGTCTTAATAGGAGGAAAAAAATTATGTATATAAATACTTGACAAGTAGAGTTTCATCCTTAAACAAATTCCTACCACAAACTCATCTTTCATTCCAAAAGATTTCGAAAAAAATCTATTTATCCTAATTGTATAGGATTCCAAAAATAATGAATATATAATTCATTTGTCAGACTATTTAAAAAACTAAATTATACAAACCAGTACATCACGTAGTCCATTCGTAGGTGACGCACCCTTGTCGCTCTTCAGCTGCGGGTTCAAGTCTCGCGGCCTTGCCAAGCGTGACTATTTGTCACCCGACCTCTGGGTTGTCCTTTTTATAACAATCAAAAAATAACCTTAACAATAGTATCCAATCTCAAACATAATCCATTCCAACCTTTATACTTATCCAAATTACTTCTATCCAAACTCTCAGACAAAACTTTATAAGGAAGTTAAACACAATTAAGATCCTTTTTTCCAGGTAATAACATGTGAACGCCATCATCATGTATTCTTTTAAAACAATGCAACATTATGAATTACCATAAATCCTTATTGATTACATTCATGCTCCCTTATTCCTTATAGAATATTGGATATACTATTTCTACGCAAAAATGTTGTAAACTCCAACAATGATGGAATATAAAAATCATTAATTAGTTTCAAGGTAGTCACGAATATCCAATATAATTTATCCAAATCAATAATCTCTTATTCCAAAATCATTACCTCATTATTTGGACCATATTAAGGATTACCTTTCCTTCAACCATGTATTTTCAAAAAATTGTTGCTTACTATTAAGTCACTTTTCTTAGAACCATAAAATCTTAAATCCTCAATAAAATAGTACTGCAGTACAATCCTTATTTATCTCCAAAATTCATATAACCAGTATATTTTTGATACAACACTCAAATAAAATAATTCTATAATAACAACATAAAAACACTAGTCATTCCTCTTCATCTGAGGTATTATCATAACTTCATTATTATCCAATAGCATCATTTGCGGAATATTCTGATGACTGGGACATTGATTCGGGTAGTGTCTCAATGCCTTTCATATGAATCATTTTACATTTGAAACCTTTTTCTTACCCTTGATATGACATACTTGGTGTCCTTTTTCTCCACACATATAACAAACTCCCATTACCTTCAAGAATTTACCAAGGTGATTATTTCCACATTTATCACATATAGGAAAATCCTTCATTTCCCTCTTCCCTTTATTCTTCTTTCTCTCTTCCATCCTTTCCTTCTCCTTCTTACCTTCAAAGCCGAGGACTCAGAAAAGTGTTTACTTATCTTATTAACACATTATATTATTTATTCATATTTTGATAATACAAGGGAGATAATTTCATTTCTAAATGTTGGCTTAATACCATGAATGATATGATCTTTCTTAATCTTTAGATCATACATATTGCTGGAGTTCACATTCCTTCTATTGGGCGCCATTTCTATGCAATGGCATACACTAGTTCAGTTTATGAATTGCAATGAATAATTCCAAAATTGTAAAATACCTAACGTAGATTGAACAATTTATGGATATAATCCATAATCATAAAAAATGATTTCTTTGAGGAAATATATACTCATAAACCATTCATAATGGTTTGTAAAGAAAATGAGAATTATCTTAAGAATTTCCCTTGAGAGTGTTGTAACCAACAGTGCAGCAAGACTAGTTGTCGTGCACCAGTTCATATTCAAGTCTAGCTCAAAGTGATGTTTTTGGGTTTTACCCCTAGTTACATCTGTGCCAGATCCACCTCTACTTACTTGTATCTTGACAGGGTTGTATTGTTTGGAAAACTCACAAAATCTCTACGTTACCAAAATTCTAGGAAGTTCTTCTATACTAATCTTCAACGTCTATCTTAAGATAATGTGCTCTAATCAGAGTTTTTCTAAATATAATTTCCAAGGTTATTACTAAACTTCCTATGATACCAACTGTAACACCCCAATCCCATATTCCTATAGTCGGTGCATTATTTTTATACATTGTCATGATTACAAGGAATCAAGTCCTGAAAGACAGATCAGTTTAGCACTCTTGAAAAATAGATTGCATACATGAACATTACATTACACTTTTAATATACATCACAAAAAAATCCTTTGAGAATGTCATTTTTCTTTTATCATAACCCTACATCTCAAACAAAAAACTCTTCTTGGGGTCCTGGGAAAATAAAATATAAGAAATGGGTGAGCTTAGATGCTCAGTAAGGGTATATAATTTAGTGGAAGCGATCAACTTTTATGGAAAGATGTTTAATAAAAACAATATCCTTTTAAACATAAACTTGAACATAATATGGAAAAAAAATAAATCAAACATTACCATATAAACATGAACATGGATATTCTACTAGTCCAATAATCACTTGTAATAACTAATTTCAAAATGAGGGAATGCCAAATACTGGACGTGATTACCACATAGTCAAGGCCTTGTTCCAAGACTACAAATAAATTTTTTGTCAAGGCCTTGTACTAAGAAACTAGTTTGTCTCATGAGACCTACCGATGCATCAAGGAGCTATAGTGGCCTCCACCCATCACTTACTAAGTCCATTGCATTCCTCATATGAAAATGTTCAAACATAACATAAACATTCATATTAAAACAAGCATATGAAATGTAAATACAATAACCATTAAACATGAATGTTATAAAAATATCACATTCATAGTCAAACATATCATATCTCATTCAATAAGATATTGAAGATTTTATTTATAATAATTCAACCTCAATCAAGAATAATATCCAAAAAGGTTTTTGACATAATTGAAAATAATCATTAAAACGCTTTGAGAAAAATATACTTTTTTGTGAAATCATTTAAATGTAACGCATTTATAAATGAAGTCATTTAAAAGATATTTTTGAATCTTAGTGTCCCATACCACATTGAAACTTTTTAAAATAATTATTATTTCAAAACATTCATGTCCATATAAAAAAATACATAAAACCATTTTTAAAACATGGACATTAATTAAAATGATTCAGAAAGATAAATCATTAAAACATTTAGAATTATGATATTGATAAAGAGTACCTTTCACAAATCCATAAAATATTTATTTTGAAATCATTTTTATGAAAATGTACATGGAGGATAAAAATTTCCCAGTAAATACTTACACATAAACAATCTCATATAATAACGAGATTGAGAATTAACCCTTACCTTGCACTTTCCTTTAGTCGAGGGAATGTTTATCCTCTTGTATGAAAATCTTAGTATGTTATTAAATTATAACAGAACCATATTAATATTTATGATATCATACATGATTCATTTATGACTTTATACTACCCGTTTAATAATAATTTCCATGTTAAATTAATATTTCAGGTAATAATCATTTTCTTTATCGTACGTGTTTTAACTTGTTACTCTTGATTGTATCACTTAGATCAAGATTTAAATACTTCCAGAATATAAAAAATGATTTATATATCATATATATTTAGAATATAAATATGTATAATATGCATAAATATTAAATGGAAAACACCGTTTATGGAGACGGTAGTCCGTACGTACGCATAAATGATGTTTCTATTTTCATATCATATTGAACGGAACTAAGTGAATAATGTATATGTAAGTGAATATATATATATATATATCCAGTAGCATTATTATGTCATATATTACATAATTATTATAATATATATTTTTATAATCGTCGATGAATGGTGAACGTGGAAATTAATCTCATCGCATCATGGAGACGGTAATCTGTACGTACGCACAAGCGACAATATCATTTCCTGAAAGGTGTGGAATTGGATGGTATATTAATTTTAAAGATACATTATATTGTTATTTTCATTGTTTATATTCATATTACTCATCATTATATCCATCTAAATAACATAGTGTGAATAACAAATTACACCACGGCGTGGAGACGGTAAGTCGTACGTACGCACGCATGGTGACATTATCATTCATAAGATGGATAGAATAATGAATATAGTTTTTCCATATTTATAATAAAAAAAATTATATAGAAGATACTGGATTTTTTATTTTAGAATGGAAACAACAAAGAAATAGTAAGTGGAAGAATAAGAGAACTTGAAAGTGGGTGGTGAAATCAATACCTCTTCTTCAGGTTCTTCCTTTTGATTTGATAAAAAGGTCTCTTTAGGTTGGATTTATGACTAAAGTAAGGCATCTAGGATGAATTCATGATAGTTTGTAGGATGGTTTGGTAGGGTTTGGCGGAGACAAATGGCTTTGGAGGTGTGAGTTTTAGATAAGGGGAACTTCCCTTTTATAAGAGAGGTGAGGGGCACCTTAGAAAAAACATAAAATATTATTTTATAATAAATTTATTTTTAGTTTATAATGGCTCGAAAATGAATTATTTAAAGAATAAGGTGGGTATGGGTCTAAAAACACTCACCAAATAGATTTTAGATAGGTTTAGGTCACCATATTATCTTTAACTTTTAGATTTAACTCTTTGTTTAATAGTTTGGCATTTACCAGGTCTCGTTGTATTTTATATTATATGGTTAATAAACTTACTATAAAATGCCAATAGAACCCAAATTGGTTTATTAATGTAATATATATTTTTATATAAGTCTTTTGGATGAACCTTAGATTTTTAGACTATTATTTCAATTAATAATACAATATTGTTTTTAAAAACTATTTTATGTCAATGTTGACACTATTTGGTATTTGTTTTTTTGTTAAAATCATAACAGCATGATTACTTCAAAAAAAATTATCTAACCAAACATAACATCTCATAATAACCTAGAAAATAGTGGAATTTATAAAAAATCTCAAATTACATTTATTTTGATATTTATAATGTCAATTATTTTAATCTTTCATTAATACGGTAATTACTGCATCATCATTGTGTCATAAATAGATTTAATTATTTAATGTTTAAAAATTATAAATAAAATACAATTATTTAGGAAATCTTTTTATCTTTCTAATGAATATTTATATTCTAATTTATCTTATCTATAACTCTATATTAAAAATGTTTTAGTTATTAAACATGGATTTTAACTCTTTTAACTCTTCTTTGAATTAAATAATAATAAATGTCCTAATCTAATACAAGTGGACCTAAAGGATGATATATTTTTCTAAGGTTTTTTTTCTCGAATTAAACTTATCCAATAGAATTATTACATGTGTTAGGGTAGTAACAATATCATTTTTACCCTAAATTACCCAATTTACTTTTAATCGTGGTAAATAAAACTAAAAAGTTACTATTCACCAAAAATTATTTTCATCTTATTGGACCAGATTTTACTTACTATTATCAAAGGTGTCTCTTTTATTTTTGAAATTCAATTCACAAAAGCAGAGAAATTATTTTTTATACAAATTTGAAAATTCTCCTTGGAGGTGGGTAAAAGATAGTGAAAAGTTCAATAAAATTTTATATATCTAATATTATTACAAAATTACTCCAATGAATTACATTGAACATATATAGATATTATGTATCTTTTATTACCTAAAATAAATTTAAAAATATAAATGATTATTTAAATTAAAAGTCTATTTTAAACAATAATTTAGTGTTTTTCACTATTCATCAAAAATTGGAAGTTTTCAGAAAAATACCAAAAATGTACCATAAGATAATTTTGATATTATGAATTCAAAAATGAAGTCTATTTTACCAAATTAAAACATAGAAGTGGAATTTATTAGTTTAAAATTAATTCTCGTCGTCAAAACCAAATGGTGTATTTTTATGAAACAATAACTATCAAAATATTGACACTTGTTTATGTCCAATCTCAAAGTGAAATTACTTACAATGACCAAAATTGGATTAAATGGTGAAAATATAATCTATTTATAATTACAAACCATTAAAATGTATAATTTAACACTATAAATTATTTTGATTAAAAAAGTTGTTTTCTGTTAAAATATAGTATTTCTCACAATTCACCCAAATATGAAAGTTATCAAAAAAACACCAACTTTTTGATGAAACTAAATTCTTATTTCCTGATTCTAAAGAATAAGTTTATTTGGTCAAATTGAATATATAAAAGATTCAAATATTGGATTTAAAATTGATTCAACTTTAAAAGGCCTTAAAAGTACATTTTCTAAAAAATATTACTTTTATCTGAAAAAAAAGACTTAGTTCATACATTATGTCTAATAAAATCATAATATGGATTCTAAAATTATAAGGATTGTATATAGTTTGAAATTTAGTTAATACTATTCATAACCTCTTTTGAACTACTTGTTTGTTTAGTCGTGGTGCGCTCTAACTCAGTGTTGCATGTAGTGCAAGTTATTACATTACTTTGAAGAAATAACGTACTATGAAATCTTGGGGTGTTACATAATTAACCCTTCATCAACTAGAAACCCTATAATTATTATTGAATACTTTACCAATACCAAGCCTCCTAAGTTAGTATTTGGGGTAGTATTCCCTAGGTAGAGAGCCCTTATTCTTATATTCTTCTTCCACTAGCTCTTACATCTATTTCAAATCTTGGATATAAAGAATGCGTTTGGAATTTTTAGATCCATGCTATCAAAAATTACTCATGTTGTGCACCAGGTGGGTGGTGATGACCACACTCCAGAGGTGGTGGGCCTTGATCCCCAATGATTCCTTCTATAGTTCTAATTGAAGAACCACCTATTATACCCGATCTGGGCACTGAATCTCTTCTTCACAAGGGTTTACTATATCTAATGCATTCCATGAAAGGTTCTCCATGACATAATCCTATTGTTGCTGATCCAACTCATGAGTTCTAGAAACCGCATCCTCCCAACTATTCAGGGAATGCCAGTCCACATGCTATTGAGTCTTGGATGGAGGCTACTCTATCTATCTCTGAGTATCTAAAGACTCCTCCAAAGTAGAGGGGCATGCTTTCCACCTATATACTTCTTCAATATGCCAAGCATTGGTGGGATGTGATTACCCTAGCTGGTTTTCATCAGGTCATGGTCTAGGATAATTTTCACACTTCCTTATATGATCACTTCTTTCCTTAGACACTAAGAGATAATCGAGTAAGAGAATTCATTCATCTAGAGAAGGGTTCCATGTTAGTCATGTATTATTCAGCATGTTTTACTGAGTTTTAATGTTTTACCCCCTTCTAGTTGGTGATGAGTTATCACGTTCTAGACACTTAATGAATGTTATTAGTTATGTAATCCGTACTCAAGTGAATTTCTTTCACTTACCTACCTTTTCTAATACCATCAATCAAGACCTTATTTTTAAATGAAACTTGATGAGAGGTGATAGTTATAAGCATAAATTTTCAGTGGTGACGAATGTTAGTAGTTATTCTGGTAGTAAGAATCATTACCTTGAGGTTTATTTTTAGAGAAGTGGTAACCAAATTATCCATACTATGAGCTCTGTTATATTCTATCAATGTGGAATACATGGAATCTAAAGCCTCAGTGTGATAGGGACCCGATGGATTGTTGTGCCTGTGGTTGTTTAGAGAATCTTCTGAGATTCTATCAGACCATTCTATATACTTCTAGTGGAAGAGTTTCAGTACTAGCTCCACCTTCACGGAAGGATATTTTATGTCGTGTCAGGCGGGGAGTTGGAGTTGCATCGGTAGGATGATCTGATGAGGATGTTCGGATCAAAGTAGCCATACATCTGATCATTTATTCCTTTAAAAAATACCTGCTCAGGGCAGTCAACCTGTAGCATAAGGTCACGGATCATGCCAAATTCATGCATTATAGCCGATACCCAAGGACCGTAGTGCAAGGACATCTATAGTGTGAGGTATTATTCTTGTAGCATCTAATGTTGTATCTTCTTTATTCAGTAAAGGTGCATCAAACTCTTTTATCTATTTATCAATTGTGAAATGTCTCAAGGTAGAAATTCAGTATTTCTATGGTGTAATGACCTTTTACACACCATTGGGATTGTGGTCTAAGGGAATATTCCAATGTAGGTACTATTCCCTTGAGGTTGGTAGTTATCCCTTCTTGTGGGTCCTCTTCGTTTTTTGAGATGACATGATTGATTTCATTATCATAAAGGATTGGATGGTTCCATATCACATCTATGTGAACTGATATCACTATAGTGTTTCATTTACATCACTAGAGAGAAGAAGTTGTCTCCATAAGGGTGAGTATCATTTCCAGTTCAATGGAGCAAGACTAGAGCATCATGGGCTAGGTGGTTTGACCACCCAGAATTCTAGTCTCTTCATTAAGGACTAAGAAATAAACCTGGCTGATTTTCTTCCCATAGTATATTGTTTTAGGGTTGTCTTTCTTAAAAAAAATTGACTTACCTCTTAAGAGAGAGGCATATTCTTTCATTGATCTCATCCTAGGAGTAGTTTCAGTGTCAATTCTTCCTTATAGGATGGCACCTACTGAGCTCCATGAGTTCTCGATACTATTGGAAGACCAATCGTCTAACGGTTTTATCTAACTCAGTACTTTTTTTGGGGTTCCCCATACATTTTTCCAAGAAGTTGGATGATACCCTTCGTTCATGCATGGATTACCAAAGGTTGAACCAACTAACAATTAATAAATGTTATCCAATTCCTCAGATATATGATCTCTTTGACCACCACCGAGGAGCTAGGTTGTTCTCTAAGATTGACCTATGATTAGGCTATCATCAGGTGCGAGTCAGGCCATCAGACATACTTTATGAAACTTTTCATAGTAGGTATGGTCTATATAACTATCTCTTTATATCATTTGGTTTTATGAATTCTCTTGAAATTTTCATGGATGTGATGAATTGGATTTTCCACCCCTATCTAGATTCCATTTTCATGGTATTTATGGATGAAATCTTGGTGTATTATCACACTTTTAGAGACCATTATAAGAACCATGATATTGTTTTGAGCACACTAAAAGAGAATCTTTTTTATGCTAATATTTATATGTTCCACTTATGTATTAACAATTTTCACTTATTGGTTTATATCATCTCAGAATCTGGTGTATCTGTTAACCCAGAGAAGGTGAGTGTGGTGGTATCCAGGGACTAGCCCAAGAAAGTGTTTGATATATAGAGTTTCTTGGGGATGTATGGATATTATAGTAATTTCATATTGGACTACTCACACCTTTATTCACATTTTACAAGTCATAAAAAGAAGATTGTTTAGTTCTTATGGTCAAAAACATGTGAGAAATCCTTTTAGGGGATGAAAGGGAGGCTTACCTTGACACCTATTATGATTTTAACAGATCCTAGCATAGGCTATAAGATGTTATGTGATGTATCTGGCATTGTTCTAGGAGCAATGCTAATGTAAGAGGAATGATTTATTCTGTATAGATATTGTAAATTGAGGAATCATGAGAGATATTACCTAAACCATGACCTTGAGCTAGTAGATATTCTCCAGGATTTACGCTTTTGGAGACACAATCAGATGGGTGAGTGATTTGTGGTGTATACGAACCACTAGATTCTCAAATATATCTTTACATAGTGTGACTTTAATCTCATACTATGAATATGGGACAAGTATTGTAACACCCCAGGTAAATAAAGAATATAACATTTTCATATTTATCCATATTTGTGAATAAAATATTGATATGACTTTAAAGTGGACGCTATGCTCGATGACATACCCAACACGCAACAACGAGTTTCTTGGGAATCTTACGTTGCACTCTAATAATAAAATAATATTATTTTAAATGGTAGTTAACATGTAGCCGTTGTAATGGCAGGAATGGATAGAAATAACTAAAATATGATTATATATGTTTTTAAATGTTTTTACATTTATCCAATAAAGGATAGAGGCTTAAAATACGGAAAGAATTCAATTTTAGGCATATATGCCCTAGTTTTCACTAAAGGTTCACTTATCGCCTTTTGATGGAGAACTGTCATTAAATATATTTTTGATCACCCTTATACATTCTTTTGGACCAAATAAAACTCTTCTTTAGAATTGGGACATTAAATTTTACTTTGTGTAAATTTTTGGTATTTTTCTGATAAAGTTCATTTTTTAATGAATAGTGTAAAATGTTGTATTTTAATTCAAAACCACTTTTTAATATAATTTATTTATATAATTATATTATCTTTTGAATTAGTTTTAATGTGAAATTAGAATATATTTTTACCATTAAATCCAATAGTGGTCGTTGGAATTAATTTCACTTTGAAATCGGACTTAAACTAGTATCAGTCTTTTGATACTTATTGTTTTATAAAAACACGCTATTTTCTGTGACAGCGGGAATTAATTATTAAATTAATTAATGTGATTAATATGTTTTGAATTTTTTAAAACGTACTTCATTTTTGAATTCGTAATATCAAATATAGCTTAGGGTGAATTTTTGGTAATTTTCTGAAAAACTTCAATTTTTGATAAATAGTGAAACCACTAAGTGGTAATCAAGCAAACTGATTTTTCAGTAAAATGAAAGTTTACCACTAATGTGTATTGAATTTTGAAAATCCTACATACATGGTTGTCATTAAGAAGTAAAATTTGGTTCAATGATATTATAATAATTTTTTGGTGAATAGTAACTTATTAAGTTCTTAATCGCGATTAGAGGTAATTAGTGTAATTTAAGGTAAAAATGATATTATAAGAATGTGAAAATACCATGAAACTTGTACTACACCTATTGGGTGAGTCATGGCCGACCAATACAAGCCATGGGCCAACTGGGGGACCCCATGGGGCCACTTTAGTTGGAAAATGACAATAATATATTTTTATTTAATGTTAAAATTAAATTGACACAAACATGAGTTGTTTTACTAAAACAGTTTTTAAGTGGGGTTACACAAGTCCAAATTTTTATTATAAATAGTCCTTGGAAATATAAAAAGATTTACTACATCATAGTGATTTTTTTATAATTTTTAGGAATTAAATAAAATAAATTATGTATGACATAATAATGATGCAGCGATGACATCATTATTTGACGATTTAAATAAAATGGATAGATAATGTAAAATCTATGAACTACACATGTCCAAAACTTATTGGATGGGTGTATTTCGAACCCTTATCACCTTTTCCATGAATTATATCAATGTGGGACCTTTTAAAACCGAAACACATTTTCAAATAAAGTAATATTTCTTACTTTCCAAAAGTTCCCCTCCTCTCCTCCTATAAAAGGCCCCCACCTCTACCTCATTTCACACACTCCTCAAGCCTTTGGATCGGCCAACCCCTGCCCATTTAATCTCTCCAAATCCCTCTCCTCATCCTAAGGGATTCACTTTGGGCATAATCCTTTCAAAGGAAGCCTTTAGGCTCAAATCAAAAGGAGTTACACTTTTAAAGGTAATTCATTCTCTCATGTTCATTTGTTTTATTTTGCTTCTCCAACCCCCTAAAATATTTTTATTTATTTCTTTTGTAACAACACCAGTATCTTCAATATACTAGGATGTTGTTATAAGATTTATTTGAGCTAAAATCTCTCACAACTACATCAAATGGTTAAAGAACATACGGTTTCCGTGGATGGCGAAATTCTGCCTCCCGAAACGATGATTGTTCAATACTCATTTAACACCTTCAAAGGTGGCAATTATGATGTCACTATTTTTATATAAGATATATAATATGTTTATTTTTTCTTTAAGCTTCTGTATTTTTCATTTTGTACATACCTTTATGGTTTCCATTATGGGTAAACACGATATCTTCATTTAAGGAAGTGCGGACTACCGCCCCCTCAAAGTGATGTGATTCGTTAATGCCATATGTGGGACGTGTAAAGGATGGATTTAAAGTTATTATATATGATGTTATACTGGAATTATAATATACCTCTATATAATTATTATTTCTTTCCATTAAAGTATGATATAGAAATGAAAGTAGCGTTTATTCGTACGTACGGCTTACCGTCTCCATGAACGGTGCATTTCATTTCTTATCCCCAAATGTAATGTACTATTATAAGTACATATATATAATGGGTATATATGATGTATGATACATCTAAATGATTAATATAATTATGGAATTAAAATATACATACCTCTCATATAGTTTTAATTCCATTAATACGACATAGAAATGAAAGTAGCGTTCATGCGTACGTACGGCTTACCGTCTCCATGAAAGGTGCATTTCATTTCATTCCTCTAAATGATTATGTGATTTTATAAATACATGTATATGCTGGATATATATGATATATATGATATCCAAAATCAGGAATGCCATTTTTGGATATGAAGAACCTTTGACCACACGAACAACATGTAATTGTAAGAAGTCCACTTTTGACTTAAGAACCAAATATTGACAAAACAAACATGATTAACTTAAATGATTAAATAATGTTTATAACATGGTAATAAGTGATATAAAAGGAATAATGAACTTTAAAAAGGTTCTTAAGGAAGTATAAATTAACTCAAGTTTATTATTCAGGAGATTAAAGAACGATCGAGTCAAGTCGGACCCGAGGTAAGGGATCCTACTCCTCTCTTTCTTTTTAAGTACACTCTTTTATGTCATTCCTTTTAAAGATCATCTTTTTTGTTATTGGGATGTTCTTTTATATTAATCTTACTTTAATTTTTATGTTTATGTAATGGGAGACCCTATTTCCTCTCATCAATCCATTTTGGAAGTTTTATGTGGCGTCGTTAGGCTGCCGAGTTTTCGTAAGAGATTTTTCATCTCACTTTTATCCCCGTGAGATTTATGCTACATTTGCCACAATTTCCATTGAGTGGTTTATGTACTGACCACTATTAAAATCCTATTGTAATATAATTCCATTTATGGGTATTTACATATTCATTGTATGACACTTCTTCAATGGGGAGTACTTTTCAAAAGTTACCCAAGTCGGTAAGGGAACCTTTCACCCTCCTTTTTTTAAACGACTTCTTTTGTTGGGTCTTTTAATTTACATATTGTTATGTTGGGATATGTTCTCATATATCATTATAGATGTAAATTTTATGTCCAAGTGATGAGATACACTTTTTATCTCTAATCAACTCATTTTGATGTGATGTCGTTAGGCTGTCAAAGGAACTTTTTAGCCCAATTTTGATTTCTTTGGGTTGAACATGTAGTCATTGAATATGTCACCCATTGAATATGTGTGAATGGACTTTTATTGTTTTACACTTAATATCCACTTATATTGGGTGTATTTATATTTTTCACACATATTTTTGAGATTGATTTGTCCTTAATTTAAGGATACCTTCTTTATAAGGGATTTCATCACATTTGACATTTCTATTGAGGGTTCATTGTTGTTATGCACCAATTCACTCTTATATGGTGTATATAATTTCCTTTGGAGTATTATATCATGAATCCATTTATTCTCATGATATTATAAAGTTCTGACTAAATGTTATTCCTCAATTATTGTATTCAAGTGTCTCTAATTTTGGTAAAACCCCTTTAACCAAAATGTAATTTTAAATGTTTTAATTATTTGTTGTTATTAATATCCATGTTTTCAAAATGGTTTTAAGGATTTATTTATATGGATATTAATGGTTTAAATTTTTAAGCTTCAATGTGGTATGGGACACTTTGATTCAAAATCTCTTTATTAAATGTTTTAAATGGTTTTGAAAATGGTTCTGATAAAGGATTCTATTATGATATATTGTGATGTGGAAATGTTATCATTCCTTTATATTGGTTTTATGTTTTATGATTTTAAATTGGTACTTGGACATTTTAACGGGTGGTTACGTTATAAACCATATGACGGGTGGTGCCGTGAATACCAGGACGGGTGGTTACGTTATAACCTCCAATGCATTGGGTATGGAAGTCGGCCGTATGGCTATTCCATTATGTATGTATGGAAATTGGCCGTATGGCTATTCCATTAAGTGATATGTGTGGAAGTCGACCGTATGGTTATTCCACTTAAGTATGTTTATGTCCCAAGTTACCTTTATATATGTTATGTGTTCTTTATATGGGTTTAATGGTAATCCTTTGGTTACAAAAAGGTAAGTAATGATACTTTTGTTTCAGTGAAAAGTTTTTACTACTTCATGAAGGTGAAAAGTATTAAATTGATAAAGTATTCATGGTTTAATTGTTGTTTTGAAAATCTAACAGTTTTCATTCTTTGTGTATCCCTTACCTAGCTTCTTATGCTCATCCCAGGTTTTTGAAATGTATTTCACAGGACATAGCATGGAATAGGGTCAAGGATGGGATCAAGGGAAAGTCATGCTACCTAAAACATGGAACTATACATTTTTCTTTTAAAGAGTTTTTATTTTATGGAAATTTAGTAGAAGCGACTACTTTGTAATCTTTTGAGATGTAATAGTTATGTCCTAATTCTCTAAAACTCTAAACCTGAAAAGATCCTCAATGTGAATTACTCATTTAATTCAATATTAAGTAAGGTTTAAGTCGAGGGCCTTATAGTTGGTATCAAAGGTCGGTTTAGATAACTTTAGAGGTTAGGGTAATCTTTAAGCATAAGTGACATTACCATAATGGTTAGGATTTCAGAAAGAGTCCAAGTTTTAGATAAAGTGAATGAGTAAGTGTATCTTAGTGTTTACCTTCCTCATTAGTACGTGATGGTTTTGTTGATATACTCACACTGACATTTCTATTTTTAGTGAATGGATGGATCTAGCAGGCACCAAAGAGACAACATGTTTGTGGGAAACTGTAGTGGTTCTCTGATTAAGATACTAGATAAAATGGAGGATTCAATGAGGAAACTCGTGGTTGTTCTAAACCAAATATCAAGGATTCATGATCAACCACTTCAACCTTGGTGAGTTCTCTAATGCATCATGTACGATATGGCCAACTCGATGTGGAAATTCAGGTAATAATTATTAAGGTAACCATTAGGGTTTATATGATACTTAATTTTTAGGTAATTATGGGTTACTCTATGATATGATGGAAAATGAAAGGAATGAGATAAACTTGAGGTTAAAATATGTTATGATTATTCTTGAAGATTTTATCTCATTTTGGGGAATGTTTTAATAATTATATAGTTTTGGAAAAAGGACAACATGTAGACCGTGTGACATCCCGTCGCGTCAGACAAAGCTGCAGGAATCAAACCCACAACCAAAGTGCGACTGGTATTTATCGCCTACCACTGGACTACGTGAAGTCCCTGGTTAGTTTGACTGATTCTTTCTGGTTATATGATTTTATGAATTAAGAGTAAGTTGATTTTGGGTTATTTATGAAAATGATTAGCCTATCATGGAGGATATGTGATTAGGTTAATTACTTTTCAAAACGAGACTTTAGGAGCAACTGATAATGTTTGGAGATAAATGTTACAATTTATCATGGAAGACTATGTGACTAAATCCTTCAAATATTTGGGTTTCAATATTATATTGGTTTACTTTGAAGAATTTTATGGACAAATTGATTATAGAATGGTCCTCGTTGAACTTTGGGTTTTGTTGGACAAATTTTGGAGATTAAGAATAGATTTTCTTTTTATAAAGGGTTATCCTTTTCTGGATTATCTGATCTTGTACTAGCCTTTTTGGTTTTGGTTTTGGTTAAAGTCTAAAGACATGGGAAGTATATAGTTATATTTTGTGGATTAGGCTATTCTCTAGAAGTTGATAATAGTACTCTTAATGCGAACAAGTCTCCCTAAATACTTGTCTTTTGGAAAAAAATATGAGTTTGATTAAGGAATCTAGTAAAAGTGGAAAGTCAACATGATAAGTGATTATATTTCCTTATGAATAAATTCCTCAATAAAAAGTAACTTAAAACAAAAATGTTGTCTATTAACTTTTCCTACTGGGGAATCGAATACCGTTTAACCCATCACAAGTTTGTGATTTTCTCATTGTTAACTTTCTCCTAGACATGTTTACTATCACTCTCCCTCAAGAACATGACCCTTTGATTTTTCTTCCATGTCCATGTTTTTCATACTTGGAATCCTAGTATGGGTTAACTCGGGTGACCTTTGTACTTATCTCTCTTTATTTTAAAGTGTTTGTTTTACCGACTTTTGTTCCGATGTGGGACTTTCAAGGATGTTTCCAAGCGCAATTTTAAAATTGCGAGGACGCAATTCCCAAAAGGGGGGAAGGATGTAACAACCCAGGTAAATAAAGAATATAACATTTTCATATTTATCCATATTTGTGAATAAAATATTGATATGACTTTAAAGGGGACGCTATGCTCGATGGCATACCCAACACGCAACAACAAGTTTCTTGGGAATATTACGTTGCACTCTAATAATAAAATAATATTATTTTAAATGGTAGTTAACATGTAGCCATTGTAATGGCAGGAATGGATATAAATAACTAAAATATGATTATATATGTTTTTAAATGTTTTTACATTTATCCAATAAAGGATAGAGGCTTAAAATACGGAAAGAATTCAATTTTAGGCATATATGCCCTAATTTTCACTAAAGGTTCACATATCGCCTTTTGATGGCGAACTGTCATTAAATATAGTTTTTATCACTCTTATACATTATTTTGGACCAAATAAAACTCTTCTTTAGAATCGGGACATTAAATTTTACTTTGTGTAAATTTTTGGTATTTTTCTGATAAAGTTCATTTTTTAATGAATAGTGTAAAATGTTGTATTTTAATTCAAACCCTCTTTTTAATATAATTTATTTATATGATTAGATTATCTTTTGAATTGGTTTTAATGTGAAATTATAATATATTTTTACCATTAAATCCAATAGTGGTCGTTGGAATTAATTTCACTTTGAAATCGGACTTAAACTAGTATCAATCTTTTGATACTTATTGTTTTATAAAAACACGCTATTTGCTCTGACAGCGGGAATTAATTATTAAATTAATTAATGTGATTAATATGTTTTGAATTTTTTAAAACGGACTTCATTTTTGAATTCGTAATATCAAATATAGCTTAGGGTGAATTTTTGGTAATTTTCTGAAAAACTTCAATTTTTGATAAATAGTGAAACCACTAAGTGGTAATCAAGCAAGCTGATTTTTCAGTTAAATGAAAGTTTACCACTAATGTGTATTGAATTTTTAAAATCCGACATACATGGTTGTCATTAAGAAGAAAAATGTGGTTCAATGAGATTATAATAATTTTTTGGTGAATAGTAACTTATTAAGTTCTTAATCGCGATTAGAGGTAATTAGTGTAATTTAAGGTAAAAATGATATTATAAGAATGTGAAGACACCATGACACTTGTACTACACCTATTGGGTGAGTCATGGACGACCAAGACAATCCATGGGCCAACTTGGGGACCCCATGGAGCCACTTTAGTTGGAAAATGACAATAATATATTTTTATTTAATGTTAAAATTAAATTGACACAAACATGAGTTGTTTTACTAAAACAGTTTTTAAGTTGGGTTACACAAGTACAAATTTTGATTATAAATAGTCATTGGAAATCTAAAAAGATTTCCTACGTCATAGTGATTTTTTATAATTTTTAGGCATTAAATAAAATAAATTATTTATGACATAATAATGATGCGGCGATGACATCATTATTTGACGATTTAAATAAAATGTAAAGATAATGTAAAATCTATGAACTAAACATGTCCAAAACTTATTGGATGGGTGTATTTAGAACCCTTATCATCTTTTCCACGAATTATATCAATGGGGGATCTTTTAAAACCGAAACAAATTTTCAAATAAAGTAATATTTCTTACTTTCCAAAAGTGCCCCTCCTCTCCTCTTATAAAAGGCCCCCACCTCTACCTCATTTCACACACTCCTCAAGCCTTTGGCTCGGCCAACCCCTGCCCATTTACTCTCTCCACATCCCTATCCTCATCCTAGACGATTCACTTTGGGCAGAATCCTTTCAAAGGAAGCCTTTAGGCTCAAATCAAAAGGAGTTACACTTTTAAAGGTAATTCATTCTCTCATGTTCATTTGTTTTATTTTGCTTCTCCAACCCCCTAAACTCTTTTTATTTATTTCTTTTGTAACAACACCAGTATATTCAATATACTAGGATTTGGTTATAAGATTTATTTGAGCTACACTCTCACACAACTACATCAAATGGTTAAATAACATACGGTTTCCGTGGATGGCGAAATTCTGCCTCCCAAAACGATGATTGTTCAATACTCATTTAACACCTTCAAAGGTGGCCATTATGATGTCACTATTTTTATATAAGATATATAATATGTTTATTTTTTCTTTAAGCTTCTGTATTTTTCATTTTGTGCATACCTTTATGGTTTCCATTATGGGTAAACACGATATCTTCATTTAAGGAAGTGCGGACTACCGCCCCCTCAAAGTGATGTGATTCGTTAATGTCATATGTGGGACGTGTAAAGGATGGATTTAAAGTTATTATATATGATGTTATACTGGAATTATAATATACCTCTATATCATTATTATTTCTTTCCATTAAAGTATGATATAGAAATGAAAGTAGCGTTCATGCGTACGTACGGCTTACCGTCTCCATGAACGGTGCATTTCATTTCTTATCCCCAAATGTAATATACTATTATAAATAAATATATATAATGGATATATATGATGTATGATACATCTAAATGATTAATATAATTCTGGAATTAAAATATACATACCTCTCATATAGTTTTAATTCCATTAATACGACATAGAAATGAAAGTAGCGTTCATGCGTACGTACGGCTTACCATCTCCATGAACGGTGCATTTCATTTCATTCCTCTAAATGATTATGTGATTTTATAAATACATGTATATTCTGGATATATATGATATATATTATATCCAAAATCAGGAATGTCATTTTTGGATATGAATAACCTTTGACCACACGAACAACATGTAATTGTAAGAAGTCCACTTTCGACTTAAGAACCAAATATCGACAAAACAAACATGATTAACTTAAATGATTAAATAAAGTTTATAACATGGTAATAAGTGATATAAAAGGAATAATTTACTTTAAAAAGGTTCTTAAGGAAGTATAAATTAACTCAAGTTTATTATTCAGGAGATTAAAGAACGATCGAGTCAAGTCGGACCCGAGGTAAGGGATCCTACTCCTCTCTTTCTTTTTAAGTACACTCTTTTATGTCATTCCTTTTAAAGCTCATCTTTTTTGTTATTGGGATGTTCTTTTATATTAATCTTACTGTAATTTTTATGTTGATGTAATGAGAGACCCTATTTCGTCTCATCAATCCATTTTGGAAGTTTTAAGTGGCGCCGTTAGGCTGCCGAGTTTTCGTAAGAGATTTTTCATCTCACTTTTATCCCCATGAGATTTATGCTACATTTTCCACAATTTACATTGAGTGGTTTATGTACTTCCCACTATTTCAATCCTATTGTAATATAATTCCATTTATGGGTATTTACATATTCATTTTATGACACTTCTTCAATGGGGTGTACTTTTCAAAAGTTACCCAAGTCGGTAAGGGAACCTTTCACCCTCCTTTTTTTAAACGACTTCTTTTGTTGGGTCTTTTAATTTACATAATTTTATGTTGGGATATGTTCTCATATATCCTTATAGATGTAAATTTTATGTCCAAGTGATGAGATACACTTTTTATCTCTCATCAACTCATTTTGATGTGATGTCGTTAGGCTGTCAAGGGAACTTTTTAGCCCAATTTCGATTTCTTTGGGTTGAACATGTAGTCATTGAATATGTCACCCATTGAATATGTGTGAATGGCCTTTTATTGTTTTACACTTAATATCCACTTATATTGGGTGTATTTATATTTGTCACACATATTTTTGAGATTGATTTGTCCTTAATTTAAGGATGCCTTCTTTATAAGGGATTTCATCACATTTGACATTTCTATTGAGGGTTCATTGTTGTTATGCACCAATTCACTCTTATATGGTGTATATACTTTCCTTTGGAGTATTATATCATGAATCCATTTATTCTCAAGATATTATAAAGTTCTGACTAAATGTTATTCCTCAATTATTGTATTCAAGTGTCTCTAATTTTGGTAAAACCCCTTTAACCAAAATGTCATTTTAAATGTTTTAATTATTTGTTGTTATTAATATCCATGTTTTCAAAATGGTATTAAGGATTTATTTATATGGATATTAATGGTTTAAAATTTTAAGCTTCAATGTGGTATGGGACACTTTGATTCAAAATCTCTTTATTAAATGTTTTAAATGGTTTTGAAAATGGTTTTGATAAAGGATTCTATTATGATATATTGTGATGTGGAAATGTTATCATTCCTTTATATTGGTTTTATGTTTCATGATCTTAAATTGGTACTTGGACAATTTAACGGGTGGTTACTTTATAAACCATATGACGGGTGGTGCCGTGAATACCAGGATGGGTGGTTACGTTATAACCTCCAATGCATTGGGTATGGAAGTCGGCCGTATGGCTATTCCATTATGTATGTATGGAAATTGGCCGTATAGCTATTCCATTAAGTGATATGTGTGGAAGTCAACCGTATGGTTATCCCACTTAAGTATGTTTATGTCCCAAGTTAACTTTATATATGTTATGTGTTCTTTATATGGGTTTTATGGTAATCCTTTGGTTACAAAAAGGTAAGTAATGATAATTTTGTTTCAGTGAAAAGTTTTTACTACTTCATGAAGGTGAAAAGTATTACATTGATAAAGTATTCATGGTTTACTTGTTGTGTTGAAAATCTAACAGTTTTCATTCTTTGTGTATCCCTTACTGAGCTTCTTATGCTCATCCCAGGTTTTTGAAATGTTTTTCACAGGACATAGCGTGGAATAGGGTCAAGGATGGGATCAAGGGAAAGTCATGCTACCTAAAACATGGAACTATACATGTTTCTTTTAAAGAGTTTTTATTTTATGGAAATTTAGTAGAAGCGACTACTTTGTAATCTTTTGAGATGTAATAGTTATGTCCTAATTCTCTAAAACTCTAAACCTAAAAAGATCCTCAATGTGAATTACTCATTTAATTCAATATTAAGTAAGGTTTAAGGCTGGGGCCTTATAGTTGGTATCAAAGGTCAGTTTAGATAACTTTAGAGGTTAGGGTATTCTTTAAGCATAAGTTACATTACCATAATGGTTAGGATTTCAGAAAGAGTCCTAGTTTTAGATAAAGTGAATGAGTAAGTGTATCTTAGTGTTTACCTTCCTCATTAGTACATGATGGTTTTGTTGATATACTCACACTGACATTTCTATTTTTAGTGAATGGATGGATCTAGCAGGCACCAAAGAGACAACATGTTTGTGGGAAACTGTAGTGGTTCTCTGATTAAGATACTAGATAAAATGGAGGATTCAATGAGGAAACTCGTGGTTGTTCTAAACCAAATATCAAGGATTCATGATCAACCACTTCAACCTTGGTGAGTTCTCTAATGCATCATGTATGAGATGGCCAACTCGATGTGGAAATTCAGGTAATAATTATTAAGGTAACCATTAGGGTTTATATGATACTTAATTTTTAGGTAATTATGGGTTACTCTATGATATGATGGAAAATGAAAGGAATGAAATAAACTTGAGGTTAAAATATGTTATGATTATTCTTGAAGATTTTATCTCATTTTGGGGAATGTTTTATGAATTATATAGTTTTGGAAAAAGGACAACACGTAGACCGTGTGACATCTCGTCGCGTCGGACAATGCTGCGGGAATCGAACCCACAACCAAAGTGCGACTGGTATTTATCACCTACCACTGGGCTACGTGAAGTCCCTGGTTAGTTTTACTGATTATTTCTGGTTATATGATTTTATTAATTAAGAGTAAGTTGATTTTGGGTTATTTATGAAAATTATTAACCTATCATGGAGGATATGTGATTAGGTTAATTACTTTTCAAAACGAGACTTTAGGAGCAACTGATATTGTTTGGAGATAAATGTTACAATTTATCATGGAAGACTATGTGACTAAATCCTTCAAATATTTGGGTTTCAATCTTATATTGGTTTACTTTGAATAATTTTATGGACAATTTGATTATAGAATGGTCCTCGTTGAACTTTGGGTTTTGTTGGACAAATTTTGGAGATTAAGAATAGATTTTCTTTTTATAAAGGGTTATCCTTTTCTGGATTATCTGATCTTGTACTAGCCTTTTTGGTTTTGGTTTTGGTTAAAGTCTAAAGACATGGTAAGTATATAGTTATATTTTTTGGATTAGGAGATTCTCTAGAAGTTGATTATAGTACTCTTAATGCGAACAAGTCTCCCTAAATACTCGTCTTTTGGAAAAAATATGAGTTTGATTAAGGAATCTAGTAAAAGTGGAAAAGTCAACATGATAAGTGATTATATTTCCTTATGAATAAATTCCTCAACAAAAAGTAACTTAAAACAAAAATTTTGTCTATTAACTTTTCCTACTGGGGAATCGAATACCGTTTAACCCATCACAAGTTTGTGATTTTCTCATTGTTAACTTTCTCCTAGACATGTTTACTATCACTCTCCCTCAAGAACATGGCCCTTTGCTTTTTCTTCCATGTCCATGTTTTTCATACTTGGAATCCTAGTATGGGTTAACTCAGGTGACCTTTGTACTTATCTCTCTTTATTTTAAAGTGTTTGTTTTACCGACTTTTGTTCCGATGTGGGACTTTCAAGGATGTTTCCAAGCGCAATTTTAAAATTACGAGGACGCAATTCCCAAAAGGGGGAAAGGATGTAACACCCCAGGTAAATAAAGAATATAACATTTTCATATTTATCCATATTTGTGAATAAAATATTGATATGACTTTAAAGGGGACGCTATGCTCGATGGCGTACCCAACACGCAACAACGAGTTTCTTGGGAATCTTACATTGCACTCTAATAATAAAATAATATTATTTTAAATGGTAGTTAACATGTAGCCGTTGTAATGGTGGGAATGGATAGAAATAACTAAAATATGATTATATATGTTTTTAAATGTTTTTACATTTATCCAATAAAGGATAGAGGCTTAAAATACAGAAAGAATTCAATTTTAGGCATATATGCCCTAGTTTTCACTAAAAGTTCACTTATCGCCTTTTGATGGCAAACTGTCATTAAATATAGTTTTTATCACTATTATACATTCTTTTGGACCAAATAAAACTCTTCTTTAGAATCGGGACATTAAATTTTACTTTGTGTAAATTTTTGGTATTTTTCTGATAAAGTTCATTTTTTAATGAATAGTGTAAAATGTTGTATTTTAATTCAAAACCTCTTTTTAATATAATTTATTTATATGATTGGATTATATTTTTAATTGGTTTTAATGTGAAATTAGAATATATTTTTACCATTAAATCCAATAGTGGTTGTTGGAATTAATTTCACTTTGAAATCGGACTTAAACTAGTATCAATCTTTTGATACTTATTGTTTTATAAAAACACGCTATTTGCTCTGATAGCGGGAATTAATTATTAAATTAATTAATGTGATTAATATGTTTTGAATTTTTTAAAACGGACTTCATTTTTGAATTCGTAATATCAAATATAGCTTAGGGTGAATTTTTGGTAATTTTCTGAAAAACTTCAATTTTTGATAAATAGTGAAACCACTAAGTGGTAATCAAGCAAACTGATTTTTCAGTTAAATGAAAGTTTACCACTAATGTGTATTGAATTTTGAAAATCCTACATACATGTTTGTCATTAAGAAGTAAAATGTGGTTCAATGAGATTATAATAATTTTTTGGTGAATAGTAACTTATTAAGTTCTTAATCGCGATTAGAGGTAATTAGTGTAATTTAAAGTAAAAATGATATTATAAGAATGTGAAAACACCATGAAACTTGTACTACACCTATTGGGTGAGTCATGGCCGACCAATACAAGCCATGGGCCAACTTGGGGAACCCATGGAGCCACTTTAGTTGGAAAATGACAATAATATATTTTTATTTAATGTTAAAATTAAATTGACACAAACATGAGTTGTTTTTCTAAAACAGTTTTTAAGTGGGGTTACACAAGTCCAAATTTTGATTATAAATATTCATTGGAAAGCTAAAACGATTTCCTACATAATAGTGATTTTTTTATAATTTTTAGGCATTAAATAAAATAAATTATTTATGACATAATAATGATGCAGCGATGACATCATTATTTGACAATTTAAATAAAATGGAAAGATAATGTAAAATCTATGAACTACACATGTAAAAAACTTATTTGATGGGTGTATTTCGAACCCTTATCACCTTATCCACGAATTATATCAATGTGTGACCTTTTAAAACCGAAACACATTTTCAAATAAAGTAATATTTCTTACTTTCCAAAAGTGCCCCTCCTCTCCTCTTATAAAAGGCCCCCACCTCTACCTCATTTCACACACTCCTCAAGCCTTTGGCTCGGCCAAAACCTGCCCATTTACTCTCTACAAATCCCTCTCCTAATCCTAGAGGATTCACTTTGGGCAGAAGCCTTTCAAAGGAAGCCTTTAGGATCAAATCAAAAGAAGTTACACTTTTAAAGGTAATTCATTCTCTCATGTTCATTTGTTTTATTTTGCTTCTCCAACCCCCTAAACTCTTTTTATTTATTTCTTTTGTAACAACACCAGTATCTTCAATATACTAGGATGTGGTTATAATATTTATTTGAGCTACACTCTCACACAAATACATCAAATGGTTAAAGAACATACGGTTTCCGTGGATGGCGAAATTCTGCCTCCCAAAACGATGATTGTTCAATACTCATTTAACACCTTCAAAGGTGGTCATTATGATGTCACTATTTTTATATAAGATATATAATATGTTTATTTTTTATTTAATCTTATGTATTTTTCATTTTGTGCATACCTTTATGGTTTCCATTATGGGTAAACACGATATCTTCATTTAAGGAAGTGCGGACTACCGCCCCCTCAAAGTGATGTGATTCGTTAATGCCATATGTGGGACGTGTAAAGGATGGATTTAAAGTTATTATATATGATGTTATACTGGAATTATAATATACCTCTATATCATTATTATTTCTTTCCATTAAAGTATGAGATAGAAATGAAAGTAGCGTTCATGCGTACGTACAGCTTACCGTCTCCATGAACAGTGCATTTCATTTCTTATCCCCAAATGTAATGTACTATTATAAGTACATATATATAATGGATATATATGATTTATGATACATCTAAATGATTAATATAATTCTGGAATTAAAATATACATACCTCTCATATAGTTTTAATTCCATTAATACGACATAGAAATGAAAGTAGCATTCATGCGTACGTACGGCTTACCGTCTCCATGAACGGTGCATTTCATTTCTTTCCTCTAAATGATTATGTGATTTTATAAATACATGTATATTCTGGATATATATGATATATATGATATCCAAAATCAGGAATTTCATTTTTGGATATGAAGAACCTTTGACCACACGAACAACATGTAATTGTAAGAAGTCCACTTTCGACTTAAGAACCAAATATCGACAAAACAAACATGATTAACTTAAATGATTAAATAATGTTTATAACATGGTAATAAGTGATATAAAAGGATTAATGAACTTTAAAAAGGTTATTAAGGAAGTATAAATTAACTCAAGTTTATTATTCAGGAGATTAAAGAACGATCGAGTCAAGTCGGACCCGAGGTAAGGGATCCTACTCCTCTCTTTCTTTTTAAGTACACTCTTTTATGTCATTTCTTTTAAAGCTCATATTTTTTGTTATTGGGATGTTCTTTTATATTAATCATACTGTAATTTTTATGTTGATGTAATGAGAGACCCTATTTCCTCTCATCAATCCATTTTGGAAGTTTTAAGTGGCGCCGTTAGGCTGCCGAGTTTTCGTAAGAGATTTTTCATCTCACTTTTATCCCCGTGAGATTTATGCTACATTTTCCACAATTTCCATTGAGTGGTTTATGTACTGCCCACTATTACAATCCTATTTTAATATAATTCCATTTATGGGTATTTACATATTCATTGTATGACACTTATTCAATGGGGTGTACTTTTCAAAAGTTACCCAAGTCGGTAAGGGAACCTTTCACCCTCCTTTTTTTAAACGACTTCTTTTGTTGGGTCTTTTAATTTACATATTGTTATGTTGGGATATGTTCTCATATATCCTTATAGATGTAAATTTTATGTCCAAGTGATGAGATACACTTTTTATCTCTCATCAACTCATTTTGATGTGATGTCGTTAGGCTGTCAGGGGAACTTTTTAGCCCAATTTCGATTTCTTTGGGTTGAACATGTAGTCATTGAATATGTCACCCATTGAATATGTGTGAATGGCCTTTTATTGTTTTAAACTTAATATCCACTTATATTGGGTGTATTTATATTTGTCACACATATTTTTGAGATTGATCTGTCCTTAATTTAAGGATACCTTCTTTATAAGGGATTTCATCACATTTGACATTTCTATTGAGGGTTCATTGTTGTTATGCACCAATTCACTCTTATATGGTGTATATACTTTCCTTTGGAGTATTATATCATGAATCCATTTATTCTCATGATATTATAAAGTTCTGACTAAATATTATTCCTCAATTATTGTATTCAAGTGTCTATAATTTTGGTAAAACCCCTTTAACCAAAATGTCATTTTAAATGTTTTAATTATTTGTTGTTATTAATATCCATGTTTTCAAAATGGTTTTAAGGATTTATTTATATGGATATTAATGGTTTAAATTTTTAAGCTTCAATGTGGTATGGGACACTTTGATTCAAAATCTCTTTATTAAATGTTTTAAATGGTTTTGAAAATGGTTTTGATAAAGGATTCTATTATGATATATTGTGATGTGGAAATGTTATCATTCCTTTATATTGGTTTTATGTTTCAGGATTTTAAATTGGTACTTGGACATTTTAATGGGTGGTTACGTTATAAACCATATGACGGGTGGTGCCGTGAATACCAGGACGGGTGGTTACGTTATAACCTCCAATGCATTGGGTATGGAAGTAGGCCGTATGGCTATTCCATTATGTATGTATGGAAATTGGCCGTATGGCTATTCCATTAAGTGATATGTGTGGAAGTCGACCGTATGGTTATTCCACTTAATTATGTTTATGTCCCAAGTTACCTTTATATATGTTATGTGTTCTTTATATGGGTTTTATGGTAATCCTTTGGTTACAAAAAGGTAAGTAATGATACTTTTGTTTCAGTGAAAAGTTTTTACTACTTCATGAAGGTGAAAAGTATTACATTGATAAAGTATTCATGGTTTACTTGTTGTTTTGAAAATCTAACAGTTTTCATTCTTTGTGTATCCCTTACTGAGCTTCTTATGCTTATCCCAGGTTTTTGAAATGTTTTTCACAGGACATAGCGTGGAATAGGGTCAAGGATGGGATCAAGGGAAAGTCATGCTACCTAAAACGTGGAACAATACATGTTTCTTTTAAAGAGTTTTTATTTTATGGAAATTTAGTAGAAGCGACTACTTTGTAATCTTTTGAGATGTAATAGTTATGTCCTAATTCTCTAAAACTCTAAACCTGAAAAGATCCTCAATGTGAATTACTCATTTAATTCAATATTAAGTAAGGTTTAAGGCTGGGGCCTTATAAGTATCTTCATTATATTGATTTTGAGCTTTCCTATATTCTTGGAAAGGGAAATGCTGTAGAAGATACATTGAGTCGGAAAAATCAAGAACAGTCTCTACAAGAAGAAAGTGACGAATGGAAATTGATGGAACTATTTTCTAATCTATATCTATACATTCATGATATTCATGATCAGTCTTATCTCTAGACTTGATAGTTAACTCTTCTCTCCTAGATTGGGTGAAGAGTGTGCAGTTTTCAGATCTCTGAGAGAGGTCCCACCTTTGGATTATTCTGTTGATGGAGATTATATTCTCTATATTCTTTGGAATATATAGGTTTCTATAAATATGATAGAGGAACTAATGTGTGAGTACCATGCTTCTTACTGGAAAGTTCATCTAGGATTCTTCAAGATTTATTGAGATATGTGACGCATGTATTGGTGGTCTAGGATGAAACATCACATAGAAGATTTTATCACTAGGTGTTCCACTTATCATAAGTTGAAAGTGGAACACCAATAACCTACTTGATTTTTACAATTTCTTCCAGTCCCAAAATAGAAATGGGGAGATGATGCTATGGATTTTTTAGTTAGCTTATCTAAGTCACCTCTAGGTTGTGAAGCGGTTTGTGTAGTCATGGATCAACTGATGAATATATCCCACTTCTTTCCAATCCAATATACTTTATTAGTTGATAAGATAGAAGGATTGTATGTTTGTTAGATTATACATCTACACAAGTTCCCTCATACTATTATTTCAGATAGGGATGCTCACTTCACATTGAGTTTCTGGCATGGGTTACAGAAATCTATGGGTACATAGGTTCTTCTAATCACATATTTTCACCCTTAAAAAGATGGCTAGTTATAATGGACGATACATGTTTTAGAGGACATGATCGAAGCATGCATCCTTGATTTTGGTAGTGCTTGGGAGAATCATATCCCTCTCATTGATTTCTCCTACAATAATATTTTTTAAGAGATGATTCAGATGGAATTTATGAGTCCTTATATGTTAGGTCATGGTTTTTACTCCTATTCTAGTTATAAACAAGAGAGGCAGTGCTACTAGTTCCTCATATCATGACGGATAATTTAAAGTAGGTACACCTGATCAGGAAGCATATGTATACTAATAAGTCCAAATTGGAATATTATGTCCATCATCATCAAAAACCATTGGAGTACGAGGTCGGTGGATGTTTTTTTACAGGTATCTCCAAGGGTTGGTCATAGATAGATACATAGGCAGGCGAAGATGTAGCCTCATTATGTTGAGTCATTTTAGATTCTTGATAGAGTTGGGTTGATATCCTATTAGTTGTTATTACCTCATAGTTATCGTGCCATGCATGAAATTTTCCACATTTCACAGCATCAACATTATCATTCCGACCTGTATCATACTTTTGATCCAGAGGAGATTGACATAGATGTTGATGCTTCACTTGAGGAGTTTCCAATATGAATCATTGATCAGATCATTAATACTCTACAGGTATGGTCTATCCCTTCGTTGTTGGTATGATGGAAGCACGACCATGAATAGGATGAGACCTATGAAGGGGAGGCTTACTTACTTTTCCAGTAGCCATAATTTTTCTCAGATAGTGTTTCACCTCCCTTGGAAGGTGAACTCGGGGATGAGTTACTTTAAGGGGGAAAGACTATAAGAACTCAAGTTTTCTCTAAGGTACAAATCTGGTTAGTTTCTAGTTTACCCCTGGTTGGGTTTCTCTTTTTGGATTATATTCTAAGGAAGGACATGGTTCGGTTGGGTAGTTTTGTAAAGGAAGAGGTAGGAGGGTTGTAGGTTGAATACCAGACAATTAACCTCTATGCAATTAGGATACACAATGTGTATCATTTAAAAGATTTTTTGTGGTCTGGACATCACCTTTCACATCGTATAAATGTTTTAATGAGGGAGGAAGAACCTAAATTTTACACACCGTGCAAATTTACAAGAATTTTTTTAAAAATAGAGGTAGGTACTATAATTTCAACATAATCCCTCACCTCTTCCTTCCTCTATCATGAAGGGGAACCCAAGGAATCCATGACCTGGGCTTGGGTGTTGTTTCATGACCCGACATTGAATTATAGATCTATCTGTCATGTTGGAAAAGTGTCGATAAGTGATCAAGTCCTTTAGATCATTTTGTCTTTCTTCTTCCTATAAGAAACATTTTTTTGATACAAGTTCACATGCCATATTTTCAAATCATTGATCCATTCATCATATTTCTTCTAACCCATGACAAACTAGAGTTAGATACTGGATCATGAGAGTGTTATAGGTTCGAGGTAGGTAGTCTATGACTCATCCATGATGTCCCTCCATTTTATAAACTGTTGTTAATGTGCATGCATGGATTTTATCAATCATTGTATATTAAATTCACATTCATTTCTTAAATTCCTTAAAATAATATTCTAAGACCCTTGTTATATATGTTCTTCATCATTGGAGGTTATGAAAATATCTCCAACCGCCCTAAGTAGGGTGTTACCTCTTTTTTGACATTCGTGGTATGTTATGACTATCTGCACCGCCGATGAGATGTTCTATGACCTGGCCTTAATAATGGTAAGTGTTTTAAATAAAATTAATGGATTTTTAATGGATATCACTTGTATATATCAATTTAACCTTCTAAGTTAAGTGTTCCAATTAATTAATTAACCTTCAAAATTTTAATTGGAATGTATATTATAAATATCACTCGTCCTATATATTATAACTAAATTACAAATAGTTACACATCCATAGCATGCCTTTTCATTCTTATGAATGGTAAATGAGTGAACATACTAATAATTCAATGTGGAATAAATTTAATTAATGTATTCATGTCCTTATCCCACCATTTCCTATTTATTAAAGGTAAAGGAGTGAACCAAATAATTGAATATGGAATTAAAGTAATTAATGGTTGGGTGTCCTTATCCTGCCTTGTCAGGTTTATGAAATTAAATTGATTTAACAAAATAATTAAATATGTAATTAAATTAATAAATTGTTTCATGTCTTTTTATCCTTATCACTTAGTATGAAAGGAAATGGAATGTACCTTTTTAATTATTAAAAGGTGTGAGTAATACGTGGCCTAAATTAAATAATGAAAAGTGTATAAGGTGCCTATTGCATATAGACCTTTGAATATTTTGTTGGAGTGGTTAGATTTGAAATTCCCTTGGACTCCTGAGGAAATTACTTGAGAACTCAGAGGATTCCATTTCGATTCAAGGACCCGATTAACAAGGGAGATACCCACCATGGAACATGGTCCATGTCTACTAGAGGATGTCTGACATGACATCATAGTATCCCTTCATTATCATTTGGATATTAGTATTCCTTGGATACAATCCTTGGATCCAGAATGATGCCTTTGGACATATGGTTCCATGGATACACCCCATAGGGCCCAGTTATGCTTACCCATTTTACCTTGGATGATATCATTGGACTCGGTTAGAAATACATACAGTCAAATGACTTGGGTGATTTCCCTTGGATTACCCTTAGACCCCTTATAGAAATTCCACAAGTTATTACTAAGTTGGATCGACACCTAAGGTAAAGGATTCCATGGTTATTACATTGGAGCCTCTTCATTATTATCATCTGTAAGGATTTCTTGGTTATTACCTTGGATCCTCTTTACTATCATCATCATTACAAGATGACTTGTTACACCATGGATCATTTATTATTATTTATCAAGATATTTTTAGTGTAGTTATACATCACATGACTAATCTATATTAAATGATCTTAGATGAATTAATTAAATGATACATGTTCACACACTAGTTGTGGCTGAAACAGGAATCAGTTATCATTATATAATTGCTTTAATTATATATATACCTATACACTATTTCAATTTATATTCATTGACATGATTGTATAAATGTTGTTGGTGGTGGAAACTGAGATTTATCTCACACCCTATTAGGGTTTAAAATGGTACCTGGGAAGATTATATGTGTGCAGGTGTTGATAAGGGGAAGCATACTACTTTCGACACTTGTTCTTTCTTGCTTACATTAGGATGGAGCTTGGTGGCAGATGACCAAGCCATCTCTTGGGATTCTTGGATAGTTTTTACCTTTTCTTTTTTTCTTTTTTTATAGAATGTATTTCCTAATCCTTGTATACCTATTTTCAAGTTTTGTACAAACATGGAATACATTATCATCAACTTTTTTATATGATTCAGTTTCCAGCTTCTGATTATTACATTCATCTTGAATGATTATGCTTATTTTTTATGATTATTCATTTATATTGCTTCTTATATTTCATCTATTGTTAAATATCCAATGTGGTTCACTCTAAAATGGGGGAATAGTCTCCACATGAACACACCCTTGGACCTCACTGCTAGTTGGAAACTTCTAGTGTATGGGTAGGTGTGCTTAAGGCCATGTGGAAACCAAGTGCGAGGAACCTCTGAGTGGAACCTGGGTCCAGGCTTCACAAAAACATCACCAGTATGATTTTTAACTTCAACCCCCCTCCCTCCTTTGCATCACCACCAATAATCTCAATCATAATGATCTTATAGGATCTATACCTTCATCCATCAATTATTTGGCCAATTTAACCAAAATCAATATTGATAAAAACAAATTTTCTAGGTCTATTCCAAAGTAAATTGAGATTTAGTAGTCACTGAATTCTATCACACTATCCTAAAACAGTACCACTAGATTAATTAATTCTCCCTTGTTTCATCACAGTAAATTAGTATTACTTTATTTCAGTTCAAACCATCTCTCTGGTTCAATTCCTCCTAAAATTGAGAAGTTATGGTCTCTCATAGAACATGTGTTGTATGAAAACAACCTCACATGATAAATGTATCCTTCCATATGTTAGATGAACAATTTGATTGTACATTATATATATAAAAACCACCTCTCTAGTTCCATTCCCCATAAAATTTGGATGTTAAGGATTTTATTTCAGCACCACTTTTCAGAAAATCACCTCATGGGAGCAATTCTTGATTCTAATAACTAATTGATAAATTTGAGGTCTCTTCATGTGCTCTCACTATTTACTAAAAACATCACTAGGATAATTCCTCATTTCATGGGTTACTTGATAAATTTCTTCACACATTATCTATGCATGAAAGAACTATCTGGTTCAATCCACAATAGAACAAAGATATTAAGGTATCTCCATGACCTTGTATTTTCAACCAAAAACCTCATAAGACTGATTCCTCCCTCAATATGTTGCTTGACCAATTTGACTACACTTAATCTCTACTAAAACGAACTCTTTGGTTTAATCCCTAATGAAATAGGAAGGTTAAAGGTTCTCGTTTAGATTGAATTTTCATAGAATATCCTCACAGGAACAATTAATGCTTTTGTAGGTTACTTGAGAAATTTGATTTCACATTTTATCTTTCAAAAAACACTATTGTTCAATACCTAATAAAATCAGGATGCAAAGGTCTCTCTGTGACATTGAATTGTCAACAAAAAACCTGACACGACCAATCCCTCCTTCCATAGGGTTCTTTATTAATTTGACCACACTTGATCTCTTTCAAAACTAACTCTCTGGTTCAATTCCTTATTCCATAGGTTACTTAACCAATTTGACTAAATTTTCTTTTTTCCAAAACCAACTATCTGGATCAATCCTGAAAACAAATTGTAATGTTAAGGATTATATTTCAACTTGAATTGGAAGAAAATAGCCTCGCAAGAAAAATTCCTTCTTCCATCAGCTATATGAAAATTTTAACTTTGTTAAATCTACGGTCAAACAAACATTTTCAATCAATTCCTCATGAAATTAGGAGCTTGAAATTATTTAGTTATCTTGAATTTTCAGAAAACAACCTTAGTGGTCCAATCCTTCATATAATAGGGAATTTAACAAGTCATACAAGGATTAGATTATTTTACAAAAATATTTCAGGATCCCTCCCAAAAAGAATTATAATGTGTACAAGCATTGGAAGGGTTAGACATGAAAATAAATAACTTATAGGGCTCATAAAAAATTTGTAGGTTCTAGGAACAACAAAAGAAAGCGATGGGTTATGAAAAACTTTTCTTTTTGACATGACCTATGATCAATCTAATATCTACATGATGATAAATTCCATGATAAAAGGAATTTAATCAAAGAAAAAAACAATGGATAAAATGCGGAAACCAGAGAAAGGATCATCAAATATTATTTATAATTCATTTAATCAATTAAAGAATTTCCTTTCATGAATTATTTCTTCATTGATTGATCTGATAATAGATCTACATTGTATGGTCATTGAATTGTAGTAATCAAGAAAATATTCCTTTTATTAGTGATCCTCATGTGTTCCACAAATATATGAACATCATTATAGGAATCTCCTGGTACAAGAGGAAAATACCCAATTTCTTGTGTCATTAACCTTTGATCACAACGATAATTTCTCTCAATGCATTATACTTGATCTCTATTGACTTGATAGTAAATGGTAAAGGAATATCACTATCTATTCTTAGGAGTGTTATTGGAGAGAGATCTCTCATGGGATTGAGAGGATTCTTTATGGGTGTTGTTGTACATGACAAAAATGAATTGGCTCTCATAAAAAATAATATAATCTTGTTTATAAACATCTAGGGTTTAGAAATAACTATTTTCATAAGTTCCCTTTAATATTTATTTAATCCCTTATGACCATGTCTAAAATAATAATATTATTATAGTTTTTTTGACAAGAACTTAACTTGAGAATTAAATTAAATATTATTCAACCAAATATTATTCAATGTATATTATTTCTCACTAAACCAAAAACTCAGTCTTCCATTCCTCCACAATATTTATCAATCAATGAATAATGAATATTTTTTTAATAAATAAATATTACTATATTATTCTCCAATAAATAAATAAATATTATATTCAATAAATAGTAAATAAATATTTTTTAAATAATCTTCTCACATTATATTATATTGAATAAATTTTGATAGAATATATGAGATCAAGAAAACATGAATAATTTTTAAACCATGAACATGCATAATATTTATTTAACTTGTTAAATAATAAATTATAATATATTATTTTACTATGATTTGGGATACACTTAGTGGGTGACCATCTTGGACTCCTAAGTGGCATTAGGCTAAGCTGCCTAAATTAAAAGGTTAGAATCTAAGAACATTCCAATGAACCCATAGATAAATAATTTAATGGAGCAATGGAATAATACCTTATACGGATTCTCATTGTGTAATATAATCCCTATAACCTGATATCTCTAATCTAGTAGCTTGCACACTACTTCCATAAACCTATGTGCTTGAGGTATCTTTTTTTGACTTTCTAGAAATTAAACTTTCATTTATAACAGCATGGGAATGGATTAATTTAAGCTATATAATTTCAATCTAAGGTCCCAAGATATCAACTTTTGTTAAAGAATAAAAGAGACCAATCCTTTCTCACGTTATTCATTAATGCAATATTACTCATGACACACCCAATATATCCTACCTCATCACAATCATATTTCATCCCTATTTTTATCAACATGTCAAAGTTGACTTATAATACTCATCAATAATAATCTTAATTTTTAAATATAATACACACATATGCAGATAGAAACATCCAATGACACAAATAAATGTTCATTTCATACTATAGAGTCTCGTTCTTCTAATATCCTACACTAGATATCACCAAGGTTGTACACCATGATAAGGTTCCTCAAATTCCTATGAGTTTACACCCCTGATAGCCTATATCATTCATTTCCAGAAAATGATATCATCTGACTATAGAAAATATATTTAAGAATAGTCTCATAGCACTTCTAGGTCCTTATGAAAGTGGGGAACTGGTATGAACTTTTAGCATGAAAAATACACATAGGACATTGTCACATACTATGTTACGTAAAATAAAAATCATGATATGGTAAAGAGTTTATTAATATTAAAAACTATGACTATATGTTATATTGTAGTATACAGAAGTTGGTTCTAGGGAACCAACTCCAACATACACTCACCTGCACTAGTGCCAACTTTCCAAAATCTCCAGTCTTCTCACTCTCACATGATATTCATGATTCTGTAGATATAGGTCTTTAGTCAAGGGTTATACCATGTTCTCTTCCATGGGTACTCTACTTACTGAAACTTCACCCCTTTGATATAAATACCTCGAGAGGTGAGACTTCCATAGTACATTATTTTTCTATTGGTGTGACCATTGATCTCTTTCTGTAGCCGGCGCTATAGTATAATCAAAATACAGTGTGATAGGGTCTTTACATCTAGGTAAAACATCAATATCATGGAAAATTTTCTATTTCCAAATTGTTTCCTTGGCTACATTATAAGCCACTATATACTCGCACTCCATTGTAAAATCTTTAATAACTGGCTGCTTTACTATCTTCTAGCTCACTACTCCTCCATTGAGATAAAAATAAAATCCAGAATAAAAATTTAGATCAAACTTATTTATTTGAAAACTAGCATTAGTGTAACCCTAGATGTCCATATTCTCATCTCTTCTATACCCCAGGAGCATATCCTTAGTTCTTTCTTAGATACATGATGGTTTCCTTAATAGTAGGCTAATATTGTTTTACTAGATTTTTTTTATATCTTCCTACCATGAACAATGCATAAGAAACATCAAGTCTAGTATATAACATGGAATACGTGATTAATTCAATCACCGAATCATTTGGGATCTCACTCATTCTCTCATTATCGTTTTTTTCTAAGGACACATTTTCTTAAAAATATGTATACCATATGACACTAGAATCAATCCCCTCTTAGATTGTTCCATACTAAATCTCTTTAGTATATAGTCAATATATATATATATATATTTACATAGTCTAATAAGTCTTTTAGATATATCACAAATGATATTCATACCTAGAATATAGGCTAATTCACCTAAGTCATTCATGGAGAAACACATGATTAACCAGTCATTAATAGACTATAATACTATTTTGTCATTTCCAATAAGTAATATGTCATCAACATATACTACTAGAATAATGACTTCATTCTCACTAATCATCTTGTAAACACATGTCTCACATTCATTCTAAATGAAACCAAATTATTTTATTTCTTCACCAAATCTAATGTTCCAGGACTGGGATTCTTGCTTCAATCCATAAATGTATCTTTGCAACTTGAAAATATTTTTGGCATCACCTAGTGTCACAAACACTTCTAGTTGTTTCGTAAATACATCTTATGGAATATTCCTATTAAAGAATGGATTTTTGACATCTATCTTCCAAATTTCATTGTCATGGTAAGCTATTATACCAAGTAGAATTATGATCGATTTAAACATGGAAATTGGTGAAAATGATTCACTATATTCAATTCATTGACGTTTTCTAAACTCTTTATCCACTATCCTTTAGTTATATGTATTTATATTACCTTACATGTCCATTTTTTTCTTGAATGCCCATTTCCACCCAATGGTATTTACATAAACTATTGCATCACCCAGAACCCAAATGTTGTTCTGATACATGGAAACCATTTTAGAATTCATGGATTCTTCCCATCTTGAAACTTTTGAGCTATATATTTCCATTTTATATGAGATAATTTCATCTTTTCCTACCAATAATGAGTCACCATATTAGGTGACTAGAAAACCGTCCATCTGGTTCTTTTACCTCTCTTGTTCTCCTATGCGGTACCTGTGTTTTAGGAACTACATCTTCCACAAGGAACTATAGAATCTGTTCCCATACCAACTCTTGTGTATCATGGTCATCAAATTCATCAAATTCAATATTTCTCCCACTATCCCTTTTTAGGATGTTCTCCCTCTCAAGAAAGAAATATTTTCTGGAGACAATCACTTTCTTAAATGAGGTGTTGTAAAGGTAGTATCCCTTTTCTTCCTTAGAGTACCCTGTAAAGATAGAATTTGTTCCCCATAGTGCTATTTTGTTACCAAAGAAGTTTGTAACAAACATCTTTTAACCCCATACATGTGAATATAAAAAACTTGTTTCTTTCCACTCCATAACACAAAGGGAATTATATTTTCCTCTATAGTTGGTGCTCAGATTAATGTGTAAGCTGCAATTTTTAATACATGTCCCCAAAATGATAATGTAAAATCTTTATGAATCATCATCAACCTTACCATGTATAACATGGTTTATTTCCTCCTCTCATTAATAACTTTACACTTTAGTGTGTAAGATTGAGTGTGTTGAGATAGAATCCCAAAATCTCATAGAATGTCGATGAACTCTTGGTTCAGATATTCACCACCTTGATCAAATTAATGCTTTTGTATCTTCCTTAAAAGTTGATTATCTACTTAATTCATGAATTCTTTGAATTTCTCAAATGTCTCAGACTTATTCCTTATCAAGTATACATATCAATATCTACTCAAGTCACTAGTAAAAGTTAGGAAGTATGAATATATATCTCTCGATTCTACTAGAAATAGTCCACGCACATTAGTGTGTACCAATCCTAGAAGATTTTTGGCCCTTTAAAACAACGCACTAAATGGTCATTTAGTCATTTTTCCTTGTAAACAAGCATGAAATATTTCAAGCGGTTTTAGATCAGAAGATTCTAAATAACCATCATGATAATGCTTCGTCAAACGCTTCTCGTTCACATGACCAAGATGGTGATTACATAACTGGGTGTTATTTGAATCATTTGAACATGATTCATTATCAATTGTAAGTACTTGGTTTTCATAATTTAATACATAACTACCTTTATTCAAATGTGTCATTCCAGAACATATGTAGTATTTATAAAAGCAAAAACTTTTGTTTCAATCCATGAAAATAAACCCATAGGCATCTAGGAATGATATAGAAATTGTGTTCTTTGTAATAGTTGGTACATAGTAACAATATTTTAAAACAAAAAAAATCACCCCCATTGGAAATGAAATGTGGTAGTGACAAATGGGAAGAGCATTCATCCTCTCACTATTAGTATCTCTCAAATCCACCTATACTATAAAGAATTTTAGAATCTACTTGGTTCCCATATTTGGATATATATGTGAGCAAAACAAGTTTTTTATAAAACAGAATGTTTTCATATTGAAATATTACAGTTGATAACAAATTCACCTTTAACTTCCCAAAGATTTTGGGGTAGTTATTATTATAGTGGACTTGTTTTCCACATGAATAACATACTGCCTCTTTTTCCATGCCTTTCCTCTAGATCTTATTCTTCTTGGAAGGACGGTGATCGGGAGATTTATACATGTTGTGAGTAACGGGCCTCTTTTCATTGTTCTTTATTTTATTATTCACCATAAGGACCCTGAGTTTACCATGCACCCTATCCTTATTCACGTAGAAAATTGTTGTAATATGTTCTGAAAGAATCTTCTCATTATTTATCATATTATAATTAATAATAAAACTTGAGAAAGTCTTGGGGAGTGGTAAAATTATGATATATTTGTGAAAATCATTTGGTGATTTAATCTATAAATGACTAAGCATTTAATGTGTCCTATAATATTGACTATATGAGGACTAGATGGCATAAAATTTCAAATATTAGTTGTAAACAAATCATTTGATACCTCTTATCTCTCTTGTCTTGCCTTCTCTGGATTGAGATCCCAATGGTTATACATCATGCTAGATGAATCCATGTCCTCATGTTGCTTCAACAGATAATTCATCATGGATGATTTCATCAAACACTAAACTTATGTTGCATTGTTAAAATGTTTCTCATTGAGATAAAACTCTTCATCACTAGCCTCATTTCCTGAAACTATAGAAATAGGTTCATCCAGAATATATAATTTTCTTTCATGGAGAAGGATAATGTGTAAGCACCTTTTCCACTCTTTGAATTTTTTTTCCGGTGAGAAGGTTATCCTTCACAAGTATGGATAGTGTAGACCCAAACTTTTGAATAATATTCTATTTACATAAAATTTATGTTTTACCATGTCACATTAATTAAAACTATATAAGTATAAATTGGAATGTAACTATCAGTATTTGACTGTTATATGATCATTGGTCAATTATTGTGTAGGGTCAATATGACTATTGAAAATAATAATAATTTTAACATTATAATTGTTATTTATAAATAGAAATGATAATGGAAAAACTTATTCAGAAAGAAGAGTTGGTGGCATCTTCTAGTAAAATTGATTCATACAAAGTTCATTTGTCAGAGCTTGGAAAGGAGGTAGTGTCACTAGCATTATCTCTTGACCAGGACCAAGTTGAGCTTCAACACATAAATCTTGAATGGAATCTCCTTTGAGATAAGTTCAATTAAAAAGATATTACCACCTGAGCGATGTTATTCGAGCCACCCCCATAGTATGTCACCATCGCACACCTTTCCCTTAGGTCATATGCAAGAATAATAAGGGGTTATGTAATAAGGTATTAGTTACTTATTGTGCAATACTTTTTTATAAATAAAAGTCTTATTCCATCAATTCATTTATGAGAATAGTTTTTCTAAAAAATATAATGAATTAGATAAATTGAATTTTCCGATAAAATGTTACTTTTCAAAAATATATAAATTATTATATTAAACTTAGAATTTATTAATAATGTTATTATAATAGTGTTATAGGAACACACCTTTTAATTATAAATTATTAATATATTTATTTTTTTACTATATAAATGATTAATTATTTTTTTTGATAAAAATAATATTTTGATACGATAAAACAGAAATTTTGTTTTAAATTAATGAATTTTTTTTTAATTAATGTATTTTTGAAATAATTAATATTTTAATAAAATATTATTGTCAAATGATTTTTATAGATAATAAAAACTGTTTTTTTCAAACTCATCAACTTTCAACAAATGTTGGTTTTAATTTTAAAAGTGAAAATTAACTTATTTAGAAAATTATTTAGATAAAATAAATATCATTTTTGCAATCAGTATGTCCAAACTATCCAATGGTGAATTTTTCACAATTATCTGAGATAGTCAAATTTTTGGGTATAAATTAAATACCGTATAAATATATATTGTGTTTTATGACATCATAATGACCCAATAGTGATGTAATAAAATACTATAAAATATTTATTAGTATAATATATATTTTTCCTTTAAAATAATGAGATTTTAGATTTGTTTTATTAATTTTACAATGCCTTAGTGGACCCACCAAGACTTATAAAATATTTTGACATTTTAAAATGATTTCATTAAGAGTGTGACTCATCTCCACATAAGTAAGCCTAATATTTTAATATGTTAGGACATTGGACTTATAAAATAATGTTTTCCAATCCACTTTGGAAAAAACCATGCTAAAAAATCATGGGTTGTTTTGTGGTTTTGAATATTTAATTATATAGATTCAAAACCTATGTTTGTGAAAGACTAAAGAATTCCCCTCTCTTTTCCTATATAAACCCATCCAAAATCCCACTTATCTTCACTCAGAACCATTTTATCACGTCCCTAATATACCCTAATATCTCTATAATACTATCAGGGCACCCCAATCTCTTAAAAATCTCCTCCTCAAGCTCTTGAAGTCACACACTCAATTAACGGATCCTCACTTTCCTTACATTCTTATTTATGTACAAGTTTCCTTATATTGTTATTCCCTTATGTTTTAAATTAAAAATGATGAGTTATGATTTAGAAGCGACACTATACTTATCAAATTATGTTTTAATTATGATATACCCCATTTTCTCTCATTAATTCCTCCCATGTACACCAGTTACTATGCCCAAATTCCGTAAGGGATTTCTCTCTCTTCATTTAATTTGAAGAAATTATTTTATATTTTGCATCTAAAATACATTAAATATGTTGGGATATTATTTTAAATGACCCCATTACATTATTTTTCTTGTATAAATGATTATATAACCCTCTCTCTACCATAAATCCATTTTACGATTTCTATTTGACATCGTTATCTAGTCGAAGTTACACCAAACTTTCCCATGCCAAAATCATCATGTAAGTGAATACCATGCCACTTTCCTTATCAAGTGTATTGAGATTTATGAACATGTACATTTTGATTGGGGAGTAAAATTTGTGTATTCCAATTCTCTTATTTGTTGAATAAATTATGATGTTTAATGAATCAATGTTGTATTATCTATGTGGCACAATTATGCATAAAATGAAATTATTAAGAAAGGTGTGCCTTGATAGTTCCCCAATGCATTGGGTAAAGAATAGTATCATGATACTTCATGTTAAATGAGTGTTGAATCATGATAATTCATGTGCAATGAGGTTTTACTCATGCTAATTCATGTGAAATGAGGTTTTACTCATTCTAGTTCATGTGCAATGAGGGATTTACTCATGCTCCATGTGCAATGAGCCATGGATCATGGTAATATAATATCAAATGTTGTTTCCACATTTCCGTATTACGATAATCATGTTGTATCAAGACTTTATGTTCAAGTTTCTATTATTCTTAATTGATATTTTTATTGTCTAACATATATTTTATTCTTCATGTTATTCCTTTTTTACTACCTTACTAGTATTTATAGCTCACCATTTTATTATGTTTGTCATTAGGTTATCCCATACAATGCTAAGTACAAAAGAATGTTTTAGTCATGTAAAAGAAGTTTCTAATAATGATGTTGTACTTTTATGTATTAATTTGTCATGTAATGTACCTAATTTCCCAAGACCCTAGACCTCTCAATCCTCAGAGTTATCTTAAGTGCAATTTTATGTAATAAATCATGTTTAAGTGTATAATAAAGATCTGGGTTGTTATTATTAGTATTGAATAATAGGTTTAGTTATTTTTGGGATTATTATTATAAAAATATAGGGAAAGCCTAAGGGATAAGACTAGGTATAATAAAAATATCCCTAAATATTGGTGATTATATAGTTATTGGTTTATCAAGAAAATAAATCCTTATACGGATACGAACAAGTAGAGGTGGCTCTAGCCCAAATGTATTTAGGGGTAAAACCAAAAAACAATGCTTTGAGCTAGACTTGAATGGGAACTGGTGCACGACAATGTGAATTTCTGCACTCCTTATTTGACACTCCTAGGGGATATGCTTTGTTAAATTCATAATCTTGGTACAGACCTTTATTAAGGAAACCAAATAAAATATCCATAAAAATATATGTTATGAATTAGATAATGGATAATCGGGACTGAAAACTAGGGTATCACAAGTTAGGATATATTAGTCATATACAATTTTATCCTTCTATGTTCAGTTTTTTCTTTTTTACATTCGTATTTACTAAGTATTAAAACCCCATAATTGTATTTTCTTTTTCTAAGTTAAAATACCGATGGAGTAAGATCACAGAAAACACTTCTCTCTCTTCCTCAAGAACTACATGAAGATATTATCCTAAAGTCGTGCTCAAATGAATTTGAAACTTTTTCAAATATCCAAGTCACATAAAAAATACTTTATGAGGAAACCAATACCTCTATAATTGTACAATTCTTTCAGGGATCATGTACCGTCTATGGGAGAATCATGTTCTCTCATTTTTATTACCATACTAAGCGTGGGAAGTACCATCAGGGTATTTTCAAATTCCTCTCTTTATTTCAAAATTATGATTCCCTAAATGATTTTATAAATGAAGCAGAATATGGAGACCTTTGAGTAGCCTATATTTTTCAAATTGAATATTTCTATCTTTGGGGAAATACAAAAACTGATTTACCAAATCCCTATTTTGAAATATTTAAAGTTGAATTAGTAATAATTTTTTATAGAAAACTTGTTCAAGATGATGTCTAAAAATTATATATAAGAAATAACTTTTTTATTACTTATAAATGCATCCCTCAATATAATCTAGAATGAATGAGGATTTTTTTGGGTAAATGAAGTATATGATTTTGAAAAAAATCTCGAGGTACAATTATGATGCATGAACCCTTTATCCTTGAAGGAAATGAAAACAAGAAAGACTGAAGACCTTATTGAAGTGATAAAGGAAAATTACCCCTACCTATTTTACCAATAGTATGTGAAAAAAAATCGAGGGAGAAATTTATTAAGGGGGAAGAATGTAACGACAAATAATTTTGAATAATATTTTGTTTATTAAAAATTTATGTTTTATAGTGTCACATTAATTAAAACTATATAAGAATAAATTGGATTGTAACAATTAGTCTACGACTGTTATATGACTATTGGTCAATTATAGTCCAGGTTTAATATGAATATTTGAAACAATAATAAATTTAACATTATAATTATTGTTTATAAATAGAAATTATAATAGAAAAATTAATTTAGAAAGAAGAGTCGATGGCATCTATCAGTACAATTGTGTCATACAAAGCTCATTTTTCATTACATAGAAAAGAGGTAGCTTAACTGGGATTCATTCTTGACCAAGCCCAATTTTAGCTTAAACACATTAAGCTTGAATGGAATTTCCTATGATAGAATTTCATGTTAATATATATTACCACCCGAGCAATGTTATTCGAGTTTTCCCAAGAGTCTGTCACCATAGAAAACCTTACCCTTAGGTTTTACATGGGTGTTATAAGGGATTATTTAATAAGGTATTAGTTACTTATTGTGTAATCCCTTTTTATAAATAAAATTTGTATTCCATCAATTACTTTATTAGAATATTTTTTTCTTAAAAATATAATTAATTAGATAAACAGACTTTTCGAGTAAAATGGCACTTTTTAGAAATATATAAATTATTATATTAATATAAGTTTTTATTAATAATTTCATTATAATAGTGTTATAAGAACACTCATTTTAATTATAAATAATGATTATATTTAATTTTTTAACTCTATAAATGAAAAAGTATTCAGTTTGATAAAATTATATTTTTATACAACAAAACATAAATTGTATTTTTAATTAAAGAATTTATTTTGATGAATTAATGAATTTTTTAAATAATTAATATTTTAATAAAATAATATTTTCAAATTAATTTTATGAATAATAAATGATTATATAATTTTTATTAAGTCAAATGTAATTTTTTTAAGGTTAAAAACTATTTTTTTCAAAACCCGTCAATTTTTAATAAATATTGGATTTTATTTTAAAAGTGAAAATTCACATATTTAAAAAATTATTCAGATAAAATAAATACAATTTTTTGGAATCAGGATGTCAAAATTAGCTAATGGTGAATTTTTTTTAATTTTTTGAGACAATCAAATTTTTGCGTAATAATTAAATACCGTATAAATATTTAATGGGTTTTATGACATCATAATGAAACAATAGTGATGCAATAAAATACTAGAAAGTTATATTCAGAAAATATATGTTTTAACTTTAAAATAATGTGATTTTATATTTTTTGATTTATTTTAAAATTCCTTAGTGGACCCTCCAAGATTATAAAATATTGTATCATTTTAAAATGATTTCCTTGAGAGTGTGACCCACCTCCACATAATAGAGCCATATATTTTAATAAGTTAGGCCATTGGCCTTATAAAATAATTTTTTCCACAACCCTTTCTAAAAAACTATGGGCAAAAACCATGGGTTGTTTTGTGGTTTTGAATATTTAATTATATAGATTTCAAAACCTAAGTTTGTGAAATATTAAATAATTACCCTCTCTTTTCCTATATAAACCCACCCAAGATCCCACTTCTCTTCACTGAAAACAATTGTAGAACATTCATAATCTACAATCATTTCTCTAGAATCCTCCCAAGGTTCCCGAATCTATCAATAATCCCCTACCCATACTCTTGAAGTCACACACTCAAGTAAGGGATCCTAACTTTTCTTCCTTCTTTATTTTGTCCAAGTTTCCATATATTATTATTCCCTTCTATTTTAAATTAAAAATGTTGGCGTATTATTTTTAACCACCCCTATACTTCCCTCCTTATTTTTTAATTATGAGATACCCCTTTATCTCTCATTAATGCCTCCCATGTACACTGGTTACCATGCTAAAATTCCTTAAAGGATTTCTCTCTCCTCATTTACTTTCAAGAAATTCATTTATATTATTCATATAAAATCCATTAAATATGTTGGGATATTATGTTCCATGACTCCCTTACAGTCTATTTCATGTATAAATGATGATATACCCCTCTCTCTTTTATCAACCCATTTTACGATTTCTATTTGACGTCGTTATGCTGCCAAAGTTACACCAAAATTTCGCATGCCAAAATAATCATGTAAGTGAATACCATACTCATTTCTCAATAAAGGGTATTAAAATTTGTTCAAATGTACATGTATATTGAGGAATTACATTTATTTATTCCAAATATCTTATTCATGGAATAAATTACGATGTTCAATGTATCCATGTTGTATGATCTATGTGGCACACTTATGCCTGAAATGAGGTGATTATGAAGGGTGCGCCCTGATTGGGCTCTAATGCATTGGGTAAAGAATAGTATCATGATACATCATGTTCAATGAGTGTTGTCTTATTATAATTCATGTTAAATGATGGTTTACTCATGCTAATTCACCTGCAATGAGGTGTTTACTCATGATTCATGTGCAATGACCATTGGCTCATGCTAATATCATGTTAAATGTTGTTACCACATTTCCATGTTATGATAATCATGCTATATCATGCCTTTATGTTCATGTTTCTCTTATGATCCATTGATATGCCTATTGGATAAAATGTATTTCATTCTTCATTTTATGCCTTGTTTACTCCCTTACACATCTTTATAGCTCACCTTTTTCTTATGTATGTACTCAGGTTATCCCATTAAATGCTAAGTATGAAGAAATGTCATGGTAATGTAAAAGAAGTTTTCAATAAGGATGCTTTATTTTTATGTCTTAATCTTTCATTTAAGATTCATAATTTCCCAAGACACTAGACCTCTCAATCCTAAGAGTTTTATTAAGTGCATGTTTATGTAATAAATCATGTTTACATGTATAATAAAGAGAAGGGTTATTATATGGATCATAGTGATATGTTTGAAGGCTTCATAATTTTGTTTCTACAAATAATATTAGCATAATTTTAGTACTTTATCCCATAAAATTTAGTTAAATAAATAAATATTATATTTATTAATCTCCCACTATTTTATCAAAACCCAATAAACCTCACCATTATCTTCATAATATCTTATTTCTTGGACATTCTAGTGTCAGGGGTCCATATTACCCTTCTCATTACCCCAACATTAGTTTTCCAACCAAATTTAATGGTTTTCTGTAGGCATTTGCAATTCCAATTACATTAACTCATGGTTCCTTGATCTATTCAGCAGACTCCCAAATCCAGAAATCCTTAAATTTAATTTCCTCAACCCTTGCATCTCAATTGCACCTAGTCATACTTTGGAAGTAAATACATGATGTGAACAATGTTAATTCAACTGAAAAATTTATTTTTTAATTCCCCAATATTTTAAAGCACCCAAATTTTGGATTGTCAAGCACTTTGAACTATGGTTCGATTTTAACTGATGTAGTGGAAGGTTATACAAACATAATATATATTGTTGAGGGATTTTATCCTTTTATGCGTAAATTGACAATTATTATATTTATTAAATTCTTGTTAATATTATTTAGATTTACAAAAGTGATTAACCATGTATTAGGAAAAATTCACACATAAGCCAATTTATTTTAGTTCTATCTTTCATTCTTGTTAATTCATTAATTCATGTGATCCTGAAAAAAAACATCCATAATGAAATTACCATACTACTTGATAGAAATAAAATAATAATGTAGTATGATCGTGATATTTTAATAATGGTTAGTTCATCTATAATATTATAAACTAACTATCAATCTAGGAGAAAACACCTTGAACCAATTAAGGTTTCTATTATAAATCTCCATTAGTCCACCTATGTATCTATATTTGATTGGTTTCACCTCTGCTCCAAACATGAACCACCTCCACTAACATGGAGGCTCCATCCATAATATATTATTTTACTCACATGTAAGTAATGAGAAAGGGATTACATAAAATAAACCATGGAAACATTGTCCCTTACATAATAAGAGGAGATATGGAACTTAGGAAAAAAATTAATTTAATAAAAATTTAAAAGAAACCAATCAGAAACACTTTTTTGGTCGAGGCTCATGATCATCCACATTCATGCAGTGAATGACACATTTAATAAAATTGGAATTCAATTCTTAATTGTTATTATTTAAGATAAATTGTTCTCAAATAAATTAATTATCTTATATAATTACTCACTTATTTTATCTTAATACTCATCTGAATTTCCTTGAGATTCTCATCCATAATATTTTTAAACAAATTAAATATTTTTATTTAAAATTAACAATGCACATAAATGTACCTTGGAGGAAACATAATGAATTCCCATCTGAATCTACCCAATATGTATTATACTCATATACTGTTTACTCTTGTGGAATATGCATACACGAATTGTCACATACTTTCATGATATGTACTATCAACTTAATGATTACATGAATTACGGGATTTTTTGATCACGTGTTATACCTCAATACACCTAGATTAATAACTGTAATATTTCTCATACATGATATGTATATCCTCAAATTACAAAAAATTTAATTAAACATATATATATATATATATTAAAACCCACCACATGATGTTTCCTATCATCTTAATGACCACACACAATCACAAGTCGATAAGTTTAACACTATAATAAATTAATTTTAATTTTGAATAATTTGGTATAAGTACACAATGTATAAAAATAAGCTATATGGAATATACATATCTCGTCGAATATCTGAGGTACACGTATAGGGACTCGACATGTAAACTATTCCTTAGAAAAATTTGAGTACATAGTGTGTACATGGAATACACGACATATGGTCCCTGATTTACATGGTCTCTAGTTGGGTTGGCCATGTATGAAAATACACAAACTATGTATGACTTAAAGGACTATGCACAGTGTACGTGGGAAACATGGAATGTGCTCTGGATAAACATGTGACAGGCTGTCCTAGTCAACATATAGTGTAAGATATTAAATTCACTTTGTGTTTTCAATGCACAGGATTTGAATTAAATGTAAATTAATTCCTGTTGCATTGAACACTAGTACATAGAATGTAACTCTACTACATGACGTGTACTCTTGTGTTATTTTTCCATAATCCTCAGCACCTCTAGATGAGATTTTAAATTTTATTTCATTCATAAAATTAATAGATTTGATTATATCAACGAAAATGAAAGATGAAGAATAAGATCTGAAAATTTGGATTAAAATAATGATTTAACATGAATTTAAAACTAAATAAATAATGACTAAATAAATAAATGATATTTAAATAATTATAAATATTTGTATGACCCATCTAATACCGCTTCTAGATTCCAGGTTCAATGGAAGCGTGTGATGGGTCATTCCCAACTTTGTTTTTTTTATCATGATCGATGATCAATCCATGATATACATGACAATAAATGTCATGATCAATGGAATTGAATCAAAGAAAATAGAAAATGGATAAAATTATAGAACCAAGGAGAGGATCATCACATATTATTTATAATTAATTTAATCAATTAAATAATTATCATACATGAATTATTTTTTCATTGATGGATCTGAAAATAGATCTACATTGTATAGTTATTGAATTGTAGGAATTAACAACATATTTCCTTTAATGATGACCCACACATGTTCCATAAATCTCTCAAAGTCATAGTGGGAATCTCCAAGTGCTTTCACGGTAGATCCTATCATTTTTGTCAATAACCTTTAATCACCATGAGAATAACTTCAAAACTCCTTGATCTATTTTGAATTGAGAGTGAATGGTGGAGGAAGATTGTCCTCCATTATTAAGAGTTTTCTTGGAGAGGGAGCTATCTAGGGCTTAAGAGGATTCCCTCTAGATATAGTTTTGCATGACACAAATGAATTGGGTGTCATTAAAAATAATATAAAATTTTTTTATATACTGCTTGGGTTTAGAAATAAATACTTGCATAAGTTACCTTTAATATTTATTTAATCCCTTGAGGAACCCAATTTATAAAATAACTATAATATTATTATTTTTTCGATATTCACTTAACATTTGAATTAAATTAAATATTATTTATTCAAATAATATTAAATATATATTATTTTTCACGAGACCTAAAACTTGGTCCTCCATCCCTCTATAATATTTATCAGGCCGTGACTAATGACTATTTATTTAATAAATAAATATTATCACATTTTTGTATAATAAATAAATAAATATTATATTCACTAAATGACAAATAAATATTTATTAAATATTCCACTCATATTATATTCTCCTGAATAACTAGTGATGAAATGTATGCAGTCATGAAAACATAAATACTTATTAAACCACATGTGGGAATAGTATTTATTCAACTTGTTAAATAAAAAATAATAATATATTATTTAACTATGATTATGGATAAACTTAGTGTGAAACCCACAATGAATTTTTCTCAATGGAATTAGGTGAAGTAGCATGAAGTCCAAGGTTAATGTCTAGAAACACAGAAAGGAACCCATATTTAAAGAAGTTAATGCTGCAATTACATGATACCTTATACGGATACTCACTATGTAATATAATACTTTTATCACGATATCTATAATCAATTAGGATTCATACTGGTGTCATCAACCTATGTGATCGATGTATCATTCTTTGACTTTCTAGATATTAAACATACCTTTAGAAAATTTTGGCCATGGATTTATTTAGTCTATATCATTTCCATTAAATATCATGAGATATTAACTTCCATTAAAGAATGAAATGGAAAAATCCTTTCTCTTTTTATTCATTAATGTTGTATCACTCGTGACACACCCAATGTATCGTACCTCTCTGCAAACATAGGTCATCACGATTTTCATAAAAACATCAAAGTATGTGACTTCTAATACTAATAAAGAATAATATTGAGGTCTAAGAATCAATACACATGCCCACAGATTGGAAATTTCAATGACACAAATAAATTTTTTTTCTTACTTGTAGTTCTTGTTCTCATTATATCCTACACTGGATATTACAAAGGATGTAAACCATGAAAAGGTGCCTCAAAGTTCCATGAGTCTCCACCCCTGAGAGCATGTATGATTTTTGTCCCTCAAATGATATCATTCGACTATCCAATATATATATTTAAGAATAGTGTCATATAACTTCTAGGTTTTCATCATAGTGGGGAACTCTAAATACCTTTTAGAGTGACAATTACTCTTATGAAATTACCACATACTATGTTACGCAATACAATAAGCATGATGTGATAGAGTTTATTAATATTCAAAACTATGAATGTAGGTTATCATAAAGTGTATAGAAGTTAGTTCTAGGGAACCAACTCTATAAAATTTTCTTTATGTTTTCAAAAAACTAAATTACACTAATAAGAGAAACAAGTTCTATGGTAAAGTTTCTCATAAGTGGGTACAATGTTCAATGTTAATGAACATTAAAATCTATGGAAACAACATTTTAGGGGATATCACACCATAAATAAGAGATACAATTCTACTACATGTGCATGACCTTTATTCAAATAAATTTACTGAGAAAATTCAAAAAGAACTTGATCATCTGACATCATTATCATTAGTAGAAGAAATGATTTCAAAGACTTCTAAAAGACATCACTAAATCCCTATAGAGCGCACCTAGAATCCACCAAATGTTGGACTCTTTAGTCCCATCATTGTTTCCTATAGATTATATGATTTGGAGGGTGTTATAGATGAGATGGGGAGCTCCTATAGTGACATCAAATGGAGGTCCCAATAGATTATACTGAGTTAGCCTATAGTGACTACCAAATAGTGGTCGCTACAACCTCATTTGGAATCATATTTTGCAATCTCCAAATGGTTGTAGCTATAGACCAACAAGAAAATACCTATAGCGACTTCCATATGGAGTCCACTTTAGTTTTTTTTTAATTTTTTCAAAAAAATTATGACAACATTAAAAAAACGACTACATTTTAAAGATAAAAAAATCCAAAACATTTAAAACCATGGGCTCATAAATCACTTTGCCTCATCATCTTCCAAAAATCCACACCCATCATCGAATAAAACAGTATAAAAATATTTAATAAAATAATTAGTACAGAAAAAATATCCCAACTAATAATTGAAATGAAATAATATATTTTAATTAAATATTATAAGAAGAGAACAAAGTTATTTGATTTTTCAAGTATATTAATAATTCCAAATCATTTATAAATAATTTAGAACCACTAATTGTATCATTCCGAGAAGAACACATGTTCGATTGACATTTCTTCTACTCTCACACGTCAAAAAAAATAATAAGATGACTATTTTGTGATTATATATCATTACGAGGTCATTTTCTATGCATTTGACTATGAATCAAATGTTTTAGTGTTTTATGACACTAAAAGGGTTTTTTCATCATTCTGGTCAAAATGGACCTTTGATAGATGTTCCATTTACTCGATCATTTCAAAAAACACTCCATATTTTCATTGTCTAATTTCACGGTATTCATAAGTAGTTCGATCAGTTTGGACCCCCGTACACACCTTTTGAAAGGGTGTCAAATCTTTAAAACCCACATATTCAGTCATTCCACACAGTCTGCACATCCAATTTCTGTTTCATCTTCTATTACATGTGAAAAATAACAATAATACATTTTTATGTGATTTAAAGCCATTAAAAGTTTGATTTCGGTGGATTTGACTATTAAACGAACGTTTCGATGTTTTATGACACTAACATAGCACTTACGGTCCTTTTAAGAAATGCTAGCTTGAATTAAAGTTTTATCTACTTAAAAATTTCAAAATTTATTCAAAAATTGTTGCTATATGATTTCATTGAATTTAGATGTCATTCAGTGGATTTTGATCCCTGAACACACCTTTTTAAAGGGCATCAATTATTTAAAAACCACATATTTATTCATTCCATGCAAACCACACATCCCCTTGACGTTATATATATTCTCAAACATAAATAATAATAATAATATGGTATTACAATGATTTAAAATCATGTTGAGGTAGTTTTTTATGGATTTGTCCATTAAACGTACTATTTGGTATTTTATGACACTAAAAATGTGTTTTCAGTCCTCACAAGAAAAATATTACATGGATTTATTTTTTTCCTACTCCACTATTTCACAATTCATGCAATTATTGTTGTATTCGAATTTCATGTAATTCATACACTTTTTGGTTTCTTTTGACCCCTGAAAATACCTTTTTAAAGGGCGACAAATATTTAGAAACCACATATTCAATCATTCTAAGAAGACCACATGTCTGATTGACGTTTTGTCTCCTGATACACAACACTTATAAGAATAATATGAGTTTTATATGATTTCATGTCACTATTATGTTATTTTACTGATCAAGCCATTAAATTCCCATTTTGGTGTTTTATGACACTGAGTGTGTTTTCAATCATCATAGTCAAATGACACCTCTCATTAATGTACCGTCTACTCGACCATTTCAAAATTTAATCCACAGTTTTTTTCATCTGATTTCATAGAATTCTAAGGTCATTCGGCTAGCTTTGACCACCATACACAAATTTTTAAAGGGAATCAAAACTTTAAATACAAAAGATTTTTTCGTACCGTGTAGACCGCATGTCCAATTGATGTTCCATCTTCTATTACACATGATAAATAATGATAATAAAATTGTACTTTGATTTCATGTCATTTTGAGAACTTTTTCTATAGATCTGACAATTAAATGCATGTTTTGGTATTTTATGAAACTAAAAGTGAGTTTTTAGTCCTCCCTGAAAAATGTGGGCTCAGATTAATGTTTCATCTACTCGATCATTTCAAAATTCATGCTAAATTTTTTATCATCTAATTTCATGGAATTTAGAGTTCATTTGGCTGATCTTGACCCCTAACACACCTTTTTAAATGGTGTAAAATATCTAAAAACCACAAATTCAGTCATTCCTAGTAGACCACATGTTAGATTGATGTTTCATATCATTGTACACATGATAAATAATAATAAGAAAATTTTTCTGTTATTTCATGCCATCTAGAGGTCTTATTCTATATATCAAACTGTTAAATGCCTGTTTTGGTGTTTTGTGACACTAAAAGTGCATTTTCCATCATCGATGGAAAAAAACACCTCTGATTGATGTAGTGTCTACCAAAACATTTCACAATTATAACCACAATTTGTTTTTCTAATTTTGTAGCATTTATAGGTTTATTCTCTAGTTAAGATCCCCAGACGCACCTTTTTAAAGGGTTCTAAATAATTAAAAACCACACTCACAGTCATTTCACATAGACCACACATCTCATTGACATTTCTTCTACTTTTACACATCATGAATAATTATAATTTGGGTTTCCTATGATTTATAGTCATTCTTAGGTTGTTATCTATATAGATGAGCATTAAATGAGTGTTTTGGTGTTTTATGATAATGAAAGTTAATTTTCAGTCCTCTAAGGAAAAAACAAGCTCATATTTACATTCCCTATATTATAACATTTCAAAATTCATGATAAAATTGTTTTTTATTTGATTTCATGTCATTTGGATGTCATTCGGTTGGTTTTGACCCTCAAACACACCTTTTTAAAGGATGTCAACTCATAAAAACTGCATATTAAGTTGTTTCAAGATGATTACAAGTTATAGTAACATTTTTTCTACTCATTCATGTCAAAAATAATAATAATATGGGTTTTCTATGATTTCAGTTCACTCCAAGGTCATTTTATATGTATTTTACCATTAAACAAACGATTTGGTGTTTTATGACACTAACGTGTGTTTTCAATCATCTCGGGAAAAAAACTTCCAATTGATATTCTTTCTACTAGAATATTTCACAATTCACTCTACAATTTTTTTTACTATTTTATGGAATTCACAAGTCATTCGGTCCATTTTGACCCCCAGACGAACCTTTTTAAAGGGCATCAAACCTTTAAAAAAATACATATTCGTTTTCTATATATCTGACTATTAAATTCATGTTTTGGTGTTTTATGACATTAAAAGTGTGTATTTAATCATATCAGGAAAATGACACCTTTGATTGACATAATGAAGTTCTAAGGATCAAATCAAAACTAAGAAGGCGGGGTTGAATCAGTTGTTCACTTTTTATATTTTCAAAAAAAATAGAAGTTTAACCCCTACAACCAATTAAGATTTATTTCCTTATAAACATTTAAAATGTAATCATGCACGAAAAATTATGAATGGAAAAAAAGAACACAAGACGTACAAGGTTCATCCTTAGTGTGAGAATCGACGTCATTTCTATAACCACTCCCATGTGTGTATTAAAATCCACTATTATGAGGAAGTAAAACAACTTGGGAAAACTCACATTAGACAGATTTTATCTCCTAATTGGAATGACTATACTAATTCTCATTGGTTTATAATTATTTCTTATAAAACAATTGATCCAAACAAAGTAATTAAATACTGAATCTACTCCACAAATGCTCAGTCTGAATCCCCAGTACAGTAACGAAGGTTCTAATTTTTCTCTACTCAAAAAATCTACCCAAATATTCTTAAATTATGTGGGAACTTTTCACTTAATATTATCTATTGATCCACATTTTTTTCAAATATAGAAGTTTCAAATGATTGAATGATCTGAGCAATTATTTATAGGAAACTCAAAAAACTAATGGCAGGAAACTTAAAATCTTTTGAGCTTCCTTAAATATAAAAACATCAAAAATCTCTCGCATTTAATGTTCAATATTTTACTTCATAAAATATCCTTAAATTTATATAATATTAATAAAAAATTGAAATTCATGTTTTACATTTTCAAATCTTTATATCCTTCTTAGTATGATATTGCTGAATCTTGGTTCCAATTTTCTAAAAAAACTAGTTCCGATTTTCCCAGAAAAGTGGTTCTGATTTGCTCAAAAACATGGATCAAATTTGCTCAAAAAAGTGCTTATGATTTTCTCAGAAACTTGGTTCTGATTTTCTCAAAAAATTGGTTTCGGTTTGCATTGAAAAGTGGTTCTGATTTTCTCAGAAAAGTGGTTCCTATTTTCATAGAAACATGGTTCTTATTTTCCCAGAAAAGTGGTTCTGATTTGCTCGAAAACGTGTTTATGATTTTCATAGAAAACTAGTTCTGATTTTTTCAGAAACATGGTTTTGATTTTCTTCGAAAAAGTGGTATTGATTTGGATAGAAAATTGGTTCGGATTTTCTCAAAAAATTGATTTTTATTTTCTCAGAAACATGGTTTTGATCTGCTCAAAAAAGTGATTCTGATTTTCTTAGAAACTTGGTTCTGATATTCTTAGAAAAGTGGTTCTGGTTTTCTAAGAAATATGGTTCTGATTTTCTCAGAATCTTGGTTCTGATTTTCAAAACAATAATTCTAGATCAAATTTTTTGAATATATTGGATCTTATTTTAAGAACAATAAGATGGATCCTATTTTATAAAAAAAAATTAGTGATTTTTATTTCTTCAAACATCTCCATCATTTCATCAAAAAAATTTATCATGAATTTTTTCATGATTTGTTAGAACTTATTGATTAAAAAAGAATTTCCTGACTTAGTTTAGAATATTGGAAAACATTATAACTCTTAAAATCACTTTCTTTAACAAACCTCTTTAGTAACAAAAATGACTTCTTCAACTAACAACTTCTTTCTCAACAGCTTCTTTCTTTCTAACTCGGAAACATCATTATTCCTGGATAACAAAAACATTATTATAAAAAAATTAATTTTCAAAAAAAAATATTTTTAAAACACTAAAAAGGTTCTTCAATCTCCCCCTTTGGATTGGTTGACAACCCCTATTAACAACTTTTCCAACTCTCAGAAGTTTTTTTTCATAACTCATCTTTTGTCGAAAACTCATGTTTTTTAATTTTATCAAAACATTGCCTCTGTCAAATGAGAGTGACATGAACCAAACACTAATAGATAAAGTATTTTTTGAAGGAATTACATCCCTCAGTGGAAATAAAATTTTGCTGCCATGTAATGATAAACCCCCCACCCCCCTTACTTTTGTCTTTTTCTCTCTCACTTTTCTCTTCCTGTCTAATTTTTCTTTTTCTCCCCCCCCATTATATGATAACCACAACTTCATATTCTTAAAATAGTGAAAATTAAAAACATATTACAAAGTGAATATTTGTTACTTACACTCCCCATTAGTCAAAATAATCCAAATAATAGTGAGGTTTATTCCTTATGAGGATTAGGAAGACATGGGAGGAGGATGACCATGGAGGTGCAACCTTAATTCAACAAACCTTTCCTTCGACATTACATTTTTAAATATATCAGAAATATAATACTTTGTTTAAATATTTTCTAGAAAAACATATCCAGTAAAAACATTCTCTTTTATAAAGTGAAACTTTATATCAATATGTTTTGATCCGGAATGTTGGATAGGATTCTTAGAGATATCAATTTTACTATAATTATTACAAAGTATATTCAATGGTTTAGAATCTTTTACTTTAAAATCATCCAACTGAACATTCATCTACAATATTTGAGTACAAGCCTGATTAGCTACAACATATAGGGATTTGGTTGTGCTCAAAGTTACTAAAACTTGTTTCTTATTCTGCCAACTCACACAACATTTACCCGAAGAAAATGTTCCTCTTAAGTTTTACTTTCTATCATTACTATCTCTATCCCAATCACCATCAGTGAAACTAAGAAAATTCATCTCACAATTTATTTTGTATAACAACCCATGTGAAGTTTCGCCTTTGACATATCTCAGAATTACTTTTACATCAAATATATTTGATTCATTTGGATTACTTTGATACCCATAACACAAAGTCACAATATAAATAATATTTGTCCTTGAATATATAAGGTATAGAATACTTCCTATCAGCTTACGAAGGACTTTATGATTATCACTGATTCTAGATTCATCTTTGCTCAACTTTTTCACACTGAAATAGGAGTTGAAACTTCTTTGGATTATACCTTCCCAAACTTCCTTAACAATTCTTTGCCCGAATTTTTTTTATTCAAAAGAAAATTTATTTCTCCTTTTGTTAAACTTGTAAGCTAAAAAAGACAGTTAATTCTCCCAACATTAACATTTAAAAATTCTTCTTCATTTCCATAGAAAATATTTTACAAGCATCTTATCTATCCCCATAAAAAATTATATCATCCACATAAACAATTAAAATTAGATTTACAGAGTCAACATCTTTCACATACAAGTTGATATCAACATTTATTTTAGAAAATATCAATATTCTTAAAACAAATTCAATCTTAGAATACCATGCACGTGGTTCTTGTTTTAGAATATAAAATTCTTTATTTGATTTATAATTTTTTTCATCCTCATATAGAAGAAACTCATAAGGTTGTTCAATGTAAACTTCTTCCTCAATCACACCATGTAGGAAAGATTAATTTACATCCATCTAAAAAACATTAGAATTATGATGAGCATCCACTACAAAAAACATTTGAATAGTTTCTAGCCTTGCATCTAAGGCAATGGTTTCATCAAAATCTACACCTTCCACCTATGCATATCATTTACAAACTAGTCTTGATTTGTTTTAGGAAACTTATCCATGACCATTCAATTTATTTTTGTAATCCCACTTGGTTCCAATAACATTTTTATTTTCTAGCCTTAGAATAATTTCTTATGTTTTATTCTTATCAATCTGATCTAACTCTTCATTAATATAATCCACCCATTATTTATGCTGAATATCCTCTGAAACTAATTCTGTTTAATCTTTTTAGATAAATTAAATTTTATTTTATAATCAAAACTTTATTTTGATCTAAACCATAGCCTTCTCAATTCTAATAATGATTTTGGATTCAGCATGTTTTCAAAAGGTAGGAAATTTCACAGTTTCTTTCATAGTTGGAATTTCCTCATCACATGATTCTTCAAAATCTAGATAAGGATGTGTTCAATTACTTTCACTATTATTGGGAATATCCAATTTATCCTCCTTATAATTATAAACAACTTTATTTAAGGAAATTTTATTTTAAATTACCTTCACAATATACGAGTCTAATAACTTTTGTAAATTTCTGTTCCAACATTATTAAATTCTCCCATTTTGAGAATAACCCCTAAAAGTTCCTTACACATATTTCTCATCAAACTTTCCCAAATCTAGATTTTTAATTTTGAGAAAACATGGAGTTACCAAAACCTTGCAGTGTTTCAATGAAGGTTTTTTTATACCATATTTCATAAGGAGTCATGTTGGTTTTAGGTCACAATAAACATCTATTCTGAACATGTACAATAGTACTAATAGCTTCTCTCCAAATTAATTTTGAGAGTTTGTATTATGATAACATACTTCTTCACATTTCCCCCAAGATGTTATTCATTCTTTACACTACTCCATTTTAATGTGGTGTATAGGGAGAACTATACTGATTTCTAATACCATATTTTCTTAAATATGTTTCAAAACATTATTTGTGAATTTAGTACCATTATAGGTTCTAATATTTATTATGGAAACCTCTAATTATTTTTAAATATCTTTTCTAAATAATTTTAACATTTCAATGGCCTCTGACTTATGGTACATGAACAAGGTGTTTTCATCTGAGTGAAATCATCAATAGAAATAATAAAGTATAAATACCCTTTTTGTATTGATGTCTCATTGACCCACATAGATCAAAATGAATAATCTCAAGTGGTATGCTGTATTGAATATCAACTCTTTTATGAATTTTTTTAGTCATCTTTCCTTTCTGGAAAGCAATACAAACATCTTCATATCTTATTTTTAATTATGGCAAATTCTAGAAAACATCAACTTTAGAAAGTTTATTCTAGTTTTTCTGCCCAAGGTGGTCGAGTCTTCAATTCCAAAACTTATTTTCATCTTCAACACTTATTTAATAGAAGTTATTGAATTATAATATTTGAAAGATATTCCCATTAGTTCTTTCTTCTTTTGTAATTAATTTTCCAACTTTCACACTTTTTATTGTACAATAATCCTTTCTAATGATTACATATTTTCAATCATCACAAAGTTGAATTACACTATGTAAGTTAGGTTTTATCCCATAAACAATTAGAAATTCTTTAGATTTCAATTTCACCACTTCAATATCTTCCATTCTAATTCCTATGATTTTTAAGGATCTATCATTTCCAAAAGTAACTGATCATCCATCTTGACTTTCAATATGTTTTATGATTTTTATATCACTTATCAAATGTGAATAATAACAACTATCATGTATCCAAGGTTTGTTCCTTTTTCTTTTTTTCAAAGGTGTCTCAACAAAATAAAATTTATTTCCCCACCTTTCTTCTTTTGTTCTTCCTTATCTTTTCTATCAAAAGAAATTTTTTCCAGATGGATTGTCATACATCGTTCAGTATGATGACCAGCCTGATCGCATCTTCCAAAAACTTCTTCCAAACATTGAAATTGTTTTTTTGTTGTAATGTTTCTAACATATTGAGAAGTATCCTTTTCAACATTCTATGAGTTAGTAAAGTTACTCATTCTCCCTTCACTATTTCTTCTACATTGCTCAAACCTTCTTCCAGGTGGAGATAAATTGTGACCAAAATTTTAATATCTATATCCATATATTTCACAACACCAACAATATCCACAAAACATGATTTTCTATTCAATAAATATCTTTTTATATAGAAAATTTGTTGAGGTTAGTAAATTCTGTCAACTCTAACATTCTCAGGATGTGGGCCATATTTTATTTTGAGTGAGTTTTCAACTTTCATATAATTGATAGGATTCTCACATCATTTCTCCACCCATGATTTCCCAATGATTTTTTTGAAACTTGAAATATTAAAAGAATCAGATGAAACAATATTATTGGTAAGTGGTGAGTCATTTCACCGAAGGTATATTATCGGTGTCCCAAATTATTTTTACCCTATCAAGTATAGCACCAGTAAGGGGTCGATCCATAGGGAAAAATGAGTTATTTTTATCTTACTTAACTTAGTTTGTATTTTTTTTTAATTAATTTTTCTAAATTTAGAGTCGATTATCATTGATTGTTTTGGATACAATAAGAATAATTGGTTTTAAGTTTTTTTTAATAAATTGCTTAACCAAGTAAAGTAAAATATGGGGAAATTTTGTTTTGATGTAAATAAAGATAGAAATGCATTGGGTTTATGTATTTAGGAGAAGTTGGATTATTAAATAAAATTGCTTATGAGGTTGTGTTTTTTATGATAACCCAACACTCTGGGTTCAATTTGTAATAAAGTTTCCTTGGTTTTGTAAACTTTATATTTAGAGATGAAGAAACTAACTCCTTCATCTGGTAGTTAGTGTTTAACAGAACTTTATTTGGCTTAGTCCATTTTGAGTTGACAAATACTTCCAATGGTCATGAAATTATTTGCTAGTATTCTTATTTTGAATCCCTGAAAATTCTGCCCTTGGTCTGGTATAGAATTTACAGTGATAAGATGAGCTGATTTAATAATAACAAGAATATATTATTAGAACAAACATATTCAAAGAAACTTAATTCAAATTACAACTCATTATATCCCACAACCTCAACACACTGGGTGTTTATTTACACATGGAGGTAAATATAAACACAAGACTATTGATACCTGATGTGATCATGCTTGAAACATCGAGGTGGAAATGATTCTTCGGTAGACGGTGGAATGAAGGTAGTATGACGACAGATCGTCTCTCCTTCGGAACTTCAACCCTTTTCTACACACAACACTATAACATCCTCCCTGGTCCGGAGGCCAAGGCCTCCTTTATATAAAAAATAAGTACGCAGTGTGTGGCCAAATTACACAACGTGTAATTTTTTTCAACGCGTTTTAGCCTTTGTTTTCTCCACTGGTAGGCGGCCTAACATGCCATCTTTGACTTTGAACATGGTGCCACCTGGTAGTTGAATGTACACGGTGTGTAGCACCTCCATACATGGCATGTAGTCTCATTTTTCAGCCACCAACCGCTTCTAGAAATGTATACATGGCGTGTATCAGTGGAACACGGCGTGTACCCTTCAGTCGGCCACATGGGCATGTAGACTCTTCTCGTTCACCAACTACTTCTAGAATGGTATACATGGCATGTATATTTTGAACACGGCGTGTACCGGCTTCTGGTTAGTTAGGCATGTGCTTTCCCCGGTTAACCCATGTCTGAGCATGAATGTACACGACATGTATATAAGTACACATTGTGTAGTTGTAAATTTTGCTTATTTCTTCTCCGTTTTGTGTATTTGGCCATAAATCTCCTAGAAATGAACAAGATCACCAAAATAAAAGTATTTTTTCTCTAAGAAGTAGGTAATTTCTGAAAATCGTTCTTATTTTTCAATAGAGTATATGAAAATGTATACACAAAACAGGTGCGTCGGTAAGAGAGTATTTAACTTGATTCTCATATTAAGCCTTCTCAGTAACATTACAAGTATCATCTTTTACTTCCAATATTTTTTGATGTTTTCATTCATCCTTCACATGGTATTTTTAGTCTTAATAAGTTCTGATTAAAAATTTTTAACCTCTTCTTCCTTATCTTCCATCTTCTTACAAATATCTTTATCATATTTCACTTTTTAGAAATTGTATTTTTGTTACTTAAAATTTTCTGAATGTATTCATCCTCCACCTTGATGACATATTTTTCTCTATCATCAACTTCTTCATGATCTTTCTTCAGGACTCTAATTTCTTTCTGGAGAGTCTTTTTTCTCTAGAAATGAAACAAGTTCGGTTTTGAGCTGATACTCTCTATAAGATTCTTCTCCACATTCTTCACTCTTTGAGGAATATTTTGTTCTCTATACTTTTATAATGAGAGTTTTGAATTTTTCTGAACTTTCATCTTTAGATGAATTGTTTTCAGTTGAGTCTTATTCAACTTTTTTACTCAACACACTTCTTTCATTTTCTATAATCTTCATCTTGTATCTATTGGAAGACATTTATTCCTTATATTTTTTGTTCCACTTCTTACATCATGGTTTTTCATCAAAATCATCTCAATATTATACAACATTCATCTTGGTGAAATTCATAGCAAATTGTATGATTCCACCACACACAAAACATTTTAGAGGAAGTTTACCTCCATATTTTCCTCTTCCCCTTCGATAGTTATTGGATATGAGAGACATGATTTTTTTCATAAATCTCATCATCTTACTTTTCATTAGACACATAAGAATCGGCTTCATCAAAATCGTGGATTTTCATCTTTCTCATGGCTTCAAAATCAATTTCATCTTTCACCTTCTTTTTAAATATTGAATCTTTCCTCATTTTATAAGAAACAAGAAAGTTATGAAATTCATTAAGAGATAAATCATCCTTATCTTCTAAATAATAAATTTTAGAATCAAACCTTTCCAGAATGTTTCTCATATGTTTTTTAATAATTATAGAATCTTCCAAGACATATTTGAATTATATGATGTTGCAAAGAACTTCATTTACTCTCTTTTGGTATTCATCAATTGTTTCTTCATCCCTCATTATGATGTTTTCACACTTACTATTCCATATTTATATATTTTCTTCTTTAACTTTATTATTTCCTTTGAAAACACTTTCCAGCTTGTCCGGAATACTTTTTTAAGTTTTGAGACCCGTCTCCATCTAAAAGATATTATCTGATAAGGAAATAAGGATAACATTTCTAGCCTATCCATAAACTTCTATGTTTCTCTTATCAACAAATTCCATGGGAGCGTCTTTCTTAATAGGGGGAAAACCAATAGTAGCAACATCAAAAACATCCAATCTAAGAGATAGGAGATAAGGAATGATTCTATTTTTTCATCCATAATAATTTTTTCCATAAAATGTTGGAATTATTCTATTATTGATAGAATTGATATTATCCATTATAATAATTCAACAAGATAACCTCGCTCTGATACCAATTGAAGTTCCAAGGATCAAGTAACAATTGAGAGGGGGTGAATTAGTTGTTTAAATATTATAAGTTTCAAATCTTTTAGATACTTAACCCATGAAAGCTATTAATATTTATTTTCTTTTCAAATTTTAATAAATTGTCAAGAATGAAAAAGTAGGAAACTAAGAAAAGAACACCGGATTTATAAGGTTCATCCTAAATGTGAAAACCTACGTACATTCCATATCCACTTCTATGGGTCAATGAAAATCCACTATTATGAAAAAGTGAATACAACTAGTGCCAACTCCCATTATACACCTTTTAACTCCTGATAGGTATGATTATACTAGCTCTAATCAGTTTACAATGTTTTTTTATAAAAACATGATTCAAATAATAGAATAAAAACTTTGTTGAATCTGTTCCATAAATTCTCAGTCTAAATCCTTAGTACCGTAATGATGGTTCTTATTTGTCTCTACTAAAAAAACTCAATACAAATATTCTTCAATATGGTGGGTACTTTTCACTTAAAATTATACATTTATCCACCTTTTTCGCATATATATAAGTCGAAAATTAATGAATGATCTGAGAAAGTACTTATTGGAATCTTGAAAACCCAATGGCGAGAAACTTGAAATCATTCTCGCTTCCTTAAATCTCAAAACTCTGTAAGTCTATCACATTAAATGGTAAATATTTGACTTCAATAAACCTCATTAAATTTATCTATGATTTATGAAAAATTGAAATTCAAGTTTTACTTCTTAAACTATTCATATATTTTCCAGTATATTAATGGTGGATCTTGGTTTTGATTTTCATAGAAAACTGGTTATGATTTTTTCAGAAAATTGGTTCCAATTTTCTAAGAAACATGGTTTCAATTTTCATAAAAGAGTAGTTCCAATTTTCTCAAAAACGTGGTTTTGATTTTCTCTGAAATTTTTTTGATTTGCATAGAAAATTGGTTCCAATTTTTTCAAAAAAGTGGTTTTGATCTACTTAGAAACTTGGTTCATATTTTCTCAAAAAAGTTGTTCCAATTTTCTCAAAAACTTCATTCCAATTTTCTCAGAAATATGGTTCTGATTTTATCATAAACTTGGTCCCAATTTTATCAGAAACTTAGTTTCTATTGTCTTAGAAAAATTGGTTCTGATTTTCATAGAAAATTTTTATCTATTTTCTCAAAAAAGTGATTCTGATTTTCTTAGAAACATTTTTCCTATTTTCTTAGAAAATTTGTTTTGATTTTCTCAGAAACACGATTCCAATTTTCTCAGAAAAGTGGTTCTAATTTTCTCAGAAAAGTGGTTCCAATTTTCTTTTAATCTTGGTTATGATTATTAAAACAATAATTTTGGATCCAATTTTATGAAAATATTGGATATTATTTTAAGAAAAATAATATCGATTTGATTTTATGAAGATTTATAATTATTCTAATTTATTCAGACCCCTCCATAATTTCTTCAAAAACTTTTATCCTAAAAGTTTTCATGATTTGTTAGAACATCGTGATCAAAAAATAATTGTACAATTTAGTTTAGAATGTATGAAAAATTTATAACTCTTTCCAACACTTTTTCAACAAACCTCTTCAGTAAAAAAAATGACGTCTTCAGGCAGTAACTTATTTCTCAGAAACTTCTTTCTTTCTAACTCAACAACTCCATTCATCTTAAATAAGAAAAACATTCTTATAAAAAAAATTCAACAAATTCAAATCTTTGTTAAAACACAATAATGGTTATTCACATACCTTCTACTCAACCATTTCCAAAATCACTATATGGTTGTTTTCATCTTATTTCACCACATTCATAGGTCATTTGGTAAATTTTGACCCCCTTGAGTGCTTTTAAAGGGAATCAAACATTTACAAACAACATGTTCATTCATTTTGGGAAGAACATGTATCCTATAGAGATGTAGTTCCCTCATAAATGTTAGAAATAATAATAAGCTGGTTTTAATTTTATTTCAAGTCATTATGAAGACTTTTTCTGTGGATTCCATCGTTAAATGCACGTTTTGGGGTTTTATGACACTAAAAGTGTGTTTTAGGTCCTATAAAAAATCATCAGATTAGATTGAAATTTTTTCGGGTCAAACATTTCAAAATTCACTCTACGGTTTTTGTCGCCTAATATCATAGTATTCAGGTGTTGTTCGGTTGGTTTGAAACCTAGACACACCATTTTAAAGGGTATCACACTGTTAAAAACGGCGCCTTTGATCATTATGGTCATACCACACATCTGATTGATGTTTCATCTACTTATACACATGACTAATAATAACTAGAGGAATATACTATGATTTCAAGTAATTTTGTGGTCATTCTGTATTAATTTAACCATTAAATGATCATTTTGGCATTTTATGACACTAAAAATGTGTTTTCCGTCATATCATAATAATGAAAGATTTGATTTATGTACTATCTACTCAACCACTTCAAAATTCACTCTACAGTTAGTTTTGTCTGATTTTTCCACATTTGGAGGTCATTCAAATTGTTTGGACCCCAATGTGTTTTTAAAAGGCGTTAAACCTTTAAAAACTGCATTAGGGTCTTGAATGGCACGGGGATCCATGGGTTATTTTTATTTGGTTTTATGAGGTTTTAGAGTAGGTTTAATGGTTAAAGAAAGAGTAGTACCTAGAATACCAATTTCATTTTCCACTATCTATAGGTTTTGAACAGTTTGTGATGGGGTTCCCAAAAGGACTAGGTGATGTAGAAGTGGTAGAGATAGAAATAAATGACATATGAAGAGATTAAGGGGAATTGATAGTAGAGTTATAAGTATAAATGTAATATTACATAGTCAAAGTAATTTCACTCACAACTTAAGACCTATGTTCCATTATCTGAAAAATAATATTCCTTATCATTTATAATGTCCTCCAAAAAGAGGTCATAACACCTTAAATTTTTACACTAGATCTTTAAAATCCCATGTTAATGGAGGCATTATATGATTAATCGATAAGGATATAACATTGTAGTATAAACTTAGACCATTCTCTGTGAGACCCTAAAGATGCCACAATATCCTTAGATCCATATATTTCCTTTAGCTACATCATTAGTATTCATTTTGATCTAGTTTCTCATAAGATTCATCAAAACCACTTTAATGGATCCTTTAGAGTTATTAATGTTACCCATAACATTCAAATTATTTAACACAAAATTATCATGAATGGTATTCTCTGCATAAGGCTTTTAAATCTTACCAACATCCTTTCATGAAATAAAAATACGAGAGATAGCCTATTATAGAGAAAATAACAGCAGTTTCATACTTTCATGAATTTTGGATCCACCAAACTAGATACATGAGATTGGAAATAGTGAAAATAATGACATTTACTCACTAAGTTATAAGGTCAACATGCATGAAATTCGTAATCACGTATCCAATAGAGGTAGTTTGAGGCATTTGGAGTGCAAAAAAATATTGTAAGGATATCTATAAGTCCATATAAAATGGGTATTGAAAGACCACATGATCAACATATTATTTGTTTTATTTTCATAGAAAACAAAAAGATTCCATAGAGAAATCATGTTTTTCAAAAATAAATCCATAGATATATTTCAATAAGAGGCTTTCCATAAAATTATTTATTGAGAAGGAGGTTTTCATGACTTGAAGAATGAAATAATACAATCAAGGTATTTTTCATGCCTTCTATTAACATGTTGATAATAAGATTTACATGTAAGAATACCATCAAATTCCAACTCCCAAATATGAATGTCTAAGGTAATAATGGTATAATTATTAGAGATAATTATAATATCAATTGAAAAATCTGAGAGTGAACCAGATATCATTTTAAAAATTAAGATATTGGAATATGTAATTCAAACTTCTTTCTACAACCATTGAGAGAGAGGAGAACTAGTCCAATTTTCTGACCAAAACAAGAGATTAGAAATTGAGAATCTAACCACCTAGAATTATACATGACAAAGGATAAATAATATCTTTGAGTAGACTAAATGGGGGGATCAAAATAATTATTGTGTCGCATATTTAGTTTCTTAAGAAATCGGCCTTTCAAAAAGTAATTGGAGTTAGACATAAATCTAATAAGCCTCCCCACGAAGACCATATAAAGAATATTATTGAAATTATTGATGATCATAATAAGAATTACCCTAGAAAATTTACTTCAATAGACCCCACTCTAGTGTACAATAACACTCTTCTTTACAAAAATAAATCAAGTCTGTAAAAAATTATTAATATAGACATTGAGTTTTTTTATCAATGTAATGGTCCACTTCAACATCATAAAATAGTACACCATCATAGAAGTAATAAATAATTAATAATACAATCCTTACTAGATAAATAATATTAATTATCCTTCAATGATGTTATTTTACTGAGAATTTATTAATAATGCCATCAAACTATGAATCCTTAAGTTTCCCTAAAAAAGAGGAACTCTAAGATAATTGAATGTGTGGAAACTCCTTCTGACCTCCAAAGTTGATAGAAATTCAAATTCCCTTGGATGAATAAATCCATTACCAAAATAAAGAAATGATATATTCTACCTTATCTTTTGACCAGAAACATGTTCATAGTGATGGAACATCCTTTGATATTTATAATATTATTTTTTGAACCTTGATAAATGAATATAGTATAATCAGTAAAAAATAAATGTGAGGATCCAAACAACCCAATTCAAACTTGTACAGTCTTAAAAATATCATTTTAATTCATTTTATAGATGGATTGAAATTTTATAATATATAAATATGATTATAATTAAGGTTTTAAGAGAAAAGTGGGTGTATTCAAAAATTAAAGGATTGTGTTTTAAAAGGTGTAAATTCAAATTTAGATTCTGGATGATTCAACTATTTAGGGAATAATATAAAATAGTATAAAATAAAAACTAACATTAAATCCCACAAAAATATTAATACTACTCTAATGGATCTGATAGACAAGGTTGGTCAGGTAACCACAATACGAGGCTTATGGTAGCTTAAGTAATACATGTTCAGTTAACTTACCTTATAACATTCCATGAAGTAACTAGGAGTGTTAACATTAGGTAAATTGACCTCATGACCAAAATTTCATGATTTTGGGAACACCTTTGACTAGATTATTGAAAAATTCAATACCAAGAGAGCTCATCAGTGAAAATGAATAATGTTGTGTCAGTTGCATCATCAAGAATGTATCACACACCATATGTGAAACTTATTATTTCAATCATCATTAACAAAAAAGAATATAAATATAAATATTATATCTAAATTTAACACAAATTTTCTATGGCTAGTACATGGAAAATCTAAAATAGTGAATTAAGCATATGTGATATCTTCAAATACAATCAAACAATATGAGGGGTGATGAGTAAATTTGATAGAAGTAACTTTTGAATTTTCTTACACTTGATAATTATATGTTGTCAATGAAGATCCAAAAACACATCCCCAAAATTATTTCAAAAGACACACATTATAGAAAACATTTGATAAAACACATTCTAGAAATTATAGCACAATATTCAAAACCAAAAAGAACATGGGAAAAGTTGAGCATCAGTTTAGGAGTCAGGTAACTTCATTCATCTTTGAGTGAGGTAGTGCCACAAAAGAATCATACACCCTTATAATAACCCCATTGTGAACTAAGTTCTCATTCATAGAAAATATAATAGAATTGAAAATCGCCATTATTTACAAACATGGATACAAGAAGAGTGATAAATAATTCATACCACACTTATGATGGGTTTAAAAAATAAGCATTACATGAGGAAAACAAGAATCATCAACGAAAATGTAGCTCACATGTAATAAGACATTTAAAGAAATAAACCAGATTATTTAATCCACTTGAATGTATGTTACAAAACCAAGATGAAGCTAGATATTCTATAGCTTCATCACAACCATCAGTTTCATCCAATATGCATCCTCTTTCCAATGCAACTAAATAAACATTACATTACATATTCTTTTAAAAGGGATTGTGATTAAAACATGAAAGTGTGTATTTCTTCATGGAACAAATCTTTCTAATGCCAAAGCACCACCACAAGTTTCAAAATCTTTGACGACCTTCAACCACCTTTATTTTAAAATATCCCTTGTTGGTATAGGAAGAGAGAATAAAATATCACAAAAAGATACCACAAAGTTACTCAAAGTCCCTAACATGAAAAAACTAGGGTGGAAGCTTGAAACCATCCACCACACAATCTATTTTTTTATTTTATTGAAAATTCACTTTGAGGGTAAGTGATAACCTAAAAACCAGTCCAAATGCTTCAAGTCACACTCACAAAATCCACATTATAGAATTCAAATATCAAAATGATAAAACAGAACCAAATCATCGCGCCAGGACCATCTCCACGCACCTGTTTCAAAATTCAAACCATCGTCACCGCATATCATGCAAGCTGATTGAGGAAACTGCATTAACGGCATCTGTCTACACTATGTTGGCATCATCCTGTCCACCATGAAAAGTTGTAAAAAACACCAAAACACCTGATAAAGACATCGCATCATCAGGTACTACATCCTCCATGCCTTTGCATCACCTTCTGAAGACCACAAGCAATGTCCAATTGGAGATTCAAACTTCAACCTCGCCATCATCAAATCAAGAAATCACCTTCGAATCGGACGGAAATACAAAAACTAGAAACTCCTTCAGAATCAATCTATACAAAAAAACAACAGGCACAAAAAACAAACAAAACCAAGCCATCAAGAGAACCCTCAAACACCATTACTAGCGTAGACCCAACATCCTTAAAAAGTCGACCATCAAGCATACCAGGGAAGGACAAACCCAATCCATCGATATGAACTACAAAAAAAAGTATAGCTTCAGCAAACATCGAAGATGACGAAGGAAGCGCTTCCTGTAAAGTCGTCGACCAAACAAGCAATGCATCAAGAATCCTCTTTGATGAATGTTGATGCTCCTTTTTCGTCACAGAGTCCGAAGGAATATAAAGGGAAATGACTTAGCACAAATTGATCCATACTTTGAAGAAAATATCAAAAGTCGACAAAGGGATGAACAAGGAGAAGATTGCCTATAAGTCGCGCATGTTTCCTCATAGTCGCGCAAGTCCACTTGCGCGACGCATTATAGTCGCACAAGTGACTTGCGCGACCTAAGTGATAACCGCCCGGGGTCTTCTCCTGCCTATAAATAGACCCTGTGGGCCCCCCCATTCGAGGAGGAATTCTTCCGAAAACTCAGATTTGAGCTCTCGGCGCCCTAGTCTCTTCTCAAAGCTTCTGGAACACTTCTATGGTAATTTCTTACCTAGAACAGAAGATCTAAAGAGGGGGAGGAAGGCCTAAGTGTTGAAACTCATCAACACTTGCGCGCCTAGGTGGCTATCCCTTAAGGTAAATGGCCACACTTGCGCGCCGCCTTACTCCTTCAATAGAACTTGTGCGCCCCTCTGCTGGAATAACCTCAATAGGATTCTAAAGGCCTTAAACAAAGGTCGCTCAACTATTACCCTGCTGGTTGAACACCGCGCAAGTACCAAACGTGTCGCGCAGGCGCATACCTGCGTGACCAGGACATTCACGCCCACGCAGTAACTGCGTGCCTGGCAGGACTTGTGCGCCCCTGCCTTTCTGGATGCCTTTCTTTCCCATTTCACCCCTCTTAAGCCATTACACATTTCCTATTCAAGATTCAGTCTTCAAGACATTCTTCAAACCCATTTATGACATGATTTCTTGATTTTACTTCCTTATCTGAAAGGAATTCTGTGGAATATCTCTCAAAACCTAGTGATTTACACATCTTTATGTCACTAATGATTGAGATTTCTTTCATTTAACCTCATCCTTTAAGATGAGATAATCCTTAACCTGGGTCTCCTTTTCAGGAATAATCCCCAGTCATAAGTCCTCTAAATTTTGGGCATCCTCTTAGGAGTAAGCCCCAGATCCCCTAACCTGGGCTTCCTTTTCATGAGTAAGCCCCAGTCTCAAGTTTGGGAATCCTCCTTAGGAGTAAACCCCAGTCATAATTCTTAACTTGGGAATCTTCCTTAAGAGTAAGCCCCAATTCTTAAAGATCCCAAATCTAGGCATCCTCCTTAGGAGTAAGCCCTAGTCCCCTAATCTGGGCATCCTCCTTAGGAGTAAGCCCCAGTCCCCTAATCTGGGCATCCTCCTCAGGAGTAAGCCCCAAACCTTAATCCTTGACCTGGGCATCATCTTCAGAAATAAGCCCCAATCTTAATTTCTCTTAACCAGTACTAATTTACCTTTGATCTGGGATTCCTTTTCAGGAGTAAAACCCAATCATAAGTCCTCTCCTAATTTGGGCCTCCTTTTCAGGAGTAATACCCAAATTAGAGTATTCAAATCTCCATGAAGCACATATACCTTTATGGACCCTATTTATGGATTTCTTCCCTGATGTAAATCCTAACCTTCATTTATCTGTGCAGTCATACATACATAATCCCCACATTATTTCTTATGATTGCATCTTTCATGGCACAATTGTCTAATTTTTACCAATACCTCTTGTTTCTCACACCGAGCATGACTCACGTGAGCTTAGAGTGTAAAATTAATTGTGACATCCTTCATTGAGACATCAATTATAAACATCATACTCCCTTACTCGAACTACGTGGGTTCTGATTCCTTTTCTAAACAAAGGATATGTAGGTAGCCCGTCTACGGGTTCGATCCCAACTCTAAAATAATCCATGTCCTTCTGAATGACAATAAACTTAAAGTGCCCCACTGAGTGGCTTTAAAACCACCATGGTCATCATAATGACCAAGAGACTTCTATATAAATGTGTCGAAGGGTACCATTGACCAAGAATCTCTAATAAATATAGATGATTCTCTATCGATGAAGAACCTCGAATACATATAAAAGATTCTCTAAATTTTCTACATATTTGATCATTGATTGTCATATCTGAAGGAAAGCTCATTTTATACTCAGTAATGTAATAAGGATTCACGAACATAACTTAAATCTATAAAGAGAGTCCCGGAGTAGACAATAATTCCCATCAAAAAGGTGTGATGAGTCCGACCTCCCATCCTCTCGACTAATGCAAATTCCTAAGCCTCATCAGTCCACAAACTAATGAGCACCTACCTTTGGAAAGTAGGTCCGAATGGATGTGGAATCATTGGATGTTTCTGGTTCTACGAACAACCCGTTAGAAACCAATCGGAATGTTTGAACCTCCCATCAAGGCGGTCATCCAGAAATTCTTAGGGGAAACAAAAATAGTGAACCCGACGTGAAACCTTAAACCAAGTTAAAACGATGTTTTACCTATTTTTCAGTCCCCTATTTAAAACTCAATGAGAGGGACAACAAAAACAATCATTGAAATATGTGCTCATCCAAAAGATATAGTAGCTGAATTTATCTTGATTACGACTGTTATATCAAACAGGCACTCTTTCCCCAAGATCTTCTGCATTTCTAGAATGGTTGCTCTCAAGTTCACACCTGTGAATACTACTGCTACAAATTCCACTACTGCTACTCCTACTGGATCGTCATCCGCTCTTAGGACGATATCACCTACTCAGCGTCTTCAACGCTGGGTATAAAATGAACTGGTTAAGGAGTACCGTCAACACGGTACCATCCCAACTCTGGAGGCTGCCCGACAAGCCCTCCAAGTAGATAACTCACATCGGTCATCCAGATAATGACGACCAATGATTAAGAAGCAGGCGGTGCTGACTACCGTCTCCAACCATTTTGGGTTGTTATCCCCGGAACACAATCACCATTCGCTCCCTTATTCTGGGGAGGTGAATGAGCAGGTCCCTCAGGACCTTAATTAAAACAGACAGGAGTCCTTCCTGAGGTCTCCCACCAACAATCGCCGCCAGACTCGTGCGACAGTGCGCCCTCAACATGATGAGTGTACCGACTCCAGGCGTTCGGCTTAGGTTCCTCGAACCCGAGCAAACAAGACGAACCACCAGAGTCAGAATCCGTTCAACAGTGAGAAGGTTCTCATCTCTGCCATCTCCGGAGAATTACACCAACCTAACATGGTGGCAAGCAACGAGCAGGCACATACACCTGCCCGTTTTAATTCAGCTGTCCAGTAGACTCGTCTGGCAGCATCACGCCAATCCTGCTCGGAAATTCCGGTGGAGTACTATAGGAAGGAACATACACTTGTTTATACATCATCAGCTAGTCAGCAGGCTCTTCTGACTACATATGATGGATCTCTTCAACCGCGTTTGGCGAAGTGCAATCAGCAGGAACATACACCTACTGGTATTAATCAAGCCTACCAACAGTCTCGCTTGGTATCATTCGGAGAAGTTGGTTGGAAAGCCCCAACAACAAATAGGAGGCAGACTCAACTCTCTGCCCCCACACTTGAGTACTGTCAGGATTCACTGATAGGAAAATGAGTACAGGAGCAGGCACATACACCTGCTCCAAGCCCATAATGGACGTATATTCCCTTTCCGGTAGCTGAAGTCACCAAGCATATTCTATCAATGGTGAAAGAGCAGAAGCAAATCCCTGCTCATTTTCTGGATGCCTTCCAGGATATTATAACAACTTCAACGGCATCTCAAGGAAAGACACATAAATTTATCCCTACCAGGTGAGTGATACATCAACAATTCACTCCGGAACAGACTCACACATCTGTTCCAGTCCAATAGGGTTACGGGGCATACTCCCCCATATCAGATGGATGACCAAGTCAGGCACATACACCTGATTTGAGAGGAGATCATCAGCCTAACTTGGCCATATTTCCTGATCAGGCACATATACCTTCTCAAAACAGCCACTTTCGTCAACAAGTGGTTTCCAAGGCGAGTAAAAAGGTGTCTAAGAAAAAGACCCACCCAGTACAGTTAGGAGATCAAGAGCCAATCAGTAACAAGGCTTTGCTCGATTCTGGAGTTCTTGAAGCCCTCAGACCATTATCTGTTGGAATTCAAGATTATACTCCCTCAGTTCCCAACAGTGGGAACATTAATTCCGAAGGTCTTCAACAGACACTTCCTCGTGAAGGCTTGCTTCATGACAATTCAGTCGATCTCGAAGTTTCATCTTCATATGAGTGCCATAGGAACCCTCTGTGTGGTCAGAAGACCAAGGAGCAAGAGATCTCATCTTTTTCTATAACCCATTATGGTGGTCCTCCCCATGATGATTAATTTTGCTGCGAAAGTCCTCTCCGCGTTAGTGATGCACATTGCCCAGAAAATGCTCCAGTGGACAATGTAGTACCGAGAAAGCCCTCTTATCTTGAGGCACATTCAAATGAAAAACCATTCATGTCTGAAGCTTCATCACTAGCAGGTGAAATACTTTCTCAATTAGAAGATAGCCCAGGGTGTAGGTCATTCTCTGAACCACCCCTAAGTCATGTATCTTCTAGTTTAATCAATGATTTCTCTACCAATACGGTTGAATCCAATGAAGCAACGAGGAAACACCAACTCTGGTCAAATCAGGTAGAAGAATATTTATCAAATGATAAAGAGGAAATGCTGAATATGAGAAAACAACTGGCGAAAGGTGAAGTGACAGTCATGTTTTGGACTCTGGCTGACTCTCAGTATAATATTCCAGAAATGTTGATGGAAGATGAAATTCATGATATTCGTCTCAACATATGGAAAACTATTTGACAGTTAAAAAAGAAAGTATTATCTTATGATGAATATGAAAATCATCTTAAGATAATAGAAGGGTTACAACGTCAGATTGATTTGGCGTCTCTATCAGTCTCTCGATATCCGAAGGCTGAAAAGCAGCAGATATCCCTTCAACGTTCATGCTTTGGCGCACTAAGAAGATTGTGTCAGTTAATTGCCAATGCCCCATCTGGTATTCATGTCAGGGGATGGGGTGTTCATAGAGCACTGCATTTCATGGTGCTCTCCAGTCAGCAAAGCCCGCCAAAAATGGTCTCATGCAATGTTATTGCCCATGGCCGGCCACAGTCAATGGGCTTTGTTTGTAATAAAAATCTTGCCCAAGAACAGGCTTCAACTAGTTCCTCTCAAAATCAAGAATATAGAGAACAATTTGTCTAATTACTCTTGCATCAAGAAAACGAGAATATTGAACAGGCCTCTCGTTTGGAGCAAGCACGTCACCAAGTGACAGAAGTGTCGGAAATCATCCAATGGTCTTTTGAACCGGGTGATAAAAGAGGATACAGGTTAATGCATCCAGCTAATTTCCGGACTAAGGTTCGCAAGATCAGGAGAGATTTTAAGAAAGTCTCAGACATAACATGTCAAGAGCCACCCCAGCTCGCCAGACTGGGGACTCTTTTAAACCAACCCTCGGAATCAACAAAAAGGATTCGGGGAGCTGAGCGAGAACAGCAGGAACAGCCCTAGTCCACCGGACTGGGGACTTTTTCAAATCATCAATCCCATCCTTAGAGAATGTCAGTTTTTTATCGATTGGGGAAGAAAACTCAAGAGGAACGAAGAGCCAAATTATCAAGAGATTCCCTCCAAATTACAGTTCGTCAAGAAGTTCCTGAGGGATTGAATCAACAAAAGGAAATGTCTCATCAAAGACATGGAAGAAGACAATATTACAGAAATGCTAATAGAATGGATGTGATGCGTTATGCATTAATCAATGTCATCAATGCCATTGTTGCTGATTCACCAGATAAGGCTCACTCAGGGGACTCAAATGAAGAGGTTCCTGGTCAAGAAGATGTACACACCAACACAAACGAAGAAGGTGTGCATACATGAAGTCAAAGGATTACTCAGAACATATGTAATCCTTCGAGTAACCCGCTTCCCCCTCTACGAAAAGGATCCAACAAAGGTAAGGGAAAGAACTAGGTTACATATCCTTCCTCTGGAGAAGGTCAATCTCTCTCACTAGAGCAGAGGTTTGCACAACAGGAGGAAGAAATGAAGGAATTAAGAAGGTTGAATATAGAACTACTTCATAGTAGTCTTCTTCTTAAGCATGCTGGAGTCAGTCAACCAAAGCAATTTGTTACAGCTACTGAGATGGATCAAGAATATCCTCCTCTATCAGTACACCCTCACAGGTCTAATCCTACAGGTCAAGTGCAACAACGATTGGCAGTGCTACCATCAGTTGTAGTGCCGATCGCCACATCTGTCCAAGCTCCAGTTATTGCACCTACCCAAGTCCAAGTTCAACCGGATGTTTCTCAAAAGTTAATAACTACTATTGAGTCATTAACAGCACGGTTAGAAACAATGGAAGGGAAGCGTGCACAAGTTCAACCAGAAAAGAAAGCTTACCCTGAATGGGTAGATTCAATTTCTCCTCCATCCGGTTTTGGGAACCCTTTATTCCCTATTTTCAATGGATCAGGCGATCCTGAACAACATTTGACGCATTACGTGTCTTTTTGTGATCCTATTATGGGAACTCCGGAGCAGAAAGAAGCAGTGAAACTCAGATGCTTCGTGAAAACCTTGCAAGGACCAGCTTTCGTTTGGTATACAAGCTTGCAATCCAGGTCAATTACCGGATGGGAGGATCTTTGCCAAAAATTCCTCCTTAAGTTCAGCTCAACTTTTCCAAAGACAACAGTTTTCGATCTTACAAACTGTAAGCAAAGGGAGAATGAAAGATTCTCTGATTTCATTTCTCGTTGGAAGGGATTAACATATTCCTTGAGTTTAGCACTCCCTCAAGAAGAATTGTTTCCAATCTATGTGGAAAATCTGTGTAATGAATTACGCATGCCATTAATCCTTGTGAAATACACAGGAGGGTTTCGAGGCCTTAATTCAATCGCTCAGCAGATTGAATATTCCCTTATATAGGCTAAGGCTAAATCTCATGTAATTCCATCAGCTTTAGGAAGGAGAATGGGTAAAGTAAAAACTGCTACAGTTATGCTCAAACAAGCACCTGTACCTATTTCTACCTCAAAACCTTCATCTTATCGAAGAGCTCTACCTTATGAGTGCCAAAAACAAATACCTTTTCGTCTAGATGATCAAAAAGATCAAATACGAAAACAATTTGAGGATCTGAATAGAAAAACATACTCTTTCCAAAATGAACAAGTTCCTAGTTATTTCATTTCATCTCTGGAAAATAATTTGGTTCAATTGCCAATACCCAAGAGGCCAAACAAGAAAAGAGATGAAGACCATCCTAATTATTTCCCTTTTCATCAAATGTTGGGGAATCCCATCCATGAGTGTTTTGTCTTCAAAGACCTCCTACAAAATATGGTCGACTCAGGATAGGTCACATTGAAATGCTCCTCAGCCCAGGTATCATGTGTCACTGCTACATTTCGATAGGAGGAAGATGAATGGCAGGAAGATAAAAGAAAAAATACAAAAAAGTATGATGATTGGATGGTCAGAAAGACAATCAATCGAACTCATTCTATTTTGCAAACACAATTAAGGAAACAAATTGTGTCTTCTTCCATGAATGTTGCGGTAAAACCCTCTTCGTCAGAGGTAAAGTCCTCAAAGAAATGGCATGATTCAAAGAAAGAAAAAGAATCAAAAAAGGATGAGTATGTGTCAAAGCCTAAGTCATCTTTGACATTGGTGGACTTCATGCCATCTACTTCAAAGCCACGAGCACCGCCCCACCAAACGGCACAGCCTGAACAGGCTAATCAGGCAGTCTTCATCAGACGAAGAGTTAATATTTGGTTCTGTTAATATGATTTAATTAACAGATCCATATGTGAGTCGCAGTTTCGATTTCAATGAGCCTGAATTCCCTGTATCAAATAGAGGAATCAGAGGAAGTTCTAGGGGCTCAGGATATAGGGGAAGACATGGATCTTTCAGAAGCCACTATTCCAATTCCACCCCTGCTAGAACTGTGTACGCAACAGAAACTCATGGTAGAGACCTTCAGTGAGATCAGCAAGAAAAAGAAAGTTCTTCTACCAATAGCAAATTCAGTCCTGCATAGTTATTTTGGAAGACCAGTTGAAGGTTTCATCTTCTTCCTCTCAACAAGTAAATGGATCTAATCGGTCTAGTCTTCCAAAACCAGGAATATTGCCAACTCTTATCCCAATACAAGATGCATCAACTTCCAAAGCATCTTCTTCCAAAGTACATGCTAAACCGCATATTCCTGTTGGGAAACGCAGACATCTGGATCAAAAGTATGATATATTGAAACACTTGGCCCAAGTACCAGCCATGTTATCAATTCTGGATGCTCTGAATCTGTCAAAAGATCCTCGGGAAGCACTCATTGAGGCTTTGTCGAGTCCTCAGGAGTTTGAAACTGAAATTGCTGCAGCTGAAGTCTATCACATAGAGAATAATCCTGCAGAATGCCATGCAATAATATCTTTTACTGATGAAGATGAAGATGATGTTGTGCATGGACATATTATACCATTGTACTTATCTGGAAAGGTTAGTGGCGTGGATGTTCGAAGAGTTTTCATTGACAATGGTTCAGGAGTCAACCTCATGCCCATTCGTACACTTCGTTGATTGGGCCTCATGAAATCTGATTTATCTCCCTCCACCATGATTCTACAGGGATATGATAAAAATGAACAAGAACCACTAGGTGAAGTTACACTCAGAACTCAGTTTGTAGATCTTGTATCCATTTCAGATTTCATGGTTGTTGATCAAGACTCAGCCTTCAACATTTTGCTTGGAAGACCCTGGTTACATCAACAGGCGGCTATCCCTTATTCATACCATCAATGTCTCAAATATTTTTTCGATGGTCAAGTTGGGACATTGTATGGTGATAAGGCCTCATTCAAGACATGTGAGTCTCAATACATTGAGGCGGAATTCTATCACATGAAGCAAAGGGAGAAATCCATAACAAAGGAGATTACCAAAGTTAATGCTCCATATGGTTTGGAAAAAATTCCAGTAAATCCATTTACACATGTGAGTACAGATTATGTGTTTCTTATCAGTCAAATTAAAAAGGTATACTCAAATCAAAATACTCCTATGGAAAGATCCATAATGTCAATTAAGGCAATCGAGCCAGACAATATGGGAGAAATTGGTAATCTACCAAGCAGTGATGAAAGAAAAAATGGTGACATATTCATTTCATCTACTGAAATCCAACAAGTCTATACTTCCCCAATTAGGCCAGAAGAAGTTATAGCAACATCAGAGGTGAACAATGATGTTAATTATCAATCCATCATCTCCTCTTTATTACCCAAAGAAGACCCTTCATCATTAATCGGGTCGGAAATGGAAGCTTCTTCTTCAAGATATGCAAATTTTCACATCTCTTCTGATCATGAAAATTCTGCTTTTTCATATACTATGCAAGTAGACATGGAAGAAATAACACATGATGAAGAAGAAGAGGAAGATCTCAGAGATGCTCCTCCAGCATTTGAAGAGGGTATCTCTACCACTGTGGATGAACTCAGAGAAATAAATCTGGGTACAAAGGAAGATCCACGCCCCACTTTAATCAGTGCGTCCATGACCCTTGAAGAGCAAGAGATGTATATTTCTTTTCTAAAGTGAAATAGAGATATTTTTGCTTGGAACTATACAGAAATTCCCGGGCTTGATCCTGATGTTTCTACTCATCATTTGGGTATACCAGAAGAACATCGAGGATTTAAACAAGCCGCGAGAAGAACACACCCAACTTATGCTTCCAAAATTGAAGCTGAAGTGGATAATCTTATCAAAGCTAACTTCGTCAGAGAAGTTAAATATCCCAAATGGTTGGATAATATTGTCCCTGTAAAGAAAAAGAATGGACAAATTAGAGTTTGCATCAATTTCAGAGATCTTAATCGGCATTGTCCTAAGGATGATTTCCTAGTTCCGATTACAGAACTTCTAATTGATGCAACAGCTAGCTATGAAGCACTTTCCTTCATGGATGGATATTATGGATATAATCAGATCTGAATGGCCCTAGAATATGTGGAATCAACAGCCTTCAAATCCCCTCAGGCTGTGTTTTGTTACCGGGTAATGCCCTTTGGCTTAAAGAATGCAGGTGCAACTTATCAGTGTTCCATGCATCGTATCTTCAAACCCTTCTTAGGGAAGTTTGTTGAATTATATGTAGAGGATTTGGTAGTTAAATCCAAACAACATTCTAATCACTTGGCTGATTTGGAAGTCATATTATGCAATCTTTGACAACATAATTTGAAGATGAACCCCTTAAAATGTGCTTTTGGGGTAACCTCAGGAAAATTTCTCAGCTTTGTTGTACGCTATCGTGGTATTGAAGTCAATCCTGAGAAGACCAAGTCAATCCTTGGTATGTCACCTCCTCAAAATTTGAAATAATTAAGAGGACTTCAAGGACACTTAGCCTATATTCAGCGTTTCATCACCAATTTAGCAGGAAAAAGTTTACACTTCACCGAATTGATGAAGAAGGGGGTCACTTACCAGTGGACTGAAGAATGTCAAGAAGCATTTGATATTCTCAAGAAATACCTCTTGAGTCCACCAGTACTCATTCCACCTGTTGAAGGAAGACCACTTATCCTCTATGTGACAGCTCTAGAGCGATCATTGGGTACCTTTCTTGCTCAAAATAATAATGATGGGAATGAAAACAGTCTCTACTATCTCATTCGAACCATGCTTGAAGCCGAAACCCGGTATTCAAGTATTGAGAAGTGTTGCCTGGAATTAATCTTTGCAGTTCAGAAGTTGAGACACTACCTGCAACATCACGAGGTTCAATTGGTATCTCTTAATAACCCGCTCAAATTCATCCTTAGTCGTCCAATGCTTACAGGATGTCTAGCAAGGTGGACAGTTATTTTACAGCAATTCGACATTCAGTATGTGTCTGAAAAGGCGATAAAGGGCCAATCTATGGCTGATTTACTAGCTGAACACCCTTCAGTGGAAGACACATTTTTAGATATTGTACTCCCTGATGAGGAAGTCTTCTCTATTCAAGAAATTCCTCAGGCATGGGAAATGTATTTTGATGGTTCTTCCAGAAGTCCAACAGGGAGGAAAATGGAAATTCCTAAATTCAAACAAGTTGGCTTAGGAATTGTGCTCATTTCTCCAGAAAAGGTAGTGTTACCTTATTCCTTTTTATTGTGGGAAGGTGGTACCAATAATGAATCTGAATACCACGCTCTTATCGTAGGCTTGGAATTAGCGCTTCAAGAACAAGTGAATCACTTAAAGGTGAAGGGTGATTCAGACATGGTAATCAAACAAGTCAATGGGGATTATGCCATCAGAAAAGAAGAACTAATCCCTTTGTATGATTACGTCAGAGATTTAATGGCGGAATTCCCTTTGGAACCGACATTTTCTTATGTCCCAAGATCACAAAATGCTCAAGCTGATGCGCTGGCCAATATAGCCACATCTCTGGTAGATCCAAATCGGGATGAGACAGCCATTTGTATTGACAACCGTCATGAAATTTCCCCTTATGTTCAAATCAGAACAGAGGAAATTAATGAAATTTGTCCCATTCCTGAACCATATGGTCATACTACAGGATGGATGTCACCTATCAAGAAATACCTTCAAAATGGAACACTTCCACCTGATAGAGATAAGAAAGAAAAAATTCGGCGATGTGTGGTTAATTTTACTCTTTATGATAGCCCAGATCACCTAGAGAAAAATCTCTACAAACGTGGTTTTGATGTAGTTCTCTTAAGATGCATTGATGGTGAAGAGACAATGGTTGTCACGAAAGAAGTGCATGCAGGAGTCTGTGGTGCCCAGCAGTCTGGACATAGACTGTCTGATCAAATTTGAAGGCTTGGATACTTTTGGCCTTCAATGATACGAGATTGTGTTGATTTCACAAAGAAGTGTCATTCATGCCAAGTACATGCCAATTTCATTCATCAACCTCCAGAGTTTCTTCATACAGCTAAATACTCATGGCCATTTGCCACATGGGGGATGGATGTGGTGGGGCCTTACCCTTCGGCTACAGCCAAGCAGTTTAAGTATATTCTTGCTATTGTTGACTTCTTTTCCAAATGGGCAGAGGTAATACCTCTCAAGGAAGTAAGTTCTAAATGCATTGTTAGCTTCATCAAGTCTAACATCATTACCCAATTTGGTGTCCCTCATACCATATTGACGGACAATGGCACCAATTTCTGTTCATCCGAGATGAAGAAGTTGTATCAAGCATACAACATCAAATCCAACCATTCATCTCGGTATCATGCAGCGGCCAATGGCCAGATAGAATCCTTTAACAAGACTCTTTCAAATATACTGCAAAAGATGGTGGATAAAGATAAGAGGTCATGGCCTGATAAACTCTTTCATGCTTTATGGGCTTATCAGACTACCACCCACACTGCAACTCGGTCAAATCCATATTCATTGGTATTTGGAATGGAAGTTGTCTTTCCCATTGAAGTTCAACTACCCTCTCTCAGAGTATCCATTTGCGATCAGTCATCTACAGATGAGCAATCTCAAAAGAGATTTAATGAATTGGAATGGTTAGATGAGAAAATATTGTGTACTTTGCACCACTTGGAAGCCTATCAGATTCGAATAGCATGAGCCTTTAACAAAAAAAGTTTGTCTCCATTCATTCACCGAGGGAGAATTGGTATTAGATCTCAGAAATCCAATGATACCAGGAAATAAACCTCCCAAGCTTGAGCGAAAATGGTAAGGACCTTATTCAATACATAGGGTCTACTCCAATGGAGCTTATTCATTAATCTCGATGGATGGAGAACTCATCACTACTCCAACCAATGCCAGATTTTTGAAGAAGTATTTTGTATAAACTTCAAATTACCTTAAAAATGTCCCTGCAACATGACACTAAACTGTGCAGCACCAGATCGTCCTTGCTATATGATGTTAAACTATACAGCAACGGTCCAAGAATATGACCCTAAACTATTTGCACATATGTCCAACATGACGTTAAACTGTGTCACCTTCATCGTTCTTGATATATGACGTTAAACTATACAGCAACGTTCCAAGAATATGACCCTAAACTATTTGCACATATGTCCCTACAACATGACACTAAACTGTGCAGCACCAGATCGTCCTTGCTATATGACGTTAAACTATACAGCAATGGTCCAAGCATATGACCCTAAAATATTTGCACATACGTCCAACATCATGTTAAAATGTGTCACCTTCAACTTCCTTGCTATATGACGTTAAACTATACAACAATGGTCCAAGCATATGACCCTAAACTATTTGCACATACGTCCAACATGATGTTAAACTGTGTCACCTTCATCGTCCTTGCCATATGATGTTAAACTATACAAAAAGTCCTTTAATACGTCCTACATGACATTAAACTGTACTCATGTCCCTGCAACATGACACTAAACTGTGCAGCACCAGTTCTTCCTTGCTATATGACGTTAAACTATACAGCAACGGTCCATACATATGACCTTAAACTATTTGTACTTTCGTCCCACACGACGCTAAACTCTGAAAAAGTTCCCCAAATGGTCATGTATGACCTTAACCTACATCATCAATGGTCCATGCATATGACCTTAAACTATTCTCAAGTCCCTTACGTCCAGCAAGACGTTAAACTGTGATGTCCTAACTACATGATGCTAAACTGTATAAAAGTCCCTTACGTCCGGAAAGACGTTAAACTACATAATCATCAAAGGTCATGTATGACCATAAACTACACCACCGTCCAGCATGACATTAAACTGCACCATCCACAGTCCTTGCATATGACCTTAAACTATTTGCACTTTCGTCCAACATGATGCTAAACTCTATCGTCCCTTTTTCGTCAAACATGACGTTAAACTGTGAAAAAAATCCCCAATTCGTCCAACATGATGTTAAATGGTGTACTCTTTTGTCCTCACTACATGACATTAAACTGCACATTCCCCCTTTCGTCCAACATGACGTTAAACTCTATTGTCCCCATCGTCCTAACTACATGACGCTAAACTATACAGAAAGTCTGTGATACATCCTACATGACATTAAACTGTACTTTTGTCCCTACTACATGACACTAAACTATGCAGCACCAATAGTCCTAACTGCAAGACTTTAAACTGCATAGTCCCTTCATACGTCCTACATGACGTTAAATGATGTATTGTTAAGGTTGTTGCTACCTCTTGTTTCTCACACCGAGTATGACTCATGTGAGCTTAGAGAAAACCTCAACCATAACACTCTCTTTGGGCTACTAACCACGTGTAAGTCCCAACATCATTTTTTTAGGTCGTTGTCCCCAAGAACAACTTGATCATTAATTCATTCTTTAATTGAACTACACTGACTTTGATCCTTGCCTTCTAGGCTGGGTATGTAGGCAACCTCCCAAGGTTCAAGCCCAAAACCAATCTCTTCACATCGGTTCACCTGCATCTCATGCGATGTTGATTCGTTAAACCACCCCTAGAATCAATATCTTTACATTGGTTCACATTCGTCCTTGTTATACGACGTTAAACTATACAACACTTTTGTCTAGTATGACAATAAACTACAAATTTCTTTGATACCCTCACCTGAGATTGAACCATTATTTTCATTGATTTTTCAATCATGTTTCATTTCAAAGACTATGTGCATACATGGAAATGGTTGAACCTTTTATCTTGGGTTAAACCATCATTGCACTAAAGTCCCCTTTCACCCTTCACATGTACGAACAAAATTTGTACATAGGGTATTTCTAGAACTATGTGGGCTTGATTCCCATCCTTATGGGATACGTAAGAACGTTCGAGTGTCCCTCGAATCCAGCCCCAAGTCTTTGGGCCTAACCCCAAATTCCATTTTCAGTCCCTTGGCTGAAAAGTCCCCATGAAAACACACACTGTGTATTTCTTACAATGGTCCAAGCTCTATGACCCTAAACTAAGATCTCAAATCCTTTTGTCCCACATGACGTTAAACTATAGTTTAAGAACTATGTATGGCTTGATTATCATCCTTATGGGATACGTAGTGAATTCCAACATTTCAATTCAGGACCCAGCCACAACATGATTATGGTTAGAATTGATCTATGTATCTCTATATACATTGAACAATACCCATATTTATGTGTCATAATCCTAACATTAAATATTTTCAGATCCACATAACCCTTTTCATGACTTCTAGTCACAAAAATGTCAAACATCTGAGAGTTCTTTTGCCTGACTATGCAGCACGTGCCCATAGGCAGCCTTGCATAAACAGTCTACATAACAGACTTGTTAGCCAAAAGATACTATTATTTGACTATACTACCAATTCCCATAGGTGGCCCTTCATAATTCAACCCCCTAACAGGTTTGTCGGATAGTGGTAACTTCATTCTTGGGAACAATGGCTCTTTTGTCCTTATTTGTCTTAAACGACAGTATGTAGGGATCCGCAAAAATAGTCATCTTTAACATATTTTTCCCATATCCTTTTTCATGATCTGAAAGTGTTCAAGTCTATGGTTTATATTCTCCTTCCCTACGTTTGGGTCAGCCCTTCGTAGGAGTGATATTCATCCAGTTATTCAATTATCTTGTTTGGATATATCTTCTCCATATTCAAGTACCTCTTTCCATACAGAAAACTCTATACTATGGAAGATTTGAATCTCCATAAACTTTCACTAGCTTTTAGCACTAGGAAAGTAAATTTCTGAGAGTTCTTTTGCCTAACTATGCAGCACGTGCCCATAGGAGGCCTTGCATAAACAGTCTACATAATAGACTTGTTAGCCAAAAGATACTATTTTATTTAACTATGCAGCCAATGCCCTTAGGTGGCCCTGCATAATTCAACCCCCTAACGGGTTTGTTAAATAATGGTAACTTCATTCTTGGAAACTACTTATTCTAATTCCTTTTAGCTCTTTTTCATATCATTCCTCAGATTCAAATATTCTTAAGTCATAGCTTACATATTTTCCCTCATACTTGAGTATGGTAATATGTTTTCAGATGAATTTTCAGGGAATTGAGTCAATTCTAATCCATTTAGGTCAAAGCTATTTAGACCTTAAACACTAGCCTTTTTATGTCCTACGTGCATGAATTTAAACTGCCCACAAAAGACAAAGGAAATCTGAATAAAATTCAAGTTCCATCTCACTAAACATACATTTAGTATGATTAGGTAACATTGAGCAATTAAAAGGTTTGAAGTTTGTAGGGTTATTTACATTAATCCAAGTAAAAAATCAAACTATGATTACTAGTCCCATTTGCTTAAGTAAATTTAAAGCAGGAAGCAAAAGAATGCAAGTACAAATGAGTGAAAGTGAAAGTGTTTTTCATTGATGCACAAGAGTTAGAAGGACACCCACAGATTGGAGTCTCTTCTCTTTTTCAAGAATTACAAGAGGCTTTCAACATAGCTCTTTATTTGATTTACGGCATCCCGAGCTTCATTAGCAACCACCTGGAATTCATTTATTCAGCTAGATACAATAAGAGATGCAGTGATACCAGCTCTTCTTGGAACAATTGTAAAAGGATGTTCTTGATTGTGGTTTGAGAAAATTTTCTGCTGATCAAACAGTGACTCTGTTTCTGCCCAAGAGACTTGGAAGATGGATACATGGATTTGAGAATGGAGCATTGGAATTAAAGATCCATTTGGAGAGAGTAATCTTTTTCAGATATTTCTCTAATGCCATGTTTGTCTTCTCTCCACCAATCGGCAGCGGAAAACATTTCAGCCCATGGGTTTTCCATTTTCATATCTGCAAGGAAATGACATGGAGGAAGAATTTGAAAGTTCACATCATTGTTGTTTATCTTAATGCACAGCATAACCGAAATTAAGGAGTAGTAGTGCAAATGCATTTCAGGTATATAGTTCTTTGAATCTGGAACATTGACTCCTTGCAGATGACCATGACCATATAGAGGCAGGTAAGTGCTCTGTGGGAAATTAAGATGATATTTCTTCAAGTACTTAGCCAAATCTGGGAGAGTACTGTCGCAGATATCATAGTAATCATGGCCAATGATGTTCATCATATCATCAATCTACTTTCTAGCTAGTTCATCGACTATTCCGGGTCTAAGAGCCATTGAATCTGCACAAAGGTTGAATAAACTAACTCTTAAATGGGTTTATTTTTCATAAAATTTGTGAAAGATTTCGAAAAAATGGCTAAGGCATTAAGGCATGCAAGTCTAAAACTTGACGCCCAAGTGTTCGTGTGCCGCGCTAGTTTTTGACGTGCAAGTATAAACCGCGCATGTACAAATACCTATACAGCAGCGCGACAACAAAGAAACATCGGAAAACAGAGCAACCTGTGCCGCTAAGGTGACCTGCGCGGAGAGAGCTCGAAGGCTTGAAATCTGTAAATCTATATGCTTGTACGGAAGTGAGGCCCTCTATTTATAGACACAGTCGAGACCCTGCGCACCGTACCCTGCGCGATGCGCACTTGCGCGCCGCCCTCTGCGCCATCAAGACTTGCGCGCCACCTTTCCTTTGGATGTCTTCGATTTCCTCAGAGTCAAATCCTCATTTATTTCGGATCCAACTCTGAGGGGGGACTTTTGTTGACGCTCCTTTTTCATCATAGAGTCCAAAGGAATGTAAAGGGAAATGAATTAGCACAAGTTTATCCATCCTTTGAGGAAAATATCAAAAATCGACAAAGGGATGAACAAGGAGAAGATTGCCCATAAGTCGCGCAAGTTTCCTCATAGTCGCGCAAGTCCACCTGTGCGACGCATTATGGTCGCGCAAGTGACTTGCGCCACCTAAGTGATAACCTCCAGGGGTCTTCTCATGCCTATAAATAGACCCTGTGGGCCCCCCATTCGAGGAGGAATTTTTCCAGAAACTCAGAGTTGAGCTCCCAGCTCCCTAGTCTCTTCTCAAAGCTTCTGGAACACTTCTAAGGTAATTTCTTACCTAGAACGGAAGATCTAAAGAGGGGGAGGAAGGCCTACGTGTTGAAACTCATCAACACTTACGTGCCTAGGTGGCCATCCCTTAAGGGAAATGGCCACACTTGCGCGCCGCCTTACTCCTTCAATAGAACCTACATGCCCCTCTGCTGGAATAACCTCAATAGGATTCTAAAGTCCTTAAACAAAGGTCACTCAAGTATTACCCTGCTGTTTGAACACCACGCAAGTACCAAACGTGTCGCGTAGGCATATACCTGCGTGACCAGGACTTGCGCGCCTTCTAGGACTTGCACACCCCTGCCTTTTTGGATGCCTTTCTTGCCCATTTCACCCCTCTTAAGCCATTACACATTTCCTATTCAAGATTCAGTCTTCAAGACATTATTCAAAGCCATTTATGGCATGATTTCATGATTTCACTTCCTTATCTGAAAGGAATTATGTGTAATATCTCTCAAAACCTAGTGATTTACACATCTTTATGTCGCTAAATATTGATATTTCATTCATTTAACCTCATCCTTTAAGATGAGAGAATCCTTAACCTGGGTCTCATTTTTAGGAATAATCCTCAGTCATAAGTCCTCTAAATTTTGGGAATCCTCTTAGGAGTAAGCCCCAGATCCCCTAACCTGGGCTTCCTTTTCATGAGTAAGCCCCATTCTCAAGTTTGGGCATCCTCATTAGGAGTAAGCCCCAGTCATAATTCTTAACTTGGTCATCTTCCTTAAGAGTAATCCCCAATTCTTAAAGTTCCCAAAACTAGGCATCCTCTTTAGGAGTAAGCCCCAATCCCCTAATATGGGCATCCTCCTTAGGAGTAAGCCCCAGTCCCCTAATCTGGGAATCATCCTCATGAGTAAGCCCCAAACCTTAATCCTTGACCTGGGAATCCTCTTCAGGAATAAGCCCCAGTCTTAATTTCTCTTAACCAGTCCAAATTTACCTTTGATCTAGTATTCCTTTTCAGGAGTAAAACTCAATGATAAGTCCTCTCCTAATTTGGGCCTCCTTTTCAGGAGTAAACCCCAAATTAGAGTATTAAAATCTCCATGAAGCACATATACCTTTATGGACCCTGTTCCTGGATTTCTTCCCTGAAGTAAATCCTAACCTTCATTTATCTGGGCAGTCATACATACATAAGTACCACATTATTTCTTATGATTGCATCTTTCATGGAACAATTGTCTAATTTTTACTAATACCTCTTATTTCTCACACCGAGCATGACTCATGTGAGCTTAGAGTGTAAAATTAATTGTGGCATCCTTCTTTGAGACATCAATTATAAACATCATACTCCCTTACTCGAACTACGCGGGTTCTGATTCCTTTTCTAAACAAAGGATACGTAGGTAGCCCGTCTACGGGTTTGATCCCAACTCTAAAATAATCCATGTCCTTCTGAATGAAAATAAACTTCAAGTGCCCCACTGAGTGACTTTAAAACCAGCATGGTCATCATAATGACCAAGAGACTTCTATATAAATGTGTCGAAGGGTACCATTGACCAATAATCTCTAATAAATACAGATGATTCTCTATCGATGAAGAACCTCAAATACATATAAAAGATTCTCTAAATTTCCTACATATTTGATCATTTTTTGTCAGATCTGAAGGAAAGCTCATTTTATACTTGGTAATGTAATAAGGATTCACGAACATAACTTAAATCTATAAAGAGAGTCCCGGAGTAGACAATAATTCCCCTCAAAAAGGTGTGATGAGTCTGACCTCCAATCCTCTTGACCAATGCAAATTCTTAAGCCTCATCAGTCCACAAACTAATGAGAACCTACCTTTGGAAAGTAGGTCTGAATGGATGTGGAATCATTGGATGTTTCCGGTTCTACAAACAAACTCGTTAGAAACTGATCGGAATGTTTGAACCTCCCATCAAGGCGGTCATCCTAAAATTCTAAGGGGAAACAATCCACTACTACAGACCAACAGAGAGAGCATCGAGGGAGAAAGAAGCCATAGTAGAGATTATAGTAGAAGAGTCTCCACGAAGAAGCTTGTCCTCACCCGCAACCACCAACCCCGACTGTCGAATCCACCGTGAATGTGGTTGAGATCCTGGGACACCGACATGATTCAACCTACACATACCAACCCTCCCTGAGAAAACCAACGCACCAAACCATAGTGGGGTCAGAAATGTGGTAATCGGAAGGGAATAGTAGAGGAAAACCGATGGGGCCTCTATAGGGAGACATGACTGCATACTGAAGAGCAAGAGATCAGGGGGAAGAAAGGAACGATAGAAGAGAAAGGAGGACCGGAAAATCAAACCCAAGAAATAGGGGAAAGAGCCCTAGATCCAGAAGGTATTTTCAGGGAGAGGAAGAAACCATACGACATATCTAAGTCCTGATGTGAAATCCATGCACTAGATCTTACCCTGAGGTCACTGCACAAACAAGCGAAGAAGACACACTCCGAAGAGGGAACGCCGAGAGGCGAGATGTCGGAAAGAGAGGTCGCAACTCTGAGATGCGTGACAATCAAGCAGTAGTTCAGGAATGAACATGAATAAGAGGAAGCCGAAGAGGAGGAACAGAGTGAGCAGTATGCCACTACATCACTGGGGAACAAACCCTAAAAGGAGAGGAACTACGCTAGGGAGAGCAAACCAGGAGAGAAAGGAGCCATCATCCCATTTAAGAATAAATCACTTTCATAAAAAGTTGATCCAAAATGTACCAAACCTCTAGTTGTCAATGTAAATTATATAACCCAACCCAACCACATGCATCAATCTCATTTATCTGTTGATTGCAGTTTAGAATATGGAAATGATTCCAACATTTACTTCAAGAATTCTCTCCCGGTTTTGATGTTCCCATTAATGATGAAGCTCAGTACCCTGAATTATATCACGAGGAAGAATCCTATTCATTTATTTCTAATGAAAATGTGTTTTTGAAGTACACTTTTGTGTTGTTTTAATGATTTGTTGTTATCTTTTCATACTTCATCCATCTATACCCTAGTTATAAAATGAATTATTCTTTTCACAATAAATTTTATTTGAAAAATACAAATATATTCATAAAATGTTTTTAGAAATATAATGAATGTTCAATATGGAAAACAAAATGAATATTACATAAAATCATATTATATATATACAGAACACATGTGTCATATTTCATATATTAATAATCTCTATTGCAATGTTTCATATATTATTAATGAAAATTATATATTCAATGATGCATATATTAAGAAAAAATAGGATTCATATTGCATTTATTAAGAATTAAAAAAATTTATATTACGCATTAGAAGGATAATGACTGATGCATATACGCATAACAAACATAATACATATCACATATTAGAAACATAATGCATATTTAATATTAGAAATATAATACATATCTCACATATTCATATTTTATATCAATACAAAATGCATATTTCATATATGAATATTGAATATTAGAAAAAAAATCTTATTACATGTATTCATATTGAATATTAATGTAGAATGCATATTGCATATTGCATATATTCATATATCATGTTAAAAGAGTATGCATATTGCATATTAATAATAGAATGAACATTTCATATATTCAGAATAATTAGAATTCCTATTGAATATTAAATATATAATGCATATTGCAGGTATTTATATTACAAGTGGTACTGTAGTAATAGGTGCAGTGATATTGCCATTACGCTTTTTAGAATAACCCAAAATGAATATGGAGAATATATGTCATTAGAATCATATATTAAGTTAATAAAAATAAAATTTAATGTAAAAACATAGGACATGGTTGAACAATATATTAGGAAGAGTTTGTACCAGTATATTGAATAGATGATGAGAAATCTCCTTCATATTTCAAATATAATGAATATGTTTTATTCCATAAAATAGAAAGAAAATATATTGAAAAAATTCAACGAATTAGAGGGTGTAAGAAACATCTTGGTGTAAAAAAACACAAGGTAATTTTAAAAGGTACCTCAATAGATTAGACATGTTAAAAATCTAGGATTGAAAAGTATCTTTTAAAATAAATATGGAATGAAAAAAAATAATTGAAATGGAAAATGAAAACAAAAATCTCATCAAACATGTAAACTTCATTCCAAGACTTAATAAAATATCATATTTACAACCTGAAATGATATAAAAAAATAACAATATCACATTTGATATCCATAGAAACATCAATAAAGGAATTCAAAATAAAATATCCTTCTTGTTGAAATGATACAAAATAAAACAATAAAAATAAAATAATATTGGGAAAATATAATCATCAAAAGGAAAGAAAATATATACTAATTGACACATAAAACTATTGGAAATAACATCCAATCATAAAATATGATCAATAATTTTCATAATCATAATCTAAAATTATGAAAACCTAGATAAAAAATAATTATAGAATTCATTTTAATAGTTTTTTCAAGTAATATGTTCACTATAACTATACTATTTTTCAAGAATTCTAGAAGAGTCACTATGAGAGTGATAACTTGAAGAATTCCCAAGTACCATGTCTTGGATCAAATCACTTGAGTGGATTTAGAGAATTATATAGTCAACATTTTAAAAAAAAAACAAAAAAAATCATCAAGAAAACTCATTTCATTTGGATTTCACACCATCCCTAACTAAAATACTTTTAAAACATAATATAACATTGATTTCAAGTTCCTAAATCAAAAAGAGAATAACCACATACCAAAAAGAGGCTCAAATGTGGTCCAATTTCATGTGAATTCTAAGTCAATCGTCCTTCCATCAAATTGTCTTAATAAAATAGGGAAAACATAATGAAACATCCATATAGGTGTATCCACAGACCACCAATTCTAGGGATGCCAGAATGAGGATGCAAGGATGGGGGGGGAAGATGGGATATTTGAGGATTGGGTGTAGATTACAGGTGATGATCGAGATTTGAGGTCATGGGTACAAGGTTCGATGATGGAAATGATGATGAACTAGGGTTGTGGGGACATGAAACAGATCATCTATGTTGGGACAGGCTATGAGTAGATACGAGTGAGGGATACAGAAAATTTGGAAACAAATGAACTTAATATGAAAATGGGGTGACCCTGATGAATTTAATGGGCATACAAGTAATTTTATAAAGAATTTATGCACAGGGGGTGGAATTTAGGGTTTTTTGGGTACCATGGAGGGTAAGGGAATAGAGTGAGAAACTAAGAGTGAGGGGAAGAGAGACAGTTAACGGAGGCAGGATAGAGGATGGTACTTCATGGAGGTGGTAGGGTGGGGGCAGTGGGGTCATAGGAAGGAGAATTTAGGGCGGTGAGTAAAAAACTACAATGACCACTATTTGGCGGTCGCCCGAAACCCCCCTCCATGAATGATAAATTTTATAGTTTCAATGCAAATTTTAGTGGGAAAGATGATGGGGGAATGAAAAATTATCACTATTTCAATATGAATGATGATGAGAATACAATGTGGGTGGATACTTCCATAAATAATAGTTCAAAATACTGGATGTAGTCGTGAAAAGCAGTAGATATGTGAACCAGAAGATAATGTTTTTAGTTCACCAGAGGCATAGAAAATGGATGTGTATAAAAGGAAATGAAAGTCTCTATGAAGTATTTACATAAGAAATTAACATTTTTCATGTTCTAATGATTCATGATAATGATTTGTTCATAGAAAATAGGATCTAAAAAAAGTTCCTTTGAGGAAATCATGTTATAATTTTACACCCCAAACTAAAACTACTTACTAAATTGGTTAAATGTTTTTAATATCACCTAGCGGGGTTTTGGGTAAAGGGGGTGATGGGATTGGGGATCTACAATGGGGGATCAATGGGGGCTCAAAAGGTGCGTAATATTTGACAACAGGTCCCTATGATGGGGGATCAGTAGAAGAGCTTGATAGGGGTGGGAGGTCTCGATAGAGGCAGGAGACCTCGACAGTCATGGGACGAAGGATGAGGTTGTGTGGAGGCAGGGGGTTCGTGGGGTCACAGGGTCACGGTAGAGTGAAAGAGTAAGAATGGGAGGGGTTTAGGGTGGGGTAATGGAAAACTATAGTGAACTCTATTTGGATGTCTCTAATAAGGTTAGCAGAGACTTTCGAATGGTGGTCACTCGAAACCCCTACCAGTGTATTAAATCATCATTTAGAAAATAATGATCTTTCAGGAAACATTCCATTAGAGGCTAGATGTATTCCTAATTTATATATTCTAAAATTGGTAAGTAATCATTTTAATGGTGTGATTTCATACAATGGTGGGGTACTTTCCAAAAAATGTTGTTTAAATCTGAGAAAAAACTTTTTTGAAGGAAATATTCATCTTCATGTTTCCATTTTTTCATCTCTATGAATACTTGATCTTAATGAAAAAAAATTTGTGGGATTATACCTCAATAATTCTATAAATTTTCAAATTTTTATACTTTGAACCTCTCACATAATTATCTTTCTAGACAAATCCCTTAAAATTTTCACAATATAATGAGTTTAGTAACTTTTGATGTATCCTGCAACAACATAGAAGTAATGGTTCTTGATATTCCATCCTTTAAACATAGATTTGATTGTTACAATAACAATGAAGTATTATGTGTAAATTTTATAGTCTTATAGGAATTTACCTCTCTTCTTAGTAATTAGAATATAATAAATAATAAGGTCGTTATCTTGATAACCATCTCCAATTAAAATGTTATGTTTTCTGTGCTCAATTTGTTGGGATCTATCATCTCATGCATCATGTGGGGAGTGATTTAAATGTTCAAATATGTGAAACACAAAATGAGAATCCATGTTTTCCAGTGAAATTTGATGGTATGATGGTGTATTAGAAATTAGTGACTGAAAAAAAAATGAATTTGATTCCAAATATTTCATCAGGTCAGATGACATGGAATAGTTTATAAAGTTGAGTTGCCTAATGGTCTCGGTCTTACTGTAAAGAAATTTTATGTAAACAAATATTAAGATTTAAGATTCTTTGAACATGAGTTTAAAGTATTAACAGATATGAAACATTGAAACATTGTCATGTTTTATGGTTTTTTCTTACATAGTAGACACTACCTTTTGATTTATGAGTTTTTGGAATGATGAAGTTTGAGAAATATACTGAGAAATGTTGACGAGGGAAAATAATTATAATGAATGAAAAGGTTAAATGATATCAAAGGTGTTTCTTGATAAAAAAACATATTTATTGAATATTTTTTGATAATAAATGATATAATTTCCTCACATTGTGGTAAATGTGTTCATTTATGAAATACTTGGGATTAGATCATTCATTTGGAAATTTGATGAAAATTCCAGTTTTACCCATTAAAATTCACTGTAGAACATCATATATAAACATTTTGATATGTATTATTTGAAAATAATTTTTTTAAATATCTTTTTTATTTAATGTGCTTCAACTTTCATTAATGAAATTGGAGCTAAATTATGCATTTGGTTGGTGCAAATGGGCCATGAAATCAAAGTTGGGCTGGACTCGCTAGAATGGACATGAGTTCTGTATTTGGGCCATAACGTCTTCATCCATGCTTGTATTAAGACCAAATTTTAAGATGAGATATATATTCTATTTTCTCACAAATCAAAATTATGTAAGTAGAGCTGATTCACGTGTTTTGGGGGTCAAATGGGCGATACAATTTGGCTTAAACTATTTGGCCAAATTTCCACATTCACACTTGAAACCACTTGTAACCTAGCCCCCTCTCCACTCAATAAATTGGTATTTTTCTCATTTGGAGGGGGTTATACGTTCCTTATAGGATTGGGATAATAGTTTAAGTGGTTATTTTTCATTTAAATTAACAATTGGAGGAGGGAATCTTTCAAGCTAGGATCTCCTCCAAAATGATCTTCTCTTCCTCTAATTTATTGTAATTTTTCTATTATTTTAAAAAACTTCTCAATTTATCTTCCATTTATTTTATAGTGTTAAATTTTATTCTTTTTATGTCTTCCTCTTTGATCTGGAATTTTTGAGTTGAAGCGTGATTGGGTTATACCCATTATAAACCATTGAAAATGCAATTCACTTCTAAGATGATCACACCACCCATGGAAGAGTAGTCTTTTTAGTAATCGATCTACCTCTTACCTTCTTCATTTATTTATTTAGAATAAATTAGAAACAATAATTAAATTAATATGATCTAATAATTTATTTTTCATGATAAATAAAACTAATCAATCAATTTAACAGTTGACAAAAAAACACGTGAGGTCGAGGTTTATGTAAATTGTGAGAGTGTGATCTTAATCAGTAATACAAACCACACAGGATAAATTTGTAGAGTTAAAATATAATCCCTAAACTCAAATAATCCTCATTGATAGAGTGGATATGTGCCCTAATTAACCACTGAAGATAACCTAACCTAAGAACATCAATTAAAGCAGGGTGCTACGATTGAATGTTCTAAAGCTAGCCTAGGGTTTAAGTAATTTTATCTTTGTGGTTAAGTTAACTCCTGTAGGGTTCAAGGGTTATAAAATTAGGGGATTATAATTAAGTGTATGTTAATTTAAATTATAATGATAAATAATTAAATTAATAGGTAGAGTAAGAGTGATTACTCCTTTTAAATATTTTCTAAAAAAACATCCCCTTGTTTTGTCATTTTAATCGAACTTCATTTCAAAAAATAAAAATAAAAAATACAATATTCTTCCCAAATACTTCTTCTATATTTATAAATGATAAAAAACCCTCCATCCTTTTATTTAGTTTTATTAATTTATTTTATTTTATTTTCAAAATACTTTTAATATGTTTCTAAATTTACTTCCACCTTTGAGAGACGACCATGGTCAGACACTCTGCTGCACCTAAGTACCCAACAATCACATATCATTTGAAAGATCCCATGACAGTGCCATTAAAATTGGCACCATTTCCAGGGAGGCAAGTAATTATTTCAATCAATTAGATGTAGTAATTTTATTTTTCATTTAATTATTTTCTTCTCCTCTTTCTTTCTTCTTTCCCCTTTCTCAAGTTTTGTTTCTCTTAATCTTTTCTTTTATTTTTATCAGATCCACTCAACATTATTTTCTTTTTATTCTGGTCCAATTTTATTCATTAATTTTTTATCTTTCATTGATTTATGACATGAACTAATCCCGAATATCACTTAGATATTGACCCTGATATTGAAGGTAGCCTTAGGGCTCGAATCAGACATTCTCAGTCTACGGGAAGTTTCAACATTCAACCAGTAGGAGAATTCCACCACTCCAACAACATTTAAATTGGAAACACATCTATTTAAAACCTAAAACAAGAACCAATTACAGAAAACAATAATAATGAACTTAATAGAACCACTCTAGAGTTGTTTGCACCTGATATTAATTATCAACCAAATTGTATTGCATACCCAAATCTCTAGTCGGACTTTGAACTGAAATATGGATTAATTCACCTTCTTCTAAAGTTTCATGGATTATCTGGTGAGGATCCAAAAAAACATTTAAAAGAATTTAATGTGGTTTTCACAAACCTTAAACCTATAAATGTATCTAAAAATCAAATAAAACTAAGGGAATTCACATTTTTACTTGATGGAGCTGCAAAAGACTGGATGTATTATTTACAACCTGAAGATGTCGCGTGTTGGAACGATTTGAAATTCTATTCTTGTAGAGATATTTTCTAGCATCAAGGACCACTTACATTCGTAAGGAGATATCGGGGACAAGCAGGCCCAAGGGGAGTCAATGTATGAGTACTAGGAGTGATTCATAAAGTTGTGTGCAAGATTCCCACATCACCGAATCTTTGAGAAAGTCCTCATCCAATATAAATATGAAAGACTCACACCTATGGAGAGGAGCATGGTGGATGTCGTGGTAGGAGGATCATGGGTGGCCAAGACACCAGTAGTTTCACATGCATTGATTGACAAGATGGCCCAAAACTCCCATCAATTTGGTGATAGAGGTACACCACATGTCAGGTGAGTACATCAGGTAATTCCATCTTCTCTTGAATGTCATTTGATTGATACTAAGTTAGAATAATTGAACACTATGGTGAGGTAGATTGCATTGGATCAAAATACATCCCAACCCCCACCTTCAAGGCCTTGTGTAATTTGCATCAAGACAAGACACCCAACTAACTATTTCCCCCCCAACTACAAGAAACAAGAGATTGTGCAGCAGTGTTTCCTAGGAGACTATATGAGCAGCAATAGCAGCCACATCCCCAAAAGAAGTTTGATTTATTTACTCCAACATACAACCAAGGGTGGAAGGATCAATCAAACATAAGGTATGGCTCTGGACAACAACAAATACCCCCTTTTCAACAAAACTTCCAACAGCCTCCACCTTACGAACAGGGTTTCCAAAAACCCCAAAGGCGATTTGAAGCTCAAATATCTGTAAGAAAACAATAAGAGAATTCTCAAACAAATATATATTCTAACACTGATTATATTTTGAAACAAATTATTCTTAATCAATAGAATAAGATGAAGAGTCAAGGTTCAGAGATAAGGGAGTTGAAGAATCAAATGATCCAGATAGCTACTACCCTCCATGGATTATAATTTCTGAATTATGGAAATATACCTTCCCAGCCTACTCCAAATCCCAAGGTGAATGTTAGTTCTATCACATTGATAAGTGGGAAGAAAAAGCTGATACATCTATACCTATTGTTCCATTGGGATTCACCTCAGCTCTGGAGAAGACCCATTCCATACCAACTAATGAGAAACCCAAGTAAAAAGATAAAGGTAAGAAAAATATTGATGATGTTCCTCCTAAACCCCTTCCATTTCCAAATAGAGTTATACAAACTAAGAATATGTTTGAATAGGTGATGAAAAAAGAAGTTTTTGACACATTCAAGAATGTGGAGATCAACATCCTTCTACTTGAAGCCATCAAAAAAATCCCAAGGTATGCAAATTTATTAAAAGAACATTGTACCAATCGTAGAGGGATCAAAGGAAATAAGATGATCAATCTTGGGAGGAATGGGTCATCACTTATTACACAAAATCTCACAATGCCAACAAAGCACAGGATCCTAGGATATTCACCAACCCATGCCCCATATTAGGGTTGCACTTTTATGAAGCTCTTTGTGATTTAGGAGCTTCCAAAAATGTGATTCCTCACTCAGTATTCTCTTCTTTGCAGGTTGGTGAGTTGAAGCCAATGAGAGTAGTGGTGTAGTTAGAAAATAGAGCTACAACATATCCAGCAGGATTACTTGAAGATGTACTTTTCTAGGTAAGATACATGATCTTTCTAGCATATTAATATGTGATTAACATGGGGGTGATTAGGTAAGTTCTCATTCTCCAATTATCTTAGGTATACCCTTCCTCAAAATAGAAAAAAAACTATCATAAATGTCAATGAGGGTACACTTTCCAAGGATTTTGGGGGTGAAGTTGTGATATTTAATGTTATGTACTCTATAAAGTACACCTCAGAGTACCATTCTACATTTTTTATCTCCCATATTGAACCACCAAGTAAAAACCCCATGGATTTTGATTGTCCTATGCTTAGGGATATTATGAACATTGGTTCTAGTTTGACATCTAAGAGTACTTACAAACTTTTATATAATGCATAAAACATTCTTAGATTTGATTTTTAAATGGATTCATATTCTGATTTTGATCATGTGAACTCTAATTATGACTTGGATACTGAGTATGCTGATGGATTTGATGTTTTATTCTCTGATTTTGATGATTTATATTCTAATATTGATGCTCTTAGTGTAGATATTTTAGTTCCTTTGTTGTCTCCATCCAGACACCCCCCACACACACACATTGGAACTCAATCCATTACCACCAAATCTAAATTACTCATACTTGTAATGTGGTGAGAAATTACCTGTTATAATTTCTAACAATATCTCTTTCAAACTTGAAGAAAAACTTTTGAATATTTTTAGGGTGAACATCAGGGAAATCAGGTGGACCTTGGATGACATATCAGGTATTATCCCCTCTATTTTCATGCATAGGAGTATTTTTCAGGATGGGGATAAACTGGTTAGGGAGCCACAAAGGAGACTTAATCCAACCCTTCTAAAAGTTGTTAAAAAAGAGGTTGAAAATTTTCTCGAGGAAGGTATAATTTATCCCATTTCATATTATCAGTGGGTGATTCCTATTCAGGTTGTGCCTAAGAAAAGTGGTTCTATTATTGTTAAAAATGATAAAGAGAATTTATTTGCAATGAGGGTACAAAATAGTAGGTGTGTGCATATTGATTATAGGAAACTAAATCATTCCACTCACCAGGATCATTTCCCACTCCCATTTATTGATCAAATGCTTGAGAGACTAGCTGGGAAGACACATTATTATTTCTTGGATGGCTTTTTTGGTTATTTTTAGGTTCCTATTGCTCCAAAAGATCAGTATAACACTACATTCACTTGTTTATTTGGTACGTTTTCCTATTGAAGAATGCCATTTAGACTTTGTAATTCCCCAAGTACCTTCCAGAGATGCATGGTGAGTATTTTTTCTGATTTTATTGAGACCTTCATGGAGGTATTTATGGATGATTTTACAGTGTATGGGTCTTCATTTGACGATTATATCTCTAATTTCTGAAAGTTTTTGAATCTTTGTATTAACAAGAATATAGTCCTAAACATTTAAAAGTGTCATTTAATGGTGAGAATGGCATTGTCTTAGGGCATGTAGGGTCAAAACATGGGATAGAGGTTGATAGATCTAAGGTAGATATTATTCCATCCTTACCCTATCATTCATGTGTGCATGATATTAGATCTTTCCTGGGGAATGCATTCTTTTATCGGAACTTCTTCAAATATTCGAGTAATATTTCTCTTCCTTTCTCACGATTACTTAAAAAGGATTCTGATTTTGTGTTTCATGATTCATGTAGGGTAGCATTTGATGAGATGAAGAAGTTTCTAACCACTCCACCGATCATATAGCCCCCACAACAGTAAATTCTTTTTGAGCTTATGTGTGAAACCTCCAACATTGTGGTTGGAGATGTCTTATCTCAAAGGGTGGAGGGACATTCACATGTGATTGACTATGCATTGAGGACACTGTATTTAGCCCAATAAAACTACACAACCACAAAAAAAAGAGTTTTTTACCATCATATTTTCTTTAGATAAATTTCTTTCATTTTTATTAGGCTCTAAAGTAGTTGTTTTTTTCTAACCATGCAACTCTAAAGTACCTCTTGAAGAAGATTGATCTAAAGCCCTGGCTAATCCAATGGATACCCCTTCTTCAAGAATTTGATATTGAGATAAAGTACAAGAAGGGGTCATAAAACCTCATGGTGGACCACATGTATAGGCTTACTCACACACTAAAGGATGACACCTTGTACCAGGTACCACTTCAAGACACTTTCCTTGATGAGCATATTTATTCCATATTAGGTACGCATCCTTGGTATGCAGATTTAGTTAACAACCTTGTTGCCTCTGAAATCCCTGAAATTTTAAAGAAACATCAATTCCGAAAATTTAAAAGTGAGTCTCGGTATTATGTGTGGTTTATCCATACCTATGGCGCATGTGTAGTGATCAAGTTATTAGGAGGTTTGTTCCTGATCATGAGTTTGAGTTTGTTTTACAATTCTATCATACACTTACTTGTGTTGGACACTTTGGACCCCAATGGATAGCTATTAAAGTTCCATACTTTTAATTTTATTGGATAGTTTTATTCCATTATGCTCATGTGTTTTGTAAGTCGTGCTCACATTACTAACACACTGGTAATATTTCTAGGAGACACAAGATGCCCAAACAACCCATATTATTCTATGATATTTTTTATGTATGGGGTATTGATTTCATGGGTCCTTTTCCTAGTTCATTCGGCTTCCTATATATTTTGTTTACTGTTGATTATGTGAGAAAATGGGTGGAGGCTAAGGCCACCAAGACTAATGATTCTCATGTTGTTGTGGACTTTATCAAAGAGAAGATTCTTTGTAGGTTTGGAGTACTAAAGTCCATCATCAGTGACCAAGGGACACACTTCTACAATTTAAATCTTTCTTCCCTTCTTTGGAAGTATGGGGTGACAAAAAAACATCAACAACATACCACCCCCAAAAAAATGGCTAGGATGAGGTTTTAAATCATGAGTTGAAACAAATTTTGGAGAAAATCGTGCAACAAAATATGAAGGATTGGAGAAAGTTCTTGGGTGATGCATTTTGTTCTTATAAGACAACATACAAGAAACCTACTGGTATGTCCCCATTTCGGATTTTTTTTGGGAAAGAATTTCATATCCCCATGGAAGTTGAGCATCAGGATTTTTGGGATATAAAGAAATGCAACATAGATTTGGCCCAAGATGGAATCCAAAGGAAGCAGAAAATTCAAGAGATTGAGGAGACTCGATTATCTTTATATGAGAACTCAAGGCTCTACAAGGAAAGATCAAAATAAACTCAAGACAAAATGATCCCGAAAATAGAATTTCAAGTAGGAGATAAAGTCTTGATTTATAGTTCATGACTGGAGCTGATGCCTAATAAGTTGTGTTTGAGGTTGTTAGGTCCTTATGATGTGACTAATGTTTTTCCGTATGGTGTAGTAGAGATCACACTAGAGGAAATAGGAAGGAGATTTACAGTCAATAGAAAACATTTTAAGAGATACATTGAGGTACTTTCTACTGATGTAGTGGATTTCATCACACTGCATGACCCCATCATCACTTGAGCATATCGAGTTATTCTTAACCCTTTCACTTTTTTTATTCATTGAAATATTTAAAATTAAACATTTCATGTGCATATATCATCTCATGGGTTCACATTAAATACAATGCAATATTTTATGTGTGGGGGTGGGAACCTTTTAGTTTAGTAATTTCAATTGTTTTCCTGTTTTTCAATTATTTTCAAAAAAAATGTGTGTTTTTCAAATTTTGTGTGTTTATTTTTAAATTTTTTGTGTGTTTTTGACACTTTTGATCTGAAATTATTCTCATCACCATTTTGAAATTCAAATAAATAAGTGAAACAATTTATCCCATGAAACTGAGCTAAAATGAATAATAAAAATAACTTTGTTTCAAGTTCAAATCTTTAGTAATTTCATGAAAAGTGCTGTGAATTTTGAATCCCATGACACATCTCACTGTCTTTATATTTTCAATCGCTTTCCATTGAGGATTATAAACCATTATTTTCAAAATCATTACATGTACCTCAGTTCTTGAGAGAGAGAAAACCATGCTTGATTTAACCAGAATTTGATTTATTCCTATCAAAACTTGAGGGTTTGAGGTACTTATGTTTAAATTATTGAGGAATGTTTTTGGAATTAAAGCCCATATTTCAAATAATCCTTTTTTATAATGGCCTACCTTGAACATGTATTCCTTTTATCCCTTAGAAGACATGAACATCCTATTAGGATATCCACATTACAAGACAATTTTCTCTATCCAACCATCTCTTGAAATAAAATTGCATAATCTAGTTGAACATAAGTGTGGGAGAAGTTGTCTTGTGTTGTACTACCACATTCTGTGATACATTGGGTGGAAAATTAAATTCCGATGAGATGTGTTTTATATTGAAGAAAATTATTATATTTAAATATGTTCCTTTTCTAGAGATTTCATGATAAGTGAAGTCGTGCCTTTCTGGAGCTTCTAATAAAGGGATAAAGTTGTGCCAATCTTGAGCTTTTATGAAAATCATGTTTGAGAATATTGACATTTTTACTGCTGAAATGTTGAATGGTGTGAACATTACTTTATTTTTCATGATAATGAAGATGAATTGAAGCTATGGGGATTCCGGAGGTGACAATATTTACGTGAAAATTAGATTAATTCAATTTTTCTTCAAAAAGAGCCAATACCTCCTCATTCAACCTCATAATTTTTCACATCTAAATCCTACCCACCGAAGGCTATAGACCAACCCTGAAAAGTCCCCATGAAATACATATGTACTTGACTCACATCAGGTGGAGATATAAGAATATATCAAGCCTATGATGACATTTTTATGAGTTTGGATGAGAAATACATTGTTGAAAAATTAACAATTGCGTGATAAGAGGAAATTAAAGTGGGATAAGTGTTTTGTACACTATAGGATAAATGAAGTTGAAATATATTGAATGATATAAATTGAGAACATGAAATAATAGTTCTTTATGAGGCACGATATCTTTTGTTTCTTAGTGTGGAATTGTTGGATCTGTAGAGACCCAAAGATTGACGTACATAGACATTACATTACTCTTGTGAAATATCTAATACATAACAAAAATAGACACCAAATGACCGTAATAGTTTAGTGTCTTTGGAAACTTGGAATATAAACTTCTAATTATGTTGAAATATCTCCATCATCTCCCATAACGGTCTTCCCCTTTTTGTTTCCTTACCTAAAACCTTTCTTTTAATCCTGGGGGAAAATAAAATGTAAAAAGGGTGAGCTCAAATGCTCAATAAGGATATGCATGGAGAAAATAAAACAAACTATATATATTTGAACTTAATAACATGAACATAATGTTTAAACATCAAGATCTTGAGAAATGACATAAAATATGGCAGTACGTAAGGCATAAATCATAATGGAACATCAATCATGATAAAATAGCATTGGAACAAAACATGTAATTGTGGAAAACAATAAGCACGTGATATGATTTCTATAGTAGCCAAGGCATTTCTTCCAAGACCATCTTAGTGGACAAAGTCCCTTACTGAACTGGGTTTACATGTCGTTCCTGCCCTGTATTACTAAACCGAATTTACTTGTCATTTCAGCCATGTATATCTCATGAGATATAAATATTTACCCAATTCATTGGAGGGAGATATAGGTCCCACCCATCTCATATTGAAATCATTCTTACGTGTGCCACAAAATAATCATAAATCATTCATCATAACCCAAAGAATAAATTGGGTTTCATAAACATCATTCCATCATAACATAATCTATATAAAACAAATGGATATCATTTAATCATAAGAAAATTGAAACCATATAAATCATAGAGTCATTATACTTGAAACATACACATATGAAATAATGTCATCTTAGATGGAAAATGGTTTTGATAAAGCACTTGAAATGAATTATTGAGGAAAATATCCCTTCTTCTTGAAAATCATTTTCTTTTCGCAAAATACCATTCAATTTTAAAAGAAAAGGATTTTTTTAAAATAGTCATGAAATATTTTAGAGTAAGCTTCATGAAAATAAGGCGTTATGAAACTGTAAAAATCTGTTCATGCCTTATAAGTTAAAAAAACATTCTTCTCGTACTTTTGCCGGAAAAGTGAAAACATACCTCGTATGATAAAAAAAAGATTCCTTACATACTGTGTAGTAAAAGTCAAAAATGGGTAAAAAGGAATTTAAAAATACATGAAAACATTTTTATAAAACTTGGACATGGATGATAAATATAACCCCAGTAAATACTTACGTATAAGCAATCTCGGATAGAAAACAATTGAGATTGCAACATTATCCCTTAACTTAGGTCTGATTTGCTTCGTACGTATCCGAACCTCCTGTATAATTATTTAAATAATGTCATTGACTTATTACAGAATCATATTCATTGCTATGATATCATATATGGTTCACTTATGACTTTATCTTACCCGTTATTTTGTAAATCCATGTTAAATCGGCGTTTTGGGTAAAATCGTTTCATTTATCGTACGTGTTTCAACTTGTTGTTCTTGATATTATTACGTATATCATGATTTCATTAATTTTAAAATGTAAAACATGATTTATATATAATAAATATTCATCATATACATATATATGATAGATTTATAAATGAAATTAAATACACCATTCATGGAGACGGTTGGTCGTACGTACGCATGAACGCTGTTTTCGTTTCCTTATTGAATTGAATGAAATTAAATAGATGTCATAAATATATATACATAAATACAGTAGCATTATTATTTCATATATTTCATTATTATTCATTATATATACTTTATAATCATTCATTAATGGTTAACATGAAGAATGAATCTTATCGCGTTCATGGAGACGGTAGTCTGTACGTACGCATGAGCGATGATATCGTTCCCATGATCATGGAATTGTATTGAAGTGTATGTATACTATTTTAGAATCAATATAAATTTACAATAATCACATATAGTTATTCTTTACACCATTAGACCCATACAAGTAAGGTGGTGGTGGAAAACAGATTACACCACGGTGTGGAGACGGTATTCCGTACGTACGCACGCACGGTGATTTCATTTTCCGTAGGATGGATAGAAGGTGTAATAGGGTTGTTTCATATTTATAATAACATATATTTATATGATTGATACTGATGTTATTACTTCATAATGAAAAAACTAAAGAAGAGGAAGTAGAAGAAGAAATAAATTTGAAAGAATCAGTAATGGATATTACCTCTTCTTTGACACGCCTCTTTGAAACCTCCTCTTAGGGCACTAAAATTGGTCTTTGAAGAATACCCATACCTATAGAATATTTCTAGGTAAGTTGAGAATGGAAATGGGCAGGGTTTTTCCGAGATTTAGGGCTCAAAGTTATGTAAAGATGAGAGGGAGGAGGTTCCATTTTATAAGAGAGGAGAGGGGCACCGTTGGAATCCTCAAAAATATTAGTTTAATATAAATTCAAACCCAACAAAAAAACCTCCAAAAATGACTCAATTCAAATATTATATGATATGGGGTTGTAATATCATCAACCAATCAAATTTAGACATGTTTTGTTCTTATTTTAAACCTTATCATTTTTATTTATCCTTATTTAATCTATTTAATTTTATTTCTAGTAATAAAATTATAAATTTTAAATGGTTATAAATAATCACTTATGTGTTGTTAATTTTCCATAATTGGAAAAATTATGACATTGGAGACTATATAAATTTCAATTTTTAATTTTTAAATATTTTTGTGATTTTTAAACAATTTAATAATATGTTATTTTTATAAAATAACAATACTGTCATTTTTTACACTATTAATTTATTTGAATTTAAATAAAATCCAAACAAAGGATATATTCAAACTAAAATATTTAATAGGTTCCTAACATTTCATATTGATCTATAAAATTATTAGAGAAAATTAAATAGTTCATATAATATTTATTTTACTATTTGTAAAACCATTTATTTGATACTTCTCTTAATAAAATAATTTCTACAACATTTTTTGTATAATTATTAAATATACTTATTGGTTACATAAAAATTAAAAATAAAATTATAGGATGAAGATAAATATTATAGATTTCATAATAATATTTTTAGTCAGATTTAGATTCTAAAACACCCAGATTTTAAAATGTTATATTTATTAAATTATGAAGGTGACAACTTTGAAATCATTTAAAATAAAATAATATAAGTGTCGTAATCACTTTTATAAGACTCCAAACCGTCATATATTCGGTACTTGGATGATTATGGTGTATATATACACTAACAATAAGTTTTGGTCAGGTTTGTGAGCCATTTAATGGGTATTATTATTTCAATAAAAACTATAGTACTTATTTTCCACTAAATAAATAATTTCTACATCATTAATGTATAAGCTATTAAGGTAATTAAATATCACTTAAAAATTATAAATAAATTACCATGATAAATAAAAAAAAATTAACTTTCAAATGAGTATTTATAACTGAAGTTATATTCTGTATAAACTTAAATTAAAAATACTTTAATTATTAAAGTTGAGTGAGACATATTTCACTTTCTTTTAAATAAAATAAACTAAAGGTCTTAATAACCTCCAAATGGGTTCCAATGGATTCCATTTCGACGCAGATATGCCTTAGGATGAAATATATGTATCCAATTATATTACTACATGTGTTAGGGTAATTTTATAATATTATATTTACCCTTAATTACCTGATTTACCTTTTACTATGGTAAATAAAATTTACCGTAGTTACTATTCATAATGCCCAAAAATAAAAAGTATCATATTAACATAATTTGGATCCACTGATTCCAAATATGTAATTCATTTTTCTAAATTCAATACACAAAAGTTGCAGAAATTAATTTAAAATTAATCCCGTTGTTAAGAAAACGACTTTTAAAAGTTAAAACATTGCAAAAGATTGAGATAATTTTACTTATGAATTCAATGTAAAATCAATGTAAATGAAATAAATTATATTACATGGTAAAAATATATTCTATTTATACTTTAAAACCATTCAATATTATAATTTACCCATATAAATTATTACGATGAAAAAAGTTGTTTTAAATTAAAATATAGTGTGTTTTTACTATTCATTAAAATATGATAGTTATCAAAAAAATATCAAAACTTTATCCAACATAAATTTTTAAATCCTGATTCAAAATAAGAAGTTTATTTTGTGAATTTTAACTTATAAACTTGTCAAAAATTATATTTAAAATGGGTGCGTCATCAGAAGGCGGCAAAACTGCATTTTTTTAAAAATACTTATTTTACCCGAAAAATGTATTTTGTTCTCATACCATGTTCTATAAAATGTGTAAGATGAATTATATTGTCATAAAATTCAAAATTTATTTACTAATATTCATAACATCTAGTTTATAATAATATGATAACCATATATCATTGTTTAGTGAAACTCAGTATTGCGTACAACACACGCTATCGAGGAAGGTTCTGATTGCGTGTAATGCAAGCCAAGTCAGGGTTGCGTGTAGTGCAAGAATCCTTTGTTTTTGAGTATAAAAAAAATCCAATCATATTTCATTTATATATTTAATATATATATATACACTCAATGATGCGTATAATAACTACTATCAAACAAACTTGAAATTGTGTGTAACATGATCCAAGATTAGTGTTGCGTATACTGCAAGATAATACGATGTTACGTATACCACAAGATAATCTTCGTGTAGCATAAAACAGAAGATATTAAAGAAATTAAAAATAATATATCTTATAAAATCTCGGGTCGTTACATTCTACCCCCCTTAAAATGAATTTCTCCCTCGAAATTCGTCAGGGTTATAAATCGTTTACTATTCATAGAAACCCACATCATAAAAAAGGAATACTAAAACTTAATTTTAAAAACGAAAGTATGAAACTTAATGATTATCCAAAGTAAATCAACACTGGGTTTCCATATAAGAGAACATAGGTGAAAATATGGATATGGAAGAAAAATATAACCATCAAGTTCTAAATGATAGTGGTAGAGAACATGGCTATGAAAAGGCCAACAATCACAAAGCCATAAATTTGTGATGTTCTAATGTACCATATGATTCATCAGATATGAGGGCACAAGGACAACATTTTTTGGTTTTCAAGGTCATTTCTCTAATGTTGAATAATTTTCGAATCAAAAGAAATACTATATTGATTTTGGTACAGTCTCACTGTTGTTCGTGCCTTGAATAATTTCCACTTCATCTCTTAAAGAAATGAAGTTGAATTTGTCATTCATGAAGTGTTAGCAGATCATGTGATAGAATGATGAGTCATTCCATATGTTTTAAACAAAAGGTTATAAAAAGTTATCAAATATACATAAGTCCATCTATGGTGTGGTTAATCATATATGATTCCAAAAATGGACTTATACTTTATCTATCATACTACTTAATAAAATAAAACTAGTTTATACTAACAAGGGACTTCCTGTAGGCTAGTGGTAGGCGATAAAGGCTTGTCGCACTTCCGTTGTGGGTTCGATTCCTGCAACCCTGTCCGACGCGATGGGTTGTTTCCCATCCCGCAGGTTGTCCTTTTTCTAAAACTACATTATTATAACATCCCATCAATAACATTGAAAAAAAGTTCTAGCCTTAGACAATACTAATTTATGTTCAACATAATCCATTCCAATATTTAGGATTATCCAAAATACTTATGTCCGAGCTCTTAGTATAAAGCAAAAAATTACTAGAAATTTCAACTACTGAGCATGTGAATACCATCATTTATCCCCCATATATCATATGATATATCTTGTTGGTCACATTCCAAACATGTGAATACCTTAATCATGTATTCTATTGAAAAATTAATACCCATTGAACCTTAATGAAAACATGAATGCAGTCAAAAGTTAACTATTTTCACATACCAAAATCCCAAAATTTTGATATACTCAAACCATGATATCACTTTGTCCTTATATCAGTCATGAGCTCATGAATACTATCATACATATTATTTTCTCCTTATCCCTTCATTATCCTCATATCATCTACTTTCCAAAAATATTCGAATAATATTTCATGGTTACTGGAACCATTCAACATATACTATCAAATACTTAGGAAAAACAATAATGTAACAATCCATAGATTTGTCTTTATTCCATAGTACCATTACCTATACAACATAACTCTTGATAAATATAAATCATTCCACTACCTTCTTAAACCATTGACCGAGCTGCATCATTGTATTCCTCAACACTTCTTTCATTTAATATACCATTTGTAGTCTCTTCATCATCATCAACATAAATACTACCCATACGACCATGCTGGTTCTCTTCATGAGATTTTACCTTAGGGCATTGGGTTGCATAATTCCCGTACATTCCACATTTAAAACATTTAACCATTGTTGATGTCTTAGCAATACCATTATCCTTGTCCATGGTGTTAACTGGACCTTTTCCTTTTCAATTACTGGCTTTGTTTCCTTCTTTTCCACACCCAAAGCATCTTCCAGTTCCTTTGAAACATTCCCCTTGAAGCCTCTTCCCACATGACTTACATGAGGGAAATTGAACTTTCTTTCCTCTATGATCATCATGAAACTCCATATTTCTCTTATTAGCTGAGTCAGGAATCTTACCAAAGTTGAGATTATTGATCATATTATGAGATTGATGATTAGGCATAATAACTACGTTTAGCCTTCCAAATTCCATTTCATTTGGTAGATCATGAAGAATATCATTCCATTGTCCATCATATCCTCCATTATCATAAATACTCCTGTTTCCAGCCATTTTCTAAAACCCAAAAAGAATAGTGAGAGGCAAAAATCATGCTAGGAAAACAGCATAATAAAAAGGTAGTACCTTCAATATCTAACATCTTCGGTTTAATTCTAATATGGTTTCTGTAATTATAGTACTATAACCTATACTTATACTTAACCTTAGGGACATCCCTAGACATACCTTAGAAATATCTCTAGGGATCTCACTAAAGTTTTCACATCCTAGTTTCCAAAGGTTAACTAAACCTTTCCTTTGATACCAACTGTACAAACCCAAAGCTTGACGTACATAGACATTACATTACTCTTTCGGAATATCTAATACATAACAAAAATAGACACCAAAGAACCGTAATAGTTTAGTGTCTTTGGAAACATGGAATATAAACTGCTAATCATGTTGAAAGATCTCCAACATCTCCCATAACGATCTTCCCCTTTTTGTTTCCTTACATAAACCTTTATTTTTATCCTGGGGGAAAAGAAAACATAAAAAGGGTGAGCTCAAATGCTCAGTAAGGGTAAGAATGGAGAAAATAAAACAAACCATATATATTTGAACTTAAAAACAAGAACATAATGTTTAAACATCAAGATCATGAGAAATGACATAAAACATGGTAGTACGTAAAGCATAAATAATAATGGAACATCAATCATGATAAAATAGCATGGGAATAAAACTTGTAATTTTGGAAAAACATTAATCACGTGATATGATTTCCATAGTAGCCAAGGCATTGCTGCCAAGACCATCTTAGTGGACAAAGTCCCTTACCGAACTGGGTTTACTTGTCGTTCCAGCCCTGTATTACTGAACCATATTTACTTTCCATTTCAGCCATGTATATCTCATGAGATATAAATCTTTACCCAATGCATTAGAGGGAGATATAGGTCCCATGAATCTCATATTTAAATCATTCTTATGTGTTCCACAAAATAATCATAAATCATTCATCATAACCCAAAGAATAAATTGTGTTTCATAAACATCAATCCATCATAACACAATCCATATAAAACAAATGGATATCATTTCATCATAAGAAAAGTGAAATCATATAAATCAGAGAGACATTATACTTGAAACATACACATATGAAATAATGTAATCTTAGATGGAAAATGGTTTTGATAAAGCACTTGAAATGAATTATTGAGGAAAATATCCTTTCTTCTTGAAAATCGTTTTATTTTCACAAAATACCTTTCAATTTTAAAAGAAAAGGATTTTGTTGAAAATATTCATGAAATCTTTTAGATTAAGATTCATGAAAATAAGGCGTTATGAAATTGTAAAAATCCATTCATGCCGTATAACATAAAAAAACATTATTCTCATACTTTTGCCGAAAAAGTCAAAAAGTACCTTGTATGGTAAACAAAAAAAAGATTGCTTACATACCATGTAGTAAAAGTAAAAAATGGGTAAAAAGGACTTTAAACATACATAAAAACATTTTTATAAAACTCGGACATGGATGATAAATATTATAAGGCCCCAGCCTTAAACCTTACTTAATCTTGAGTTATTACAAGATTACACATTGAGGATCTTTTCAGGTTTAGAGTTTTAGAGAATTAGATCATGAAACTTTCATTACATTTCACATTTAAACAAAGTGGTTACATAAAAGACAGTATTCATTCTTCCCATCAATGGAAACATATTTAAAATATAACATGGATTCTTTCTTGACACATCCTTGACACTATCATCACATCATGTACCTTTCCCTTGAACTGTGAAAAACATTTCAAAAACTTGGGATGAGCATAAAAAGCTCAGTAAGGGTTATAAAAATATGGAAAGGAAACATGAGTTCATATATACATGAGAATGAAATCATACTTTACCCATAAAACATAGGCACTTTAACATACCTCATCAAACCATGAATAAATCATAGAAAACATAAGACATAAAGGTAACTTGAGGAATTCATAACATTCTTACGTGGGGAGTAACCCTCTTGGTTACGTTTGGAATATCCATCACAGTATATTCCCTAAATCTCTTCAGAGAAACCTTAACGTTTCACTCCTTCGCGTTACCCAATGCATTGGAGAGCTATAACGGGCTCACCCGCCCTTAGTTTATCACGGAACCACCCGTTTTCATAACAATTCCCAAGAACCATAACATAAATGTATCACATAAAACATGCATGAAGGAAATATAACATTTCCACATTTCAATCACAATATAACATTTTAGGATATTGAAATAATGAATCCATAAAAAAACCATTTTCAAAACCATTTAAAACATTTAAAAGAGATTTTTTAATCAAACTGTCCCATACCACCTTGAAGATTAAAATTTTAAACCATTAATATCCATATAAATAAATCCTTAAAACCATTTTGAAAACATGGATATTAATAAGAACAAATAATTAAAACATTTAAAACGATATTTTGGTTAAAGGGGTTTTACCAAAATTAGTGAAACTTGAATACAATAATTGAGGAATAACATTTAGTCAGAACTTTATAATATCATGAGAATAAATGGATTCATGATATAATACTCCAAAGGACAGTATATACACCATATAAGAGTGAATTGGTGCATAACAACAATGAACCCTCAATAGAAATGTCAAATGTGATGAAATCCCTTATAAAGAAGGTATCCTTAAATTAAGGACAAATCAATCTCAAAAATATGTGTGACAAATATAAATACACCCAATATAAGTGGATATTAAGTGTAAAACAATAAAAGGTCATTCACACATATTAAATGGATGACATATTCAATGACTACATGTTGAACCCAATGAAATCGAAATTGGATTAAAAAGTTTCCTTGACAGCCTAACGGCATCACATCAAAATGAGTGTGTGAGAGATAAAAAAGTGTATCTCATCACTTGGACATAAAATTTACATCAATAAGGATATATGAGAACATATCCCAACATAACAATATGTAAATTAAAAGACCCAACAAAGAAGTCTTTTAAGAAGAGGAGGGTGAAAGGTTCCCTTACCGACTTGGGTATCTTTCAAAACATACACCCCATTAAAGAAGGACAATAAATCATTAATGTAAATACTCATAAAGGAAATTATATTACACAAAGTGTATAATAACGGAATTACATACACCACTCAAAGAAATTGTGGCAAATGTAGCATAAATCTCACGGGAATAAAAGTGAGATGAAAAATCCCTTACGAAAACTCGGCAGCCTAACGGCGCCACTTAAAACTTACAAAATGGATTGATGAGAGGAAATAGGGTCTCTCATCATATGAACATAATAAGTACAGTGGGAGTAATATAAAATAACATCCCAATCATAAGAAATATGAGCTTAAAAGGAATGACATAAAAGAGTGTACTTTAAAAAAAAGAGAGGAGTAAGATCCCTTACCTCGGGTCCGACTTGACTCGATCGTTCTTTAATCTCCTGAATAATAAACTTGAGTTAATTTCTACTTCATTAAGAACCTTTTTCAAGTTCATTATTCCTGTTATATCACTTATTACCATGTTATAAACAATATGTAATCATTAAGTTAATAATGATTGTTTTGTCGATATTTGGTTCTTAAGTCGAAAGTGTACTTCTTACAATTACATGTTGTTCGTGTGGCCAAATGTTTATTATATCCAGTATTGTATTCATGATTTAGATATAATATATTTCATATATATCCAGTACATTCATGCATTTATAATATTACATAATCATTTAGAGGTAAGAAATGAAATGCACCGTTCATGGAGACGGTAATCCGTACGTACGCATGAACGCTACTTTCATTTCTATTTCGTATTTTATAGAATGGAATAATAATTATATAAAGGTATTTTATAATTCCAGTATAATATCATAATATCATAGTTCCATCCTTTATACGTCCCACATATGGTATTTAACGAATCAAATCACTTTGAGGGGGTGGTAGTCCGCACTTCCTTAAATGAAGATATCGCGTTTACCCATAATGGAAACCATAAAGGTATGCCAAAAATGAAAAAAACAGAAGCTTAAGGAAAACATAAACATATTATATATCATATATAAAAATAGTGACATCATAATGGCCACCTTTGAAGGTGTTAGATGAGTATTGAACAATCATCGTTTCGGGAGGCAGAATTTCGCCATCCACGGAAACCGTATGTTATTTAACCATTTGATGTAGTTGTGTGAGAGTGTAGCTCGAATAAATATTATAACAACATCCTAGTATATTGAAGATACTGGTGTTGTTACAAAAGAAATAAATAAAAAGAGTTTAGGGGGTTGGAGAAGCAAAATAAAACAAATGAACATGAGAGAATGAATTACCTTTAAAAGTGTAACTCCTTTTGATTTGAGCCTAAAGGCTTTCTTTGAAAGTATTATGCCCAAAGGTAATCCTCTAGGATGAGTAGAGGGATGTGGAGAGAGTAAATGGGCAGGGGTTGGCCGAGCCAAAGGCTTGAGGAGTGTGTGAAATGGGGTAGAGGTGGGGGCCTTTTATAAGAGGAGGGGAGGGGCACTTTTGGAAAGTAAGAAATATTACTTTATTTGAAAATGTGTTTCGGTTTTAAAAGGTCCCACGTTGATATAATTCGTGGATAAGGTGATAAGGGTTAGAAATCCACCCATCCAATAAGTTTTGGACATGTGTAGTTCATAGATTTTACATTATATTTCCATTTTATTTAAATCGTTAAATAATGATGTCATCACTGCATCATTATTATGTCATAAATAATTTAATTTATTTAATGTATAAAAATTATAAAAAAAATACTATGATGTAGGAAATCGTTTTATCTTTCCAATGACTATTTATAATCAAAATTTGGACTTGTGTAACCCTACTTAAAAACTGTTTTAGTAAAACAACTCATGTTTGTGTCAATTTAATTTTAACATTAAATAAAAATATATTATTGTCATTTTCCAACTAAAGTGGATCCATGGGGTCCCCAAGTTGGCCCATGGCTTGTCGTGGTCGGCCATGACTCAACCAATAGGTGTAGGACAAGTTTCATGGTGTTTTCACATTCTTATAATATCATTTTTACCTTAAACTACACTAATTACCACTAATCGCGATTAAAAACTTAATAAGTTACTATTCACCAAAAAATTATTTTTATCCCATTGAACCACATTTTACTTCTTAATGACAACCATGTATGTCTGATTTTTGAAATTCAAAACAAAAATATGGAAAAATTCCATTTAAACGGAAAAATCAGTTTTTATAAGTACCACTTAGTGGTTTCACTATTCATCAAAAATTGAAGTTTTTTAGAAAAATCCCAAAAATTCACCCTAAGCTATATTTGATATTCTGAATTCAAAAATGAAGTGCGTTTTAAAAAATTCAAAACATATAAGTCACATTAATTAATTTAATAATTAATTCCCGTTGTCATGACAAATAGCATGTTTTTATGAAACAATAAGTATCAAAAGATTGACACTAGTTTAAGTCCGATTTCAAAGTGAAATTAATTCCAATGACCACTATTGGATTTAATGGTAAAAATATTTTCTAATTTCACTTTAAAACCAATTAAAAATATTATCTAATCATATAAATAAATTATATTAAAAAGAGGTTTTGAATTAAAACACAACATTTTACACTATTCATTAAAAAATGAACTTTATCGGAAAAATACCAAAAAATTACACAAAGTAAAATTTGATGTCCCGATTCTTAATAAGAGTTTTATTTGGTCCAAAATAATGTATAAGAGTGATCAAAACTATATTTAATGACGGGTCGCCATCAAAAGGCGACAAGTGAACCTTTAGGGAAAACTAGGGCATATACGCCTAAAATTGAATTCTTTCCGTATTTTAAGCCTTTATCTTTTATTGTATAAATGTAAAAACATTTAAAAACATATATAATCATATTTTAGTTATTTCTATCCATTCCCGCCATTACAACAGCTACATGTTAACTACCATTTAAAATAATATTATTTTATCATTAGAGTGCAACGTAAGATTCCCAAGAAACTCGTTGTTGCGTGTTGGGTACACCATCGAGCATAGAGTCCCCTTTAAATTCATATCAATATTTTATTCAAAAATATGGATAAATATGAAAATTTCATATTATTTATTTACCTGGGGTGTTACATCCTTCCCCCCTTTTGGGAATTGCGTCCTCGCAATTCTAAAATTGCGCTTGGAAACATCCTTGAAAGTCCCACATCGAAACAAGAGTCGGTAAAACAACAACTTTAAAATAAAAGAAGATAAGTACAAAGGTCACCCGAGTTAACCCATACTAGGACTCCATGTAGGAAAACATGGACAAGGAGGAGAAAACATAGGGTCATGTTCTGATGGAGAGTGATAGAAAACATGTTTAGGGAAAAGTTAACAATGAAAAAATCACAAACTTGTGATGGGTTAAACAGTGTTGGGTTCCCCATTAGTAAAAGTTAATAGACAAAATTTTTGTTTTAAGTTACTTTTTATTTAGGAATTTATTCATAAGGAAACATAATCACTTATCATGTTGACTTTCAACTTTTACTAGATTCCTTAATCAAACTCATATTTTTTCCAAAAGACGAGTATTTAGGGAGACTTGTTCGCATTAAGAGTACTATAATCAACTTCTAGAGAATCACATAATCCACAAAAGAGAACTATATACTTCCCATTTCTTTAGGCTTTAACCAAAACCAAAACCAAAAGGTTAGTACAAGATCAGATAATCCAGAAAAGGATAACCCTTTATAAAAAGAAAATCTATTCTTAACCTCCAAAATTTGTCCAACAAAACCCAAAGTTCAACGAGGACCATTCTATAATCAATTTTTCCAAAAAATTCTTCAAAGTAAACCAAACTAAGATTGAAACCCAAATATTTGAAGGATTTAGTCACATAGTCTTCCAAGTTAAATCGTAACATTTATCTCCAAACAACATCAGTTTCTCCTAAAGTCTCGTATTGAAAAGTAATTAACCTAATCACATATCCTCTATGATAGGTTAATAATTTTCATAAATAACCCAAAATCAACTTACTCTTAATTCATAAAATCATATAACTAAAAAGAATCAGTCAAACTAACCAGGGACTTCACGTAGTCCAGTGGTAGGCGATAAATACCAGTCGCACTTTGGTTGTGGGTTCGATTCCCGCAACTTTGTCCGACACGACGGGTTGTCACACGGTCTGCGTGTTGTCCTTTTTCCAAAACTATATAATTCTTAAAACATTCCCCAAAAGAGATAAAATCATCAAAAATGATCATAACATATTTTAACCTCAAATTTGTCTCATGCTTTTCATTTTCCAGCATATCATATAATAACCCATAATTACCTCAAAAGTAAGGATCATATAAACCCAAATAGTTCTTTATAACTATGTCCACAAAAGAAAAGATAACTATTACTTGAATAAAATTTGCCTATATTAAACATCAGGGTTACACATAATATAAAAAGTCTTCTAATGTAACCCCATCATCAAAAGAGACTTAATACTCTTAAGAATTTCACCATAACTCTTGAAGCCCTTATATGTTGACATCGTTCTCATTCAACATTCTTCATGATCCATTATCCATTACTTTCCAACTTATTCTGAAATACCTCTTTCCTACAAACAAAATCATGAATCATATCCTAAGATTCCAAAATAGGAAAACAATAGTCATGAAATAGTACATACCTTTGATTGGTCATTGTCAGTTTCTTCATCCTCAATCGGAATGGCATTAGGTATTGGTAAACGAATATTGGTACGCTCTTGGTGACCCCATTCATGAAACTTCTTCATAGGACATGTGTTTTCATAATGACCATGCACACCACATTTAAAACATTCAATTGATCCCTCAGAAAGAACTTCTTTCCCTTTCCTCGAGTCAACCGGATGCTTCCTTTTTCCATGGAAGGTTCTTGCTTTATGACCTTCATTTCCACATCTATAGCATATTTCTGTCCCTTTGAAACATTTTCCTAGGTGTTTCTTTCCACATCTTTGACACATAGGTTTTTGAACACACTTACCTTTATGATTATTACCTGTACTTCCGTAGGGATTTGTTTCTTGCATATATGACGTCTTAGAGAAATCTTCAAGGTTTAGGTGGTCAATCATGACTCCAGATAGTTGGTTGAGGATAATCACAAGAGTTCTCATTGCAGCTCCCATATCATTCAGTTGCTTTCTCAAAAAACTGTCACAGTTTCCATCACATCCATTGTTACTTTGGTGCCTGCTAGATCCAGCCATTTACTAAAACCAAAAAGGTCAGTGTGAGTATATCAAAAAAACCATCATGTACTAATGAGTAAGATAAACACAAAGATATACTTACTCATTCACTTTATCTAAAACTAGGACTCTTTCTGAAATCCTAATCATTATGGTAATGCCACTTATGCTTAAAGAATACCCTAACCTCTAAAGTTATCTAAACCGACCTTTGATACCAACTATAAGGCCCCAGCCTTAAACCTTACTTAATCTTGAGTTATTACAAGATTAAACATTGAGGATATTTTCAGTTTTAGAGTTTTAGAGAATTAGATCATGAAACTTGCATTACATTCCACATTTAAACAAAGTGGTTACATAAAAGACAGTATTCATTCTTCCCATCAACGGAAACATATTTAAAATATAACACGGATTCTTTCTTGACACATCCTTGACACTATCATCACATCATGTACCTTTCCCTTGACCTGTGAAAAACATTTCAAAAACTTGGGATGAGCATAAAAAGCTCATTAAGGGTTATAAAAATATGGAAAGGAAACATGAGTTCATATATACATGAGAATGAAATCATACTTTACCCATAAAACATAGTCACTTTAACATACCTCATCAAACCATGAATAAATCATAGAAAACATAAGACATAAAGGTAACTTGAGGCATTCATAACATTCTTACGTGGGGAGTAACCCTCTTGGTTACGTTTGGAATACCCATCACAGTATATTCCCTAAATCTCTTCGGAGAAACCTTAACGTTTCACTCCTTCGCGTTACCCAATGCATTGGAGAGCTATAACGGGCTCACCCGCCCTTATTTTATCACGGAACCACTCGTTTTTATAACAATGCCCAAGAACCATAACATAAATGTATCACATAAAACATGCATGAAGGAAATATAACATTTCCACATTTCAATCACAATATAACATTTTAGGATATTGAAATAATGAATCCATAAAAAAACCATTTTCAAAACCATTTAAAACATTTAAAAGAGATTTTTTAATCAAAGTGTCCCATACCACCTTGAAGATTAAAATTTTAAACCCTTAATATCCATATAAATAAATCCTTAAAACCATTTTGAAAACCTGGATATTTATAAGAACAAATAATTAAAACATTTAAAACGATATTTTGGTTAAAGGGGTTTTACCAAAATTAGTGACACTTGAATACAATAATTGAGGAATAACATTTAGTAAAAACTTTATAATATCATAAGAATAAATGGATTCAAGATATAATACTCCAAAGGACAGTATATACACCATATAAGAGTGAATTGGTGCATAACAACAATGAACCGTCAATAGAAATGTCAAATGTGATGAAATCCCTTATAAAGAAGGTATCCTTAAATTAAGGACAAATCAATCTCAAAAATATGTGTGACAAATATAAATACACCCAATATAAGTGGATATTAAGTGTAAAACAATAAAAGGTCATTCACACATATTAAATGGATGACATATTCAATGACTACATGTTGAACCCAATGAAATCGAAATTGGATTAAAAAGTTCCCTTGACAGCCTAACAGCATCACATCAAAATGAGTGTATGAGAGATAAAAAAGTGTATCTCATCACTTGGACATAAAATTTACATCAATAAGGATATATGAGAACATATCCCAACATAAAAATATGTAAATTAAAATACCCAACAAATAAGTCTTTTAAGAAGAGGAGGGTGAAAGGTTCCCTTACCGACTTGGGTATCTTTCAAAACATACACCCCATGAAAGAAGGACAATAAATCATTGATGTAAATACTCATAAAGGAAATTATATTACACAAAGTGTATAATAATGTCATTACATACACCACTCAAATAAATTGTGGCAAATGTAGCATAAATCTCACGGGAATAAAAGTGAGATGAAAAATCCCTTACGAAAACTCGGCAGCCTAACGGCGCCACTTAAAACTTACAAAATGGATTGATGAGAGGAAATAGGGTCTATCATCATATGAACATAATAGGTATAGTGGGAGTAATATAAAATAACATCCCAATCATAAGAAATATGAGCTTAAAAGGAATGACATAAAAGAGTGTACTTTAAAAAAAAGAGGAGTAAGATCCCTTACCTCGGGTCCGACTTGACTCGATCATTCTTTAATCTCCTGAATAATGAACTTGAGTTAATTTCTAATTCCTTAAGAACCTTTTTCAAGTTCATTATTCCTTTTATATCACTTATTACCATGTTATAAACAATATGTAATCATTAAGTTAATAATGATTGTTTTGTCGATATTTGGTTCTTAAGTCGAAAGTGGACTTCTTACAATTACATGTTGTTCGTGTGGCCAAATGTTTATTATATCAAGTATTGTATTCATGATTTAGATATAATATATGTCATATATATCCAGTACATTCATGCATTTATAACATTACATAATCATTTAGAGGTAAGAAATGAAATGAACCGTTCATGGAGACGGTAAGCCGTACGTACGCATGAACGCTACTTTCATTTCTATTTCGTATTTTATAGAATGGAATAAAAATGATATAAAGGTATATTATAATTCTAGTATAATAAAATAATATCATAGTTCCATCCTTTATACGTCCCACATATGGTATTTAACGAATCAAATCACTTTGAGGGGGCGGTAGTCCGCACTTCCTTAAATTAAGATATCGCGTTTACCCATAATGGAAACCATAAAGGTATGCCCAAAATGAAAAACACAGAAGCTTAAGGAAAACATAAACATATTATATATCATATATAAAAATAGTGACATCATAATGGCCACCTTTGAAGGTGTTAGATGAGTATTGAACAATCATCGTTTCGGGAGGCAGAATTTCGCCATCCACGGAAACCGTATGTTCTGTAACCATTTGATGTAGTTGTGTGAGAGTGTAGCTCGAATAAATATTATAAAAACATCCTATTATATTGAAGATACTGGTGTTGTTACAAAATAAATAAATAAAAAGAGTTTAGGGGGTTGGAGAAGCAAGATAAAACAAATGAACATGAGAGAATGAATTACCTTTAAAAGTGTAACTCCTTTTGATTTGAGCCTAAAGGCTTTCTTTGAAAAGATTATGCCCAAAGGTAATCCTCTAGGATGAGTATAGGGATGTGGAGAGAGTAAATGGGCATGGGTTGGCCGAGCCAAAGGCTTGAGGAGTGTGTGAAATGGGGTAGAGGTGGGGTCCTTTTATAAGAGGAGGGGAGGGGCACTTTTGGAAAGTAAGAAATATTACTTTATTTGAAAATGTGTTTCGGTTTTAAAAGGTCCCACATTGATATAATTCGTGGATAAGGTGATAAGGGTTCGAAATCCACCCATCCAATAAGTTTTGGACATGTGTAGTTCATAGATTTTACATTATCTTTCCATTTTATTTAAATCGTTAAATAATGATGTCATCACTGCATCATTATTATGTCATAAATAATTTAATTTATTTAATGTCTAAAAATTATAAAAAAAATACTATGATGTAGGAAATCATTTTATCTTTCCAATGACTATTTATAATCAAAATTTGGACTTGTGTAACCCTACTTAAAAACTGTTTTAGTAAAAGAACTCATGTTTGTGTCAATTTAATTTTAACATTAAATAAAAATATATTATTGTCATTTTCCAACTAAAGTGGCTCCATGGGGTCCCCAAGTTGGCCCATGGCTTGTCTTGGTCGGCCATGACTCAAACAATAGGTGTAGGACAAGTGTCATGGTGTTTCCACATTCTTATAATATCATTTTTACCTTAAACTACAATAATTACCACTAATCGCGATTAAAAACTTAATAAGTTACTATTCACCAAAAAATTATTTTTATCCCATTGAACCACACTTTACTTCTTAATGACAACCATGTATGTCGGATTTTTGAAATTCAAAACACAAATATGGCAAAATTCCATTTAAACGGAAAAATCAGTTTTTATAAGTACCACTTAGTGGTTTCACTATTCATCAAAAATTGAAGTTTTTTAGAAAAATCCCAAAAATTCACCCTAAGCTATATTTGATATTCTGAATTAAAAAATGAAGTTCGTTTTACAAAATTCAAAACATATAAGTCACATTAATTAATTTAATAATTAATTTCCGCTGTCATGGCAAATAGCGTGTTTTTATGAAACAATAAGTATCAAAAGATTGACACTAATTTCAGTCCGATTTCAAAGTGAAATTAGTTCCAACGACCACTATTGGATTTAATGGTAAAAATATTTTCTAATTTAACTTTAAAACCAATTAAAAATATTATCTAATCATATAAATAAATTAGATTAAAAAAAGGTTTTGAATTAAAACACAACATTTTACACTATTCATTAAAAAATGAACTTTATCGGAAAAATACCAAAAAATTACACAAAGTAAAATTTGATGTCCCGATTCTTAATAAGAGTTGTATTTGGTCCAAAATAATGTATAATAGTGATCAAAACTATATTTAATGACGGTTCGCCATCAAAAGGCGACAAGTGAACCTTTAGGGAAAACTAGGGCATATACGCCTAAAATTGAATTCTTTCCGTATTTTAAGCCTTTATCTTTTATTGTATAAATGTAAAAACATTTAAAAACATATATAATAATATTTTAGTTATTTCTATCCATTCCCGCCATTAAAACGGCTACATGTTAACTACCATTTAAAATAATATTATTTTATCATTAGAGTGCAACGTAAGATTCCCAAGAAACTCGTTGTTGCGTGTTGGGTACACCATCGAGCATAGAGTCCCCTTTAAAGTCATATCAATATTTTATTCAAAAATATGGATAAATATGAAAATGTCATATTATTTATTTACCTGGGGTGTTACAAATATAACCCCATTAAATACTTACGTATAAGCAATCTCGGATAGAAAACAATTGAGATTGCAACATTATCCCTTACCTTAGGTCCGATTTGCTTCATACGTATCCGAACCTCATGTATAATGATTTAAATAATTTCATTGACTTATTAAAGAATTATATTAATTTTTATGATATCATATATGGTTCACTTATGACTTTATATTACCCATTCTTTTATAAATCCATGCTAAAGCAGTGTTTTGGGTAAAATCGTTTCATTTATCGTACGTGTTTCGACTTGTTGTTCTTGATATTATTACTTATATCCTGATTTCCTTAATTTCAGAATGTAAAAAATGATTTATATATAATAACTATTCAGAATATACATATATATGATAGATTGATAAATGAAATGAAATACATCGTTCATGGAGATGGTAGGTCGTACGTACGCATGAACGTTGTTTTCATTTCCTTATTGAATTGAATGGAATTAAATTGATGGCATACATATATATATATAAATAAATCCAGTAGAATTATTATGTTATATATTTTATTATTATTCATTATATATACTTTATAATCATTCATTAATGGTTAACATGAAGAATGAATCATATCGCGTTCGTGGAGACGGTAGTCCGTACGTACGCACGAGCGATGATATCGTTCCCATGATCGTGGTATTGTATTGAATTGTATTTATACTATTTCATAATAAATATCACTTTGAAATAATCACATATAGTTATTCTTTACACCATTATACCCATCCAAGTAAGGTGCTGGTGGAAAACAGATTACACCACGGCGTGGAGACGGTATTCCGTACGTACGCATGCGCAGTGATTTCGTTTTCCGTAGGATGGATAGGAGGTGGAATATAATTATTTAATATTTATAATAACATATCAGTATATTATTTATACTAATGTTATTACTTCATAATGAAACAACTAAAGAAGAGGATGTAGAAGAAGAAATAAATTTGAAAGAATCGGTAACGGATATTACCTCTTCTTCGACACACCTCTTTGAAACCTCCTCTTAGGGCACTAAAATTGGTCTTTGAAGAATAAAAGTACCTCCAGAATATTTATAGGGAAGTTGAGAAGGGAAATGGTCTGGTTTTGGGAGATCGTGAAGTCTCAAAGTTGTTTAAAGATGAGAGGGAGGAGGTGCCCTTTTATAAGGGATGAGAGGGGCACCTTTGGAATCCTAAAAAATATTAGTTTAATATAAATTTAAACCCCACATAAAAACCTCCAAAAATTACTCAATTAGAATATTAGATGATATAGGGTTGTAATCTCATCAACCAATCAAATTTAGACATGTTTTGTTCTTATTTTAAACATTATCATTTTGATTTATACTTATTTAATCTATTTAATTTTATTTCTGGTAATAAAATTCTAAATTTTAAATGGTTATAAATAATCACTTATGTGTTGTTAATTTTCCATAATTGTATACTTTATGACATTTGAGACTACATAAATTTCAATTTATAATTTTTAAATATTTTTCAGATTTTTAAACAATTTAATAATATGTTATTGTTTTAAAATAACAATAGTGTCAATTTTGACACTATTTATTTATTTGAATTTAAATAAAATACACAGAGAGGATATATTCAAAATAAATTATTTAATAGGTTTATAACATGTCATATTTATCTATAAAATTATTGGAGCACATTAAATAGTTCATATAATATTTATTTTACTATTTGTAAAACCATTTATTTGATACTTCTCTTAATAAAATAATTTCTACAACATTCTTGTATAATTATTAAATATACTTATCTGTTGCATAAAAATTAAAAATAAAATACTAGGATGAAGATAAATATTATATACTTTATAAGAATACTTTTAGTTGGATTTATATTCTAAAAAAACCAGCTTTTAAAATGATATATTTATTAAATAATGAAGGTGACAACTTTGACATCATTTAAAATAAAATAATGTAAGTGTCATAATAACTTTTATAAGACTCCAAATGGTCATATATTCGGTCATTGGATGCTTATGGTGTATATCGTCACTACCAAAAAGTTTGGGTTAGGTTTTTTTATCCTTTTAATGGGTATTATTATTTCAATACAAACTATATTACTTATTTTTCACTAAATAAATAATTTCTGCATCATTAATGTATAAGCTATTAAGGTAATTAAATATATCTTAAAAATTATAAATAAATTACCATGATAAATAAAAACATTTTATCTTTAAAACTAGTATTTATAAACCGAATTTATATTCTGTATAAACTTATATTAAAAATACTTTAATTATTAAAGTTGAGTGAGACATGTTTCACTTTCCTTTAAATAAAATAAACTAAAGTTCTTAATCACCTCCAAGTGGGTTCCAATGGATTCCATTTCAACCCGAATATTCCTTAGGACGAAATATAATCATCCAATTATATTAAGAAAAGTGTTAGGGTAATTTTATAATATTATATTTACCCTTAATTACCTGATTTACCTTTTACTATGGTAAATAAAATTTACCGTAGTTACTATTCATAATGCCCAAAAATAAAAATTAGCCTATTAAAATAATTTGTACCCACTGATTCCAAATATGGAATACATTTTTATAAATTCAATACACAAAAGTTGCAGAAATTAATTTAAAATTAATCTCGTTGTTAAGAAAACGAGTTTTAAAAGTTAAAACATTGCAAAAGATTGGAATGATTTTACCAATGAATTCAACGTAAAATAAATGCTAATGACATACATTATATTAAATGGTAAAAATATATTCTATTTATACTTTAAAACCATTCAATACTATAATTTAACAATATAAATTATTACGATGAAAAAAGTTGTTTTTAATTAAAATATAGCGTGTTTTTACTATTCATTAAAATATGAAAGTTATCAGAAAAATATCAAAACTTTATCCAATGTAAATTTTTATATCCTGATTCAAAATAATAAGTTTATTTTGTAAAATTTATCTTATAAAATTTTAAAAAATTATATTTAAAATGGGTGCACCATCAAAAGGCGGCAAAACTGCATTTTTTGAAAAATACTTATTTTACCCAAAAAATATATTTTGTTCTCATAACATGTTCTTTAAAATGTTTAAGATGAATAATAATTTCATAAAATTAAAATTTTATTTACTAATATTCATAACGGCTAGTTTATAATAATATTATAACCATGTATCGTTGTTTAGTGAAACCCGGTATTGCGTACAACACACGCTATCGAGGAAGGTTGTGATTGCGTGTAATGCAAGCCAAGTCAGGGTTGCGTGTAGTGAACGACTCCTTTGTTGTTGCATATAAAAAAATCCAACCATATTTAATTTATACATTGAATATATATATATATATATACACACTCAATGTTGCGTATAATAACTACTATCAAACAAACTTGAAATTGTGTGTAATACGATCCAAGATTAGTGTTGTGTATACTGCAAGCTAATACGGTGTTGCAAATATCGCAAGATAATCTTGGTGTAGAATAAAATAGAAGATATGAAAGAAATTAAAAATAAAATATCTTATAAAATCTCGGGTTGTTACAGGATCTCAAGGATATTTGTTTCAAATGTTTTTTGGATTTGATATTGATGTTTACTTGTCACAATTTTTTAAAATACATGATATGAGGGTTTGCCCAGGAGTCCAAATGGGTAAGTGTGGGAGAGTTGATAAAACAAATTTTTATTGAATGTTTTATTAATAATAATTGATATAATTTCCTCACATTGCGGTAAATGTGTTCATTTATGAAATTTTTGGGATTAGATCATTCATTTTGAAATTTAATGAAAATTCCAGTTTTACACTTTAAAATTCACTGTGGAATTTCAGAAATAAATATTTTAATATGTATTATTTGAAATTAAATTTCTTTTATTATGTTCCTTACTTAATGTGATACCAATTTCATTTAGGACATTGGAGCTAAATCATGCATTTGGTTGGTGAAAATGGGCCATGGAGTTAATGTTGGGCTGGACTCGCCTGAATGGACATGGGTTCTGTATTTGGGTCATAACGTCTTCATTCGTTATTTTATAAGGCCCATAGTATTAGAGGATCTCAATATTGCATTTTCTCACAAATCATTCTTTTGGAAGGAGATCTCATTCAAGCATTTTGGTGGTCAAATGGGTAGTGCAAGTTGGATTAAAATATTTGGTTGAATTTCCCCATTCACAATTGAAACCACTTGTAACCTAGCCTCATCTCCACTCTATAAATTGGTATTTTTATCATTTTTAGGGGGTTTTAAGTGACTTAAATTATTTTTAGAATAGGTGAAGTGTTTATTTTCCATTTTAATTAACCATTGGAGGAGGGAAGCTTTAAAGCTAGGATCTCCTCCAAAATGATATTCTCTTCCTCTACTTTGTTGTAATGTTTTTGTTCATTCAATAAACTTATTATTTTATCTTCCATTTATTTTCTTTTTATCAATTTTCTTCTTCTTATTTATTAATATTTGGTCTGTAATTCATGAGTAGATACTTGATTGGGTTATACCCATTATTAACTGTTTCAAATGCAATTCCCTTCTACGATGATTACACCACCCATGGAAGAGTAATATTTTTAGAAATTGATCTATCTCTTACCTTCTTCATTAATTTATTTTGAATATATGATATACTTTAATTCACTTAATATGATCTATTCATTGAGTTTTTAAGATAAATTAATCTAATCAATCAATTGAAAAATTGACACAAAAACACGCGAGGATGATGTTTGTGTAAATTATGAGAGTGTGATCTTAATCAGTAATACAAGACCACATGGGATAAATTTGTAGAGTTCAATATAATCCCTAAACATAATTAATCCTCATTTATAGAGTTGATATGTTCCCTAATTAACCACTGACCATAATCTAACCTAATAACATCAATTGAAGTAGGTTGTAATGATTTCATGTTCCGAACCTAGCCTTGGGTTTAAGTAATTTCATCTTTGTGGTTAAGTTAACTCTTGTAGGGATCGAGGGTTAGAAAGTTGGGGTATTATAATTAAGTAGATGTTAAATTACATGATAATGATAAATAATTAAGTGAATAGGTATTTTTAGATTGATTATGCCTTTTAAATATTTTCAAAAAATATATCTTCTCATTGTTTCATTTTAATCAAACTTTATTTAAAAAAAATTAAAAAAATGAAATCTTCTTCAAGAAAACATATTCTAAATTTATAAAAGAGAAAAAATCCCTATAATTTTAATTAGTGTTATTAATTTATTTTATTTTATTTTCAAAATACCTTTAAAATGTTGTTAAATTTACTTCCTTCATTGAGAGACGACCTTGGTCAGCCACTCTGTTGCACCTTAGTACCCAACAATCACAAATCATTTGAAAGCGCCCATGATAGCGCCTTTCATTTATCATGGATTATATTACATGAATCTTTATTTCCAACCTCCAATAATTCATAGGAATATTTCCAACAACAACATTCTTTTTTATGGTGAGTATGAGTCTCATATCTCTAATTTTGGTATAGAAAAAAAATTCTAAAATCGTACTTTTCAACATTTACTTCAATGGTTGGCACATTTGGATAGAGAGCTCTAGGTAGTCTCCCTAGTAGTCATATTTTATTTTTTCCATCGTATAATTTTTTCATTATATTCAATGGTTTTATGTAACTATGTAACCAGATCATTTTTTTCACATTTTAATATTTTATTTTTTATTCAACTAGTTTAGTTTGAATAAGTGATTCTAGATTAATTATATGACTACATTATGTAAACATTTAGAAGTGTTAATTTATTTGTAATGAAATTTTAAATGTTTTCATTTTTCTATAATCAATGACATGAAACTACCTTTTAAATTTTCTAAATGTTTATGTAATGAATATATTAAAAATGTGACTTACCTAAAATCACAATTTTTGTTTCTATGTTAGAATTAGCTTATACAATGAAATCCAATAATAAATGTGATGTACATATTTTTGGAATTTAATCAATGTAACTGCACAAAGGAGGACATCCAAGTAATACCATTCCATCATTTTTTTCAGTGTGTTCATCATCAACATCGGTTCCATCATTTGGTCATCAAACACTCCTAAAATATGTGGTAGATCAACGTTTATCTATTCCAATGAATTATTAAGCCATTAAAGTTTTCTATATCTTGAGGGTAGCAAAGTCATGTTCATATCCCAATCCAAAGTATCAAAACCATCTCAATATGATTTGGTTGACACTAACTCATTATACAATATCATTTTAATGGGTCGTGTGGAATTTAGATAAAATGAAATAATTTGAATAATAAACATAAATATTAAAAAAATATTATGAAGGTGATGAAAACTTATGAACAACACACTACACATGATGGAATGAAAGAAACTAGACGTATGTTTAGCAGTTTCTCAGGGGTTCTATCCCCATCTATGTTTCATTTCAAGTGACTTCTCATAGGTTTCATGGAAGGGTGTGCATATGGGTTCGAGAGGAGTCAGCCTCGATGCCGTTACAGGAGGGTGATGGGTACAGAGGTGGGTGGGCGAGTGGGTTATGGCAGTTTAGGATGATGTGGAAGGGGGAAGATGCGGGTGGGCTTGAGGGAAGCACCACACATGTCGGGTGAAGAAAACGGTGGGAAGCGCCATAGATGTGGGGTGCACACATGGGTGGGCGGGCGGGCAATGGAACTTTAGGTTGATCTAGTGGGCGATGTCTGGTTGGGCCTTCGAGTTCACAGTGCTGACAGTCCAGACATGTCTCTACAATCAATGAGCCTTTGGGCTTGTACAAGTGTGGGTATTCAGGCTTCATTCATCATATAATTTTGGTCTTTTCTAAACATATGCATTCAAATTAGATAAACCCATCAGTATGTACTCTAAAATTTTCAAGATTTATAATTCTTAAAAATAGAGAGAGAGAGAGAGATTTATAATGTATCAGATTGCATGAGACAATCTGAGAAATTTGAATTTAACCTCAAATAATTCTGTGATAAATTTTTTTAATTTTTTATCCAAACATGTCGATGTCATATGAGTAATGTATTCATCCATTTTTATCTATCCAAGTAAACTAATAACCATCAACCATCCTCTATTAAAGCTAAAAACATAGTAGTTTAAAAAAAATGTTTTCTTATATTCACTATAGATAATTTTTTCTCTACTCATATGTGATGAAAAATTAAAACTCATCCCTGAATTATTTAAAAAACAATAAAATTTGAAACATTTTCTATCACCGAGAAAACAATAAAAAACAAGAACTTGGAGGTAAAATTTGAATTATTATGATGAATCAAACACAACAAGTTATCATTGTAAATTCCATATAGGATAAAAAAAATTAGAGATATGTTAGAATTTTTTGAAGACCTATATAACTTGAATAAAGACAAAATATTGGTCATAGTACCCTAATTTATCATTTTAACGCAATGAAAATAAATTTTTTGACTTTTAGAAAAACGTAAAATATACAGTTTACAGCAAAATTAAAAACACATCAAAATACAAAGTAAAACATTATCTCAATTATTTTTACAAAATAATATTCAAATAAAAAAACATTACATACAATATTATAAGTGATTATATTTAAAATAATAATCAATTCATTTATTATCAAAAACAACATTGCATATAATATCAGAAGTTATTTCAAAACAAATATTCAAATAAATTAATACAACATCAAAGAACAATTAATTGTCATGAAACCTCATCCATAACTAAAAAAAATTCACAAGAAGATACAATTATTGGAATATATTTTAAAAAACATTCAATAACAAAAAACCCACTTTTAATATACCTTTGTATTTACGATGCCAAAAGTTATAATATGATTTTCTTTGTAATTTTTGTTGGCATTTTTACGTAAAGGAAATAACACTCCAAATCCCATCACATACTATTGCTTTAATATTGTAGTATATATCATGTATTATCAATAACTTATACAAAAAAATAATTCCAATTATACACAAAATATATACATGGATACATATCATAGTTTAAAAAATAGTAAAACAATATACATTCCCATACAATATGATAGAATTCAAATGCCAAAATGGTTTACTAGAAAATGAAAATAATTAATGGGTTATAAAATTTTAATCAAAGTTTGGAGTCAAAATCCATGTAATCTAAGCACTAAGAAGATCCGCCTAATGATCAAATTTGGGTTAAATACTATAGAAACTACCTTTATCATTGCTAAAAATTGGTCTTGTCAGTATTGAAAATTGGTGACATACATAGATTCCTTAAATCATGCATATTTTATCGGTGCTTTATTTTTCCCCTGATATATGTGACCTTTATAAGCTTTGTATCACTACAAAAAACGATTGCTTTATAGATGTTCTTTTTTACTACTAGGTCCGGTTTAAATTTTCGATACATTGTTTTGTAGTAGTTACATAAACCTCCACATATTTCATGGTTGGTAATCACTATTAGTGGATTTTATATATGTCGTTTTATTGCAACTTAGAAGTGGGTTTTTGTTTAGTTTGTGGTGGGTTTTTTTAAAATAAAAATCCTTAGAAAATAAAATGGGGGATATAAACATAACTTTCTCTAAGTAATTTAGTAGAAGTTATCATAAACCATAATTAAATAGATTTAATTATATCTATTTGGCGATGAATATAAGAAAACACTACTAAATATATTAAAAAATTTATTTTAAAAAAAATAATTAAAAAACATATTCATATAAAAAACTCAATAATATAATAAACTAAATAATAAATACATAATAAACTCATCATACATGTGCAATCATACATCTACAGTCATATATATACAACCTTAGTCAATCCATAACATTAGTAATAAATATGTACATGTAAAATTTGTCCAACATCCACTATTAACTCATGGTATGTACATCCATCCCCTGAAATATGATGCATCCATCTACCATGATAACAACAAACATCATAAACAAAATTTACCACATCACTCCATCAACTCGAACAAAAATAAATCAGAACTGAACATGATAAATTAGAAATATAGTAGAATAATTAATAATATTAAACCATACCAAAAAACTGAGAACCATCAAAAATACCTTATAAATAATGTCGTGGATTAGAATGGTAATCCTCACACCTACTATCGAAATCTATCAACTATAATTCCAAAAAGAATATTTATGAAAAGAAATACAAAAAATATTAAACAAGTAATATATTCAGAATTTTGCATAGAAGATTTTTTATTTTGTTAATAAAAAAGAATAAATTTTAATATATAACAAATAATATATCATGTATAACACTTTGAAAACATAAATATACATATTTATGATATGAATAAACACTTGAAACTGAAAAGGGATAAGTACATAACAATCTAATCAATTTTTAAACTGACTTGTGATGTGGTTGAAATAATCAATAAATTATTTTGAAGATTTGGATATGGAATCATTTAATATATTTCAAAAATAATTCTGAGATGGTTTTCCCATGATTTCATGTTAAGATGAGGTTTTTTTCTAGGGTTATGATCATTACATGTACGTTTTATATTTTAAAACACTAAAAACATGTTTATGGCAATCCCAAACAGAACATAACTCAAATTTTCATGTCATCAGTTTCTATATTTCAATAATAAATATATGGCCATTTTCCAAAGATTTTAATTCCATCTAGTGCTATTTTATTAATTTTTACTTTCTAACACAAATTTTTAAAGACTTTAGTATCTTTAAAAACTACTTATTAAGTTATTATGATTACACCGTACATCGGATGGAATTTTTATCTACATGTACCCATTATAAATAATTCAACGATGGTTTTCCCAAGATTTAATGTCAAGAAAAGTTTGATTACTATGATTTTAACCATTGCACACACATTTTAGTGTTTTAAAACACTAAAAACACATTTACAAGAATACCAAACAAATAATAACTTGGTTTGATGTTACTTCAGCTCCTATATTTTATATATCAATCTATGGTCATTTTTATAGGATATTATGCCCATATGGTGTCGTTTTCATGCTTTTGGCATCCCCAGACATGTTTTTAAAGACTTTGGTATCATTTAAAACTATTTATTGAGTCATTCCAAGCACACCACACACCAGATGGACATGTTGTATGCACGTTCACATCAAAAAAAATTCAAAGGTGATTTTACCATGGTTTCATATAAATATGAGGTTTTTTCTATGGTTTTTATTATTATAGGCACATTTTGGTGTCTTAAAACAGTAAAAATGTGTCAACATGCATCTTGGAAAAACCCTAACTCATATTTATGTTTCATTAGATCTAATATTTCAAAAATAAATCTATGGTCCATTTACTATGATTACATTTCTATCCAATGTTGTTTTCTTGGTTTTGACCCCCTGACAAATGTTTTTAAAGTCTTTGGTATCTTTTAAAACTTCTTATTGAGTCATTATAAGCACACTTCATGTTGGATGAACATGTTGTCTATTTATACACATTAAAAATAATTAAATGGGTGTTTTCCCATGAATTAACTTCAATTTGATGTCATTTTCGATGGTTTTTACCAATAAATGCACATTTTCGTGTTTTAAAAAACTAAAAACTGGTTTACGGGCATCCCAGAAAAATTGTAACTTGGATTGATGTAATGTCAGTTTCTACATCTCAAAAATAAATCTATGGTCATTTTTATATGATTTCATGGCCACCTGATACTATTTTATTGGTTTTTACACCCAACACACATTATTAAATACTATGGTATCTTTTAAAATTTCTTATTAAGCCATTCTGAGCATGCCGCACGTTAGAGGAATGTGTTTTCTATGCGTACACATAATAAATAATTCAAAAATGGTTGTACAATTATTTCACCACAATATGAGGTCATTTTATATGGTTTTTATTGTCACATTGATGTTTTAGTGCTTTAAAACACTAAAAAAGAATTTATGAGCATCAAGAGAAAACTGTAACTCATATTAATGTACTATTAATTCCTATAATTAAAAAATAAATCTAAGGTTTTTTCCTATGACTTCACACTCATCAGAAGCCATTTTCTTGGTTTTGACCTTTTGAATCACATTTTTAAAGATTTTAGTATCTTTTACGCAACTTATTTAGTCATTCTGAGCACAATGTATGTCGAATGGATGTCTTGTCTACACATACATATCAAAAATAATTCAATAATGGTTTACCCATGATTTAAAATCAATATGAGGACATTTGTTATGGGTTTTACCATTACATTCACATTTTAGTGTTTCAAAACACTAAAAAAGTGTTTATGGACATCCACAGAAAACTATAACTTGGATTGACATGTCATTGGTTCTTAAATTTTACAAATCAATAAATTTAATGTAGTTTTAATGGTTTTGACTGCCACACTCATGTTTTAGTGTTTTAAAACACTAAAAATGTGTTTTTTAGAATCTCAAGAAAATCGTAACACGGATTGACGTTTCATCAGTTCCTATGTTTCAAGAATAAATCGAATGTCATTGTACTATGATTTAATTTTCATATGTTTTCACTCTCTATTTTAACCCCCTAAAAACATTTTTAAATAATTTTGAATCTTTTTAAACTACTTATTGAGTCATTGTGAGAACACCTCACGTCAGATGGATGTGTTTTTGTACATACACATAAACATAATTTATTGGTGGTTGTCCCATGATTTTAATTCAATATGAGGTCGTTTTTTATAGTTTTTACCATTAAGTGCATGTTCTAGTGTTTTAAAATACTAAAAACACATTTACGGGAATCCTATAAAAACCGTAACTCAAATATACATGCTATTGGTTCATACATTTCACCAATAAGTCTATGATCATTTTCCTATTATTTTATGGACATATGACACTATTTTTTTTATTTTGATCCACAGGCTCACATTTTTTAAGACTTAAGTATATGTTGAATGGATATGACTTCCGAAATTACATTTCATAAATAATTTAGAGGTGGTTATCCCATTATTTCACATCAATATGAGGTCATTTTATATGATTTTGACCATTACATTAATGTTTTAGTGTCTTAAACACTAAAAGAATTTTTGCAAACATCATGGGAAAATCGTAACTCAGAGTGACTTGATGTTGGTTCTTAATCTTCTAAAGTAAATATAAAATCATTTTCATATGATTTAATGGTCATCCTGAAGGTTTCGGGCATAGTGTAAATTTGGTTGGGACGATACCTGACTTTAATTTTTACCAAGATCAATAATTATTATGGGATCAATACGACGATGAACACCAGTCTCCATGGAATAGAATCAAAGATTTAGATAAAGAAGGAAGTGTCCCAAAACCTTTAGAGAGGATTTTTCATATCATGTTTATAATTAATTTAATTAATTTCATAAAGAAAAGAATACTTGGATCTTTAGTATTTTCTTCATTGATGATGTTGATCGTTCGAAATGACCCTTCCAAATTATCTCATTGCACTAGCGAGGATCCAAACTAGAATCCTTATAGTGGTGAACCACATGTGCTCTGGTGGCCTCTGATCGACACCACTCATTGTCTGGATGCAGCGTGGCAAAGTGAGGGTCTTGTGTCAATCGTTCTTGATCACTTGTTCTTTAAATTTGAATAAATACTGTCATTCTTGAGAGGGTAGAGAAGAGGATTCTAGAGATAAATTGTTTAGCTCAACAATTCTCAATTCACCAAGTGTGGGGTGTGTTCGCTCTGTCACAATAGACGTACTTTCCTATTTATATGAATGGAACTTCAGTTATAATATTTAATTTCATAACAATAATTAAATACATTCATGAACATAGAGAAAACCCATGTTCATGATAATAATACCAAGTCATTATTTATGGTGTTCCAACATGCATAAAACAGAATTATGAATAAAATTTTGTGTCACAAAATAAGAGTACCATCATTATTATTTTAACTTGTGCCAACTAATAATTATTTACCATCATGAAAATAATTATTTTACTACCATACCAGCTTTGGTCTGGTCGAACTCCACTTCCAGTTATTGAACACCTAAATAAATAAATAATTTATTTATTCTCTTAAATAAATATTTTATTTACCAACTTGTAAATAAATATTTATTAAATGTTCAACAAAATAAATATATATTTAATTTAATTTATACGATAATCATAACTTTAATAAAATTATACCACGGTCTTGAGAATGATATTTATTTCATTAATTAAATTCAAATAGAATTTAACTGAGACCACAAAAACACTTAGCATGTAACCCTCTAGGATTCTTTCTCATTGGCATTAGGTGGGCTTGCCTAATGTCCAAGCATACTATCTATCAATGTGTCAAGGAAAGAAGATTAATATCCTAAAGTCGCAACAATGACATCCACATATGAATGCTCACTGTGTAATATAATCACTTTTTCTCAATATCCCATCAAGTAGGTTTCATGATAGTGTCATAAACCCTTATACATGATACATCGTTCTTTGAATACCTAAAATAAACATGTTGTTACACCATGTCCATGGAATTTCATATGATGGTTCTATTTTAATCAAATGGCTAAGATATCAACTTCCATAAATGGAAGGGACAAATCCTTCCTAGACTTATCCATTAATATCATGTCACTCTTGATGCACCCAACGTACCCTACTTCCTGCTAACTATTCACATGACGGTTTTGATCAGTAAATCAAGGTGTGTGATTCATGACTCATATAAATGATAATATTAAAGTCTATGGATCATTACATAATCTCATAGATAGAAATATATGATTACACCAAAACATGAATAATTCCTACTGGCAGGTCTGTTATCATAATCTATTATCTTGGAGATTACCAAGTGAGAACTTCATGAGAGGAAGTCTCATCTTCTTATGAGTACTCGCACCTGATGGTCTGCATGCTATGTGTCCCTTCATAGTATTCCATCCAACCATAGAACTATATTTAATAATATTGTTATTGCATTTCAAGGTTCTCATCATAGTGGAGAACTGCCCTAACCATATCAATGCAACAAATACTCTAGACATTATTACATCATAGTCATGAAGAACAATGAACAATATGTAATGAGATGATTAATATTAAAATACATTAAATATCCATTTAATCAAAGTACAACCAGTTTGTTCTAGGACACCAACTTTTACAAACTCCTACTTGGGATAGAGCCAATTGCCTATGACTTTCAGTCTGCTAGACCTCACGTGGTGATCATGTTTCTGCTGAGTCAAGGATTTATTCAAGGGGTCCACCATGTTGTCTTCCATGGAAATACTTCTCACTGCAACTTCACCTCTCTAAGAAAAATCCCTCAAGAGATGATACTTTTGAAGTATGTGTTTCATCCGCTGATGTGACCTTGGTTCTTTTGTAAGAGTCATCGCTACAGTATTATTGTAGAGACCCGAAGCTTGACATACATTGACATTACATTAAATTTGTGGAATACTTAGTACATAACAAAAACACACACACAAGGATCGTAATAGTTTAGTGTCTTTGGAAACTCAGAATATAATCTTCTAATCCTGGTGAAAGATCTTCAACATCTCCCATAAAGATCTTCCTTTTTTTTAATACCTAAAACCTTTCTTTATATCCTGGGGAAAAGAAAACATAAAAGGGTGAGCTAAAATGCTCAGTAAGGGAAAAAAAGAAATATCAATCACATCATATACATAAGCACATAACTTTTGGAAATCTTAACCTGCAAAAGAGATCATAATTTCATAACATGGAATAAATCATGGCAGTGAAATGTAATCACAATAATCATAACTTAAAACATGAAACTTTGTGGCATACACACATAATCATAGAGAATCATTTCTTGTTAGTCAAGACTCATTTCCAAGACTATCTTAGTGGACAAAGTCCCTTTCTGAACCGAGTCACCCTCGTTTTAGCCCTGTTTTACTAAACCGGTATAACCTACCGTTCGAGCCATGTCTATCTCATGAGATATAAAATCTTTACCAAATTCATTGGAGGGAGGTATAGGTCCCACCCATCTCATAATTATATCATCTTTATGTGTGCCACAAAATCATAAATCATACATCATTGCATAACCAATGTAATAAAAATGGGAACCTTAAACATCATGACATCATAAAACAATTAATATAAGATAAAGGAATTAATAAAAATAATCCCATCACAACATAATCAAATCAATGTAATAATAGGGATAAAAACAGAACCCTTTATTATCTTAGATGGAAAATAATTTTGATAAAACACTTGAACTCCATTCTTGAGAAAAATATCCTTTCTACTTCAAAAACAATTTTCCTTTCATAACATGTCATACAATTTTAAACTTAAAGAATTTGATTAAAAATAAACTTGAAAACTTTTAAAGGAAGCTTCTTGGAAATAATGTTTTAAAAATTCATTCATGCCATATAAGTTAAAAAAACATTCTTTGTACTTTTGTCGGAAAAGTCAAAAAGTACCTCGTACGAAAAATGACAAAAGATTCCTCTCATATCCTTTACTAAAAACTCACCGAAGGGTAAAATTGGATTTAAGAAATTGTAGGTGGATGGAAATAATATTACATATTGAGGAAACATGGATGTGGATGATAAAATAAACCCCAGTAAATACTAAAGTATAAACAATCTCGGATAAAAATGAGATTGTGATATTTCCCTTACCTTAGGTCCGATTTGCTTCGTAAGTATCTGAACCTCCTGTATAATGATTTAAATAAATTCATTGACTTATTACAGAATCATATTCATTTTTATGATATCATATATGGTTCACTTATGACTTTATATTACCCGTTCTTTTGTAAATTCCATGTTAAAGAGCATTTTGGGTAAAATTGTTTCATTTGTCGTCCGTGTTTTGACTTGTAATTATTCATATGATTACTTAGATCATGATTACTTAATTACAGAATATAAAACATGATTTATATATATATATATATATTCATAATATACATATATATAATAAATCAGTAAATGGAAAGAAATACACTGTTCATAGAGACGGTAGGTCATACGTACGCATGAACGCTGTTTTCGTTTCCTTATTGAGTTGAACGGAATTAAGTAGATGACATACATATATATACACATAAATACAGTATCATTATTATGTCATATATTTCATGATTACTTATTATATATACTTTATAATCATTCATGAATGGTTAAAGTGGAGAATGAATCTCATCGCGTCGTGGAGACGGTAGTCCGTACGTACGCACGAGTGATGATATCGTTCTCATGATCGTGGGACTGTATTGGAGTGTATGTATACTATTTAAGAATAAATATAAATTTAAAATAATAATATATAGTTATTATTTACACCATTATACCCATCCAAGTAAGGTGGTGGTGGAAAATAGATTTCACCACGGCGTGGAGACGGTATTCCGTACGTACGCACGCGCGGTGATTTCGTTTTCCGTAGGATGGATAGATGGTGAAATAGGATTGTTTCATACTTATAATAACATATCAGTATATGAGTGATACTGATGTTATTACTTAATAATGAAACAGCCTAAGAAGAAGAAGTGGATGAAGAAATAAAGGTGAAAGAATCGGTAACGGAAATTACCTCTTCTTTGAAGCGCCTCTTTGAGACCTCCTCTTAGGGCACTAAAATTGGTCTTTGAGGAATACCAGAACCTCTAGGATGTTTCTAGGGAAGTGGAGAAGAGAATTTGTCAGGGTTTGGACGAGCTTGAAGGCTCAAAGTTGTGTGAGGAAGAGAGGGAGGAGGTGCCCTTTTATAAGGGAGGAGAGGGGCACCTTTGGAATAACTACAAATATTATTTTATTATAAAGTCAAGTTCGGTTTTAAATAGCTCCAAATTGATTTATTTAGAGGCTAAGGTGGGTATGGGTCTAAATCCTCTCATACAATAGGATTTAGACAAGTTTAGGTTATTATTTTAACCTTATCAATTAGATTTAACTCTAAGTTAAATAATTTAACTTTTACCGTGTCTTTTTGTTTTCTTACACTATATGGTTAATAAACTTACTATATCAAGACAAAAGAACCTCAAGTTGTTTATTATTAATATATATAATCCTATCTAAGTCATTAGGCCGAACCTTGATTTTTAGGAATAAAATAACAATAAATAATATAATTTTTTTAAAAAAACTAATTTATGTCAATTTTGACACTATTTGGTACATTATTTTTATGAAATTCATAAAAGAATTATAAGTTCAAACAAAGTTACTTAAATCAACAATAACATGTCATATTAACCTAGAAAATTATTTTAAGCCATAAAAAGTCTCAAATTACATTTATTTCGGCATTTATAACATCAATTATGTCAATATTTCATTAATAAGACAATTACTGCATCATCTTTGTGTCATAATAAATGATAATTATTTAATCCCTAAAAATTCTAAATAAATTCCTATGGTGTATATAATTGTATTAGATTTCTGGATACCATTCATGTTCTAAGTTTCATGAAGTTTATCACTAGATTAAAATTATTATACTTATAAGATTTAAGAAAGTGACATGTTGTCACATTCTTTGGTTTTAATAATAATTAAATTATTTTTATTGACAAAATTTAATTAAATGAATCTAATACGACCCTTAGGTGATATTGGTCGACTTTTAGTCATCCAATAGTATTTTTAAATTTGTTAGGTTAATTTTAAAATATTATATTTACCCTTAATTACTTGATTTACCTTTAACTATGGTAAATAAAATTTACCGTAGTTACTATTCATAATTCCCAAAAATAAAAAGTAGCTTATTAACATAATTTGGATCCACTGATTCCAAATATGGAATCCATTTTTCCAAATTCAATACCCAAAAGTTGCAGAAATTAAATTAAAATTAATCCCGTTGTCGAAAGAAAACGGGTTTTCTTTAAAACATTGCAAAAGATTGAATTGATTTAACCTACGAATTCAAGGTAAAATCAATGCTAATGTCATACATTATATTAAATGGTAAAAATATATTCTATTTAGACTTTAAAACCATTCAATATTATAATTTAACCACATAAGATATTACGATGAAAAAAGTTTTTTTTAATTAAAATATAGCGTGTTTTACTATTCATTAAAATATGAAAGTTATCAGAAAAATATCAAAACTTTATCTAATGTAAATTTTTATATCCTGATTCAAAAGAAGAATTTTATTTTGTCAAATTGAACTTATAAACATGTCAAAAACTAGATTTAAAGTGGGTGCGCCATCAAAAGGCGGCAAAACTACATTTTTTGAAAAATACTTATTTTACCCGAAAAATTTATTTTGTTCTTATACCATGTTCTAGAAATGTGTAAGATGAATAATAATGTTATAAAATTCAAAATTTAGTTAACACTATTCATAACGGCTAGTTCATGACAATATTATAATAATATATCGTTGTTTATTAAAACCCAGTATTGCGTACAACACACGCTATCGAGGAAGGTCGTGATTGCGTGTAATGCAAGCCAAGTCAGGGTTGCGTGTTGTGAAATAATCCTTCATTGTTTCGTATAACATAATCCAACCATATTTCATTTATACATTGAATATATATATATATATATACTCAATATTGCATAGAATAACTATTATCAAAATTGTGTGTAACATGATCCAAGAATAGTGTTGCGTATACTGCAAGCTAATACGGTGTTGCGTATAGCGCAAGGTAATCTTGGTGTAGAATAAAACACAAGACATTAATGAAATTAAAAGAATATTTTTCATAAAATCTCAGGGTGTTACATTCTACCCCCCTTAAAATGAATTTCTCCCTCGAAATTCGTTGGGGTTATAAATGGTTTACTATTCGAAAGTTTCTTTAATAGAAACCCACATCGTAAAAAGGAATACCAAAACCAATCTTTAGAAACAAAAGTATGAAACGTAACGGTTACCCAAATAAAATAATCACTGGGTTTCCACATAGGTTAAAATATGGATATGGAAGAGAAATCTAACCATCATGTTCTGATGGAGAGTGGTAGAGAACATGGCTATGGAAAAGCCAGCAATCACAAAGCCATAAATTTGTGATGATCTAAGGTACCATTTGATTCATCAGATATAAGAGCACTAGGACAACATTTTTGGTTTTCAAGATCATTTCCCTAAAGTTGATGAAATTGGAATTAGAATATATACTTTCGTGATTTTGGTATAGTCTCACCGTTTGTCGTTCTTTGGACAATTTCCACTTCATCTCTTAAAGAAATGAAGTTGAATTTGTCATTCGTGATGTGTTAGCAGATCATGTGATAGAATGATGGGGCATTCCATCTCTTTCCAACAAAAGGTTAGCAAAAGTTATAAGTCTATCTTATGGTTAATCGTATATGGTTCCAAAAATGAAATTATACTTCATATATCATACCGCTTAATAAAATAAAACTAGTTTCTACTAACCAGGGACTTCTTGTAGGCCAGTGGTAGGCGATAAAGGCCAGTCGCACTTCGGTTGTGGGTTCGATTCCCACAGCCTTGTCCGACGCGATGGGTTGTCGCCCATCCTGCAGGTTGTCCTTTTTCTAAAACTATATTACTATAACATCCCATCAATAATATTGAAAAAACTTTTATCCTTAAACAATACTAACTTATGTCCAACATAATCCATTTTAATCTTTAGGCTTATCCATAATATTGCAGTTCACTCTCATAACATAGTGAAAACGATTACCAGATATTTAATACCATCGTTGATCCCCATATATCATAAGATATGTTTTGTTTGTCACATTCCAAACATTCAAAGTCCTTAATCATGTATTCTCTTGAATACCCATTGAACCTTAGTGAAAAAATGAATGCAGTTAAAAGTTAACACCTTCCACATACCAAAATCCTCAAAATTCTATATACTCAAACCATGATATCACTTAGTCCTTATATCAATCATGAGCTCATGAATACTGTCAAATATTTCATTTTCTCATTTTCCCTTCATTATGCGCATATCATTCTTTTTCCAAAAATATCTCAATAACTTTCCATGGTTACTGGTACCATAAAATTATTGAAAACCACAATAGACCAATACATAAATATTCCAATATTCCACGATACTATATACAACACTATTTTGGAATCCCATTACATAAAAACTTAATCATTCCACCACATCGTTGTCATATTCAACATCGCCAATAGTGATCGCATGTGACTTCCCTTTGTCCTTTGCCTTAAGTGGTTGCTCATGTTGATCATCACTAACCCTTGGATTAGGGCATTTATTAGCATAATGCCCCATTTCCTTGCACTTGAAGCATTGAAGTATTGGTGGTTCGTTCTTTGCAGTCTTTGCTTTGTTCACATCATTAGAAACCCTTTTTCCATTACTTCGACACTCAGCTGCTCGATGACCTTCTTTTCCACACTTAAAACATTTTCTAGTCCCTTTAAGACAATCTCCACCATGCTTCTTTCCACACTTTGTGCATAAGGAAACATTCATCTTCTTTTCAACATTATTATGAGATTTCTCCTTGAACTCCATATTTCGTTTCTTGTCAAAACCATGAGATGGATATGTAACACCATCTTCCATTTCTACCTTGATAGCACAACGCACAATTTCTTCATAGCTACTGAAGTCTCTTATAGCTAATTCCCTTCGAAGACTTGGTTTTAAGCCACTGAAAAATCGATCAACTTTACTTTCAGGTTGGATGATAATGCCAGATGCATACCTTGCAAGTCTTGTAAAATTCGCTTCGTATATACCAACAGATTCATCATCCTTCTGCTTCAACTCAAGAAACTCCTTTTCCATCTTTGTTCGAAGAATACGAGGGAAGTACTTACTGAAAAACAAGTTCTTGAACTCGTCCCATTCCATAGACTCAATTTCATCTCTTGGCCTCGTATTCTTGATATGATTCCACCATTGATCAGCTTCACCTTCCAAACGATATACTGCTAAGATGACTTTATCATGTTCAGAACATTGAAGAACTGAAAATATCTTTTCAGTGGTACTGATCCATTGTTCAGCAACAAGTGGATCGGAAGACCCACTGAAAGAAGGTGGGTGTTGCCTCATGAAAGACTCAATAGAATATTGTTCCCTTCTCTGCTCATTTGGAAGTCCATAATGATTCATAGCTTGTGTAAGTATAGCAATAAGATTTTGCACTCCATCTCCCATAACACTTGTTTGTTCAGGAGGAAACTCATTGCATTGTCCATTACATTGATCAACACGGTTCTTTCGGGCTCCAGCCATCGTCTAAAACCCAAAAAGAATAGTGTGAGAGGCAAAAATCATACTAGGGAAAACAACATAATAAAGGGGGAGTACCCTCAATATCTAACATCTTAGGTTAAATTCTAAGATCATTAGCGCAATTCTAGGACTATAACCTATACATATACTTAACCTTAGAGACATCCCAAGACATACCTTAGAAATATCTCTAGGGATCTCACTAAAGTTCTCGCATCCTAGTTTCCAAAGGTTGACTAAACCTTTCCTCTGATACCAACTGTAGAGACCCGAAGATTGACGTATATTGACATTACATTAAATTTTTGTAATACTTAGTACATAACAAAAACACACACACAAGGATCGTAATAGTTTAGTGTCTTTGGAAACTCGGAATATAATCTTCTAATCCTGGTGAAAGATCTTCAACATCTCCCATAAAGATCTTCCTTTTTTTTAATACCTAAAACCTTTATTTATATCCTGGGGAAAAGAAAACATAAAAGGGTGAGCTCAAATGCTCAGTAAGGGTAAACAAAAGAAATATCAATCACATCATATACATAATCACATAACTTTTGGAAATCTTAACCTGCAAAAGAGATCATAATTTCATAACATGGGATAAATCATGGGAGTGAAATGTAATCCCAATAATCATAACTTAAAACATGAAACTTTGTGACATACACACATAATCATAGATAATCATTTCTTGTTAGTCAAGACTCATTTACAAGACTATCTTAGTGGACAAAGTCCCTTTCTAAACCGAGTCACCCTCATTTCAGTCCTGTTTCACTGAACCGGTATAGTCTACCGTTCCAGCCATGTCTATCTCGTGAGATATAAAATCTTTACCCAATGCATTGGAGGTAGATATAGTTCCCACCCATCTCATAATTATATCATCTTTATGTGTGCCACAAAATCATAAATCATACATCATTGCATAACCCATGTAATAAAAATGGGAACCTTAAACATCATGACATCATAAAACAATTCATATAAGATAAAGGAATTCATAAAAATAATTCCATCACAACATAATCAAATCAATATAATAATAGGGATAAAAATAGAACCCTTAATTATCTTAGATGGAAAATAATTTTGATAAAACACTTGAACTCCATTCTTGAGGAAAATTTCCTTTCTACTTCAAAAACAATTTTCCTTTCTTAACATGTCATACAATTTTAAACTAAAAGAAGTTGATTAAAAATAATCTTGAAAACTTTTAAAGGAAGCTTCTTGGAAATAATGTTTTAAAAATCCATTCATGCCGTATAAGTTAAAAAAAACATTCTTTGTACTTTTGTCGGAAAAGTCAAAAAGTACCTCGTACGAAAACGACAAAAGATTCCTTTCATATCCTTTACTAAAAACTCACCGAAGGGTAAAATTGGATTTAAAAAATTGTAGGTGGATGGAAATAATATTACATATTGAGGAAACATGGATGTGGATGATAAAATACACCCCAGTAAATACTAAAGTATAAACAATCTCAGATAAAAATGAGATTGTGATATTTCCCTTACCTTAGATCCGATTTGCTTCATAAGTGTCCGAACCTCCTGTATAATGATTTAAATAAAGTCATTGACTTATTACAGAATCATATTCATTGTTATGATATCATATATGGTTCACTTATGACTTTATATTACCCGTTCTTTTGTAAATTCCATGTTAAAGAGCGTTTTGGGTAAAATTGTTTCATTTGTCATCCGTGTTTTGACTTGTAATTATTCATATTATTACTTAGATCATGATTACTTAATTCCAGAATATAAAACATGATTTATATATATATATATTCAGAATATACATATATATAATAAATCAGTAAATGGAAATAAATACACCGTTCATGGAGAGGGTAGGTCGTACGTACGCATGAATGTTGTTTTCGTTTACTTATTGAGTTGAACGGAATTAAGTAGATGACATACATATATATACACATAAATACAGTATCATTATTATGTCATATATTTCATGATTACTTATTATATATACATTATAATCATTCATGAATGGTTAAAGTGGAGAATGAATCTCATCGCATCATGGAGACGGTAGTCCGTACGTACGCACGAGTGATGATATCGTTCTCGTGATCGTGGGACTGTATTGGAGTGTATGTATACTATTTCAAAATCAATATCACTTTAAAATAATAATATATAGTTATTATTTACACCATTATACCCATCCAAGTAAGGTGGTGGTGGAAAATAGATTTCACCACGGCGTGGAGACGGTATTCCGTACGTACGCACGCGCGGTGATTTCGTTTTCCGTAGGATAGATAGATGGTGAAATAGGATTGTTTCATACTTATAATAACATATCAGTATATGAGTGATACTGATGTTATTACTTCATAATGAAACAACCTAAGAAGAAGAAGTGGAAGAAGAAATAAAGGTGAAAGAATCTGTAACGGAAATTACCTCTTCTTTGAAGCGCCTCTTTGAGACCTCCTCTTAGGGCACTAAAATTGGTCTTTGAGGAAGAACAGAACCTCTATGATGTTGATATGGAAGTGGAGAAGAGAATTTGGAAGGGGTTGGCCGAGCTTGAAGGCTCAATGTTGTGTGAGGAAGAGAGGGAGGAGGTGCCCTTTTATAAGGGAGGAGAGGGGCACCTTTGGAATAACTAAAAATATTATTTTATTATAAAGACAAGTTCGGTTTTAAATAGCTCTAAATTGATTTATTTCGAGGATAAGGTGGGGATGGGTCTAAATCCTCTCATACAATAGGATTTAGACAAGTTTAGGTTATTATTTTAATCTTATCAATTAGATTTAACTCTAAGTTAAATAATTTAACTTTTACCGTGTCTTTTTGTTTTCTTACACTATATGGTTAATAAACTTACTATATCAAGCCAAAAGAACCCCAAGTTGTTTATTATTAATATATATAATCTTATATAAGTCATTTGGCCAAACCTTGATTTTTAGGAATAAAATAACAATAAATAATATAATATTTGTTTTAAAAACTAATTTATGTCAATTTTGACACTATTTGGTACATGATTTTTATGAAATTCATAACAGAATTATATGTTAGAAAAAAGTTACTTAAATCAACAATAACATGTCATATTAACCTAGAAAATTAGTTTAAGTCATAAAACGTCTCAAATTACTTTTATTTCGGCATTTATAACATCAATTATGTCAATATTTCATTAATAAGACAATTACTGCATCATCTTTGTGTCATAATAAATGATAATTATTTAATCCCTAAAAATTATAAATAAATTCCTATGATGTAGATAATTGTATTATCCTTCTGGAGACTATTCATGTTCTAAGTTTCATGAAGTTTATCACTAGATTAAAATTATTATACTTATAAGATTTAAGAAAGTGACATGTTGTCACATTCTTTGTTTTTAATAATAATTAAATTATTTTTATTGAAAAAATTTAATTAAATGAATCTAATCCGACCCTTAGGTGTTATGGGTAGACTTTTAGTCATCCAATAAGATTTTGAAATTTGTTAGGGTAATTTTAAAATATTATATTTACCCTTAATTACTTGATTTACCTTTAACTATGGTAAATAAAATTTACCGTAGTTACTATTCATAATTCCCAAAAATAAAAAGTAGCTTATTAACATAATTTTGATCCACTGATTCCAAATATGGAATCCATTTTTCCAAATTCAATACACAAAAGTTGCAGAAATTAAATTGAAATTAATCCCGTTGTCGAAAGAAAACGGGTTTTCTTTAAAACATTGCAAAAGATTGAATTGATTTAACCTATGAATTCAAGGTAAAATCAATGCTAATGTCATACATTATATTAAATGGTAAAAATATATTCTATTTATACTTTAAAACCATTCAATATTATAATTTAATCACATAAGATATTACGATGAAAAAAGTTGTTTTTAATTAAAATATTGCGTGTTTTTACTATTCATTAAAATATGAAAGTTATCAGAAAAATATCAAAACTTTATCTAATGTAAATTTTTATATCCTGATTCAAAAGAAGAATTTTATTTTGTCAAATTGAACTTATAAACATGTCAAAAACTAGATTTAAAGTGGGTGCGCCATCAAAAGGCGGCAAAACTGCATTTTTTGAAAAATACTTATTTTACCCGAAAAATTTATTTTGTTCTTATACCATGTTCTAGAAATGTGTAAGATGAATAATAATGTTATAAAATTCAAAATTTAGTTAACACTATTCATAATTGCTAGTTCATTACAATATTATAATAATATATCATTGTTTATTAAAACCCAGTATTGCGTACAACACACGCTATCGAGGAAGGTCGTGATTGCGTGTAATGCAAGCCATGTCAGGGTTGCGTGTTGTGAAAGAATCCTTCGTTGTTTCATATAAAATAATCCAACCATATTTCATTTATACATTGAATATATATATATATATATATAATCAATGTTGCGTAGAATAACTATTATCAAAATTGTGTGTAACACGATCCAAGAATAGTGTTGCGTATACTGCAAGCTAATACGGTGTTGCGTATAGTGCAAGGTAATCTTGGTGTAGAATACAACACAAGACATTAATGAAATTAAAAGAATATTTTTCATAAAATCTCGGGGTGTTACAATTATCATAGTACAGTGTGATGGAATCATTACTTCTAGGTATCACATCTAGCACCTGGACAAATCTTCCATCCAAAATGATTCTTTATCTACCTCAGAAACTGCGATATACTCGAACTCTACTATAGAATCGGTGACCACACTCTTCTTTGAGCTCTTCCAGCTCGCTAAACCTCCATTCAAAGTGAAGTTGTATCCCGTTTGTGACATCATGACATCTTGATCAGTCTAGAAACTAGCATCTGCATATCCTCTTATGAATAGTTCCTCATCTCCTCTATAAACTAGGAACAAATCCTTAGTATGCCTCACATACATTAGGATAGTCTTGACTGCCATCCAATGGTAGTCACCCGGTTCATCTTGATATCAGCCTACCACACCCAATGTGTAGGCGACATCTAGCCTAGTACATCGCATGGCATACATGACTGAACCAATCACTGATGTGTATGGATTCCTTGCCATTATCTTTCTTTCCACAAGTGTTTGAGTATATATTTTCTTGGAAATACGAATTCCATGTGATGCTGGAAAAAATCTCCTCTTTATATTGTTCCATACTGAATCTATTTAGTATCTTATCAATGTATGTACTTTGACTTAGGCCCTGCAATCTATTTGATCTATCGTGATGGATCTTGATCCCATGAATATATGATGCCTCTCTCGAGTCCTTCATGGAGAAGCATTGGTTCAACCATTCCATAACAGACTATAAGACCGGTATATCATTCCCAATAAGTATTATGTCATCAACATATACTATTAGGAAAATGACTACCCTCCCACTAAACAGTTTTTAGAAAAAAGGTTCACATTCATTCTTGATAAAACCAAATTCTATTATGGCTTCATCAAAACGAATGTTCCATGACCTGGATTCTTTCTTTAATCCATAAATGGATTTCTACAACTTACATACCTTATTGGAATCCTTTGGAGTCACAAACCCTTCAGGTTTTGTAATTTAGACATCTTCTTGAAGGTTCTCATTAAGGAATGATATTTCGAAATCCATTTTCCAAATCTCATTGTCATGGTAATCAACAATAGAAAGTAGAATTCTGATGGATTTAGGCATTGCAACTAGTGAAAAGGTTTCATCGTAGCCAGTTCCTTGACGCTGTTTAAACCCTTTTTCCACCAGTCGTACCTTATAGGTACTGACTTGTCCTTCCATGTCCAGTTTATTCTTGAATACCCATTTACAACCAACATGATGTACATCAACTAGAGGATATACCAAATCCATACTTGGTTTTGGTACATGGAATCTATTTCAGAATTCATGGCTTCTTAACACTTGGAAATATTTGTTCCACTTACTGCTTCCTTGTAGGTTATAGGATCATAATCATCAACTAATAATGAGTCACCATCCTCGGTAACTAAAAAACTGTACTGTTTCAGTTATCTAACCTCTCTTGTACTCCTACGAAGTACTTGTGTCTCTAGAACATATTCTTCTTCCACAGGGCTTTGTGGAATCTGTTCTTGTACCAACTCTTGTATACCTTGAGCCTCGAATTCATCAAAGTCTATCTTGCTCCCACTATCACTTTTGGAGATGTTCTCCCTCTCGAGTAATATGGCATGTCATATCACTATAACCTTTTTGTATAAGGGGTTTTATAGGTAATATCCCCTTTTTTCCTTGGGGTATCCTATAAAGGTATAGTTTGTGCCTCAGGGTGCGAGTTTGTTACCTGAAGAGGCCTTAACAAACTCTTCTCTACCCCACACATGTAAATTCGATAACATGTCTTTTCTTTCACTCCAGAACATGTATGGAATACCATTTATGGATTTAGTTGGTACTTGGTTTAGTATGTGTGCCGCATTTTGTAACGCATACCCCCAAAAGGATATTGGAAGACTTTCATGACTCACCATTGATCTCACCATGCCCAAAAAGGTGTAGTTCCTCTTTTTTCTTACATCATTCCATTGAGGTGTGTAAGTAGGAGTGAGTTGGGATAGGATCCAAAACTCCCATAAGTAATCAATGAAGTCCTAGTTAAGATATTCCCTACCTCGGTCTCAGTAGAGTTTCTTAATCTTCTTACCATGATGGTTTTTAACGTCATTCTTGTATTCCTTGAAATTATCAAAGGAATCTGACTTATACCTCATTAAATAGATATATCCATATCTACTAAAATAATCAGTAAAAGTTATAAAGTATGAGTACCCACCCCTTTCTTCAATAGGAAATGGTCCACACACATCGGTATGAACCAATTCAAGAAGCTCTTTAGACCTTTCACCTTTCACACAAAATAGGGCTTTGGTCATTTTTCCTTGTAAACATGCATGACATACCCCAAGTAGTTCTAGTTCAAAAGAATATAAATATCCATCTTGATGAAACATTTTCAACAGTTTCTCATTTACATGAACAAGCTGATGATGCTAAAGTTGGGTGTGGTATGAGTCATGTGAAGTACCTTTTTCATCAATTGACATTACTTTATTTTTGTAATCCAACACATAAATACCATTGTTAAAATGTTCCCTTCCAAAAAAATGATATCTTTATAAAATAAGAAACATTCATTTCCAAACATGAAAAAAAATCCATCTATATCTAGGCTGGATATAGAAATTAGGTTTTTGGTTACAAAACGCAAGTAAAAACAACCCTTTAACACCAAGATCATCCCAGTTGGAAACATGAGGTGGTAGTCCCTGAAAACTACAACAGAAATCTTGGCTCCATTGGGTGCTCATAGATCTACCTCCCCTCAATCAATATTCCTAAATCTACTTGGTTCCTACATTTGGATATATATGTGAGCACCACAATCTATATCTAATAACCAATCTGAAGAAACGGGTAGATTTCATTTGATAACAAACAAACATGAAACTTTTCCTTGATTCTTAGGCTGGGTGCAGTTCTTCTTCCAGTGGCCCTTCTTGCCACATGCGAAACAAACAGCCTCATGTTCCCTTTCCTCCCCTTTGATATTCCTTTTCTTGGAATGCCATGAAGAAGCTTTAGGATTAAAGATATTTGCCTTCCCTTTCCTCTTATTCATCATAAGGACAGAAGGATTTTCGCACTTCATATATTTTTACATTTGGAGAATGAGGATAAGAATATTAGAAAGATACTTCTCAATGTTGATCATATTGTAATTGACAACAATGTTAGAGAAGCTTTGAGGAAGTGATGCGAGTATGGGATCTGTGCCCAATTCTTTAGGGAGTTTAAACCCTAGAACCTTCAGGTTCATAATGTTTCCATTGAGCTTTACTACATGAGACCCAGCTGTGGGACCTTCTCCAAGCTTACTCTGAATGAGTTCCTTAGAGATCTAAAACCTTTCCTATCTTTCTCTCTCCTGCTAAAGACCACGGAGGTGCTTGAGCATTCTATAGGCATCCATGATATCATGAGACTTCAAGAGATCACTATACATTGATGATAACATCAAACATTGAACGTTGACCATGTCGTTCATATGTTTCTCATAGACCAAGGAATCCTCATCACTCGCCTCTTTGGCAGGCGGATCGGGTAATGCTGACTTCATCACATAAGACTTCCGTTAATGGAGTAGGATAACTTGAAGGCATCTAAACCATTCCTGGAAGTTACTGTTGGTGAGGATTTTCTCTTTATCCAAAATTGATCACAGGGATAGTGTGGTTGAAGAGCTTGTATTTTTATTCTACAATTAAAAGAGCAGATCATTAGTAATTTCATGATTACATTTTATGATAAATAAAAAACTTTATTAAGTCTCCCATTATTTTATCACATCCCAATGGCCCTCACCATTGAACTCGGAATGTCTAGTTGCCATGAAATTCTAGTGGCAAGGATCCATATTCCCCTTCACATAACACCAAAAAGGGTTGTTCAAGCTATTATAAGGTATTTAGGTAGGTACGTATTTGCCAAATGTGGGCTTGCAGCTCCTTGATCTGTTGGTTGGACTCCCCAATCCTGAAATCATGACTTTTTATTTCCTAAACTCTTGCCTCCAATATTAAATCAAGTCTAGAAATGGATACTCCTCTTGATCTAATATGGTAAAGTCAACTTGAAACCTTTCATAACATCTTCCTATATAAAAGTAAGTGTCCTAACAGGGGTTGGCCAAACACATAGTTTTATTGAGTTTTTCACTTAATCAAGTAATAGAAGGCTTAGTATGACTTAATATTTTATTTAAGGGATTATTATCTCTTATGCATGAATTTATTATTATCATTATCACATGCTTGTTACTATTAAGTTGACCTTACTTAAGTTGTTAACCATGTCTTGATAATATTTATGCATAAGTCTAGTTTATTTTTTTTCTATCTTACATGCCTATTTAATTCGTTAATTATGTGATTGTGAAAACACATCCATTATGATAAACCATGCAACTGATAGAAATAAAATAAAGATAATGATCATGAGATTTTCTAATGGTTAGTTTATTTATTGGTTGATAAACTAACCCTGGCCTAGGGGAGAAACATCTTGAACCTTTTGGGTTCGTGTTCACAGCTTTCTACCTATCCAACTTTGTATCTCCTAAGATTGGTTTCATCTCTGCTCCAGCTTGAACCACCTCCACTAGCTTGGGAGTTCCATCCATTACATATTCCTTTTTTTAACTCAGATGCAGGTGAACGGTAGAAATGGGTTTTACATAAATGAAACCCTGGGCACGCATTCACTACATATTGATGATGAGAAGGCTCACAGGATAACAAATTTAATTTAAATAAATTAATTAAAACAAACCATCCATATAAAATGGTCTTGGTCTATATCATGATCATCCATACACGCATCGATATTTATGCATAAATAAAACTATCATTCGATTCTTTAATCATTCTTGTTTAAGATAAATCACGCTTGAATCAATAAATTAACATATTTAATTAATCTACCCTTTTATCTTAAACCATTTTCTGAATTTTCTTGAGATTATCATCCATCATAATCTTAAAAAAATAAATTTATTTAAAATTATCTTTGTACATAACTTGTACCTTGGAGGCAACGCGGTGAATTCCTATTCATAACTACCCAATGAGTAGAAATGAACATTACGGAGATGTTAAATTAAACACATATATATAAAACACATATCACGTGTTGTGCCTTAGCTTTACACATTCATGATGGAACACATATCAAGGGTTTTTATAATATAATAATAAATTATAATAAATCTACGTATTTTAGATGAGTACACGGTGTGTAGTTCTAACTACATGGTGTGTACTATTTTTAACTTTCCCTCAAAAGTACACGCCTAGGGAAACAGTGGGTTAGTGTAATTCAGAAATCATTAAAGTACACAGTATTTCTAGTATTCCACACACCATGTAGTTCCTCATTACATGGTCTCCAGCCGGGAAAGTCGCGTATGAGGTACACAGTCCAACCCTAACCCGAAGGGACTACATGTCATATCTAGTGGGCCACACGACATGTAATCCAGAAACATTGTGCCACCTGTTCTAGGTCAACCCAAAGAGTCATTAAGACTTATACAAACTCTAATTACATGGCTTGGTTTGGTAGACCATACCCGATGCATTGAACCTTGGCTACACGGTGTGTACTTCTAAATACACGTCATGTGTTCTTGTGTGGTATATCCAGGAACCTTTGGCACCTTCATATGAGATCATCTATTTTATTTTAATCAAAATTAATAGAATGGATCATTTATGTAAGGTGAACATGAAACAAAAGAAGAGGAACATATCTTGAGATTCATATTTGCAAAACAATTCACTTTAATTGAAACAACTAAATTATTAAATGTGTAAATCATTAACGAAATATTTAAAAAATTATAAACTATGATGTAACTGATATGATACCACTTAAAGGTTCTTTATATGGTGGAAATGTGGTTAGGATGTGGACTGACTTTAATTTTTACCATGATCAATGATTATTCTAGGATCAATATGACAATGAACGTGTAACATCCCGTTTCCGGAAGCCATCCAGAGGCACCCCGTACCCGATTGGTCATATGGCCTAAAGCCCATTTCCCCAAACTCCAGTGGCTGTCGACTAGAAGTGAGGGTTGTGGTGTGATAGTGGGGAAACTATGTCCTCATTGGCAGAGTACACAGTGGAAGTAACAATACATACAACAGCAGAATCAGTAAATATCCAACAAAAATAACAGCAAAAGACTGATAAATAAATAACTGGAGCAGAAATATATGTAAATTATTCGTGATACAAATATTTCTAAGAAAACAGTAAAACAAGTCACAGTATTGAATAGAGTACTAAACCAAAGTACAAAAGAAAAAAAAAACAGATGAGCAACTCCTCAGCATCGCAAGCCTCATCTTGGTCTCATTCTCTCCAGCTCCAGTGAAATCAAGAACCTGAAGTAGAAGGGCTCTTTCCCTTATCTATACCTGCAATAATATAATCTGTTTGGGCCCAAAATAATAAGCCAAACAGGGTGTGAGACAAAGTCCTAGTAGGAAACCACCCAAATATCTATGCCTAACATTCAATGACTATATGGCAGGTAAAAGTTCAGAAAATAGTAAACAAGAAAGTACTCAGTAGAAAACAATCCACAATTTCTAGCACATAATTTTCCAACAAGTAAATAGTCACTCAAGCAAGTAGAACAAACAGGTATCCCTCTGGGTAATTCTCACATACTAACCCCTATGGTTTAACCTACAAGTACTAGAAACCCTCTGGGAGGCACACACAGTCTCACCCCTCTAGTTCAGCTAAATAATAGACTCTCTGGGAAATCACTCACCGTCAATTCCCCCTATGGTCTCATATCATACTAAAGTAACTCTGGGGAAGCACTCAACATCTCATTCCCCCTGTGGCCCGCGTCGAGGAACTACAGACACTCTGAGGAAGCACCCAACTCAAATTCCCCTTGTGGTCTCTCTATGGTCTTCTACACTAGGTTCTCACAGCCCTATGTAAAATCAGCAATTATCGCATTGCGTAACATCCAAAATATCCTCAATAACTACTTGGCTAGCATTCTACAGCATCTCAGCATGGAAGAAAAATCACACCATCCTACAAACTAGGCATGGAACTAGTTATAGACTAACAGGAAAAACTAGACCAAGTTGTCATAAATAGGAAAAACATGCATGGGAAAAGCATCCAAATCATAGTAAAATTACCATATTCAAACACAATAACCTCTACGCAATCATATAAGCAAAGAAGGAAAACAACAAGGGCGAAACAGGAAACGCAAAATACCCCGTTCAAGGGTATTGGTGGAATTTGTACAAAATACTCAAATACATTCTACAGAAAGGCACAAACCGCCTACCTTGAGGTTAGGAGGTCAATATACTTAAACCATGAGACTTGAATCTCATTAGAACTTCATAGATCTATGAAAATTCACAAAATTCTCAATCCATGCTAACTTGACAAAGAGGAGGAATTGGAAAATGATGCTCTAGAAGAAGGGAGAGCTTATCGTTGCGGTTCCAACGCAATCAATAGCGGTCGATTTGGAGAAAGGACGGAGGCTCGGGGGCTCAAAGGAGATTAGCGGTCATACGGGATTCTCTCGGTTGAAGAATCTAGAGAAAAAGCATGTTATGGTGATTAGACGCGACCCCGGCCTGTTTTAAGAAAAAAAGAAAGTACATTGTGTGTACATTTGGAGTACACGGTGTGTACTAGGATTTTCCGTACTTCACTTTAGGCAGCCTCCATGTCACCCCTACATGGCTGCGTGTGTAGCCATGACATGGCCAACACACGTCCTCGAGTGGCAATGAAGTACATTGCATATACTCATAAAGTACACGGTGTGTACTTCAAAAATTTCCATAAACTCCTCTTTTCTCAAAAACTCTAGAAAAAGGGAGAACGTACCTAAAAAGAAGGCCTGGGTTCTTACAAACTTCCCCCTTAAAGAAATTAGTCCCTGAGTTTCCCTAGCATGGCGTAGAAGAAGGAACCCCGAACATCTCTAGCCACTGCGATCGTACATCAGCCTCTCTCTCCCAAATCTGGTCTTGTACTCGCTCGTGATGTCATAGCTCCCATACCATAGAAACAGACTGGCCACGAAGAACCTTTGTACTACGATCAACAATCTGGATAGGATGCTCCTCAAACGATGCATCCGCTTCGAGCTCAACCTCCTCAAGTTGAATGACATGAGATGGGTTTGAAAAGTAACGTTTGAGCTAAGAAACGTGGAAGACGTCATGCATAGCCCGATACCTCTGAGGTAACTGCAACCAATAGGCAACCGGTACAACTCTCTCCAACACCTCAAACACTCCGATATACCTCGGTGAAATCTTACCCTATCTATGAATCCTCTTGTGTCCCAACCTCGGTGTGACATGTAGGAAAACCTGATCCCCGACCTCAAACTCCAGAGGTCATCTCCACTGATCAGCATAAGACTTCTGACGATACTGTGTCATAGCCATCCTCTTCCAAATCAACTCTATCTACACTGAGGTCTCCTAAACAAGACAAGGTCCCACCAAAGTCATCTATCCTACCTCCAACCAATATAAGGGTGATCGGCATGGCCTACTGTACAAAGCCTCATAAGGTTCCATATGAATGGTCTCTTAAAAACTATTATTGTAGGAAAACTCCACAAGAGGTATATGCTTCTCCCAAGAACCTCCGAAGTCTATAATGCAAGATTGTAGCATATCCTCAAGCACTTGAATAGTACGCTTGGACTGGCCATCTGTATGGGGATGGTATGTTGTACTCAAAAGTACATGTGTACCCAAAGCCTTCTGAAGCCCCTGCCAAACCTGAGAAGTAAAACGTGCATCCATGTCTGAAACAATGGAGTGTGGAACTCCATGTAGACGTACAATCTCTTGGATGTACAACCATCCCAACTCATCAACACTGAAGGTATCTTTGATCGGAAAGAAGTGAGAAACCTTAATAAGTCTGTCGATGACAACCCAAAAATAATCACTCCCACGAGGTGATCTCGGCAACCCCGTCACAAAGTCCATTGCGACATCATTCCACTTCCACTCAAGAATGGGTAACTGCTGTTAAAGTCCTGCTGGTCACTAGTGTTCTGCCTTCACCTACTGACAAGTAGAACATATCATGATGAAACCAGCAACATTTCTCTTCATACCTGGCCACCAATATTCGTAGTGAAGATCGTGATACATCTTGGTGATTCCTGGATGAACTGCCCAAACTGAGGAATGAAAGTCCCTCATCAGCTCCTCACGTCTATTTTCTGGCACCCATACACATCCCTGGAACTGCAAGATCTCATCCTCACTTACTGTCTATCCAAGAATATAGTCATATCCTGATGTGCTTCCCTATAAGACGAGGCCTTCAGAATCTGATAGCTTCCTCAATCGTATCTGATCAATAAGTGAAGAGGTAACAGCTACAGAAGATAGAAAAATCTTCCCCTGTCTATCATGAACCTCCAGATGCATCTCAGTGAACAGAGCCATAAGCTGCCACTCATTATTGGCCTCTTGAACTGCCTGTATCGGAGTCCTCCTACTCAACTCATCAGCCACTGCATTTCCCTTTCCCGGCATATAGGCAATCTCAATGTCAAAGGACTGTAGATATTCAAACCACATACACTGTCTCATATTCAGATCACGCTGAGTGAAGATGTACTTGATACTTTTGTGGTCAGTGAAAACCAAAAAATGCACTCCCAGAAGGTAATGTCTCCAACAAAACAAGCCATGAACAACAGCTACCAACTCCAGATTGTGCATCGGGTAGTTCATCTCATGTGGCCTCATCTACCAAGACATGTACGCGACGACTCCATCTCCCTGCATAAGAACAACTCCCATCCCGATACCTGAAGCACTGTAGTAAATAGTGTAGCTCTTTCCCAGCTCTGGCAAGACTAGTATCAATGAGGAAGTCGACCTCCCTTTCAGATCCTGAATGGCTGACTCACAAGATTCTAACCATAATACCTTTTCCCATTTCTTGGTCAGAACTATTAATAGTGTTTCTAGGCATGAAAAGTATTATATGAAGCGTATGTAGTATCCAACCAGCCCTAGAAAGCTTTGCACCTCAAATACGTTCTTTGGTTTCTCCCAGGAAACTACTGCTCTCACTTTCTCTGGGTATACTGATACTCCTGTCTCTGAGATAACATGACCCAAGAAGTGATTCAGATCCATCAAAAAGTGGCACTTTGAGATCTTAGCCTATAACTGATGCTCTCTTAGTGTACTCAGAACGATATCAAGATGGGTAGCATGTTCGTGTCAGGTGTGATAGTACACCAAGATATCATCCACAAAGACCACCACGAAAGAGTCTAAGTATGGATGGAACACTCGGTTCATCAGTGCCTTGAAAACTACAGGCACGTTCGTGAGACCGAACGGCATAACCATATACTTGTATAGACCATACCTGCTCCGGAAGGCTGTATGAGGTATATCAGATGGTCTAACATGCAACTGATGGTAACCGGATCTCAAATCAATCTTTGAGAACACTCGGGCTCCTCAAAGCTGATCAAAGAGATCATCAATCCTAGGAAAGGGATATCGGTTCTTGAATGTCAACTGGTTCAGCTTCCAATAATCCACACAAAGCCTGAGGGTACTGTCTGCCTTCTTTGCAAACAGAATAGGTGAACCCTAGGGAAAAGTACTGGATCGGATGAAACCCTTTTCCTGCAACTCCTCCAACTGCTTCTTGAGCTCCTACAACTCAGGTGTAGCCATCCTATAAGGAGGAATGGACACTGGTGCCGCTCCTGGCATGAGCTCAATAGAAAATTATACCTCACTCTCTAGAGGAAAACCTGAAATATCCTCTAGAAAGACATCCCTGAAACGATACACCACTGGAGGAAAGTCTAACTGCGAAATCCCTCGGTCATCCAGATACAGACTGGAAATCTTAGTTGTAACTCCACCTAGCCCATGATGCTCGGGTCCTTCTCTACTCACCTGGACATCCCACTCACCCTTATGAAGAAAAGATCCACCCTATGGTGATATGAAACTCACCTTGCGGTGATAACAGTTGATGACTGCCTGGAAGAGAACTATCCAGTCCATTCCAAGAATGAAATCATAGCCTGTCATCTCTAGGATATAGAGATCCCATAGAAAGTGATACCTAGCCACTCTAGAGGGCACTCTTTGCACTGACATACACTAGCCGTCCTAGTCCCCAATGGTGTGTCTAGAGTCAAGGTGTCGGTAGAGGAAAAGATAAAGAGACCAAGGCTCTCCACAACGACAACAGAGATAAATCTATGGGAAGACCCTGTATTAAAAAAAGCATAAGACAAAACTGAGGCTACTAAGATCGTACCTCTAACTGTAGAGGGTTCGGGATCCTGCTCTTACTGGGTCTTCTCCACTGCAAAAGCCTGACCTGTACCATAGCCTTGTGACCCTGCCTGACCGCTCTGAGCTGATCCACCCTACTGTCACTGAAAGACTGGTTACTGACCACCATAGCCTCAACCTCCACCTTTGCCCGAACGGCCGGAAGAACTCCAGTTCCCATACTGGTGAGAAACTGGTGGAACTGCTCCTGAACAAGGAGTCATGGATGAACCCCTGTCACCAGCTGCTGGTGAGAAAACCTAACAGAAACGCTGAAGGTGACCCATCTTGCCACAATATCATCACTCCACTGGGTCTCTCTAGAACTGTGAACTCATATGCCCATCCCTTTCACACTGGTAGCATACCACCTGGCTACCTGAAGATGTGTCTCGCCACCACGGATCACCGTACGTAGACTCCATACAGTGCTTCCTACTGTCAGCTGGTAAATCACTAACAATGGAAGGGGAACCACCCTATCTCTCAACTCCTGAATCACTCATATTTCACTTTGTAATCAGTTCCTGTTTGATGATGGAAGCGATGGAAGTCAGCCTGAAGATGTTCACCTGTGAGCGGATCTCCCATCTGAGACCATCCTCAAACTTCCTTGCCAAGAACAACCCATCTCCGCCCTATAGGGGTGTGACACTCTAAATCTCGGTGAAATGAGAGGAATACTCTATGAAAGAAAGATTACCATTCTCTTGGCTCATGAACACCCGGGATCGTTCGGCCCTCAGGGTCTCCGGATAGAAGTAGTCGTGAAAGATGCACTGAAACTCCTCCCACACCATTACCTGCTGATGACCGGCCTGTGAGATCACGTCCCACCACCTCATGGAGGAGTCTCGTAGCATGTAGGTAGCGAGATTGACCCGCCTTTTTGAAGGCATCTCCTGATGCTCAAATATCTTCATCATGGCTTCTAGCCATGACTCTTCAGCCTGAGTTCCTCCTTCCCCTAAGAAGGTGGGAGGATGTTGTTACTGGAAAACCTGCGTCAAGTCTGCCATAGTCGATGTAGGAGGTGGTTCTCCCTGGAAGGTCTACATCATCCTCATAAATCCTTCCCTAAACTATGCATTGGCAGCTATAGCTGGTATCACTGCTGGTGCCAAGGCGGGCACAACAAGAGGATTTGCAGGAAGTCCCTGATCAGCCATATCTGGCATCTGGTCATCGCCTAGAAACTGGCGTGAAACCGGAGGACATCTCGGTTCCATGAATCCACAATGTCAAATGCACACTTTAGGTCACATTATCAGGGACTAAAAAATAGGAGCGTAATAAGGGAACAGGGGAATGAAAGCATTCAAAATTTACAAAACATGACTACACGGTGTGTATAAAGACTACACGGCGTGTTCCCTTAAGTCGTTTACATGGGCGTGTACTTTTTTCCAAAACTGGTCGTTTAATACCCCAACACATGGCGTGTTATCCCAACACATGTTGTGTACCTTAATCATCTTCCTTTTCCCGAGTCCTTCTACATGTTTAAGTCATACAGCTCTCCTAAGACAAAACTACACAGTGTGTTCAAGGTGGACACGACGTGTACTCAACAAGCTTCGCCTAGCCCGTGTTGTTCGTGACACAACCTGTGTACCCAGGTCACACTGCATGGTGTGTTCCAAATGGACATGGTGTGTACTAAGAAGTCCTAACAGACTGTGTGGTTAACTACACGGCTAGCTATACAGCTGAAACTACACAGCCGGCTATACAGCTGAAACTACACAGCGTGTTCCAGGTGGACATGGCATGTATGAGAAAGGATGACACCGACCTGTGTTGTTCATGACATGGTCGGTACCTGGGTCAGACTACACAGTATGTTCAAGGCATACACGATGTTTATAAGAAGAGTCTTCACCGACCGTGTTGTTAACTACATGGTCGGACTCCTAGGATTACACTACATGGCGTGCACAACTGGTACATGGTGTTTTCTTGTAAGATTTTTCATAACCCCATGTCCCTTCCCATACAGTCAGTGTCACGGTTGAAAACTACATGGCATGTATTCATAAAGTACACGGCATGTATTCTGGGTTTTTCTGGGCAGTAGCCTAAGAACTGCTCTGGAGCTCAGAAAACACATGTTAAGGTGCCAAATTCTGATCTGTGAGGGCCCATACTCTCCACGAATCAATGTTTGGAATCTTATACAAGTTACCAACAAGGTAAACAGGTCAATGATCCACCAAATTTCGGTCCATGAGGGCCGATAACACCTCAAAAAACAAAATTTGGTGTTCATTCATGTAATACCTTACACAATAAATTCTCTAACAAGAAGAAAATATTTTTTTATCAATAATCTATCACAACAGCATGTAGAATATACACAATGCCTATCACAACAACATGAAATCATTAATACATCCTAGATAGCATTGAAAGATTGCATGGAATTTGATTTCTAACAGGTTCTTATATGATGCATGAGATGTAATACCCTCATATCATCAGGTTGTGACAGAAATAGAACCACAATAACAACAACGGTAACAGCACAAATCATGTAAATCACCCAACGGTGAAATCAAATAAACAGTAAAATTGCAAACCAGTAAAATTAAAATAAACGAGGTAGTATGGCTTTTCCCTGTACACGATTTAGCTACTCCCAAGCACAGCTTATTACCAAGTACCTATTCCATCCTATCCCTGGATATATGCTCCAAATAGTAAGTCAAGAGAAAAGAAACCCTCTGATACCACTTTGTAACGTCCCGGTTCTGGAAGCCACCCAGAGGCACCCCGTACCCAGTTGGTCACATGGCCTCAAGCGCATTTCCCCTAATGCCAGAGGCTGCCAACTAGCATCAAAGGCCTTGATGTGATAGTGGGGAAACTATTTCCTCATTGGTAGAGTACACAGTGGAAGTAACAACACATACAACAGCAGAATCAGTAAATATCCGACAACAATAACAGAGGAAGACTGATAAATAAACAACTAGATAAGAAATATATGTAAATTATGCATGATACATATATTTCTAGGAAAATATCCAAACAAGTCACAATGATGAATACAGTACTAAACCAAAGTACAAAAGAAAAAACATATGAGAAACTCCTCAGCATCACAAGATTCATCTTGGTCACATGCTCTCCAACTCCAGTGCAATCATGAACCTAAAGTAGAAGGGTGCTTTCCCTTATCTATACCTCCAACAATATAATATTTTTGGGCCCAAAAGCATGGCTCAAACAGGGTGTGAGATAAATTCCCAGTAGGAAACCACCCAATGATCTGTGCCTTATAGTAAGTGAATATATGGCAGGTAAAAGTACAGAAAATATTAAACCGGAAAGTACTCAATAGCAAAAAATCCACAGTTTCTAGAACATAATTTACAAATAAGTAAACTGTCACTCAAGAAAGTTGAAAAAATAGGTAACCCTCTGGGTAGTTCTCAAATCCTAACCCCTATGGTTAAACCTACAAGTACTGGCAACCCTCTGGGAGTTACACACAGTCTCACCCCTCCGGTTCAACTAAAGAATAGACTCTCTGGGGAAGCACTCACCGTCGATTCCCCTATAGTCTCATATCATACTAAAGGCGATCTGGGGAAGTACTCAATGTCTCATTCCCCCTATGGCCCACGTCGAGGAACTACATAAACTATGAGGAAGCACTCAACATCAATTCCCCATGTGGTCTCGCATCATAAAATTAAAGACACTCTGGAGAAGCCCTTACGTCCATTCTCCCTGTGGTCTACTACACTAGGTTCTCACAGCCCTATGTAAAATCAGCAATTATCACATCGCATAACAACCAAAGTATTCTCAAGAACTATTTGGATAGCATTCTACAGCATCTCAGCATGGAAGAACAATCACACCATCCTACAAACTAGGCATGGAACTAGCAATAGCCTAACAGGAAAAACTAGACCAAGCGGTCATAAATAGGAAAAACATGCATGGGAAAAGCATCCAAATCAGAGTAAAATTAACCTATTCCAACACAATAACCTATACTCAAGCATATAAGAAAATAAAGCAAACAACAAGGGAAAAACTGAAAACACAAAATACCCCATTCATGGGTATTGGTGGAATTTTCACAAAATACTCAAAGACTTTCTATAGAAAGGCACAAACCACCTACCTTTAGGTTAGGAGATCAGTATACTTGAACCAAGAGACTTGAATCTCCTTATAATGTCGTAGATCTAAGAAAACACACAAAACATTCAACCCATGATAACATGAAAAAGAGGAGTAATTGGAAAAAGTTTCTCTAGAATAAGGGAGAGCTTACTGATGTGGTTCCAACGCAATTGATGGCGGTCAATTAAGAGAACTGACGGAGGGTCGGGGGCTTAGAGGAGATTCACAGCCGTACGAGATGTTCTCGATCGAAGAAGCTGGAGAAGAAGAGTGTTCTAGAGATTAGATGGGACCCTGGACCGTTTAATGAAAAAAAAGTACACGGTGTGTACTTTTGGAGTACACGGCGTGTACTAAGCTTTTCCGTAATCCGCTTTAGGTGACCTCCATGTCAGCCCTACATGGCCATGTGTGTGGCCATGACACGGCCAGCACACAGCCTCGAGTGGAAATGAAGTACACGACATGTACTCATAAAGTACACCGCGTGTACTTCCAAAATTTCCAGAAACTCATCTTTTCTCAAAAACTCCAAAAAAAGGAAAAACATACCTGAAAAGAAGGTATGGGTTCTTACAGAACCCCAGTCTCCGTGGAATAGAATCAATTATTTAGGTAAAGAAGAAAGAGGCATGAAACCTTTACAGAGGATCTTTCACATCATGTTTATAATTAATTTAATTACATTCATAAAGAAAAGAACACATGGATCTTCGGAATTTTATTCACTGATGATGTTGATCATTTGGAATGACCCATTTAGATTATCTCATTGTGCTTGCGAGGATCCAAACTAGAATCCCTCAAGTGGTGATCCTAACATGCTCTGGTGGCCTCCGATTGACATCACTCGTTCTCCGGGTGCTAGCATGGAAAAGTGAGTGTCTTGTGTCGGCTGTTCTTGATTGCTTATTCTTTAGCCTTAAAGAACATCTCTCATTATTGAGATGATCTAATAGAGGATTAAAGAGATAAATTTTTTAGCTCAACAATTCTCAATTCACCAAGCACGCGGTGTGTTCGCTCTGGAACAATAGATGTACTTGTCTATTTATATGCAAGGAGCTTCAGTTACAATATTTAATTTCGTAAAATAAATTAAATAAATTCATGAACTTAGAGAAAAATCATGCTCATAATAATAATACCACACCATTATTTATGGTGCACCAAATTACGCAAAACAGAATTATGAATAAAATTCTACGTCACAAAATAATTACATCATCATTATTATTTTAACTTGTGACAACTAATAATTATTTATTGTCTTACAAATAATTATTTTACTATCGGATCTTCCTTGGTACTCTCAAACTCAACTTCCATTTATTGAACACCTGAATAAATAAATATATAATTTATTCTCTTAAATAATTATTTTATTTACAAACTAGTAAATAAATATTTATTAAATGATCAATAAAATATATTAATATATTTTATTTTATTTATGTGATCATCTTAACTTGAATAAAATTATTCCATGGTATTGAGAATAATATTTATTTCATTAATTAAATTCAAATATAATTTAACCAAGACTACAAAAACACTTAGTGTGTGACCCTCTTGGGTTCTTTCTCATTGGCATTAGGCAGGATTGCCTAAAGTCGAAGAGTACTGTCTAGAAATAGGTCAAGGAACCCAAAATAAAGAACATAAAGTCACAACAATGACATCCAAATCAAAATTCTCACTTTGTAATATAATCCCTTCATATCAATATCTCATTAAGCAGGTTTCATGATAGTGTAATCAACCTTTATACTTGATACGTTGTTCTTTATCTACCTGAAATAAACTCTTCGTTACACCATGGCCATGAAATTTCATGTGATGATTATATTTCAATCAAATTTTAATGATATCAACTTCCATAAATGAAAGGGACAAATTATTCCTCGACTTATCCATTTATATCACATCACTCGTGATACACCCAATGTACCTACTTCCCGCCAACTATTTTCATGACAGTTTTAATCAGTAAATCAAAGTGAGTAAGTCTTTACATGTATTAATGATAATAATAAAGTCTATGGATCATTACACATGATCACAGATAGAAATATATGATGACACCAAAACATGTGGAATTCCTACTAGTGGGTCTGTTCTCATTATCTCATATCTTGAAGATTACTAAGTGAGAACTTCATGAGAGGAAGTCTCATCTTCTTAAGAGTCCTCACACCTGATGGTTTACATGATATGTGTCCCTTCATAGTATATCATCCAACTGTAGAACTATATTTAAGAATATTTTTATAGAATTTCAACGTTCTCATCATAGCGGGGAACTTCCATGACCTTATCAATGAAAAAAATACTCTAGAACATTATTACATCATAGTAATGAAGAACAATGAACAATATGTAATAAGATGTTTAATATGTAAATGTATTAAATATACATGTAATCAAAGTACAACCAGTTGGTTCTAGGACACCAAATATTACACATCCAACTCTGTTTTCATGGTTTTGACCACTTGACAAACATTTTAAAAGACTTTGGTATCTTTTAAAATTTTTTATTGAGTTCTTCCAAGTAGACCACATTTCATATAGACATTTTTTCTTTGAATACACATAAAAAATAATTAAATGGTGATTTTCACTTGACTTCACTTCAATATGAGGTCATTTGATATGGTTCTTATCATTACATGCATGTTTTAGTGTTTTAAAACACTAAAAATGCATTTATGGGCTTCTCAGGTAAACCATAAAATGGATTGATATTCTTATAGTTCATAAATTTAAAAAATCCATACATTGTCATTTTATTATGATTTTATGACCATAAAACACCATTTTATTTATTTTGATCCCCTAACACGTGTTTTTAAATACATTAGTATCTTTTAAAACTACTTATTAAGTCATTCTGAGTGCACTGCACATCATATAGATGTGTCTTCTGAAGATTCTTGGTTTAGATATATCATTTAGAGGGGGTGGGTGTACTAGTAATTTACTTTTAACAATTTATTATTTTCAAATAAACCTATACAGTCCTTTAATATCTCAATCCCTTGTTTTTAAATGTCTCACTTCTCTCTTATAAAAACAACAGAAAGTACTAAAAAGTATACAATGATTTTTACAAGGTTCTCCCCCGATGTGGGTGACTATGTCCTTGAAGTGTTCAAGATAATACAAGACACTAATTATTCTCTATTAATAAACAATTTGATTACAAGTACATAAAATCCCTACAAATGTCTGATAGACAAACTCCTATAATGCCTGATAACAAATGATTACTATAGGCTATATCCCGATGGGATTTTTATACTAGAATCCCATTTGTGTTATTTATACTAACTCTCTCCAATTGAGTTATATTCTTAAAATATATGTTTTTTTATATTGGAATCCTTTCGGTTCATCAATGATCATTACTAACTCTTTTGAATAGTTATTCAAATTCCACTTACTTTGAATGCAGTGATATGTCGGACTTGTTATGCTTCAAGTCCACTCAGACAAATATTTTTATTAATTATTGTCCTTTATCAAAAAAATTATCATGCATGTAACATACATACACTATTATTCTTAAAAAATCAATTATATATCATACATTCATATTCTCACATGTATTTGCATTTAATACATGTACCATGAAAATACTTTGCACAAAGGTATGTGTAACAAATTGTACACTTTGTATTTTCTTCACACTCACCGAGTATTCACAACAATACATAGTGCACATGCACATTCATGTATGAATGTGGATGAAATACCGATTGTTCTCTAACTTTTTCACAAACATGAATGATTCTAGGTCATGAAAACAAAAATACAACTCATCACGCTATCTTGAAACCCACAGTCTCCTTCTTACAAGCATGTAAGAACTTATTGTATCATGAATAGCATTTTTAACACTATTCCTTTGTGTAAGTCACATTTTATATATATGTTCATCCTTTGTAAAATATTTTACATGGATTTCTCACAACAATACCTTCATACAAGTGATAAGTGTTGTTTCTAAAATGATTCACACAAACCAGAAAGATAATGGAAAAGGAATTTGTGATAACTTGATGGATTCATGGAACCAATTTCTTTTTGAATCATTTTTAGTGTGCTATGTATGGGTTGGGTGCTCAGAGACACCACCTATTCTTCACACGAGTAGTACTACAAAGAAAATCCTATGTGAATTAGATCGTTTATAGTGGATCTAATTCCCCTGAAACAAGATCCTCTCATGGTCGATAAAAAAAATATGGCCTCGGTGAACAAAATATTTATTATTGATGATCACCACCTCAACGTCTCTTACACACCTCTTCAACTCATGTTTCATGACTATGGAAAAACAACGTCATTATTATAACTATATTTCCTACACACTACATATTCTTGTTATGGTCTCCTCTTTAACATGTAAACAACTTTTAATGTAATTTAGATTATATTAAAAACATCTAGACATTAAAAATTTGGTAGAATGTTGTGGTTTGATGGAGAGATAATGTTTTATGTAGAACTTGGCACACAGTAGCTCTATCAATAGAACGAAGTAGAAGAACATGCAGAATGCTCGGTCTAATGTCTCAGATAAAACCGATCTAAAGGTCATCATTTAAAATTTATCATTAAAGGAGGGTAAAAAATACCTATACCCTTCTTATCCCAAATATAAATTCAAAGTAGTTCCATGCTCCCCTATAATACAAAGTATGTCATCTTAACACCAAAATCGATTAATGGTAACTCCTTGAACGTCTTCCGGCACCGCTCCATGATGGCCCCTTTCTCTATTGTTGTACCTCCCCGCACGGTGGCTCGAAGATACTCCCATGTGCCTTAACTTGGAGTCCCTTGCATGTTATCCCTCGTCTCATCCCTACCGACAACTTATCTAGGGTCGATCCTAGTGCCCACCTCAGCAGTTGTGCACCTGGATATCTTGGTTAGTTTGGCTAACTGGGCAATATTTTTTAATTAAAGACTACCAAAAATGTTATCCAAACATAAAAAATTACTCCATCGATCAAATACCATCTAAAAATAAAACCAAAAACATCATCAAATCCTCATGCAAAATAAATAATTTTTCATGTCCTATTCATTTTCCAAACCATGAAGTAAGCATGGTGTCAAATAAACAGTGGCACGTGTCTTTTGAACTATAGAGCTACTCAATAATCATCACAATTTATGTTTATTCATTTCTATAAAATATTCCAATAAAATAATCATGTCTGATTAATGAATAATTCCTAAGAATAATTCAATGGAAGAACTCTATAATTCCATCAGTGTAACATTTATTTCTCAGTATACAATCATGTTGACAACAATGACAACATAATTATTACATTAATTAGTATGGGTTCTTCAATATTCCCCTTTAGATTTATTTTCAACACCCATTTCTTTCCCAATTTAATTTTTTATCCCCCCTATAAATTGATAATAAAACCAAAGATATGTATGGAATATTTCTCATCTCATTTTTCTTCTAAAAACATGATCATCTATTTTATATGAAAATTTCATGATCACTTCAAAGTGGGGAATGATCTCAGATGTTTTTCTTATGAAAGAGTCTTTAGATAACCAACTCTAACTAAACACAGGATAATTAGATGTTAAAACAATAAAGATATTCCATAGATGTCAAATCTATAAATAAAATTCCATGTATGTGAAATCATGATCAAAATGTCTCAAGTATCATTCAAGGGGTTGAAAGTAATCATATTTATTAATTAAATGACAAATCCTCCACATACTTCAACAAACTCATTATAATATTTATGTTAAAGTGATAAATATCCTCTTTTTATTATTTTTTCTTCAAACAAGAACCCCCCCCCATAATTTATAGGATAATACAATTAAAAAAATAGAAATGTGATTGAAATATCTTGACCTTATGTTTCGAATATATTCAATGTTTTTTTTCAGATCAATTATCAAGGTTGATCCCCCATAAGGTATTCATAATTTTATTTCATTTCACAAAATTCATTAATCTCTATGGATTACAATCTCATAATTATATACAAAAGTGATATCCTCAAAAATCACCTTTAGTTCCTTGCATAGTTAGTTCAAAAGACGTAAAATAATAGGGGATAAAGAGAGACATATTCATCTCTCAGAAATAACATTCAGACTGAGAGACTTCTCTCAATATATTCCATTATTATATTACAATCTCATTTTGAGAATATTTCATTGTATTTTTCTTTTTTTTATTTTCATTTATTTCACTATAAATTTTCTTTCCCTCTTCATCTTTGTGTTGAATAAATTTTTGAACCACGATCTTATGAATCTCCAATTTACCAACTATGGATAACTTCTTGTCAACATCTACCTAATTTTATGAGACTGATTGATTTCTTTTAGATTTAAATATTTTCTTAGCTTCCTATAATTATTTAGATAATTTTAATTTATGTGGACAAACATTTATGTATTCTTTCTTAGCATTCTCATTCTTCTCAAAGTTTCCCTTCTGAAAAGAATTTATTTAAATAAAATGGTCAAGGGTATTTTATTTTATCTGATATTTAATTGCTTAATTATCCTATAACGTCTATCCGAGAAGTGTTTTCATGAAAGATTTAGCACAATGACTTTGTTGGTCAAAATTTTTATATATTTCTTTTAGACTGTTAAAATTATTCTGAGTAGATAGGATTGTTGATTTCTCATCAACAAACTTTTTCATTCTAATATTGATCCTTATTTTCACTATGATTATTATTTTAATTTCAATATTTATCTATGTTGATATATCCCAATTATGAGGAAGTGACATATTATACTAGTAGTAGTAGTAGGATTTGTTCCCAAATGTACCACAACACCAGTAGTAACCTCTAAAACATTGTCTCCAAAAATCCTGAAAATTCTATTGCTGATAAAAAAATTCCAGGATATACTCCAGCCATTATGTTTCCTCATTCCTGGATAGTATTCTTTTCCCAACATTATTATGTACTCACTATCATTATTTCTCAACATTATTCTATTTTTATGTCATAACCTGCACCACTAGATGAAACAGATTTTATATAACTGGTGAAATTAGAAATGACTTATACCTTCTTCTTTGGACCGATCATCACAATAGCTTTGGATGATTCATCTTGAATATTCACTTATTTATCAAAATCATCTCTCATTATTTTCTTGGTGTTTTCGGATTTAAGTCACAAATATTGTTCATTATTCAGTTCTTATTCTTTTGTAGCCAAATTTTCATTAATATCTCTCATCATCTTCTCATGTTCTGGAATATTCACCTTGGATGTTTTGATATCATCAATAAGGACATTATACTTCTTGTTTTAATTTATTTTCACTTTATTTACCAATTGGATTAATTTCATGAGTAGAGTGTTTAGATCATAATATGACACAAGTTCAGATATCAGCATGTACTCATTATAGCTCTCTTATTCTTTCTCATTATTACTTGAAGAATCAACTTATCTCTTAAATTTTGAAATGAATGTTTTATAATTTTTAGTAGAACCGTCATATTTTGATTCATTCCATTATAAAGAGTCTTTATAAACTCTCTTACTCAAAATATTTTTCTTGTACCTCCTTGAGAACTTTTTCTTCATTCCACTATCACCCTTATTAGGTTTTTCAGATCTTATTTTAATTTAGTCTTCCTCTTCGTCATCACTCTTAGAATAATCAATATCTTTATTTGGATAATTAATTGAAAAATGTACAATTTCACCAAAATAATTTCCCATTAAATGAATCAAACCTTTAAATTTCCCTCTTTATATTATAATTTTTTTATAAATAAAGGTCATGAATCTTTTATAATATGTATTACATACCTCATCCTCATTATTATATGAGAATGGTTCACCATTATTTTCCTTCAGATGGAGACTTTTCATAGATTTGAAATCTATTTACTTCATATCATTATTTTTTATCATTTGAAATTTTCTCATCTCATAACTGAGAAGTTTATTATGAAATTCATCAAGGGATAAGTCTCCAACTTCTTTAAAGGTATAAATCTTTTGATCAAATCATACAGAAAAATTACGCATATATATTTTTACAATAGATGAATCTTCCAAAGTTTCTCCAAAACCCCTAATATGAATTAAAATATCATTCACCATAGTAACGTAGTCATCAAAAATAACTTCATTATCCATTAAAATATCTTCAAAAATGAATCTCTGGATTTGAATTTTTGTTTATTTGATCAATACATTCCCTTCATAAATATTCTCAAGTTTATCCCACATCTCCTAGGCTATTTTTAGTCCCCTCACTTTAGTGAACACATTATCACAAAAGGATAAAAATAGAATTTCTGGCTTTCCCATCTACTTCAATATTTATTTTATTAGCATGTGTCATTGGAGCATCTACTCCTCATAGAATAAAACCTAATGTTACAGAATCACTAACTTTAATCCCTTGTGAAAGAAGATATGGAAGCATTTGGTTCTTCCATACCTAAAAGTCCTTACCATAGAAGAAAGGAACCCCTCTATTATTGAATGAATTAAAACTATCCATCATCATATATTCAATAAGGATTGGATTATTATAGAGGGAACCTCGGGATCTAATACCAATTGAAGATTTTAGGTTCAGATATATTATTGAGATGGGGAGGGGTGAATCAGTGATCTACATTTTACAATTTATTCTTTTTGAATCAACATTTGTGGTTGGTTAAGATCTTGATCCCTCATTCATTAGAGTATCACTTCTCTTTTATGCAAAAAATGAAATTATTGAATAAATAACACAATTATTTTTACAAGGATTTCCCACGATGTGGGTGACTACATCCTTGTTGCATTTAGGATAATTTGAGACATAGATTATCCACTAGTAATGAGAAATTTTATTAGAAGTAAAGAAAATCTCCCAAAATTCCTAACAAAAAAACTCATGTAATTCCTGATCACTAGTGATTATTATGGGATATCTCTAGATGTAATCTTTAGAATAACAATGAACTAGTGTTATTTATATTGTCTTCCTCTAGTTGAGATATCTATATAAAATATTCAGTTTTTATACTGGCATCCCACAAGTTCTTTAATGATATTTACTACCACTGGTTAACATGTTTTCAACATCCAATGACTTATGATGCAGTGATATGTTTTCCTTGTTCTACTTCATGTACACTCAGTCGTATCTTATGATTAACTATTGTCCTTGATCACAAAATTTTTTATCCATGTCAGATGTATATACTATTATGGTCAACACAAATCATTATATCTCATGCATGAATGTTGTCACATGTATGTGTATTCCATGTATGTATGATGAAAATCCTTTGCACAAAGGTATCTATAACACACTTTCAACTTTGTATTTTCATCAAACTCACTTAGTATTCACACACTTTCTACTACTTAGTGTGCATGCACAATCATGTATGCCTGGAGATGCAATACCCATTGTCCTCTAACTTATTCACGAAAAATAATGATTCTAGGTCATGAAAACAGAAACCTCTTATCAACTTGAAGCACATTTTATCCTTCATATAAGTGTGTAGGCACTTGTTGTGTCATGAAAAACCTTGTGTGCATTATTCCTTCATGTAAAACACACTGTTTATGTGTGTTATTACTTCTAAACATATTGTATGTGGCTTTCTCACAACAATCCAATTAGTCTAGTAATAAGTTTTATTTCTCAGATGATTCTCACAAACTAGAAGGATAGCACACAAAAGAAATTGTGCAACCTTGATTACTTCATAGAACCAGGTTATTCACAAAGCACCTTGAGTGTGATATACACTGTTTAAGTGATATCGAACACCTCCTCTTCTTATCATATAATGAACAACGTGAAAACTCCTCCTCTATGAATTATAGAATTCATATTGGTGTTATTTCTCCTTAAACAAATCCTCTCATGATCAACAACAAAAAATATTTCCTCGATGTACCTAATATTTATAGGCGATGAGCACCACCTCAACCTGTAATATACACTGCTAAATATTGTGTTTCATGACTATGGAAAAACATTATCATTATTAAAACCATAATTTCTACACACTGTATATTCTTGAATTTATATTTGTTTTAACATGAAAACAACATTGTATGTAATTTTGATCATATTTAAATCATAAAGACATTCAAAAGGTGATCATAAGTTTTGATTTGATCGAAAGATAATGTTTCATGGAGAACTTGACATACAGTAGCTCTCCCAAAGGATTGAGGTTGAAAAAGAAATGATAACCATGATCCAACAACTCAGATACACATGGTCGGGGTGTATCAACATATCAATTGGATGACCTTCTATGCATGATTAAACAGACATCATTGAAATTGAATCGAACCCCCACATAGAGGGGAGTATCCATCATTGACTAGTTTCAATTTATACTTTTTTAGTTATAATTTCCCCTTTCCTCGTGTTGTTGTGTGAAACTGATGATTTGATGGTAGCATCGTCTGTATCCTTTTGTTTTTTCAAGGTGTGTCTTAAGGAAACATGGAAAGAAATCACTATAAATTCCCCTTTTTTAATTGATATGATTTTGGTATGGCAGGCATTGTGGAAGTAGTAGTTACATTCCTCTCCTATTTATATTTATGGTAGTGAGATCAGTCTACGCACTTATGATAATGTGACTGAGAGTGGGACCATGAATTTTTGGATTTTCATTTTCATGTAAAATAATGAATTTATATCTACAGAGATAGAAAGTCCTCATTCTATGTTAGTTAGTTGATCCTTTTCTTCTGCTAGTCCTGGATAACTAAACTGATTACTAATCTATTTGTGTGGATCCCTTTCCTAAAATCAAATGGGAGGTTCACGAGTTATGTACGCATTTTCTATCTCCCTATATCTTCTTAACATCCCCACACAATGAGAGAAAATTCATGCAAAATCAGAATCATCGGCATTTTTTCCAATTATAGTGGGTCTATATTGTATTTCTTTCTTGAGGAGATATACATGAAATCAATCTTTTCATATATGATGGAAATTTATGTGCTTCTTTGTAGTGATTTTCTCTACCGCATCTTATTGATGCTTCATCTCTTGTTGTTGTTTTGATAGATTCACTTTTTCTAGGAACATGTTTATCTTATTAAGTTACAACTGACAGGGTATCCATGTGATTCAAATAGAGACAGAGCTCAAAACTCCCCATGGAATGAGTTAAAGATATAATGAACAGTTGGTCGGGCGGTTGAAATGGATCCACCATATGCCTTATCAGTCTCTGGTGCGCATTTAGATTTTTTCTTCCTTTCCCCCTTCATAATTATTTTCAAAATAACTAGCTATTATTTTCAAATAGTTGATCATATGAAGCTATGTCTGAATGTATATTAATGGAAGTTTTTTTAAGAATTTATAGGTTTGGAGAAGAATTTGTATTATAGTAGTTCCAAATCCAACTTATAAAGTTTTCATGTCATAGGGTTTATTTCCTAACCCTTTAAAAATAGTCAGGTCTTTTAGAACCTAACCCTTTAGAAAGGGTTAGATATTTTAGAATCAAACCCTTTAGAAAGGATAAGATATTTCAGAACATAACCCCTCAAAAAGGGTTGGGTATTTTAGAACCCAACCCTTTAGAAAGGGCAATATCTTTTAGAACCTATCCCTAAAAGTTTAGATCTTTTAGAACCTTATTTATTACAGACAGGGGATTCAGCTTAGGGATATTTGACAAGAGCCTACCAAATGTGTCAAAGGTTGGATCACACCACCACCAATGACACATGAATAATGTTTCTGTACACCTCTTCCTTTCTTCAAGGAGAGTAGTTTCATTAACTTTTAAAGTATATTACTGACATTAATGAGAGTCTATATGTATCTCTTCTCTTAGATTGACTTATGAGACCTGAAACTTATATTTCTAGAAATCTAGATCCATAGTCCCCATTATATTTATTTAGTTATTTTATTTTTATTTATAGTATATCATAGTAAACTATTATGAATAAACGACAAATATATTAGAGATAGGGGTGATTCTTGATATTGATTAGGAATCCTACAGTGATAGATAGTTTGACAAAGGACACCAATTCAAAAAGAACTACTAGAGACTACAAGAGAAATGGAAGAGGTACATGGATCATATACTGAATTGAAAGTCAATGAAAAATGGAAGTGGTACCTGAAGCACCAAAAAAATCAATTCATCAAGCTTAGGACTACTACCACTAAAAGAAGGAGATGATTAATAAGTTATGAGGAAGTAGTCACATCCTCTACTGACTTTGTTAGGATAACCGAACTTATTCGTGTATATTAGGATGATTGGAATTTACATACTTATTCCAGAAATCATGTAGTAGCAGTAGCATAGCAGGGTGGTACAATAGGCTCACTTCTCTCCCTGGTCCAAAAATAGGAGCTGGGTGAGCTGACTGAGTCACGAACTCTCTTCCGTATGATGGAAACTCGTGATTTTTTCCACCTGAGCCCTTATAAAATGAATACTTATCACATTTTTTGACATCCACCACTCTGAAATCAGGAGGATCTAGAATTTTCTATAAGAATTTCACAAATGAACATCAACTTGTATGATAATAACCTGGTAAGTCCCATGCGATTGAGATTCACTAGCTAACTACTTAGAGCTACTGTCAAGACTCTATCGTACTCCTTGTGTGGTTTGAAATCCCTCAGCTAGTAGTAACCATCCTAATTCCCAACCTAATCTAAGTGACCTGAAAAAAATTATACTAACATAGGGTGAGTATAACAGTATATTCAGTGGGATCCTCTATGGATCCTCTTATGAAAAAGTAAAGAAAGCATGCCAAAGAACAGTGAACAACAAGTGAAACTAACTCATCACCTAAACAGGTATACTATGTTCCCAGCTACACCATGGATACTCTCACCAAGTATTTCATACAATAGTATATAATATAATAAAGAATATCAAGGGTACCCCGCTAACACTGCCCCACTAGTTTTTTGGTTTTTCCCTAACATCACATGTCTAAAGCATCTTTCTTCAAAAAGGCTTGCATGCACACACTTGGGAGAAGCACCACAACATGAACCTCATGCAACACAACTGATACGTCCACATAACCAAATTAACAAGCTGGTTTTTGGGATCCACCACAGCTTACATAACACATATCATACGTCAGGTATTTAACCTAAATCTATTATAGCTCATACACCGAGTAAGGATTCTTAAGACATCACGACCTATACATGTTACACCTATAGTAGTCCATAGGAATCTATATCCAGAATATATGTGTGTGAATAAACACAGGCCATTATAACCCTCTACAAACATATATGGGGAAAACTAACTGTTGTTCCTACCATCACAAGTAACTACCAAGAGAAGAGATAGAGGCCAAAGGGTGTAATCAGCCATCCATCCTTCCACCAGAATGTTGGGAAAAACACCCCCTAGTTTTCAGAATCCCCATGGTGTCAGTTTCCCTAACTGACGAGGTGGAGTAGCGTATAGAAACACACAAATTATAGAATATACAATAACTCACAACCACACTATGCGAATGACCTAGTCTTATACTCAAATGTATCTAACGTCTCTCGGACTATCAGCTACCACTGCTAAGACAAGGATTCATATAAGCACACAAGCATTTAAAGAGCTATATTAGGTTACTTTATCCCTTTTTATCATTTGAACATTACTTTAATTATTTCTTTAACCATTAATTAACTCTTATCAATTTCAAAATACATTTCATTAGTATCACACCCAAATCCCATTGTACCTATAAATTTAAACCTTATCATTGCATCCCAGCAAGCTCCAACCACATGGGTTGAGATCATTTATTCAATCATTTATTAATATCATTATTACATTCCCATATTCCCAAACATTATAGAAAAACATTCTATGCTACTAAACACGAGGGGGATCAACATGGTGAGTATATGGACTACCTGTCAAGTCTTTTCCACCTATAGAATGAGAATATAACTATCCTCCCTAGAGAAGATAAACATGAAAAGCATGTGGCATACCACGTGCATCTTCACCTCTTTTTAGAAGGAGGGTAAGAAAGACCAGCTTCCTTCGGTAGTGGAGAATGTAAAGAAAATAAATAACCAAAATGATTCATAAAGCATCCAATCATTCATATCCATCTCATGTCATCATCTCTAGTGTCCTCCTTGAGACCCACATGCGTAAACTGATGCATCTCATCACTCTAAGCGTCAACTGCTGCCACAACCATTGGGCCTCCCTGCCCCCAACATCTCACAAAATTCATCTAGTCTCATAAAACATCATAAGAAGCATGCAAATAAACATCATATAATTAGGGATCTTGGACCTTAAACATGGAATCCAACCTTCACGCATATTTATCACTCATGGCTCCAAAGCACAAGGAACTTGACCTGACAAGAAAGAGGGTAACTCAGAACCTTCCTAGGAATTATATTTTATCCAGCATTCAGTTCTTTAATCCATCTATATTTGGTTGTTTTATTAGTTGTAGGTTCCAACTACAGGAAACCAAAACAATAATCTATCAAAAATTAACTAAATAGTTAATTAAATTACATTAAATTCAATATCAACAAGCATTAACATGCCTCTATCTCATCAATTAATTCAAATAGACATGCTTATTGCAACAAAAACCAAATTTGTTTACATGCCTATTTTATCTTAAAAAAATAATTATAATTAATCCCAGCTTACGTTTCTCAGAAATTTTCATCAAGAACGACATGATAAACAAGGAAATAATATATATCACACTATCTAGAAAATCAAGAGTCAAAAACATACAATCGATACAAATTTATTTATCTAGTTCAAATATTTATTATGTCATTTCCATTATGATCCCGTGGGAAAAAACATGGTAACTCTATTGTTTAAAGTAAAATAATAGAGAGACCATGAAACCCCTACCTCAAAAGGTTTATGATTCTATTTGGATGAGAATAGTTCAACAAAACAGATCACGATCACCTCTATAGGACGACTGCATCCACCCAAGGATGCAGAGACACCACAACCCCAGCCAACGCCCAATAAAACTCCATTAAGAAAATGGAGATCACATGCCATAACATGGAAAAGAGAAATGGGATAAAAAGTATTGAAGAAAAAATAAGAAAGGATGTATATCATACCTTCTATTTATGATGGATTGATACTTGATGCTTGCACCAAAACAGGGGGTGCACATGCAGCAGGAAGAATTTTCAAGGAGAAACGATCCAAGGATTATGGTTTGATCACACAAATCCTATGGGAAGAAGGAAAGGTTTGAACATCTCACACCAGGGAATAAGAAGATAGAACAAGGGGGAAGATATCTCGTCCCTTTATAAGATTTAATGGAGTAATGATTTATGATACGATAGATTTTCCATTAAAATAGGATCACATTAAACAATGTGTTTTGAGAAAGTAAAAGCATCCCGAGGCTTAGAAAAAATTATTATAGGAATTATGGGTTTTGAATAGGCCTTAAATCCCTTAAAATAAGTCCTTGAGTGCATTTTTAATCAAAGAAAATGTTAAATGGGAAAAACTGGGAAATCTGGAAAAATATGGAAATTTGATAATGGAAATGAAACACTTTTGGAAACATTATTCATAGAACTATTAGATATATCACCATTCTAGAAACACTATATACCTACCATTGGATGTATCACCATTTTGGATAAACTGTAGACCTACCATCCCAAAAACACTGTAGACCTACCGTTAGATGTCTCAACGTTCTAGAAACACTATAGACCAACCGTTCTAGAAACACTGTAAACCTACCATTAGATGTCTCACCATTCTGGAAACACAGTAGACCTACCATTCTAGAAACACTATAGAACAACAATTCTAGAAACAATGTAGACCTACCATTATGGAAACATTGTAGAACTAACTTTCTAGAAGCACTGTAGACTTACTGTTCTGGAAACACTATTCATAGAACTGAAATTTTGATAAACTGTTGGGGATGAGTCACCTTGACCTCCCAGAAAACATCAAACACCAAATTTCAGAAAGGGAATGGTTTTGATAGGTCACGTCTATTACATCAGATACCTCCCAAAACATTCTCTCCATTGAGAATCCAAAACCATACCAAATAGGGAAAAAGGGGTCTAAACAACCACTCATCAAGATACCTATTAAGGATCCCACCACCAAAGGAGCTCAACTACTTTAAAAAAGAACAAGTGAAACCAAAGGAAAACCAAACCAGCTTCTAAAAAACCACCTGGGGAGATACCTTTCAAAATAGGGCAAGCCACAACAAGCCGTAAAATAAATCCATCTCATAACAAGAAAAGGTCTAAAACCCAAAAATGAACATTATTAAAAGAAACGAGATAACAATAAAACATATCAGGGTACTAAGTGTGTATCTGGGACTCATATTCCTAGGTACTCTCCTCCAAATCACTTTTTCACCACAAGACACGAACCAAGGGAATAACATGCCAGTAGAACACCTTCTCCTTGTAGGAATGGATCTCTATAGGTCACTACTCGAAGGTCGCATCATTGTTAATGTCAATATCTCCCCAATCGATGAAGTGAGAGTCGTTATGAAGATAAAAATGGAGCTGTGACACATGATAAACATCATGTATCCAGCTCATCTATGGGGGAAGTGCTACTCGATTTTCTAGGGCTCCAACACAAGCCAAAAATGTGTAAGGCCAAACAAACCGGAGAGATAGCTTACTCCCATAACCAAACCTACGCTTCCCATGATAGGGAGTCACCTGTAGAAACACATGATCCCCAACATCAAACTTCAAAGGTCTCCTCTTTTGATCAGCATAGGACTTCTAACGATCACACACTGCCATCATCCTCTCACAAATCACATAAACCATCTCTATCATGATTTTTTTACATGTTTTGGCCGGAGACTTGCCGACTCTTCGACCCCAATCCAGCACAACAGAGCACGGAAAGGTAAACCATAAAAGGATTTAAATGGAACCATACCAATAATGGAGTGGAAAATATTTTTGTAAACTAACTCCACTAGGTGTAAGTGCATCATCCACGGATCTCTAAAATCTAGGACACAAGAACACAAAAAGTCTTCAAGAGTCTGGATGGTCTGCTCTATCTGACAATCCTTTTGTCGATGAAAAGTAGTGCTAAGTCATAGCTAAGAACCAAAATCATGTTGGAGAACTCTCCACACCCTAGAGGTAAAACATGGATCTCGATCATAAGTGATCTTACTTGGGAATCTATGGAGTCTCACCACCTCCTCAAGATACTACCTCAATAAAACCTCTACTAAGATATATTACTTGATTTCTATAAAGTGGGATGATTTTATCAAACAATACACTACCACTGATATAGTTTCATGGCCTCCCTTTGCTTAAGGTAAACCAGTAAAAATGTCCATTGACATGTCCTTCCACTTCCACTGAGGTACATCTAATGGTTGAAGAAAACCACCGTAGATACAATGCTCAACATTCACCTTCTAGAAGACAAAACATCGAGACACAAACTCTACAACTACATACTTCATCCTAAACCACAAAAACGGACTCTTCAAGGATCAGAACATATTTTTCACACTATGATTCATTGCTAAAGGTTAATTATAAAACCCTCTAAGAAAGGTATCACACATCACCAAAGGAATGAAAAGACTTCCCTGATATAACAATCAATGTTGTTTATCCTTATACTAACTAATAATGGAATCACCACAAACAACTTCGTCTCTCCATACATCAACCTCTAGATCCCCCAATTAGAACTCTTCCACCTAATGCACCATAGATGACGACACCATCATTTGAAAATGACAACCTCTTCCCCCAACTTCTCCCATATCGAGATGTAATGCTGAAAGTTATTCCATTACTCTCTAGGAATCACTAGATTTATGCATTGTATCACTACACAACTTCTTGCTCAATGAATCTTTTACAACATTATCCTTTCCCAGTGTATCTAAGATTTTGATGTTGATGTTTTGTAAGAAATCCATCAACCAATGCTGCCGTAATTTCAAGTCACACTTGGAGAAAATATAACCTAGGCTCGTATGAACAATGAAAATAACAAAGCACTCTCCAATGGGGTAATTTCTCAAAAACTTCATAGAAAACACCATTGTCTCCAACTCAATATTATGGGTGTAATAGTTACATTCATGGGGAAGAAATTGTCAAGACTCATAAGAAATGGTCGATATCTACTGTATTAGAATGAATTCTAACCCCAGATGCAAATAATTATAGAAAACATCAAACTGAACTCCCTTTCATAACAGGAAAAGAACATGAGCACTAACCAACATCACCTTCAGATACTCAGAAGCTACCTGACAGTGATTAGTCCACACAAACATCTGATCCTTCTTGGTCAATGATGTCAAAGGAGTCACATCTGGAGATAAATTGGCAATTAACCTCTGTTAGTATCCAATGAGACCAAGGAAACTTCACACCTATTCCACTATCGTGGGGAATACCCAAGACGCAACTATTTATATCTTCGATGGATCCATGACTACTCCCTATTGGGACACTAATTCCCCAAGAAAAGAACTTATGGATCCCAAAACTCACACTTTGAAATCTTACCAAACAAGTATTTTTGATGAAGAACATTCAAAACAGCATGCAGATACTCTACATGCTCCTCCTCAGTTGTAGAGTACAAAAAGATGTCATCGATGAAAACCACCAAAACCATATCCTGGAACTCATGAAACAAAACATTCATCAATCCCATGAACACTCCTAGAGTATTCGTTACACAAAATGTCATTACAATGAAATCGTAATTCCCATGATGAAAACAGAAAGCATTCTTTGAGATATCTTCATCCTTAACATGCATCTGATGATATACGAACTAAAAATCGATATTCGAGAACCAACTTGTACCCTATAGTTGATCAAATAAATCATTAATTTGTTGAATAAGATATTTATTATTTATTTTTACTTTTTTTAAGAGATGATAATCGATACACAACCGCAAACAGCCATCAGCCTTCTTCACAAACAAAATCGGTGCACCCCACAGTGACACACTCGGTTGAACAAAATTGTATGGTAACAGACTATCGAGATGTATATTCAGCTTTTGAAACTTATAAGGTGAAATCCTATATGGATACTTAGAGAAAATATATGCTCCTAGTTATAGCTCGATCCTAAACTCGATCTCTCATCGAGGAGGTAATGCTATAATCTCTTCTAGAAATACGTCAGGGTATTCTTCTATTCCCATAGGAAACACCAACTACTGATCCTATGAAGAAATTTTCATCATATCATCTATCAAGGATGAAAAATACGAAACATGACTCTGACCCATTTGAGGGTCTTTCTTTCCAACAAACACCACTGTCTCTCCATCAGCATTGAATAAGACCACCTTCCTCCAGAAGAAATCCACGATAGCTGGAAATGAATACAACCAATCCATGTTGAGGATTAAATCATATGGTTATATCCGTAAACATAGGTAATATCCCCAAGAGTGTTTCTACCCCATCACTATCTCACATTCTCTATAAACATAAAACAATTCATCTCAACCTCCAACTGGCATAGTCAACTCCAAGGGAATTGGAAGCCTCTCTACCTCAAGTCCCAAAGTATAGACAAGGGAAGGTGATATGAAGGAGTGTGTCACTATCGAATCAAACAAGGAATAAACCCAAGTAGAAACAATCAAAGGGTACCTCCAATGACGTCTGATTACCTAGCACTGGGAATGATAAAGAATGAGGCTGACCATGACCTGCTCCATGGCCTATCTGACCTTGATGAAGACCACCAACAAAGACGTGATCTACTCTAGGAGGATGGGGAGTACCACAGGGATGTATTCTACCTGTCCCATCTGCTCTCTGCCAATCCAAAGATGGTGCAACCTATTGTTGATTCCTTGGCTAGAATTGCCTCAATGGAGGAACCTAGAGTGGAACACCTGGTGCACGCTGACATCTATGAAATTTTTGGAACTCTCGCTACTGATTACCTTATACTCTACAAGAATAACAAGAGCATGATACCTTGGAAAATTCCTAAGAGCCATCTCCCCTAGGGAAATGATATACTGAGGGATGGGAACTACCCCCAGCCAAATAGAAACTCTTATACATGGAAAACCAGGAACCCTGGACCACAACTCTTCTTCGTGAGGAATCTGGATGACTCTCCTCTCATGAATATTTGGTTATATCAAATGACATATAGATAAAATCTCCCCTTTCCATCACCTCAGGATATGTCTTCAACATAAATTGGGTGACCTAGTGCTAGATCTCTAGATGAAAAGGCTCCTTGAAATACCTCTCCATGGCCTCCTCATCTAGAAATAGGTTCTAAGCATATCGCATAAGGTTCCTGAAATGGATCCCAGACTCTCTCACACTAGAGATTCTTTATCTAAGGGTAAGCAGTTCCTGGCATCTGGAGGCCTTCGTCATCGAAGAATGAAACTCAACTCTAAACTTGTCTAGAACTCCTCCCACAAGATTTCTAACTCCTCATGATCCTCAAGGAACAAGAGCCACCATTGCCTCACTGCTCCATGTAGCATCGTCACAACCAAATACACCTAGTGCTCCTTCCAAGAATGGATCGAACAAATGTATGTCTCAACCTCCTCCAACTAATCTTCTATGACTGCATCTGGAATAGATCCATCCTACTTATGTAGACTCTAGCGCTAAGACTCTCAGAGTGTCCTCCTTCAAGTGTTTTCATCATCAACCTCTACCCTATAGTGATATACTAGCACAACCTGCTGGACATCTTCTATGCAAACTTGACAAGGATGTCGACCTAGATCCATACCTACAAAATAACAAGTAGTTAGATCTCCTAAAACTAGAATATCGAAGACTCAAAATTATTTAATTAATTATTTTATTTTATTCATTTTAGTTTAACCTATACCAAGGTCTACCCATTCAAACACAGGGACAAAAAAGATTGATGCATGATCCATTCCTAGGTCTCTACCCTGCAACTACTATCACTTTGTTTAGTAGTCACTGTAAACTTAATAGTTTGTGCATCATATCACAGGGGGGCCTAAATTCCTATGTCTCTGATGGTATCCAGTGTTTACGTCACTTGTTAAACATAGCTGACATTGTTTCCCTACCAACCCATGGAACCTCCCCTTGATACCACTTTTTCACAACCCCCTCCCCACAAGGTGTACCCCTCCAAGGAAGGAAATGTGATAAGGGAGATAGTGACCCCTCAGTACCGCCTCCAATAGGCCCCAGGTTAGCAATTAGAACTAAGGGTATAATAGACACACAAATGGGAGGTATTACCCTCTAAGAGAACACATGTGGAAGAGAGAGAAAAGATAGACACCAACCAACTACAACTCAGACTACAATAGAAAATTAAACCCAAGTACACATATGTAATGTCATGGAATAACTACTATAACTGAAAGGGAAAACTGAAAGTACCAAAAGAAAGTAAAAACATCAGCGACCACAAAGCCTGAACTACTCCTATAACCCCCATGCTAGAACTAACTAGCCTGATCTTTAACCTAATACAGGTGACCTCAAAAATAGGTTATATATACATAGGGTGAGTATAATAGTATACTCTCTAGGATCCTCCTCGGAGCCTCTCATGAAAAAGAAAAGAAAACATGCTAAGGCATAGTGAACAATAAGGGAAAGTAACTCATCACCTAAATAGGTATACTATATTCCTACCTCGCCATGGATACTCTCACCAAGTATAGCATACAAGAGTATATAATATAATAAAGAATATCATGGGTACCCCACTGCCACATCCCCACTAGTTTTCTGCTTTTACCTAACATTGCATGTCCTAAGAATCTATCTCCAAAAAGGATTGTCTGTAGACACATAGGCAAATCAACACAACATGATCATCATGAAAAAAACCATTACGTCCACGTAACCAACGTAATTGGTTAGTTTCTGGGAGCCACCATAACTCTCATAACGTGTATCATACGTCAGGTGTTAAATTTCAATCCATTATAGCCCATACACCGAGTAAGGATTCTCAAGCCTTCACACCCCATACATGTTACACCTATAGTAGACCATATGAAACTATATCCAAAATATGTGTGTGTGAATAACCATAAGCCATTACATCCCTCTACACACATATATGGGGAAAATTAACTTCTCTGCCTACAAGCAAAAGTAACTACCAAGAGAAGAGAGCAGGGCCAAAGGGGGTAGTCATCCATCCATCCTCCCACCGAAATGTTGTGGAAAACACTAGTAGGGCTCAAAATCCCTGGGGTGTTAGTTTTCCTAACTGACGGGGTGGAGTAGCATATAGAAACACAAAAATTAAAAAATATGCAATAGATCACAACCACACTATGGGCATAACCTAGTCTCAGACTCAACCATAACTAACGTCTCTCGGACTCCTGAATACCACTACTAAGACTAGGTATCCTATAAGCACACAACCATTTTAAGAGCCATATTAGATTACTTTGTCCTTTTTTATCAGTTGCACTTTACAATAATTAATTTTGTAACCATTAATTAACCATTATCAAGTCGGCATTACATTTCATCAGTATCACAAACAAAGTCCACAGTCCCCTTAAATTGAAACCTCAACTTTGTGCCCCAGAAAGCTCCAAACCCATAAGTTAACATCATTTATTGAATCATTTATTAATAGCATTATTACTTTCCCATATTCCCTGACATTCAAAAAAAATATTCTAATCTACTAAACTCAAGGGGGCTCAACTTGTTGGGTACATGAATTACCCGCTGAGTTTTTTCCACTTATATCATGAGCATGACCCATCCTCCCTTGATAAGCTAAACATAGAAAGCATGTGGCATTCCCCACATATCTTCTCCCCTTTTTGGAAAGAGGGTAAGCAAGACCATCTGCCTTGAGCAGTGGGGAAAGTAAAGTATATACATAACCAAAAATATTTAGAAAGCATCCAATCATTCATATCCATCCCATTTCATCATCTCCAGTGTCCTCCTTAACACCCACATGCATAAAATTATGCATCTATCCACTCTAGGTGTTAACTGTGTCCACAACCATTAGGCCTCCCTGCCCCACATCTCACAAAATCCATCCAGGCTGATAACACATCATAAGAAGTAGGAAAACCAACATCATATCAACTAGGCTCTTAGACCTCAAACAAGGTATCCATTTTTGATACATAATGGGAACTCATGGATCCAAAGCACAAGACACTCATACTTTCAAGAAAGAGGGTTACTCAGAACCCTACCAGGAATTATATTTCATCAAATAGTGGGTTATTTATTCCATGTAGATTTAACTAGTTTATTAATTGTAGGATCCAACTATGGGAAACTTAAATAGTAAGCTATCACAAATTAACTAAACAGTTAATTGACATGCCTTTAATTCAATATCAATAAGCATCAACATTCCTATAGATCATCAATTAATTAAATTAAACATGCTTACTGCAAAAAAAATCAAATTCATTTTCATGCCTCTTTTATCTTCGAAAAATAATTAGAATTAATCCCAATTTATGTTATTTACAAATTTTCATTCAGAATGAAATTATAAATAAGGTAGCCATATATATCACACTATCTAACAAAATAAGAGGCTATAATATATGATCGATACCATTTTATTAATCCGGTTCAAATTTTTATTATGTCAATTCCATTTTTATCTAGTGGGATAAAACATGATAACTCTATAGTTTAATGTAAAATAATATAGAGATGATGAATCCCCTACTTCAAAATTTTTTCAATGATTTTTCATGAGAATAGTCCAACAAAACAGATCATGATCACCTCTCCAGGAGGATTGCATCCTCTTGCGGATGCAGAGACACCACCACACCATCCCACACCCAAGAAAAATCCATTAAGAACATGGATATCACATTACATAACAAGGAAAGTAGAAACATGAGAAGAAGGATTGAAGAAAACAAAATAATAGAGGTAGATCATACCTTCTATTGATGACAGATCGACACTTGCTGCTTGCACCAAAACAGGGGGTGCACATGCAGTATAAAGAAACATAAAGGGGAAAAGATCCAAGGATTAAGGTTTGATCAAACCAATACTATAGGAAGAAGGAAAGGTTTGAGAATATTGCACCAGGGAATAAGAAGGTAGAACAAGGGAGGAAGATATCTCCTCCCTTTAGAAGATTTAATAGAGTGGCGGTTTAAGATACGTTGGATTTTCCATTAAAAGATATACGCATTAAACCATGAAGTTTGAAAAAGGCATCTCGAGACTTAGGAAAATTAATATAGGAGTTATGGGCACTGAATCGTCCTTAAATTATTTAAAACATGGCCTTGAGTGTGTTTTTCGTCAAATAAAATGATAAATGGGTGAAACTAGGAAATCTATAAAAAACTAGAAATTTGAAAAGGGGAAATGAAATAGTTCTAGAAACACTATTCCTAGAACTATTAGATGTCTCATCGTCCTAGAATCACTATTGACATACCGTTCTAGAAACACTATAGACGTATCGTTAGACGTATTGTCGTTCTAGAAATACTATAGACCTACCATTTTGGAAACACTGTAGACCCACCGTTAGATGTCTCACTATTCTAGAAACATTGTAGACCTATCATTCTAGAAATACTATAGACCTACTATTAGATGTCTCACAATTCTGGAAGCATTATAGACCAATCATTATAGAAACACTGTAGACATACTATTAGATGTCACATCATTTTGGAAGCATTATAGGCCTACCGTTTTGGAAACACTGTAGACCTACTAGTTTAGAAACACTATAAACCTACCATTATGGAAACACTGTAGACCTACTGTTCTGGAAACACTATTAATAGAACTAGAATTTTGGAAAAGTGTTAGGGATGAGTCACCTTGATCTTCCAGAACACCTCAAACATTATATTTTAGTAAGGGAATGGATCAGATAGGTCTAGAACATTACATTATTTAATTCATAAATTTTTCATTACTATTTAATGTTATTTCATTACTATAAAAATATAATAATGAAAAATAAATTATAATTACAAAAAGGCCTTAAACCCAATTAAATGTGGTTAGCTACATGGATAAAACGGTTCCAATAAAGCTAATTATCACCGTTTGATCCATGTAGTTGACCCCATTTAATTGGGTTTATGTCTTTTTGTTGTTATAATTTAGTTTTCATTATTTTGTTCTTATAGTAATTAAATAACAATAAATTGTAATGAGAAGTAATTACTCCAATGTCTTTGGTAGGTTCTTTCACAAAACTATCATCGTGTTTCCTTTGAACCTTAAGTCACATCTCTATACAGCCAATAGAGTCACCTAATTCAATATCCTTTATAAAATATATATATAGATGTTAGAAAAAACTTTGACTTATATTAAAATAATATAAATAATAATGGATAAAATACATCTAAGTTTTTTTTTCTCAAAAGGCTATGAGACCCTGCAATATGAAGAATTGTTTTTTTCTCATGATTCACAATATTTTTTTATATAATTCGTGAAATAATAGAAACATTAATAAAGAATATAATTTTATTATGTTTTTATTTTTAACATACTGTAAAATGTGTAACAAAATAATTATATTCATCTTTGTTAATATCAAAAAACATTTTCCACTACTCATGAGAAACTCCTTCAAGAACGTTCTCATATATTTACTGAGATCTTATAGATGTGTCATTAATCTCGTTCTATATTCTCCATTTAAAATATCCTTATTTATTTCCCAAATTTTTTAGAGGCCATGGGCATGAAATAGAGGAAGGGATATCAAAATTAAAAATTTCTAGAAAATAATATTAATTATTTTTCTAATACCTTTTTAATTAGATATCAATGAATATTAAATTAATATGAAATTTAATTAGTTATCAAACATTTCATTTTTTAAAGCTATAGGAATATGAATCCAATCATTATAATTAATGAGAAAACTCACCAACTCGTAAGCTAGTTTCCTAGGAATATATCTATGGATTTTGGTAGTATCACTATTAGGCACCCCAAACTCATTAAATGAAATGATAATCATGATGTATTTTAGGTCCCATACATATGTTGTGTTTATATTTATATCCCTTCTATTGTTATCTTTATCTATTTGATAAATTCATTAAAATTTGAATAAAATATATAGTATTTTTTAAAATGGCATACATACTATAATTAAAACTCACTAATATCCTCTATATAGAGGGGTGATCAATCGCTCTATCACTGGAGGTGCATCAGATAGTTGGATACCAACAATATACGAGGAAAGTAATGGATCTATAAAATTATCTATTGTTAGGTGTGATATATTAACGTAAGATGGTCTAGATGGAAGGGGGTGAATATACCTTTATTAAAATTATTAGAGTTATTAAAATAATTTTTGAACTTGGTGGTTTAAAATTATTAAATAATTATTTCTTAAAAGAATAAGAATAGTGGATGTGTGAAGAGTTTCTATAGAAAATTAAATAATAGAACACAATGAATTTTTATAGTAGTTCGGATATAAAAGATCCCAATATAATCTTCACACCCCAATCGATGGTGTATGTAACCCACTATAAAATAGAGAGAGACATTTACATGGGAGAAATCTAAATCCATAATTTTACAAAAAGAGAAATCCCAACCCAGGAAATTATGAAGACCATCCCCAAAACTAATAACACACAACCTTTTATTGGAGAAAAAAGATCTAGGATATCTATGAGGAGTATCCCCAACCTAAGTGTACCACCTTTTTGTTAGGTAAACAAAACAAATTAACTAAATTTTAGTAATGTAGAAAAACCTCATACTATTTTTTCAAGGTGGTATAACATGTTGTGTGAAAGATAGAAGTACATAAAACTCTACCCAACCCAGAACAGATAAATATAATAATTACATAACTACTAGAGAGTTGTAGAAAGAAAGTTGTAGATGAAATATTTGATGCATTCCATTTGCATTATTTTGAATGATGAAGTTATGAATTTTTAAAAAAAATTATGTATCTTTAAGGTGAATGAAGTTGAATAATATTTGTTCCTCCTTTGATAGATTGTTACAAAGGACGTAAATAGTTGAGAATTGGAGTACATGATGTGCGAGTATGAACGTATGAGATCGTCTTTTATAATTTTAGATCATTATATCTATTCTGAGAATCCTCATGTCCTATAAATATATTCTATAAAGCTAAAACAAATCAATATATCTCATGAAAATGGTTATAAATTTTAAAAATTCAAAAAATAATAATACTAAATTGTTGGAGAGTGAGAGAAAGAGTGAAGGATACCATTACTGCATAAAAATCACTCAACTTATGACTATTATTTAAGAAAATAAATAATAATTCAAATAAATATGAAATAAAACATTAAATAATTTAAATATCCTCTATAATAATAGGTCAAAGAAATTTCCCATGAAAATAGCATGTTTGAATTTGAAATGTGAAATTAAAAAACATTCCATTTAAAACATGTAGTAAACAAACAAAGAATATCAAAAATTAATAACACTAAATTAAAGATATAAAAACAAGTTTTAATGAGATTAAGTTAAATTAATATTAATTTATAAATACTAGAATTGAATAAAACAACATAAAATAAAATAAAAGATTTTATGATTTTCAAATTGTATGTTTCATGTGGGAAAATTAAAAAACCCATTTTAACTTCATAAAAGCATGTTTAAAAAATGAAAAATAGGTCGAATAGATTCTACGTAATTAATAGGAATTTATAAAGTCATTATAATGATTTAAATATGTTAAATAAACATGAATCAAATTGGTATATCAAGCAACACATAAAATAATGTATAATTTAATATTTTAGGAAAACCAATCGAAATTCTCTAAACTATATAAGAAAATTCACATATGGGTATTTCATATGGGTTTTTTCTCTATGTAATTGAATTGAACATGTAGGGGAATCCACATAGGAAAATATACATAAGTTAATTGACAGAGGTGATTACTATAAAAAATCACTTAGGGGAATCACATAAGAGAATTCATCACATATGTGATTCGTGTTGGTGAAATCCAAAAAACCTAATTAAATTTATAAAAAACATGTCATGATTAAAAAAAGAAGTAAATTAATTATGAAAAATTAAAGAAAATAGACTAAAAATATTTAGTAACTTCTCCCATAATTTTAGACAAGATAGAGATCTCTTACTTAATGGATTTATTGTAATAAAAATTTAGATGATTTTCTTATCATTCCAATGAAAAATAATCACCCAATTTATAGTTCTTAGCACAATATATGGTCAAAATAAAAAGGGTAACCAATTCTAGAAAATCGGTTATGTGGATTCCAAAATGGCTACGTGAATTACAAATAATCTACATGGTTAAGCATTTGGATACATAGTGAAAAATGGTTTTTCTGTATGGAAACATTGAAAAACTTATCTAAATTCTATTTATTAGTCCCAAATGACTTATTTGTCCTAGTAAAACATCAATACACTTGTACAAAAAGTTATAAAAAACAAAACATGAAATCTAAAGATATTTTAAGAAATGAAATATTATGATATGATCAAGATTAAGAATACTTTAACCAATATAGAATTCAAAGTGTTATGATATTTAAAGGAAATAAAAAATTCTTTATAATTATAAAAACATATAGTGGTTCAAGGAGCTATTCAACATCTGGTAATGTGGAATCACTTAGATCCACCGAAGCTGACAATAGTATTAGTGTTCTCTGATATGTTGACCATCTAGGATCTTGAAGTTATTTTTGTTCTCTACATTCATGCAATTCAAATGTTCAGTTTATATTCAATGTATAAAAAATAATAAGTAAAATATTTTTAAAAAAGGAAAAAATAGAACAATTTATATATGTAAGAAACACATATAAATAATAAATTATAATATATTTTCATTATAAATTTGTATATTCAAATATCTTCATCTCCATTGTCTTCATTGTTATCAAACTCTACTACGATGAGTAATTCATTTTCACCCTATCTTTTAGGTTTTATTATTTAAATATTGTGAGGAAAAAATCATTGAATGTTCGGTGGTTGATGAGGTTTCCTATCACAAATTACCAATTAACCATCATCATCCATATCATACAAGTATCTCTATTTCTAGTGTAGAAACACTCCAACATTCATGTATTTCATTATCCACATAATTAACCATCTTTTCTTATGAATCCAAGATAAATGTTTCATGCTCTCCACACTCATCAGTATAGATCAAGTGAGAGAACATGAAAAAAGTATAATGTAATGTTTCTTTTATTATACCCCTATAAATGTTGTCCCTCTTTATTTTTAATAAGATAACAAAAATTTTAGATTTATATTTTAATTTAATCATATCAATCATATTTCTATATTAACCCACCTCTTCAAGTTAAAATACACTATTATGTTTAGTTTCCAAGACATACTCACAATAAATTGTACAAAATGTGAAGCCATGAATATTATAGGCATCAAATATCTTATCCTACCTCAGAGGACCTCGATCCAAAAACATCAAATATTTTTATATTTTAGCATGATTATCAAAATTAATCATCTTGAAAAAATATATAAGCTGATAATTTTTACAAAGACAAAATAACTACATATTAATAATATGATTATGAGTATGTACTTACATGATGGGAAGACCATTAAACAATATACTTGTTATAAATTTTTGTTAATTCCCACTCATTTCGAGCTTGAACCCTCAGTCTTCTATTCACTTGAAATCACAATTCACCAATAAATGGATATGTAATAAGACTATTGAGTAGAACATATCTATATGCTTGTAGTAACTCCAATTCAGATAGTTTAAAACTTGATCCCTTTCCAACCAGTAGTCCAATAATTGGAAATAATGATGATTGGTATTCAAAATGAGAATTATTGGAGATGTTATCAACACATCCAACATGATTGAATCTAGTCTCAATCCCATCCAAATACCTAGAACAAAAGTTCAATAACTATTTTTCTATGTAATCACTACAACAAAACCGTCGTTTAGCGGTGGTTTTGTAGCGGCGGTTCTAGGAACTACCAATAAATCCTTTTTACAAAAGGTTTCCCAGCGGTTTATAATAAACTGCCGCGAAACATTTTTTTTCACAGCCCCGACCCTCCCCCCCCCACCCCGACCCTTCTCACAAAGCACCCTCGATTCACCCGGCCGCCCGCTTCCCCCGCGACCCTGGCCCCCCGCGACCCCGGCGACCCCATCGACCCGCGACCCCGGTGACCCCGCAACCTCGGCGACCCCGGCCCCCTGCGACCCCGGTGACCCCGCGACCCCGGTGACCCTGCTTCCCCAGTGACCTATATGAACCCTAGGGTTTGATGTCTAGTTTTTTGTTGTTTTGATATTAGTTATTTCTTTATTATTATTGTTTCTTATAATAAATTGTAATTTTGTATTTATTGTATTGTATGCATATGTTTTCGTTTATGATTATTTGTTTTTCTACTTATTTCATGTGATTTTTTATATGTGTTTGTTAGTTTTTATTCTTAAGTGATTTTTTTTCTATCTATTTGATTATTTGTGGTTTTTTGATACTATACTCATGGGTTGTGATGGCTCATGGTTACAATACATACTATTATGGGTTATAATGGATTAAGGTATAACATGTACACATTTACTTAGGTTTTGATGGCTTTAATGCTATGTCATGTTTTTTTTGTAATAGCTCGAGGTTACAACATGTGTCAGGTAATGATGTGAAAATTTAGTGGATGTTGGGATGGTTAACCCTAGTTGATATTTGGACTTTCTTGTTATGCTGATGTGATGATGATGAGATGATTGACATAGGTTGAGAGTTGGGATTACCTATTTTCTAGCTAATATGATGATGTGACAGTGATGATTGACACATGTTAAGAAGTATCTAGCATGTTCTATTCACTATCCATAAGGCCTTACTAAAAAAGAAATAAATAATGATCTTTAATGGGTTGCTATAGAAAATAACAATCAACTTCTTTAACCTTTTATAGTACTCATAAATTGTTTTTCTAATATATTTATTTATTCTATAAATCCTATTTTTTAGACATGTTTTCTTTGAAGTGGGGATAAAGTTATGAAGAATGTATCTTTAGAGATCATCCATGTTTGTGACCCCTCCAAGTTATAGGTTGTATATATATATATATATATTCTTTTTATGATCTCTCTAGAGATAATGTTGATTCCTTCCACATGATTTGAGCTCATGAAACACCTCTAGTATTAAAGGTAATACATATAATACAAAAATTCATAAAATCATTATTGGGTTCATCAGCATACAAACCATGAAACATTGGAAGATGTTAAATTGTTCTACGCTCTAACTAAAATTCTAGTTTATTATTTAGAAACAATGGTCGATTATTCTGATAGTTAAAATTTAGTGCAGAAAAATCTCTATGTATTATAATTAATTGTATATGATTCTCCTCTATATTATGAATATTTAATGAATCTATAGAATAATTATATAGTTATTAAGTCTATTAAATTAATAGTAATATGATCTAAATCCAAAATTATCGATGATCCTTAGCAGTCTAGAACATTCCAAGATAGTTTTATGAACCATTAGATCAAAACCAAAAGGGTTAATAGAACTAGATATATTCATTCAATGGAACCATTTAAAATAAATAAAATAAAATAAAATAATGAATATAGATTGACTACCCACAATATTGGAAAATTCTTTATGAAGCTACCATTAATGTGTCAAGATATACAAATATAAACCTGAGAGAAATTTAATTAGTAGTGTGAATCACTATTTTTCATAATGATAATTCTATGTGCTTTTGTGTGGGGGGTGAGGTTGTGTGGTAGGTTAAAATAGAGAACCAAGTGTGTTAGTGTATGTAAATTAGAGTTGAATATATGATGATAGAACAATTCCCTCACATTGGATATTCCCCGACCTAACATTCTAAATCATAATTCACACAATTATAACACTCATGTTCTCTCACTAATTTTCTACGACCATAACTTATTACCCTCACTTAGCATGTTTGATTCAAACAAACATATGCAATGATCACCTCACTCTATACACTTAAAAAAATATATGATCAAAGAACATTGATCACCCCTAATGTAATCATCACATCCTTCCACTAAATGGGAATTGAATAAGATCTTTTTGGAAGTGTGTGATAACCAAGGAAAGGGAAGGAAAATGAATTGAAATATATTAAATAAAGGAAATATCATACTTCTCTGAGTAGACAAACATGTTCTAGTGAGATTGTGAAAGAAATAAATTCACCAAAATATATTGGAATTCAATAGTAGGGTGTGATAGAAATATTCATCGCTCTAATAGAAGTGTCTGATTGTGCCATCAATAGTGAAAACATAATATTTAAAGAATAATAATTATAATAAGAAACCCCCATTATTATGAGTTTCGTTTAATTGTTTATGGGAATTATGATTATTCAAAAACACTTTTTTCTATACCATGGGGTTCCTTGAGATTGGTGGGGTTAATCAGGGCATCAAATAATTCTTTTTGGTTAAAAGATCTTATCACCAAATTGCTAGAAACACATTAAACCTATCTAAAGGAACACACATTTACCAAACATATGAATGTAGATGTAAAATGGAACCCAAAAATTTTAATTGGTTCAAAACTAAGGGATAGTCAATATGTCATTCATTGATGATGTGTTAGTCATACCAGATTCTACAATTCTTCAATAAATTTATTATATTATAAATGTTCATCCACGATCACTCCATTCAAGGTGAACCATATTTAAAATTAATTTATTGATAATTAACTACCTCCATTGGATCACTTCCTCTACTCCTCCTCACACATTTTGTAAGCATCATAAGGTTTTCCCTAAATATTATTTATAATAGATTTATTCGATATTAGAGTTTTATATGAAGAATCTATAGAGAAATTAGGTTGGGGTTATTCCAAATTAACAATATGCTTTGGTTTTCATGGTAAAGTAGCTACCACGTTGTTAGCACACTGTTTCTATTTACCAAAGAAACTTCCCCTATCCCAAACACTAGAGGGTTCATATCTAACTCAGGGTCTCATCTTTATTATATTATGTTTCTGTAATGTTACACTATCGTATATATGAATATCTTTCTCTATGTAGTAGAAACTATGTGTTTTAATTATTTTTATTATTGTGTAGGCACATTGTGATATACATGGATAAAAGCTGGATCACATTACTGAGGAACACACCTCAGTATGTTAAGGGTTTGAATGAGTTTTTAGATTTTACAATTTCTAATCGATCTGTTGAAGGGAGAATAAAATATCCATGTCCTTAATGTAAATTTAGAATATGGTTGAAGAAATATAAGGTTTATGAACATTTAATACTAAAGAAATTCTCTGATCAATATTTGTGTTCGATTTGGCATGGAGAGTTGAATGTTGCAGAAAGATTGAGCACTGATGTTAATCCGCAGAATGAGGTCCCAAGTTCATCGACAATGGAAAATGAAATGAAAAACCTCATAAATGATGCATTCGGCACTGCAACGCACCTCTATCGGCATCAAAACATATCAGAACAACCAGAAGAGGGTGCTACAAATTGAAACGTGACAAGTGATGTTTTTGAGACTGTAACACAGGTAGATCAAGATTGTAACATATCATTGGATCCTCCTCTTGATTCTGTGGAGCCAAATGTAAGAGAAAACTTAACTGAGGAAAATTCATTTCATTATTTAGTTGATGATGGAAATCAAGATTTGTATAGTGGGTGTTTCAAATATTCAAAACTTTCATTTCTGTTGAAGTTGTACCATATAAAATGTCTATGTGGAATTCAAAATAAGGCAATGTCCATGATATTGGAAATGATTCGTGATGCATTTCCTGAAGCAAAAATCCCAGAATATTTTTATGATATGAAAAAAGTTGTTAACAAGCTTGGTCTGAATTATACAAAAATACATGCGTGTCCCAATGATTGTATGTTTTATTGGGGAGAGGATTCAAGTAGACAGAATTTCAAGAAATGTTCTTCTTCTAGATGGAAGGAAAAGGGTGATGTTGGAAGTCTGAATGAACATAATTTCATGGAGAATAATAAAAGGAACACACCTGCAAAGTTTTTGCGTTACTTTCCTTTGAATCCTTGGTTGCAAAGATTATTCATGTCATCGAAAACCGCTAAATACATGAATTGGAATTCTGTAGATAATAATAATGATGGGTTAATGATACATCCATGAGATTATCAATCGTGGAAGACATTTGATTCATTACATCTTGATTTCTCACCTGATCCTAGGAATGTTCGATTGGGATTGGTTGCCGACGGATTCAACCCATTTGGGACTTTGAGTACCAGTTATAGCATTTGGAAAGTTGTTTTGATCCCTTATAATCTGCCTCCTTGGATGTGTATGCAACAAACATCTTTTATCCTTTAGATGATTATTCCTGGAAAAAAAATGCCTGGAAATGATATTCATGTATACTTGCAGCCTTTGATTGACGAATTGCAGGAGTTATGGAGCAACGGTGTTGAGACATTTGATGCTTCTTCTAAAAAAATGTTCAAAATGCATGCTGCTTTAATGTGGACCATTAGTGACTTCCCTAGGATTGGGAATTTATCTGGTTGGAACACTTACACGGGTTTGGCTTGTCCAGTTTGTACCTTTTATTTTGATCCCAAACGGCTACCTCACAGTAGAAAATGGTTCTTCTTGTGTCATCAAAGATTTCTCGATGCATCTCATAGATTTCGGCTGAACATATCAAAATTTAATGGTTCCATTGATCATAGAACACCTCCAAAGTTGTTATATGGTTTTGAAATATTGACACATCTTGAAAATGTTGAAACAGAATTTGGGATGGTTCATCATTTGAATGAGAGCGGAAAATGGGTCCGAAGTGCATCGTCAAGAGAAACCTGAATGCAACAATGGAAGAAAAAAAGTATATTCTTCAAACTTTCATATTGGGAATTTAATTTGTTGCGGAATAATCTTGATGTGATTCATATTGAGAATAATGAATGTGAAAATTTTATATTCACATTTCCTAATGAGCATGAAAAGTCGAAGGATCATCTCAATACTCATAAATACTTACAAGAAATGAACATAAAACGCGATCTCTGTCCAGATGAGAATGAAAAGTATCCTCTGGAAATTATTGCAATGAAAAATAGGGATAAAGATACGTTCCTTAGAATGTTAAATAATGTTAAGGTATCTGATGGGTATTCAAGTAACATCTCGAGGTGTGTTGACTTGAAGAATTGTAAGTTACATAGATTGAAAAGTTAGGATTCACATATTTTGTTACAGTAGTTACTACCATTAGAATTACGTACATTATTACCTGAAAAAATTACTTTTGTTATACTCTAGTTCTGCACATTTTTCAGACAACTATGTGAGAAATCTCTACATCCATTTCAGCTTGACAGCCTCCAGGAGAGTTTTGTGTTGACCCTTTGTGCAATGGAGATGATCTTTCCTCCGTCATTTTCTAATATAATGATGTGTTTAACTGTGCATTCGGTTGAGGAAGCTAAATTAAGAGGCCCCATTCATTAAAGATGGATGTATCCAATTTAAAGGTACTTTATTTATATGTTTTCCAGTTAAGTAAACAATTTTTGTTACTTAATTAAATGCATAATTATGTTTATTTTATTTCACAGATATCTTGGGAATTTGAAATCATACATGAGAAATAAAGCTCAACCAGAAGGCTCTATTGTTGAAGGCTATTTGGCTAAGGAGTTTCTGGACTTTTGTTCTCGATACTTGGATGATATTGAGACAATATTTAATCGAGTTGGACGTGTTGACGACACATCGAATCAATCTAAAATACATCAGAAATCCAAAATATTTCTTGCTATTGGACGATCAGTTGGGAGGACCTCAAATGTAACATTGACTGGATTGGTATTATTACAGGCACATAGATATGTGCTGCTGAATAGTGAAATTGCAGATCCATTTATTGAAGATTTGAGGATGCAAACAAAGAGATGAATGGGAGGATGAACACGAAATGAGAATGATATAACGAAAGTTGTTAATAAAGAGCTTGTAGAATGGTTTGCACGACATGTAAGTTCATAAATTTTTCAATAAATACGAATATTAGTTTGACACATACATTTTGTAAATCTGATAAAGTATATTTCTTTTTTCAGATCATGAATACTGATACTCGAGAAGAGGTGTCAGAAAATCTAAAGTTTCTTGCTAGAGGTCCTCTAAAACAAGTTAGAAACTTCGACACTTATAATGTTAATGGCTTTAGATTTCATACTGTCGATCGAGAAGTGGGTTTCAAAACACCGAATAGTGGTATATTTACATTTTCTGAAGTGGAATACTATGGAAAGTTGCATGATATTATTGAATTAAACTACCACGGACATTTTTTGGTCGTTTTATTCAAATGAAAATGGTTCGATTTTATCAGAGGTGTTAAAAGAGATTCCATACAATTTACTTCTGTGAACTTCTCTCTCTTGATGGATGTTGTTGATCGTGAACTGCATGATCCATATATCTTAGCATCGTAATAAAAAATGGTATATTATGTGAATTATGTTGCCGATGAATGATGGAGTGTAGTTTCTCACGTAATACAAATAGATTTGTATGATATGGGTGATGAAGTGGAAAATTTGACCTCTGAAATTGAAGTTAATCAGCAAAAGGAAGTGGGATTATTTGTCCATCATGATATTGAAAATATTAGTATAGAAAGGATGAATGAAGTGGATGAAGCAATGGAGCAGAAAACCGACATTATTGAAGGGGAAAATGATTGTATGTATAATTATTTATTTATTCAGAAACCACTTGTTTCACTTTTGCAGTCATTCATTATCATTGTTATATATATTTTGTCTGTTAGTACTGGGAATCTATTATCATTTTTAATTTTTTTTTTCTACATAATTTTTTTGAAATATATATTTTGAACTTAATTTTATTTGACTAAATGATAGGAATGCCAAGGAGGAAGCGGTACACTATTTCATCTAGTTCTACGACAGATGAGCAGATATACCCTCGGTGGTAGTGCATCGACTGGTGGTATGCATGTAAATCACAAAAAATCAAATTCATTTAGTTTGCTAACTTTCATTGGTTTTATGTTTTAATATAAATATGCAACCTTATTTAATTTTCAATATAATGTTCTTACAGGTGACAGCAGAAAGTGGAGATGAAGGGGGAGAGGGTGACGATGCATCATCGGACCCTGAGTAGTTGTATTATTGATATGTTGAACAAATATGGGAACAGTTGGTTTGTAGATGTAACATTTGTGGCACATATTTTCCACCACACATTTTCATGTCCTAAAATTTCCTTGATTTCTCATGTTTCTTTTTATGCATTTTATTTCTTTATGATGTTTTTTTATGTCTAGATTTCTCGAGTGTGGTATACATCATTTCATTTAGGCATGTGTTTGAATTGGTAGTTTCCACCACACATTTTCATGTCCTAACTTTCACCCATAATATCACAAATCAATCACTTCTACATCCTCCCTAAATAGTAGAAGTAATAATGGACTCATTAAACACTAAATATTGTGTTATTCAAGAGGGTTACTAGCTGCAATGAATGATCTATGCCTCAATGTGCATTGTGTGCATCAACTGAGAGGGTTACCAACTCTATGAATGGAGGACTCATGTCCTATCACTATGATAGGGTGTAATCCAAAAAATAAATAGAGGACTCATTCCTTGGATCCATTATGCTACCAGGAGGGTTATCGACCCGATGGATGCTCCAATTTTCCACCCACACCTATCATAATCCCTACAAAGCTATAAAGCACCATCTACTTGTATGTTATCAATATAAACCCCAGATTATGAATGAATGTGTAGCATTGGAGGTATACCAAAGACACATTCTAGACTAGATAGCACATGGTTTCTAAGTCAAACATTACATAATTGTTGGAGGTGTCTCAAGGGTCTTAGCTAGCCCACGTTGGATGGTCATCTTATGTCACAAAACACCTCCATAAAAAGGTATACAAGGCTCATCCTCTAGGGAAAAGACATCTCAAAAGGTCCCCCCCCCCCAATGAAGGGGTCAGGAAGTCACTTGAGATCTCTAAGTTCAATGCCTCATCCTTTAGAGACCGAGGAATCAGGCCAGTACACAATCTTCTATTTGTTCCCTAGCACATAGTTTAGTTTTCTCATGGTCTTCAATCACCCCTCTACCTACTCCAAAATCTAGAACATAGTAAATATAAATAGTCATAAACATCACAAGTGACACTGCCTACTACCCACTCAAAAGCTGGGTCAAGGTCAAGTTCTTTGATTCCCAATTTAAATTTCATTTAATTTCATATTTATATCATAATAATATTTTAATGGTTGAACCAAATGGGTCATAAATTCTTACCCATATGGTCCCATTCACCTCATGGACTGAAATATGGAATCCACTTAATCCATACCATAACACGTTCTATTTCATGCGACCAATGGTCCATGACTCATTATTCCATTGTGAATCTATGAAATCCATAATATAAAGGAACATCAATCTATAACTGAATCACCAAACAGTGGAATCCAATCAATTGTAATAGGAAAATCTAGGGGAACATGTTTCATTCCATGAAATTTTGATTTGTCTGGTTTGTGGGATTGATAATCCTAGGTACCACCTATTACCTTATTTAATTACCTTACAAATACCTAAATATTTATCTCATAATAGTAATAAAATAATAAAATGAATTCTATGATGCCATGTTATAACATCCAAACTTGGATTCAACTATGTGGTGCCCCGATCTGCTGGGTCGCATGGCCTTTAGCACACCTCCCCATATCCCAGAGGCTACCGACTAGCATTGAGGACCTATGGTGACTTTGTGCAGAGACTATTCCATCATGTTAGAGTGTACAATAGTATTAATAAACAATATCTTCAATAGTGGAAGAATTTGATCATCCAAATAGTGTTAAAACATAAAAGATAGTAATAAATAAATAGTATCAAAGGAAATATCATAAAAAATGATATGTCATTTCATGCCTCTATAATGTAAGATAATAGGTATACAAAATTCTAGTACAGTACATGTTTGAAAATACCCAAAATACCAAAATGTACTATCCCACCTAGCATCACGACCCTGCATGATCACGTTCTCTCCTGCTCCTACAAAATAAGAATGTCATGAATTGTGTTGTTGAAACTTTACAATGTCCCTACATGCATCCAAGAAGTATATATAGGTACCCAATGACCCAAAAATGGTGTGACATAACACTCAGTTGGACCTAACAAATGGAATCTATAAAAATTTCAATTTGTGTGATATAAACAAAATTTGTGTTCAATATATCACACATATTAATGTACTGAACGAAAATTTCACAAGGCGTAAGTGATATTATCCATACAGACAAGGATCCCTATAATAAATAGTCACGATACTATATATAAGTGAATCTATAAATAGAAATAAACTAGAATAACACTATCATGTCTACCCACTATAGGAAAATAACCACAGCGAGGCTATCTGTATTGTACAAGAAAACATCTGTCACAGCCACACCATATAATCTAGTGCAAAAAACTACCATAGCCACACAATGTTATCTAGTGAATAATACCCATCACATCCACACTAGATAATCAAGTGTGTATCACATGAACAATGGTCATTTTGTGTAATCATAAGTGTTAGATCATAAAGGTTTGGATCTAAGGTATATAATTCCAAGGAATCCACGTCGAGTCATAGGAGCATCTCGATGGAAACTTAGTAACATGGGTGGGGTCCAAGGAACATGTCAATGAGCCATGTCCAGTTCAAGCCCAAGAAATCCATATACAATGGGTATCAAGGCCCAAATCATCCTATAGAATCAATACCAAAGGAGAAAACAAGATCAAGGCATCGACTACCAAAAACATGTTCCATGGGAGTAAAGTCCATGGCTTCTACAAAATCATGATCCAAGGTATTCCAAACAAGGAACTTGACCTTGACCCAGCTTTTGGTGTGTGATTGTCATTTTGTTATTTTTGATATTGAGTATGTGATTGTGGGAATGTGATGTAGTGAAGGAGGAGGGATAGTGATGATGATACATGATGTGGGTTATGCATGGTAGGAGGGCTATAATGTATCTCAGTTGGTTTATATTTATGGTTTGATTTTTTTTTCAGGGTAGTGGTGCAGCGGAAGCAGAATTTTTTTTTTCTAGACATCTTTTAGAGGCGGTTTAAACCGCCGCGAGATTTATAGGGGTGGCGGTTTAAACTGCCACTAAACTGTGAAAACCACCACTAAACGTAAATTTTTTTTACGTTTAGCGGCGGTTTTAACCGCCGCGACATATCTGATTCGTTGATGCCTCGTTCTGCGGCGGTTCTCATGACTTCGGTGGTGGTTTTATGGCAGCTGATTTTGAGTTTATTCGCAACGGTTATAACCGCCATGAATAAATTGATATCCCAGGATCGTAAAAACTGCCGCTAAATTCAGGAAAACCGCCGCTAAATGAGGCAGCTATGACGCTTTCCTGAACCACCGCCAAATGGAAAAAACCGCCGCGAATAGATTTCCAACACCATTATAGGCAGCAGTTTTTGTAAACCGTCGCCAAACCATGTCGCGGCGGTTTAAACCGCCACGAAACGCCGAAAAACCCGCCACTAAACGGCGGTTCTATTGTAGTGAACCTTCAGTACTAGAGAAATCTGGTTGAGCTTTATTCATCACAAATGATTTTAAATGACCCATGTACCAGATAAAAAAAATAATATACAAATTATAATTTTTTTAAAAAATATTTGATAAAATTGAATTCATTAATGAAAATAAAAATAATATTAACATACCTCTTAATTGGATACATCCATAGATAGTGTATCAATCTATAAAGTTTTGATTCTTTAACCAAATGAATAGTCAAATGAATCATGAATGCTAAAATGAAGGTAGAAATAACATCTACAAATGAAAAACTGTTAAAACAATTTTTTCTTGAATTTTATCAAGCTTAGTTGGATTTAGAGTTTTTCTATAAAACTCTTTGAAGAAGATACACAACTCAACTTGAAATGCCTTTTCCTTTTCCAATAATTCATTACACAATTCCAAATACAAAAACTACTCTATCAGAATATGTGAGTCATGAAATTTCAATCCATGTAACTTTTGATGTTTTAAGTTAACACACCTTGAAACGTTACATGAATATCTATCTTGCATTTTTACATTGTTTAAATTTTAAAGGAAGACATATTTCTTATGATTTTTCATTGTAAAAATATTTTAAGGAAACTTTACATTATCATTTTCTTGAAAACCATTATTTATTTTCATTGATTCCAAATCCTTAGGATCATTAAGGTGATCCTTCAATTTACCATTCCCATAAAGCAATGTAAAAAAATATTTCAATAGATGCTCTTCTCAATATTCATTATGTCAAGATTATTAGGTATGAAATTAAACTCTTAATTAAATATATGCACTTAATAGTGTATTATTAAAATATAATTTATGATAAGAATCAATAAATTTATTATGATACATAAAACACTATTTTTTACTATGAGGTAATCATTGAGGTTCAAAATCAAAATTATGAACTAAAAAATCAAAACAACTGTGAGTGTTCCCTGAAATTAATTTCTTGTCTAAGAAAGTCACTAATTATATACATTAAAGTATAATTCATTTTTAATTGTTTTATTGTTGAATTACTATATGTTTCTATGCCATCACCCCACAATTCTTGCAATTATTTTATTTGAGGTTGAAGGTATACATCAATGTCATTTCCCAGAAATTTATTTTTAAGAAATAATCATTGAAATAATTAAAGAAGTATTATTTATAAATATTAATGAAGGTATATTATAGGTGATCAAAACAAATAGATATATTATATAATTAGTACTTAAAGTACTAAAAGGGTTAAAACCATGAGGGGACAATCCCAATTGTACGTTCGTAGGATCTGAATAAAAATATGAATATAATGAATCAAACACCTTCTTGGATATTGAATATTTTGGATGCCTCATCAATAAATCATTTTTATTATCCTGAGCAAGACACTTCAAGTTGTATGCAGTATTAGATGGCATGAATAATCTTTATAAAAATGGTTTTCAAGAAAAGAAACAAAATAACTTTGTTAGAGTTTTCTTCTTCTACCTGGAATTGCATTGATTTTTACTCTCATTATTTCTCATTGAAATACATCTACTTATATAAAATCTAATGAGTTCTTCTTTACCAGACTCTTCTCCACAGTAAATTAATAAACCATTAGGGCATTCATGTATCTTTTTATAATCAATTATATGTTTTTTTGACTATTTTATTTATCTCATAGAATGATGTAGGGATATTTACATTTCTAAATGCCTCATGAAATAACTCTGAAATAATAGACACTAATTTATAAATAATTACACAAAGACACTTAATATGATATAACTTATGTAGAAAATACAACTTCAAATACATGGCACAACCTTCATACAATTATTTTTTCCATCCTTAACTAATTCATACAACTCATTTTTTGGTCACAGGTGTTCTATGAAGGATTAACCTAATCATGATCAACTAAAGGTTATATTGATCTATTAAAATCATATATATTTTATCCTATAAATTCAAAGGCATCATTTGTCAAGTTGTAAACTAGATTTTCCATATGGAAGTTCACTTTGTTTTTTTTTATATGATAGTCATTGTTTTGAATTTTTATAACATTCAATTCACCATGAAAAATCCAACATACATATTGAGTATAAAATTGTTAAAATATCATGTTCAAATATACATATTTTATATTCGATCATCACTTGAATATACAATGAGGACATGACCATTTTATTCTACCATCCACCAATCGTTTTGAAATTTCATAATCTAAAAAATCATCCAAACTCTTTTCATACCAAGGTGTTTCTCAAGGTAAATCAATCCAACTCTTATACATTGTTATTGGATTTCAATCTTCTACCTATAAATTAAAATATAAATATATAAATGTTTAATAAAATAAGTAAAACCAAATTTTAACATCACCAAAATTCTTCATTGACCATGGCAGTGTCCTGATTTGATGGAACACAAATTCCACATTAAAATGATTCAATCTAATATGGAAAAAAACAAATAAATTAATATATAAATATTACCCCTCACAATAAGAGGGTTGCATTTCCAGGATGGATAGGGTTAAAGGAAATCAGGTTGAAGGAGATGGAGGAGTATGGTGTCATAGGGAGATGGGATTCAGGGCTTGTGCTTCCATTAGGGGTCGCAATTTCTAGGAAAAGGGGAAGAGGGGACACCATTGGGGGCCATCGCTAGGGGGATAAGGGTCATCACGGGAGGGGGGAGGGGAATATGGGTAGCCACCGGGGGTGATGGGTTGTTGGGGTTGGGGGTAGGGGAAGAGGGGTTTCCACGAGGGGGGGTAAGGGTTGTTAGGGGAGGGGGAGGGGGAGAAGGGTTACTGTCATGAAAATAACGTCCATTGGGATAGTGGAAGGGGGATATGGGTCACCGTCGGGGGGATAAGTGATGTTGGGGAGGGGGTAGGTGTCACTGTGGTTAGCATCGATGAGAGAAAGGGTGTCAGGGCTACGAGAAGGGAGGAGATATTGGATTTATTGGGGTATTTTTCTAAAAGATTTTGTGCTGGATTTAAACTAACATCCAAAAAATTGAAAAATATAAAAAAAATATAGTGGCGGTTATACCAAACCATCTCAATATTTTAAATAATAATTAATACATTTTTAGTGGCGGTTTCCAAAACCTCTACTAATAAACCACCACTAAGAGATCTTTTTTGAAGTGTATTTATCACCGATAAAGGCAAGATTTATTATCTCTTTCGATAGTGCCGATAAATTCCATAACAATATCTCCAAAGCTGGAACCCTAATAAAACCTAGATTAGAATATAACCAGATTGGAATAAAAATATTACAAAAATTCAAATTGGAATACAAATATTACACTACCCCATCATTTCAATTAAAAATTTACATTAAAAACATTCATACAAAATATTTACATTGATGTGTATTTATAAGTAAAAAAATTATAAACCAAAATAAAAAAATAAAACTCTTATAGAATAATTTTATTAGTGATCAAGCTTTTTATAAAATCATGTCCATGCAATAAAACCCATGTTTATTTTAGTAATAGTGTATAAAAAACAAACAATTTATAATTCTAATGTTATATAATTCACATATGATAAATCATATTGTTAATTGATGAATATATTAATATTATTATTAATTATTAACTATCTTAACAACTTAAATTATTGTTAATAATTATATCGTTAATTTCTTATATTTAAATTACATTTTTATTTGTTAATTATATTATTAATTGTATTATTATTTATTAATTATATTAATTAGCTATTTTTATTGTTAATTATGGATATAATTAATTAATTTAATTATATTATTCATTATTATAGCTTACACACCAGATGTGAACATGTTTGAGGCCTTTTATCAAGGGTCTCTCTTCACACTTATATTGAAAATACACATTTTAAGTCATATCGGCCACATCATGTGTTAGATTGACATGCAGTTGATTCCTGCGTGCCAAAAAATGAATTATGTATCATTTTTATAATCATTCAATACATTTAGAGCTCATTTTCTTTGTTTTTTTATGAAATGAATGCTTTAGACTAAAATGACACTTTTATATTGGAAAAACATGCTTTGAGTCACACCCACTTCATCATGTGTCAGATTGATGTGTGGTCAATTCCTATATGTCACAAATGAATTATGGATAATTTTCCTAAAGTTTGAATACAATCTGGGATCATTTTCTTAGGTTTGGTTATGTGACATTTGTTTTAGACTATAATTAAACTTTTAATGTGAAAACACACACATTGAGTCATGCCGACCATATTGTATGTCACATTGATGCATAATCAATTTCTATACATAAAAAATGAATTATGAACAATTTTCTAAAATTTTAAAGACAATATAAGCATTTTTTATTAGTTTTGGCTATGTGAAGCTTATTTTAAACAAAAATGGTACTTTTAATGTGTAAACTTGTATTCTTAGACACATAGTGTTTCAAAATGATGCGCGATCGATTCCTACATACCATAAATAAATTATAGATCCTTATCAAAAAAATTAAAGACAATATGATCTTGTTTTCTCATTTTTGGAAATATGACATGTGTTTTAAACTAAAATTACACTTTTAATGTGAAAACATTCTCTTTGAGTCATAATGGCCACATCATGTGTCAGATTGATGTGCAGTTGATTTGTACACATCAAAAAATAATTATAGGTCATTCTTTCAATGTTTAAATACAATTTGAGATAATTTTATTAGGTTTGGATATGTGATTTGTGTTTTAAAATAAATGAAACATTTAAATATTATGTGACCATGTTTGGATAAACCTATCAAGACCTAAAGATGGGATAGATCAAGTGAAATATTAAACTATCTTTTATGTACACTCATATTATTTATTTTAAGAATTCTTATATTTAGTTGAACAACTTTTTTTATTTTTTTATTTTATCCCAATGAATTTAATTGATGTTTTATCTTCCATTCATTTGTTTGAATATGTTTGATTGAAATATTATGGAATTTTTAATGCTATTATGATAATTCAAAATTGAATAAGAATGGTTTCAATTATTTACAAACTATTTAAATTTTTCAACACTCAATTGAGGTTGTGAGAATAGTTATTATTCCATTGAACCCTTATTATCGTTAATTTTGGATTACTTAATTAATATTACTAAAAGAAATAGAATTTTCACTATTATTAAGGTAAAAAATATATTTGATTTTAACCATATCAGTTCTTAGTTCATAATTAAGTATTAATTATTGAATATCACTTCTTGAAAGAAATATTTTGGAAAACTGAGAACATGAACCTCATCACTTGAACATGTTTAAAGTTAATACTTTAAATCTAGTTCTTAATTTTTTCAAAAGACTACTTCTTCACCTTTCAACCCTATTTCACACTTTAACTTGTTTTTCATTAATCAAAATCCAATGTTTTCACACACAATATCTAATAAAAATTCCCATTTTGAAATAAAAAAAATCTATTATTAATAAATAGAATTATATTAATTTTGAATCAACTAAAATTTGAAGTGACAAATGAATTAATTAGTAACCTCCTTGAGAGAAAACATAGGACAACTATATTTCATTCTTAAGTAAAAAAATTATTGGGACATAGTGATAAAATTCTGACTATAAAATCGGCATTTTGTTTGGGGGTACCTTTAAGTTCACCATTATTCATATTTTGATTCAAATATTTTTGAAAATCCATGTTAATACTTTCAATTTCTGATTTAAACCCATTTTTATATCTAAAATCACATTCCAAAACACCCACACATTGATTTATAGAACATTAACCTTGAAATTAATAGGAATATTCATAATAAAGTAACAAAAATATGGGAGAGAGAGATTTTAAGATTTTATAAATGACTTTTAAGGCTAAAATTTGTGAAGAAGAACCTGAAACATCCACTTCTAGTCTTGAAAAATTAAAAATTACTATAAATTTAGTATCAAAACACTTTATAAATCATGTAAGAACAAAGACTGATGAAGGAGTTAGCATTAAAAAACCTAGGTATTCAAAAACTTGATGGTATCAACCATTTCCACTAGGTTAAGCTACTATAACACTGATAGGTCAATGATAATGGGGTGGTATGGTACACAGTCAATGAAGAACTAAAAATGTGAAACAATAAAAGAACTGCTAAAAAATAGTACAAAACACACATATTTTCTATGTTGAGAGGGTTCATTCATTTAATAAATTCCATGGGGAGTGACAGAGAGGTCATGTTCTGAGAGTTCTTGAATGACACAACTGAGTGAGGTTTTTTTAGGGTCGATTTTCAAAGAACGAGATGGATTTTATCAGTGATTTCCAAAAGGTGATGATAAAAACTCTTTAAAATAAATTACAAAAAATATAAAATATTTAAATATTAAAAATGAATTAATTATAAAAAATTAAAAAATAATTAACATTATTAACTAATAAATAATCTTAAATGAATGAATTTTATTAATGAGTAAAATTTAATAACTAAATATATATATATATATATATAATATTAAAAAATGAATAAGTTTAGTTAAATATATAAATTAAGAAGAAAAATAAAAATGAATATATTTTAAAATGCAGATGAATACATATTAAATATTTAGAATAGTATTATAATGAAGTTCTTCAAGAGTGCTCTTGATGGCAGTGAATATAGAAATTAAACCCTACTCATTAAAATGGATTTTTCATGAGATTTAATAGATCTTGAAGAGATCCTCTCTAGATGGAGATGGAATGATCATCCTTGAAATAGCGATATCCTGGAAAACGATGTTGCATATGAAAAATAGTTTAAGGAAGCTAATTCTAGATCTAACCCCTTTGCTTATTATAATCATTCAATCTATGGAAGGACTGTGAAGCAAGGGTATATGATTCATGTCGATACAAAGTCTAATGTGTTCTCTAAAAGGAAAGCGATGTGCAAGAACTCCATCATTGGAAGGTTGTTTCTTCCTTGTGGTAAAAATCCATGGTGTAAAGATGATCTAGTATGTAAAATTTCTACACATTGGTAGTTTTATAATAGGATCTGTGTCTCTCTTGGACAAGGAATCCTCTGCTGTATTTTTCACTTCGAGGATATAAAGAAAAAGGTTTGGATACTTAGATCACTTTTCTTGAAACCAATATTATTATGTGTTCATGAAGAGTCTTGTGATTTTAATATGTCCAATGTCAAGAATAGGTATTCAAAGGTTAGGATTCATCCCTATGGTCTCAACTAGATTTTATGAAACCTGAAAATCCTTCATGAAATTTCATCTTCCATCATTGTGCCTATCTACGTTAATAGGGAGATAGAGTTGTTAGGATTTGAACATTATTCCAAAATCATTGTAGAAATTCATGTTTGTGCAGCTCACATAGAAAAGGTATCTATTTCAACTAATGATGATGAGATTAATCTTAGAGTTGGATATGAAAATTTTCCTCACTTGTGTAAGGAGTGTGGTTCGATTGGGAACTAGAAAAATGTTTTATGTAGAGTGATCATGTTCCTTAAGTTTGTTATGTGAGGGAACCTTAGAGAAGAGTTTTGAAGGCCTCTGAAAAAACAAGCAACCTCGCATATGCCTAAGGTGTTCTGGAAACAAGGGGTGAAGCTGCTGGGGCCTCTACTCTAGAGGGGAATAAGACCAAAATTGATGGTGATAGGTCATAATTTAACATCCTGAATAATTTTTTGGGTCTAGCCAATGGTTCTGAACTGTGAGTGGGTGAGAGTGTTGGTGTTCATGGTCTTACTGTGAAGGATTCTGGAGTGTAGGGTCTGGAAGAAAATTCCCAGTGGATGATATTTTGTTGGGAGAAGGGGATACCTCCATTAATCGTTGAGAAAACTTGATCTTTGGATGATTATGTTGATGAGGAGGCAATGGATTATATAGAAGATTCCAAAAGCTAATCCAACCTTGAACAAGATGTATAGGGAACTGTGTATAGGAAGTTGATTCAAGAAAAATAATTTCTTGAATCTATTATGAATGGTAAGAAGATTTTTTTACCTCTTCTAATTATGAAAGCCTAAAGGATGAATTTATGGAGGTGAAAAAACTGATTGAGCTTAAGGAAGCTGTAGAGCTGGAGGCCAAGGGGAAGAATTCATCTCTTACTTTGGAATCTCCGAAGGATTCAACTCTGAAACAGCTCTATTTTAATCTCCCAAAGATGCAGATCAACAGACTAACTCTAAAGCTACTACCACCCTAGTTCAAGGGGTGGCCATCCATATTCATGAATATAGATTTTATCAGGTTACACCAAGTAAATCAAGGACATTGTCATCTACGCCTAGGCAGAATTATACTGAACTACATGACTAGAAGGAGACTGGTATTGATGATGTAGCAGATGCTCTAGTTACTGGTGGCACACTAGAGAGGAAGGTGACTAAGGAGAATGACCCATCAACTTATGGTCCTGTTAGGAATAAATTCTCATTGCTTGAAATTTTAAATAGATCTTATTGTAAGGAAGAATTTCATGATAAATTTGGTAGTTCTTATTGAACTGGAGACATTGAGACACATGATGAAGAAGATGAAACATTGGGAAAGGGTGATCATGATGGAAACTGGCAGGCTCTGATACAATGGAAGATAGGTAGACACCTGAGAGGTCGGGGTGGATCTTGTTGAAGTGGTGGTAGACTCTTAATAAGGGGATTATGAAATGAATGTTGGATATGTTTATTAAGCATTACTAAACCTTTCTTCCCTTGCTTGTATTTTCTATTTTATAATAATTTTTCGGGCCCATGGATTTTATCCACAGTCTACGACATTCTGAGTACATATTAAATATATACATTAAAACCAAATTAAATACATTCAGTTTTGAAGAATAAATATGTATAAATATATATTAAAAATAATTAACTAACAAAAATATTAAACTAATAAATAAAAAATGAATAAATTATAAAAATAACTTAAAAATAAAAAACATTATTAATGAATAAATAATATTAAATAATATTAAATGAATGAATGCTAAAAAAAGTGAAATTTAATAATTAAAAAATCATTAGATCGTAAAAATGTTGAAAAATGAATAAGTGTTACTTATTATCTAGATTGTTAAAAAAATTGAAAATGAATATATGTTAAAATGAAAATGAGTACAGATTAATTAAAAAAATTAAAAACATATTAAAAACATTATATTTTAATGAATAAACATGTATAAATAAATATTAAAAATTGATAAAATTTTAAAAAAAATATTAAAAGAATAATAATTAAAAATGAATAAATTTCAAAAATATAAAAAAATTAATATTTTTAATGAATAAATAATATTAAAAATGAATAAATTATAAAAAATATTAAAAACAAAAAAAGAGTTTGTATTAAATAAAAATATATAAAATGAAAAAAATTTACCAATTAATAACCTAATATATTAAATATATTGTGTTGATAAATAAAATTGGGAAATTAATATAAAAAATTCAATAAAATAAAAAAAAAATTATTTGTTCATGTGTTTCTATATAGAATTTCATTAATTACATATATGTGTTTGTGAAATTAATGTATATATATATAACACAAGTTTAATATTTTTTAAATTGAGAAAAAAACAAATTCTATATATATATTATGCACATTAAACATCTATTACTCGATTCAAATTAGTCAATGTTTTTAATCAATGTTATTTTTTAATTATAAAACATTTTCACTAAATATTAAACTTATTATATCTAAATAAATATTTTGTATTATATAAATCATATTTAATGAAAAATTATATATTAATGAGTAATCATGAATAAAATAATATTAAAAATGAATAAATTAGGGAAATATTAAAGGAATAAATATTAAAAATGATTAAAATATTAAAAAGTAAAAAATAAAAAACATTATTAAGGAATAAATAATATTAACTGAATGAATGTTAAAAATGATTGAAATTTAATTAAAAATGAATATATTGAAAAATGTATTAAAAAATGCATTACTGTTATTTTTTTAAAAGTATGAGGCTTAAGGACCTCTTTATTAAATAAAAGCATAAGTCATAGGAGGAACAAAAAGACAACATATGACATAAAAAAGAAAAAACAAAGAACATGTAGCATGAGATGTAGTATTCATACTATGGGGTGAGTTACACCCGCCCAGGCCCCACGGATGACGTCCTCTTCGCCATGTTTTGGCCTGCATCCACGGGCTACCTCCATTGTCTGAGGGTTCATCATCACTAATAGCTGTCATTTCTTTAGAAACACATGTACATTCACTGTTTTCACATCTTCCTCACTACTTTTAGAGGCAAGTCAATCAAATGAGTTACAAGTACTCACCTTTGAGAACACTTTGTTTCCAGATTGAGAAATATTGATGGTAAGAGTAGGAAATTTGATAGAATCCAATGTATAACTAACCTTTTCTGCTAGAGCATTAAAAGAGAAAGAAACAACTCTACGGCCTTGAATGGGTGTGTAGAATGCCTCATAATCCTGCTGTGAAGAATGGAGGATAGGAGATTCATCCACTATAGTTATAATTTAAAATTCTACAGTAGCCCCCCAGATCTACAGTATTCATGTTGGGCTTTGTAACAGTGGTATGGAAAGATCCTTGAAGTACCAATGTAACATTTCAGGCTTCTCGATTCCATTTCCCCTTATTTCTAGTAGATTGACCAACACTATAATGTGGTTGTTTGCAATAAAGGACAACTACCTCTTTCACAATCAAGCAAGTGATTCACCTTAAGCAGCCTTTAAAGGTTCTCCACAAGAGTCCCTCTATATGCCATGATTAGAGCCACCATCCAGCATATGTATAGACATATTGAGGTATGAAGACCCCTTCAATGGTTGAGAAACATTAGCTAATGCAGATGCAGAGTTATAAACTCTAACCAGAGCTTGCAGAGGTGAAGAACTCTTCTTAGATTTTGACTTCACCAAAACAAATGAGACTATTATTTTACCCTTATGAGCTTTGGAATCAATCAATTTATTATCCTACAACATTTTATAATCTGCATCAACTTGAGCCAATAATTCCATTTACTCCTTACTTTCATTAGAATCCACACCATCATGTTCATTAACAAGACCTTTGTACAATGCATCTTTAAATGATCTGATGGAAATAAGCCAATGGTCAACATTAACTGAGTCTTACCAAGATTTGTTGTGCATAGGGGGGATCCAAATTATAATCATCCTGAGGGAGGGAGTCCTTCTCTAGGGTATCATATTTAGTAGTCTGAGTTATCTGATTTAGGCCTTCTGAATTAACATTTTCCGGATACAATGGATTTTCAACAATGGTGGGTGTATGTACCAAAGAGATAGTAGCAACAATTTAGCTATTTTTCAATTCAACCGATGGCTATAAAGATTTCTCATTTATTCTTCTTCGACAGTATGAGGTATCATATCCTTTAATGTGGTAATTAGAACAAATAACATATTCTCTACAAACATCCATAGTGTGACCAATTATTCCACACACAACACAGAAAAGAGGCATGTTTTCATATTAAATTTGGAAACAAACCTCATCCAGAGGTGTAGATAAAACCACTTTATCAATGCGAGATAAGATAAGATCCATTCCATCTAAAACACGAGCATGAATTACAGATATTTATTATATAAATTTTAAAAAAAATTAAAAATGAATATATGTTAGAATAAAAATACATACATATATTAATTATATAAATTACCACCATATTAAAAATCAATAAATATTAATCAATAAAGATGTATAAATAAATATTAAAAATGAATAAAATTAAAAAAATATTAAACAAAAAAAAAATTAAATTAAATAAATTACCAAAATATTAAAAAATTTATTAATGAAATAAATAATAAAAAATTAATTAATATATATATATATTTAATATTAATAAATTGTATAAATTAAATATAAAAATGAATAAATTTTAATAATTAAAAACATAATATATATTAAATATTAAATATTAATAAATAAAAAATAAAATGATAATATTAACAATTTATTATTTTTGAATGCGTATTTCTATAAAGTTGAATTAATTATATACATGTGAAATTACTATATGACATATTAAATGTAAATCCATATTTAATCATTATTTTTAATTAATAATTAAATATTTATTATTTGATATATATGAAAAATTGAAAAAACAAATGACATTGACATAACAAAATGTTATTCAATATTTATTAATATTAATTAGTTAATATTGTTTTATTTATTATTAATTTTTAATTAACTTATAAACCATTTTTCACTAAATATATGTCGTATTATGTAAATCATATTGAAAAAACTATATATATTTATATATATCAATATAATTATATTTCTAACTTAAATATGATTTATAATAGTATATAATTTGTTCTAAGAAGATCACCTTTTATTAGAGCTAAAACACGCACTGATAAAGGTCACTATTATCAGTGCTAGAAAAAACATTGATTAATATAACCTTTATAAATGCTAAAAAAACACTGATAAAGGTGGTACTTTTTCCCGTGCTTCTTTTAGTGATGAAAAAGATACCCTTGACCATATATTTCTCCAATGCTAATAAAAACACTCATTTATCATCAATTTTTGTTAGTGTTGACAAAGGGAACTGATCAATATTCATGATTATGTAAATGGGGTGCTTCCATGAGTTACATTCACATAAATCCAGTTTTGTCCACTTGTAATGCTAAGTGATACTCCTAAATTAAGATGATAAAAATAATAACCATGTTTAGTGTGTTCACATTGTCATTTTCAATACAACCCCATGATAAAAAACCATTTACAATATCATATACCACATCAATTCTCATAATAGTAGAGTTGAAAAATTAAATTGATATAATTTTTGATAATTAATTATTAGAATCGCCATGGAAAATCAAAATCCAAATGGAGATTTAAACCCATTCAACAACTATAATAGGCATGTAATTGAACTAAAATACATAAAATTAACCAATGAAATTTTTTTCATTAAGTTCAACTAAATCCCTTCATAATTTTATATAACCCTTGAACTTTTTCAAATAAAAATATCAAATATAATTAAGTTGGATTTGTGATGTTTTCAGGCATAACATTCATTCACTCATAGTAAAAATAGAATTCACATCACTGTTTTAACATCAGTTATTATATAATAAATGTTAAAAATTGTTTTAATACCGATTAGTCCTTTAACCAATGTTAAAACCCCTATCTTGGTGGGTTTTAATACCAGTTATTAAATAACCAATTTGAGAAACCTAGATTTTAATATAGGTTATATAATAATCAATGTTAAAAGTATAATCTTACATCATGAACCATAAATTTTTTAATTTTTTCAAAACACGTCCTTCTGATTTTTATCTTCTCGCCTATAAATTTATCACATCACAAGTAGACTTCCTCTAATACTATCTATAGATTTTAATTCTCCCTCTTTCTAAATTCCTGATATATTCCAACTTCACTATTCCAACACTTCATCATTCCACTGCAAATATTCTCAACCACTTCACCATGGTATTTATAATTATTTTATCATTAGTTATTTATTTATTTTATTTTATTCATCATATATGTTTTCTAAAAAAATTATTTTTTCATAAGATGACTTATGTAGGACAGGTAAAAATGATAAAACATCTACCTGAGATTCACCACTAGAAGTTCAAAATGCATCACGAGTTCTTCCTTGAAAAGAAAATGAATTTCAATAAATGATATTTATATTTGAAGGACACTACCATAAACAAGGAAAATATGCTGAATTATTTAGTAACTTTTTATTATTTTCATTTGGTTTCTATAATTCTCTAGTTTTTTATCCCATTTTTTATCCGAATAGAGTTTTGTTTATTAGTTTTTATTTTTTTAAAAAAATATACAAAAATCAAGGACATTTATATTAATAATTGACTTAGAAAGGTATCTGTAATGTCAATTATCAATACACCCAATGTTATAGGTGGATTTAAACATTGGGTATCAAAATAACCAATAACAAAAGTCTCAATAGTTAGTCAAAGTAATGATTTTGATGTTGGTTTATATAACCAATGTTAAAAAAATACATATAACATTGATTGAGAAATAAAAATTAAAACACACACAAAAAAGTGATGTTAAAAGGTATTATTATACTATTGATTTCTCATCTATTCACTATTCATTTTAAAACAACATCCTTTAAAAGGAAAAGGTAGTAACAGGAAAAAAACTCATGTAAAAAAAATTATATAAATTTATCTCATATTATATTGTAAAGTAGTTTTCCCTTCTAGTTATAATGTTGTGAATTCCACTTAATTATATAAATGTTATTTCCCTACTTTTTATATTGAATATTTCCATATTTGTTATATTTTTCATTGGATTTGAGCATATTAATTCTAGTTGACCACCATTTCAAATCTCTAAAAATGTGATCATTATAATCGTTATCAATATCAATATGTAGGTTCCAATAAAAAAAGCCTTTAAATTCATCAATTAATAATGATTTATTTATTATTTCAAACAACTAGGAGCGTGCACAAATGATTTGGAGTAAGCTAAATATACTATAAATATAGAAAAAATGTGAACATAAAAAATTTCTGTAAGAAAAACCAAATGCGACCCCCTAATGAGTTCACAAATACAAAATTGATCACATTTTTAAAAAAGGAATGTTACTACCAAATTGATTAAAAAATTAACTAGAAGGTAGGTGGCCTCACATATTTAGTGAACACTAAAATAATGTTTCATAAGTTGAAGGTGATTTGTTGCACAAATATTCAATGTTGTTAAATAATTTCACCACCCACCTCAAATATCCATGACTAAAAAATTAATTAAATTACTAAAGGCGCCATCCATAATAGATAAATACATATTTTCATGAAAATTAATTCTTTTAGAAAATATAATCTTAAAAAATATAGCTATTGAAATTCATCAGGGATTTAAATATGATTTATAATTAAAAACATAGTAACTTGAAAACAGTTATCAATTTCAATTTTAATATGCATTCACCAAAATTACATAATAAATGTGAAGATAAAGCTATATCATCAATTAAAGGATGAAATTTAAAAGACAAATGAAAAAAACTAATGGTCTAATTGATTTTGGGAATCATGAAGTAGGATAAGATGAATTTATGGCATTGAATGTGAAAACACCAAAAATAGAGAATTTACAAGGTTTGGCAAGAATGAACAATATACACTGATAAATTAGAGGGGTCCAATTTCAAGCATCACCATAGATTATTTGGGAAAATATACTTCTAATAATTATTTTATATGTGTAAGAAATTAATTTTATTAATTCTAAATGGAAATTATGTTTGTAACATCTTTAAAAGACATGTGTTTTTATCAACTTTAAAAAAGCATTAATAAAGAACTCCTTCCTTAGTGCTAAAAAAGAACCAAAAACAAGTAATTTATCGGTGTCTATTCTAACATTGATAAAAGTGAATTTTATTAGAACTATTTTCAGTGACTATAAAGGGGAATTTTTTCACCACCTAATATAACACTAATAGAATCTATCACTTTGAATATCATTCCTTTGGTTTCAAAGGTTGATTCCCCAAAAATATTTCACAAAAGTCAATAGTAATATTTGAGTTCTATGAGTGCTCGATCAGTGAGGAGGGGTTGAGTGACAACTAGGGTTCTTTTTTAAAAAAGGAAAGAGTTTATCAATACTATAAAAAACTACCCTTTATTAGCGTTAAAACAAAAGTCACTAATAAAGAGTATTTTTATTGGTGTTAATGATAGCACTATAAAAGGCTTATCTTTATCAATGAAAAAACACTCATAAATCTGGGTCTTTATCAGTGCTAAGCAATATAGTATGTAATAGTTATATTTATTAGCACTAACTTTACCATTGATAAATATAAGTGAATATAAAAATTAAAAATTACATTTAAAAATTACAATAAAATTAATAATTATATAAAATGAATATTAAAAATTAAAGTTATTATTAAATGCATTAATATTATGATAAATGTATTATTAATATTATTATAAATGTAATCATACTACAATAAATATTTTATTAATAAATGTATTTAATAAATGTATTAATATTATAATAAATAATATGAATAAATGTATTAATATTATAATAAATTAAAATGTATAAAATTACCTTATAATAAAAATGAATAAATATAAAAAATGAATAAATTAAAAAAATAAAAATAAAAAAATAATATTATTTATATTAAATGCATAATATTATGATAAATGTTTTGATAATATGATAAATGTGTCAATAAATGTATTAATATCAGAATAAATATATAAATACTAAGACAAATTTATAATTAATTTTATAATAAAAGTATTAATATTAGAATAAATATATTAAAAATATAATAAATGTTTTATTAAAAAATGTATTCATATTATAATAAATATTTCGAAAAAATGCATTAATATTATAATAAATTAAATATTACAAAATTACTTTTTAATAAAAGTAAATTAATATTAAAAATCAACAAATTACATAAATATTAACAATGAATATTCAATATTAATTATATTACGTGTATTAACAAATGTGTTAGTATTTTCATAAATGTATGAGTATTTTGATAAATGTATTATTAAATGTATCAATAATGTGATATATGTTTTATTAATATTCTAATAAATGTATTAATATTATATCTAGGTACATTACAGCAGCCTTACCTTACACAACGCAAAGGGAAGAAAATCTGCATGCCCAGGGACTCAACTCTGTGACCAACACTCTACCTCTAATGGCCCAAGGGCCATCAGTTTTATTGATTTTTGATAATACACCTTTTAAGGGGTGAGGTGAAACCCTTACAAGTCTCATAGGCATAAGTATTACATGGCACGTATGCCTTAGAGGAATTCATTGCCCGTAGGCTTCAAACATTACATACTGACTGAAAATTAATTTTTTATTATAAAACACTTTTAAAGAGAAAAGTGAGAACCACATACAACCAGAGTAAAATTATTGGACCACCTCATCCCTGCAAGTAAACCAAAAAACATGCCTTCATCAACACAGGCTCCTCGGCAAGCAGTCACGTGCAGAAGGACGGGCACGGAACCGATGGCGAAGCCATACCCTCTCAAACATCCAATTCCAAGAGACCTGAATTAATGAAGACTTGATGCTCTAAACCCCTTCCAGGGATGGTCCAATAATCGTGAAAAAACAAGCAAAAATTGAACTTCAAAGGAAATTGACCTGAAACAACTCTAGCTCACACAACCCAAACACTCACACCAACTAACCACGACCACCACCTTAAACTAAGTTGTTAACTAGAAACTTAATATTACCCGAGTCTTCTTCCCTAAATAATTTCCATGTTAGGGAAGATAAGTTTAATCCTGCGTCTTCCAAAATCCGCTTCTCAAAAACAGACACAAGTTGATCCCATGTCTGAATGCACTCGTCAACACTGATCTTCCCGTGATTGAAACCCCCTACCAAAATAGAGTCTTGTTTATCGATCCAAGAATATGTATCCTCATTAAGGGACACCTCTATAGGCCTTCCCATCATTCTAGCAGCATCCTCCTCATTAGAATTGAGAAATAGGACCTTTTCTATCACCTCTTCATCAGAGCTTAAAAGGGGAATCATGGACTGGCAATTCTGCTCCCCAGTCCTTAGGTAGTTCAAAGACTTTGTAGCCATTCTCATGTCACTCATCCTCTTTTCCAACTCAGTCTTCATAGGAGGAGGTAGAGAGGAGTAGTCCTTCCTCTCATTCCTCCTCCTGGTCTTCTAGTTCGGTTTTTCATCTTCCGAATGGCAGTATTCATCTTCCTTGCACTCTTGCTCACATCCCTGAACTGACACCAGTGAGTAGCTGAGGGAAGCACTCGATTCTGTTTCAGCAAGCCTCTCAAATTTGTTGTTAAGGGTAATTAAGAGCCGAGGACTGGGAGCAGGCCCCCCTATCTTCCCCTTACCCGAACGCCAGTCCTCCTCTAAAGAAGTCCCCTGCAACACCTGCTGCAAAAATCCACTAGCCGGCCCCATTGTCATGGCCCGATCTTCCTCCCCCCTATTCGCCATCTGCACCATAGCCTCCTGGCTTGGAACTACTCCTCCCCAGCATCTTTATCGAGAAATTAGCTTTATACCTTCGCATGGATGTTCGTATATGATTTCCCATGTATGCACAAGCTTGTCCCGATGGCAGGTGCCACACCCTCTCATTCTTGCAATCTGTTTAGCTTCTGCTATGGTGAAAACTCATTTGTCATCCTCCTTCGGGAGCTTGTTCCTTATAGGTTGTCTGGTTTGCATCTGCACTTAAGGGGGCCCGAAGGCCTTGAGGTGGCCTGAAGGCCTTACTGACTCGAAGGTCTAGGTGGCCCGAAGGCCTTAAAGGACTCGGGGACTAAATCGGTGGCACGATGGCCCAAACAGGGGAATATTCCCGGCTGCTACAGTGCCAACCAGTACATGCTACAGTTCCTGATACAGTACCTGCTACAGTACTGCTACAGTCTCTTGGAGATTATGCCTCCGCCTGGATTTGATCCTGGGTCACCTGGATGCACCTAAGGAGTCCTCACCAACTCGGCTGAGGCTCGTGTGCCTTCGTGACCAACCCCCAAATGAATAAACATATTAATATTATAACCAATTAAAATTTTTAAAATATTACTTTATAATAAAAATGAATAAATAAAATTAATTATTAAATGCATTTATATTTTTTAGTTATAATTATAATTATAATTATTTATATATGTGAATAAATATATTTTTAAAATATATCATTAATATATGTAAAAATTGAAATATTATGCATAAATGTTTTTCACAACATATTATTAATTATAAAACTATAAAATTAAAAGTAAGAATTTTAATATTTATATTTTAATATATTTAAAATTTCTAATATATAGATACATTATTATTACTAAGTAGTTATATAAATCTATACATTGTATTTATTGAATATAAAAAATATTTTTAGTTATTAAGTGCATTGAAATTTTTTATAATTTTTTTTAATTATAAATAAAAATAATATTATTTATATAAATGTATAAATATCTGTGTGTGTGTCATATATAGGTGAACCAACACATACATGTGTGTGTCCCATTGTATACAAACACATACACATACATATATGCATGCACATACACAGAAATACTTATACATGTACATGCATACACATACACAAACATACACATACATACACAGACATACACAAACATACACGTGTGCACGTGCGCGCACGTACACACAGACACACATACATACATATACACATACACATACACATACACATACACATAAAAAGACACAGACACTTACACATACACATACACATACACATACACATACACATACACATACACATACACATACAAATACACATACACATACACATGCACATGCACATACACATACACATACACATACACATACACATACACATACACATCCACATACACATACACATACACATACACATGAAACATGCACATACACAAACACATACACATACACACATATTATACACATACACATGCACATACACATACACATACACATACACATACACATACACATAAACATGCATGCACGCATACACATACCCATACCCATACCCATACCCATACCCAAACCCATACCCATACACTTACACATAAACATACACATACACATAAACATGAACGTACAAAAACACATACACATACACAAAAACATACACAGATATATATTGATTCATTTAAAATAAGAATTCTACAGAAAGAATTCATATTGGATCGAATGGGAATATGAGAATTGGACTATCTAGGAGTAACCAAACCCATATCATTTCCTTTTTCAAGAGAATGCTTACCTTTCTCATGAAAAATAGAGATGTGATCCATTTTGGGCTTTTCATTCATTGAAGTATCATCCTCTAACTTGGCATTCCCTTTATATAATTTGGATGAAACCAATATTTTCTCCTTCCAAATCCTATCGTCCAACATGGATTTTGCAAAAATACCCTTACAAACTTGATTGTCATCTGATTCACCTCCACCGTGGTCTTTCCTTATACACCCAATTAAGATATCCTTGAAAGAAGCTCCAGCAACATCCAATTCATTTTCCTCTCCTATATCATCCCAAGAGATAGTAAGCTTATCATTCAGTTGAATAGGAAAAAGAAAACTAACATCAATATAGGGAGATGATGAATGTCCAAACATAATACTTTCTATTCATCTCATATTCTGAGGAATACATTCATCACCAAGCATTATTGTTCCCTGAAAAGATTCATCAACATTAACAAGGGGTTATAAACTCATAAGATTTAAATATATGGATATAGAATCATGAATAACCACATCTGAATCCTGATCTTTATCTTGATTAATAGTACCCTAGGTTGCCCCATTACATTCCTTCTTTCCTTCCTTCTGCAATGCAACAAATCATGGCCCTTTAGCTTACATCTAGCACAATCAAGATTTCACCTAAAATTAGACCACGAGTGTCCAATAATACAACAAGAATCTAAAAATTTTGGAATTTTTTCACACAAAGATCTAAGATTTATCTCATTTTAAGGAGTAGAGAGAACAACCTTATCAATCAAAGTAGAACCTAAGTTAACTTCAACCAAGATCCTTGTAAAGTTACAAAAGAAAACCTTCTTGGTTTCCATGTCCATCCGGATTGGGATTCCAATTGGAGAAACAACATCATATAGAATTTTCGAGTGCCAAAACACCCAATTTAAAACAATAAATTTTGATCCAAACCTCTACATATGTTTCTTTAAAATCATTATGGTTAAAACATAAATTCCAATCATGAACACTATGGGTTCCAAGCCATAAGTTGATCAAACCCAAACTCCCGGAATGACCCTTCAATTACACATAGGGAAATAGAATATGGAAGAACCCTCTTCCAATAGAAACATTTTTGAAATTAGAGAATTCTCAAATAGAGGCTAAGAGAGACAAAAGATTGGTCACTTTTTTGGGCTTCATGCCTTTTGAAAGTGAAATGTGAGAAATAATGGAGTGCTTATATGGATCTATTATTTCAGAAATTGCTCCATCTGAAGATGAAACAAAAGTTTCGATGCCCTTCCTAATGATATTTTGTGCCATCCGTTTTTTGGGAAAACAAATGATCCTCTGGAAAATCTAGAAAAGGAAGACAACCCCTTCAAGGCATCTGCTTGGCACTCCTTAACCTTCTTTCTAACAGATGACCCCTGCCAAGCAGCCTGGTGATTCAAGACATAGGAGTAGAGGTTCAAACTCCTTGTATGGTTTAGGGAAACCCGATCATCGATGAGCGTTGGGAGCTTCTTCTCCTGTTCCTCCATCAAAAATGAATAAATAGGTAATATTAATTATTTAACTAACAAAATTATTAAAATGGATTATACTGACTATACAAAAGAATAAAAATTAAAATGTATTTATAGAAATCAATTATATAAATTTCCAATGTATTAAAAATGTTAAAACCTAATAAATAAAAATGAATAAATATTAATCATATAAAATACAAAAATATTGAAAATATTATAACTTACTAAATAATTATTTATAAATTTTAAAAAAAGAATAAATTCCAAGACTATTAAAAATTAATAAATTTCATAAAATCAAAAAATAATATTAAATGAAATAATATTAAAAATGAACAAATAAAGACAAATGAATTACAAAAATATTTTCTAAAAAAGTTAATTCATAACATTAATTACATAAATCTAAAACACAGAAGAAATAAATATAAATGAATCAACAAATAACATCATTATTATTGCTCCTTATTGCAAGATTTACTATATTGATTGCATA